>OX454323.1:38294602-38894602 GCA_949715965.1 Dysmachus trigonus
AGTACAAATTTTCCTTCTAAGTTACTTTTAATAGGAGACGGAAAAGTACCTCATTTTGAAAATAAAATTGAAATTGATCGCGATTTAGGAGAAAGAGTGACTAGCATTGAGGATTTAATATCGAAAGTTTACCCTGATATCGTCGAAATAGAAAATAAAGATTATCAATGGATGTGTCAAAGGGCAATATTGGCGGCGAGAAACAGTAGCGTTGACGAAATTAACGACCTAATTTTAACTAAACTTCCAGGAGATATAGTTACCTACACATCTATTGATAATGTAATGGATCAAGAAGATGCGGTCCATTACCCACAGGAGTTTCTTAATTCTTTAAACCCGAGTGGCCTTCCCCCACATTCCCTCAAGTTAAAAATAGGTGCCCCAATAATTTTGCTCAGAAATCTTAAACCACCAAATTTATGTAACGGGACCCGACTTCAAGTCAAATTTCTTCGCAATAATGTGATCGTTGCAATAGTTTTGACTGGTCCAGCAGTTGGCCAAACAGTGCTTATACCTCGCATCCCAATGATTCCAAATGATTTACCTTTTAATTTTAAAAGAATTCAATTTCCCATTAAGTTATCTTTTGCCGTAACAATTAATAAATCACAGGGACAAACATTTAAACACGTAGGAATCGATTTACGTCAAGACTGCTTTTCACACGGCCAACTATATGTCGCGTTGTCAAGATCGGGTTGCGGAGAAAATCAGTATGTTCTTCTGCCACAAGAAAATAAAACTAAAAATATCATTTACGCAGAAGTACTTTAAAATATATTCTTTTAACTTTTAAAAACTTCTTAATCGCGATCATAATAACAGAAATTGACGCGGACGAAGTCGCGGGCAACAGCTAGTAGTTTATCAGACGCTAAAAAGTGGCGGGAGCACCCTTGAGCCCGAAAGGCATACGTTTAAATTCGTAGTGCCAGTAGCCCGTACTGTATGCTGTTTTGGGGCGATCTTTAGGATCGACCAGCACCTGATGATATCCGCTAGCCAGATCGAGGGTGGTAAAATACCTTGAGTGACCTAATTGGTCAAGTATATCCTCAATCCGAGGGAGAGGGAAAGCGTCGCCGATTGTTTTTTCGTTTAATTTCCGAAAGTCAACGACTACTCTCCATTTTTTCTCGCCATTGGGTCCCGGTTTTTTGGGCACTACCAATAAAGGCGAATTCCAAGGACTCTTTCTTGGTTGTACTATTTCATTTTCGAGCATTTCTCTCAATTGCTCGTTTATAACCTCTCTTTGGGTTTCTGGTAACCGGTACATTTTTTAGTTTTTCGGTGTCTGATCTTGCACCACCGGAATTAGATGAGTAATCGCATCAGTGTGCGTAAGGTAATCACCTTTTAAGTGAAATGTGTCACTATATTCCTGACATAATTTAAGGATTTCAGCCTTTTCCTGGCTGTTTAAGATTGGACTCAGATTGAGTTCCTCCTCTAGTCTGATTTCGGGATTATTTTCACGCGACTCGGGATATCGCACATTATTAATTCGAGCGCGAGGGGCGTTATAATTTTTATTCGGGCTCTTTGGCCTTATAGTTTCGACGCAAGGGTCGTTATAATTTAAGGATGGGCTCTTTAGCCTCTGTATTTCGGCTCGTGGACCGTTTTTATTTATTTTTTGACTGTTCATTCTCTTAATTTCGACATGCGGGTCGCTTTTATTTTTACTAAGGCTCTTTGGCCATTTTTATTTGAACTTTGGCTCACTGGCTTATTATTATTTGTCGGGCTCTGTGGCCGGTTTTTATTTATTTTTGGGCTCATTGACCTATTTTTACTCGATGTCGGGCTCTGTGGCCTATTTTTATGTAAAGTTGAGCTCATTGACCTATTTTTACTCAATGTCGGGCTCTGTGGCCTATTTTTATTTAAAGTTGGGCTCATTGGCCTATTTTTACTCAATGTCGGGCTCTGTGGCCTATTTTTATTTAAAGTTGGGCTCATTGGCCTATTTTTATTTAATATCGGGCTGCTTAGCCTCTGTTTATCTGAAATCAGGCTCTTTGGCCTCTGTATTTCGACTCGTGGGTCGTTATCGTGCAATATTGGGTTCTTTGGCCTGTGTTTATTGAAGTGAAACTTCTAATGGGACTTCCAAAACAAGGTTGCGTTAAACGTTAAACGTTTAACGCTTCTCAAAAGCTGCAACTTTCCTATATGCAAGCGCATTTCAGTACTGAGCTTAAAGCACTAATTTTGCTTTATAAGCTAAAAATAGCTTTATTTCATGAAAGTAGCTTTTGTATCGCAGATGAACTTTCGAAGACAGTCCACGGACAATGCGACGGATTTAAGGTTATGTCAAGGTACGTCTCTTGTGAATATCAATTGATTGTTAGGTTTTCTCTTTTGAAATTACATTATGACGCATTCACATACATCTATGTATATGTATAAAAGAAAGTCGTGTTAGTTACACTATTTATAACTCAAGAACGGCTGTACCGATTTGGCTGAGAATTGGTGGGGAGGTAGCTTAGAACCAGGAAACGGCTATACGATACTTTGTAGGTTTTCAAAATGGCGGACCCAAGATGGCGGCTGAAAATTTTAATTTTGAAGCGATTTTCATGAAAAAATTGGTATACAGGGGTTTTGCGGGATGGGGATTTCAAATCCGCTGTACAAATTTAGAAATTCAAGATGGCGGATACAATATGGCGACCAAGATTTCCTGATTTCAACGGATTTTAATGAACATTAGTACAATGAATGTTTTGAGGTCACTGATTTTGAATACTATCAAAATTTAGAAATCCAAGATGGCGGATCCAAAATGGCGACCATATTTCTCGATTTCAAGGGATTTCAATGAAAATTAGACAATGATTATCTTGAGGTCACTGATTTTGAATATTATCAAAATTTACAAATCCAAGATGGCGGACCCAATATGGTGACCAAGATTTCTCGATTTCAACGGATTGTAATAGAAATTAGTACAATGATTATTCTGAGACCACTAATTTTGTATATTATTAAAATTTCTAAATGTAAGATGGCGGACCCAACATGGCGTCCAGAATGTCTCGATTTCGACGGATTTTAATGAAAATTGGTACAATGATTATTCTGAAGCTACAAATTTCGAATATTATCAAAATTTGTAAATCCAAGATGGCGGGTCCAATATGAGACCAAATTTCTTGATTTCAACGGATTTTGCTGAAAATTAGTACAATGATTATTCTGAGGACACTAATTTCGAATATTAGCCAAATTTCCAAACTCAAGATGGCGGATCCAATATGGCGACCAACATTTCTCAATTTCAACGGATCTGAATGAAAGTTGGTACAATGCTTATTTTAAGGCCACTAATTTTGAATATTATTAAGATTTGGAACTTCAAGATAGCGGATCCATAAAGGGGTTGTCGGATTGAAACAATTTCTAGAATATAACAAACTAGAACATTTGAGAAGTTTTTAATTAGTAAGAATTTACCCAACGCCAGGTGAAACCGGGTAACCCAGCTAGTTATTAATACAAATACATTTTCCAGGGCGAGAATGTTAAAAAGTTTGTCTTAAAGAAACAATATGAGTTCACTAAAAATCAATTTCTACCCCTTCCTGAAGTTTCACTTCTTCCGCGCGGAGGGACTCCACGCACTATTTTTTTTAATTTAAGGCTGCTTAGCCTCTGTTTATTTAAAATCGGGCTCTTTGGCCTCTGTTTCTTGACGCGCGGGTCATTAATATTTTTATTAGGCCCTGCTACCTCCGCCGGCATTTTTGCGTTCGCTTCGGAACATATCGGGGCTAACGAGTAATCATTAACTGGAACTAACTGTAATGTTAAGTTAGCCAGAACCACTCGGCAATCATTCACATTGAGTATTCCAATCAAAACTTCTTCAGCTTTATTCGAGGATATGATGCTATTAGCCAGGAAGACTCCATCGTCTATCTCTTGTGACAGACAGAGCATTTCTTCGGACAGAATCAAAGGAATTCTAACCACCATTTGTGATCGCGCAGGTATGCATATGGGTTCTTTCAAAACCACTGTATGCCGCCTGATTTCGTCAATCAGCGGTGTTTTCGACAGAATTCCTTCTCGTTTTCCCTTAGCTTTTCTAAAGCTTGACAACCAGCATTCGTTTTAGTGAATACCCCGAGCGTGTGGCAGTTGGATAGCTTAACCCCTACGGATTCCATCTCTTCTGCCTGCATCTCGTGTTCAGTTGTGCTTTGGGAGCGATTTTTCTTGGTATCGAGCTAAATTGGGAACGATAATTCCTCCTTATTGATTTCCATGCGAGGAAATCGAAGTTTTTTATTGGGGCCCTCAATATCACAATTTTGTGATAGGAAATCATTTCCTAATAGCCCGTCATGGGACAGATCTTGCAAATTTTCGATCACCTGGAAATTGCAAGGAATTTCAACTTTCTTATTATTTGAAAGTTCTGTAATTACATTCGCCTCGCAACTTCCCAAGGTTCGTCCCATGCCAAACGGTGATTGCAGGGTATACGTTCTCTCTTTATTTATTGATTTGAGAGACTTTAAAGTTTGTTTTTGAAGTAAAACTTCTTTACGCACGCTTGACTTTGTTGAGTAAGCTGGTGAATGCATGACGAGAGCGTTAGAAAAAGTGTGATCGGCCGAGACGAACGCGGCGTTTGGTGCAGTGGTGAACAGTTGAGCTTGGGATTCAGAGGTCACGGGTTCGAATCCCAGCGTGGGGATGCTTTTGAAGTAAAACTTCTTTAGGTACGCTTGACTTGGGGAGTAAGTTAGTGAATGCGTGACGAGAGCGTTAGGAAAAGTGTGATTGGGCCGAGGCGAACGGAAGTTGAGAGGGAGCACATTCCCAAAGCAGTGGTGCACACTTGGGCTTGGGATTCAGAGGTCACGGGTTCGAATCCCAGCGTGGGGATGCTTTTGAAGTAAAACTTCTTTAGGTACGCTTGACTTGGGGAGCAAGCTGGTGAATGCGTGACGAGAGCGTTAGGAAAAGTATGATGGGGCCGAGGCGAACGGAAGTAGATATAAGTTAGTGAAGATAGAAAGAGAAGAGAGTTACGTTTCGTATATTACTGTAGAAGCAAGAGAGAGAGGTGCGAGCACTAATTTATCAATGAAAACCGATAATAAATTTAAATATTTGTAGAAAATGAATATATGTATAATGTATATGTATATATTAATAATATATATATATACTAGGGTGCTTTTTTTTCGCGACTATTTTTTTTTTCAGTCCCACCTCGAAATTTTGTGGCTAATACCTAAACAAACATTCCCTGAAAATTGGAGCCCTTAAAAATAATATTTAGTACTAGACCAAGACGCATAAAGATTTCCCATATAAAATACACGTGAACTTTGATTATTTTTCTTCAAATCTCTACAACTCAGAGGCATTTTATGGCACAATCTTGGGCAATGGTAGGGTTTCTTCAGAATTGAATGCTCTACAAAAGTGTTCATTGCAGTGTAACCCTAACTCCCACCAGCGAGGTAGTACGGGTCAGTAACCCCAATTTGTTCATGAAATTCTCGCTTTTTACTCCTATCTCGTAAACAACAAGAGGTACAGAAAAAATGAATATGACAAACTTGTAGCACATTCAATTTCCTCCAAAAAGTTCTTGAACACGAAATCGCTAACATCAATATTTCTTGAGATATTGGGCTTTGAAGTTGAGGTAGTGTTTCTACAATTTAGCTCAATAATCCATGAAAATTCCACACTACCTCAACTTCAAAGCCCAATATCTCAAGAAATATCGACGTTACCGATTTGGTGTTCAAGAACTTTTTGGAGGAAATTGAATTTGCTACAAGTTTGTCATATTCACTTTTTCTGTAGCTCTTGTTGTTTACGAGATAGGGGTAAAAAGCGAGAATTTCATGGACAAATTGGGGTTACTGACCCGTACTACCTCGCTGGTGGGAGTTAGGGTTACACCGCAATGAACACTTTTGTAGAGCATTCAATTCTGAAGAAACCCTACCATTGCCCAAGATTGTGCCATAAAATGCCTCTGAGTTGTAGATTTGAAGAAAAATAATCAAAGTTCACATGTATTTTATATGGGAAATCTTTATGCGTCTTGGTCTAGTACTAAATATTATTTTTAAGGGCTCCAATTTTCAGGGAATGTTTGTTTAGGTATTAGCCACAAAATTTCGAGGTGGGACTGAAAAAAAAAAAAATAGTCGCGAAAAAAAAGCACCCTAATATATTATACATGTATACATATATAAACATATATATGGGACGTTTCACGCAGAACGGATCACCTGCATACCCAAAATTGGTGTTAATGAATCTTGACGTTCGAGATATCAAAATGTTCGTCTGGACAAGAGCTTTCGAAAAATTGCCGGCGAAATTCAAAATTCAATATGGCGACTCCAATATGGCGGCCGGAAGCTGGAAAAAATTTGAGTATCCGACGAAAAAACCTTGTAGAAAAAAATATACGCAACCGATCTGATCGTTTTTTGGCTCAAATTGTAGCTAAAGCACACCCTATAAAAGCTAGTATGGTTGAATGAAAAAATCTAACATAGCGGGGGTTTTTGGGGTCGCTGATTACGAATCTGAAGTCAGATTTGCAAATTCAAAATTGCGGATCCAAGTTGGCAGACAACATTTTTTACTATAAATCACTACTATTAGACCCAGAAGGAACGACGTAGTTTTCTGCTCCCTTTGGGGTGCTTGTTTTTAGTGAGTGTCCCTGCCTCTCACTATTAATTCAAATTCAAATTTCGCCGGTGATATATCGAAAGCTCTTGGCCAGAGGAACATTTTGATACCTCAAACGTCAATGTTTATTAACATCAATTTTAGGTATGCAGGTGATCCGTTCTGCGTGAAACGTAACATGGGACTAAACACAAGTGAGTTGTTTTGTGAAGATTATAAATACAATATCCGAGTCTCGCATTACTGTCTCTGTTCTCTGTGGCTATTTGCTCCTTCTCCTTCTGACTCATAGGAGAATTCAAATGTAGCTGATTATCTCAAAGATATTTTAACTGGACTTAAAAGCAAATTTAAGTCTCTCCCATTGAATGACCCATTACGTACGAGTATACTCACTATTTTACCTAAAGGATGGAGCATACTTAGAATTGTCAAGGAATTTTATACAACTTACAGGAAAGTACGTAAAGCCGAACAGTTAACAGTATTTATAATCTTCCCAAAACAACTAACTTGTGTTTAGAACTGGTGTTAATGAACCTTAACGTTTGAGGAATCAAAATGTTCGTCGGCCTGAGAGCTTTCGGAAAATAACCGGCGAAATTTGAATTTGAATTAACAGTGAGAGGCGGAGGGACCCACTAAAAACAAACACCTCAAAGGGAGTAGAAAACTACTACGTCCACGTCGTTGCTTCTGGGTCTAATAGTAGTAATTTCTACTAAGAAATTTTGTCTGTCAACTTGGATCCGCTATTTTGAATTTTGCAAATTTGACTTCAGATTCGTAATCAGCGACCCCAAAAACCCCTGTATACTGAATTTGGGGAAAATCGGCTCATTTTTGACAATTTTTGCCGCCATCTTGGATTCGCCATTTTGAATTTTGTAAATTCAACCCCGCATTCGCAATCAGCGACTCCAAAAACAACCGAATGCCGAATTTGGTGCAAATTAGTTGATTGGTAAAAATTCGTCTACCATATTGAATTTTCGACCGCCATATTGGAACCGCTATGTTAGATTTTTGCATTTAACCATACTAGCTTTTATAGGGTGTCCTTTAGCTACAATTTGAGCCAAAAAACGATCAGATCGGTTGCGTATATTTTTTTCTACAAGGTTTTTTTGTCGCACACTCAAATTTTTTCCAGCTTCCGGCCGCCATATTGGAGTCGCCATATTGAATTTTGAATTTCGCCGGCAATTTTTCGAAAGCTCTTGTCCAGACGAACATTTTGATATCTCGAACGTCAAGATTCATTAACACCAATTTTGGGTATGCAGGTGATCCGTTCTGCATGAAACATCCCATATCTATATATATATATATTTTTCAATGTTTTTTTTTTAATGCTTTATATCAGCAATAAGCAATCCAATTTATTTTATTTTATTTTGTTTCTTCTAAGAGCGGTAATTAACACGGGGGAAAAAGCGAGCAATTTCGGGAAGAGATTGTAGCAGCAATAATTCAAAATTTAATGCACTTAAGTTTTGTTTCAAGACTTCGTCCCAGCAACAGGAAGCTAAAATTTAAGGATCGTAGCAAGAATAAAATAATAATAAGGCGAGGCAAAAGTGCGAGTAATTGCCCAAATCCAAGCAGCGATCACCGTTATCACTGGGCATCAACCATATATGGTACCGTTCAACGAAGATCCACGTGCTACCGAAGAAAACGTTATTTCCTTTTTATCAAATTATAGAAAATGAGTAATCGATATGGATCGATTTGAGAAATTCACTTCACCTTAAAACACCTGCCCTTTCTTAATCCGCAAAAATATCACCAACAATTTTATTAATTTCATTAAAGTGCAATCAGTAGTACTTACTCAAATTTTCCTGGGGTGCCGAATCCGGCTCGAAGGACCAATGTTCTAGGGGATGGGAGGACAAATACGAAGCACTACCTTACTATTCACTACTTTAATAAATTTAATTACTACTGACCGATTGCACAGCAGTTATCCTGTTATCAGCTCCTCGTTCTCTTGCCCTTGAAGAGTACGGTGTGATGTTGGTGGATACTAGGTTTGCTGCAGGCTCCATACTCTCTTCTATGAAGAGACTATAGGATGCTGTTGTGGTTGAGGCAGATGATCGATGAGAAATCGATGGAGCTAAATTGCTAAGAATCGTACAGTGTTGCCGATGGACTCCAATTTAACAAAATCGAACAAAACTTATTATATGTTATGGCCTGCAGTGGGCAACGCCTAATCATGTTTATTCCTCTTTGTAAAGATCAGCTGATATCATAATAAGTCGAAGGCCTACTAATCTGAATCATCTGAGAGCCTGGTAGTGAGATTTTGCATCTAAAATACACCCGCCCACAAAATTTATTTTTTTAATTTTGTTAGGCCGAAGGCCCGGAATAGCTTATTCTCAATATCAAAACGGAACCTTTAATCCATCCAGTTCTGTCTTAATCTACTTTCTTTCCCCGCAAATAAATTAAATGGGGTGTTAAGGCTCCTTATCATTTGGCTTATGAAACTTTCTGGTCGGACTGTATTTTTTGTCTAAATTTTGAAATGTATTGAACTGTAATTTTTTTACTACACACACTGTACTAGCAGCGCTCGCTGCCTTCCGTTGCGCATCTGAAGCACTTAAAATAAAGTCTTTTTTCTGTGAAGCAAGCTTTTCGTTTTTCACTCAACCACGGCTAGAATCTTTACGGCTTCGCAAAGGTTTCATAACATTGGTCCTTCGAGCCGGATCTACTCCGAATCGGATCTACTCCGGGTTAATTATTACAGATCTATTCTGTACGAATTTGTAAAGTAGCGGTGCATCGGTGCGGTAAATGCGCGATAGATATATGTGCGATCCGAGGGACGGAAAGACGGTTGGCGACACTTAACTTACAGCTACAAGGAACATGCAGTGCTGTGTTGTAATTTAAGGTGCTCAAGATAAACTTATAGATAAATTCGCGCAGTCCAGCTAATTTTCCTTACCTGGGAAAAAAAATTATTAAATTAAAAAATTACACATACTGTAAGGCTCAGTGGTGCCCAGAGTGTCGGTTATCTTACGCGTTTGGTGGGATTAAAAGAAAGGAAAAAGGAACCTGAAAACAAGAAAAATCCTGTATCGCGGTGCATAGTTCTGTGAGTGCACCATGTGCATGTCTTGAAGCCATGTGGTTATGCTCCATGTAAGAAGAAGAACACAGGAAACAGTGGTTCTCAACATTCTTCTACTGAATAGGCAAAAGCTCACCATCGAACTCAAAGCGGGAGATCCATCATCACTCTGCCCTTGCCGGTGAGTTCGTTCCATTCTCTTTTGCCCTAATATTCTTTTATAATTACATATATATTGCAATCGAAAACATTTTTATACTAAAGAGCCAGTGGATTGGGAGTTTGTTAAAAGCGGTATATTAATAATAAAACCAAACTTGAAAGTGCTTACGCAAAAGACCAGGTAAAAGGAGCTTTCATGAAGTTATCCGAAAACATTGCTAGAACTTACTACTGTGCGCATATCCTCCGGCTTATTTTGTTCTCAAAGCGAACAGCTTAAAATACAGTGATAAACCTGCTCCATGGACAAGCGGAAATAAGACAATTTTTTTTTACACGAATACTTAAGAACACTATTGGAAATCGTACGTTGCTAAAATTACGTTTAGTGTAATATCGCGGTAAACTCGTACGAAGAATTAATGACGCGCGGTTAAAATATTAAGACGAGCTTAATAACGGAACTCCTGACGGTATTAATTAATTTTTTGGTGCAAAATGGATAAACTTAAGCAGAAAACCATAACTAAAGCTGAGCGGATACAGAAGTTCATTACAAACGCGACTAAGACCGCTAAGGAAAAAAGAGATGAGTCGTTTCTCAATGCTAGGCTACAATTACTCGATACCTATTGGTTACAATTTTGTGAAGCTCATGACGAAATAGTTGATACAAGCTCTGCTACTGATATGCAAACCGACCCTTACTTTACCAAAGATATCTTCTCAGATGTTGAGTGTGAATACATTGAGGCTCAAGGTTGGCTAACTGAACAACTTAAAACTTTCGCGCCGAGGTCTCAGGATGTGGGGACCACAAAACGTCAAACTGTGTAAAGCGCCACCTGCACCTGAAAGTAGGAACTTCACATGAACCGCATTATCGACAGATGCAATTCAACTTCACTCCTAACGACTGCTTCCTTCTTGTTGATCAGGCAGCGTTCATAAGAGGTTCGGGAATAAATAGTTCTTTAGTTCCAGAGTTAAATTTCTTGTAATAATTGTATTCAGTAATTGAATAAATGTTCTAAGCGTTAAAAACTTGTAAATTAATTAATATGTGGCAAGGAAAACCCCCACATAAATGGTGACCCCGAGTTAGAGACAAAAACACGCAAATAAGTTGAACATTAACAAACACGCAGGAAAAAATTCTGTGACGCCATTTTTCAAGAACACTATTTTTTCATGGTGCTACCCGAGAACCTTCTCAATATGAACGCACGAGAGGATTTCAACGGCCCCGACGAGGAGGCCACAGCTCAAGGTACGGCGCAGCCCAGTGGTTCCTCAATTTCTCAACCAACGCAGCACGCCGGCGCTAGCTTTGAGTCTCCGCCGACGCAGTCTGTACCTCTACAAATTGACCACATAGAGCGCCTTGAACTCCCACCTTTCTGGAACCAGAAAGTGCAGCTATGGTTCACGTCCGTCGAGGCACAGTTCCAAACTAGGAAAATCGTCTCAGACGCAACAAAGTACATCGCCATCATAGCCAGACTGGACCAGGACACCCTCTCAGTCATAGAGCACATCGTGGTTAAGCCACCTGCTAAGGATAAATACTTAACAGTAAAAGAAGCTTTACTTAACCATTTTTCCGATTCACAGGAACGCCGTTTCAAAAGGTTAGTTTCTGGACTCGAATTGGGTCACAGGCGGCCTTCCGAACTGCTCATGGAGATGCGCCAATTGAGTGGTGACTTGCTGGACAACTCTTTCATACGCACTATCTGGCTCGATTGCTTGCCAGAACATGTTCAAGTCGCACTCGCCGCATCGGACAGTCTCGGCAACAATGCACTAGCTCAGCTAGCCGATAAAATCATTGACATCCAACGATCTGCATCAGGTGGACGCTTGATGCCAATTTCACAATCAAAACCACATAACCTGGAAGGACGCGTGAACAGTTTAGCCAAAGAAGTGGAAGCCATCAATAAAAAGCTGGACAAAATCGAGAAGGCTCTTCTCCGTGGTTCCTCACGCAGCAGCCGTTATCGCCAGCGCAGCACCACTCCGGGCCCTGCAGTTAATAACGAAACAAGCACTAGCCTTGTTCCAGCAGGTCAGTTAATCTGTTACTATCATCGTAAATTCGGTATGAACGCGAATAAATGCACCACTCCGTGCGCTTGGGACCAGTGCTTGTCTTAACGTGCAGTACCGCACAAAGTGTGCAGTTCTAAAAAAATATGTGCAGCTCTAAATATGATATTGTGCAGTACCAAAAAATATTTTAAAACGCCAATTTATTAATTTTTACTAAACATTTTTATTATAAATATAAAATACGCAAACAAAACAAAACGTTGGTTTTAATAATCCATTGAAAACAAACTTGCATTTTTTTTAAAATTAAAATTTTTTTGTGTTGTGGCGCATTACGCCTGTTTCGTTATCAAGGAAATCTTGCCCTTTTCTATTGGTCGATGCCTCCACAAATACTCCTTGGAAGTATGGTTGTGCTTTTGCTGATTCAGCCCTTTCCCGCACATGATGCTTCCGTTTGTTTATCCAAGTAATAATTGCTGTGCTAGGATCCCATTCAATTAAAGTAGGCATGTTGTAACGGACGTACAAGTACAAATTTTCAGTTGAAATCGTCATGCTTTGCCTCTTTATTGATTTCAGAGATACGGAGGCGCTGATTGTTCTTTCGACATCCGCACTGTGCGGTTTTGCTGAAAGAATTCGCGATAAAATAGTGCCGAGACCCTTATACTTTTGTGCGCTAGCAAAAAATTTCACTTTCTCCGCTAATGTTTTGCTCTTTAGAAGACTTATATCTTTTAGATCTTGAATTTCTTGCAGCTCACAGGCAGTCTCGGCTAAGTCAAGATCCGAAGCCCAGTATTTATGAAGCTGCTGCATATTTGTTCCTGCGCTTAAGTTAATGAATGGCTCTGTAATTCTTATCAGTTGATCGTCAATTGCCATCCTTTCTTTCAAAAAATTACAAAGAGATGTGCCCGCTTCTAACATAATTGCTTCCACATCCCGTCTCTCTGTGACATACAAATTATGCGCAAAACCCCTTTTAGTTTTCCGTTTTGCCAGCTGAAATCCGTTTAGATGGCCTCCATTGGTCATTTTGTTTCGTAGCGATTCCACCCAACCACCAAGAAGAGGAGTCTGTTGCAAATTTTCCATCCGCAAAATAGCTGACAGAGTGAACTGCTTTAAGTCTAATACAGTGGTCATATCACCTTGCAACTGCTTTTGAAAACGGCTGAATATAAATAAAAGGTCAGCGAGGAAGCAAATCAGTCTCAAATTTTCTTCATCCAGAAGAAAATTGAGAAATCCCTTACTGGTTTTGTCCTTTGACTCCTTAAAATAAGTAACCATAGCCGTCCATGACCGAAGTGTAGCTTCAAGCGACGATTGGGAAAATTGCGTCCAGCGAACTTCAAAGTAGGTAGGAAACGAAACTAAATTGAGGTTTCTCTCTTCGGCTATCTTTCGTAGTTCTGCAGTTCGTACGGACGATGAATGAAAAAAACTACCAATGGATGTGATCGTAGTAATGCAATGTCGTACTTCAACAACGCTCTCAGTAACACTGCCCCACGCAAGGTTACTGCGGTGGGCAGCACACCAAATCTTAACAAGGGGGGTCAAGGGGACGTTATCATCATTGGGTTTTAACCTCTTGTCTTCCAGCAATTTCCACAATCCTGACTTTTCTCCCACGTTAACTGAGGCACCATCAGTGACTATAGAAGATGCTCGCCTTAGAATTTTGTCCGCTGCACCTTCGCCAAGTATTTCGGTTATAGAGTTAAGCAAAGCGCCGAGAACACCAGGAGCACCTCGCTCTGTGGGCTCTTGAGCACCCAGAAAAATGTCCGCTTGTTCTCCATCTTTAGTCACAATTTTAGCAAGAACGTAAATTTTATCGAGTTGTGTTTTATCCACGGAGCCGTCACATCTTAAAGACAAAGCGACAGATTCTTCACACAACAATTTTCGTAAACGTTTTCTGTCACTTTCTACAATAGTTTCTAATAGCTCGCGGTGTATTTTAGGCGTAGCATATTCTAGGTTTAAACCTTTGATATTAGAGTTTTCTGGAGTGTTGAAAGAAAAATGTTCAGCTACATAACTTGTCACAACCCGTGCCGGGAAAGAATATGCACTTAACGTCAACTTTTTGGCATCTAAATACACATGATACATCAAACCACCAATTTTATTTGCTAATTTCTCATTCTGTTTGCTGATTTGTTTGCCAATGTTACTGCTTTCATGACGCTGCATAGGTGGCATAGACGACAGGCGGTATACTTTTAGGGCTTCATTGTGCGCATTGGATTTAAAGTGCTGGGTTATCAGTGCAAACCGAAAGATTGTCCCACCTTCTTGGGTGATTGCTGGCAATTTTTGTTTGAAGCTAAACTGCCTTACTACACTTGGATTGGCAAAACATGGTTTGCATCGGACGTAATGTCTTTTGCCGCGATACATATGATGCAAAAGTTCAGGATCTTTAATTTTAGTTGCAGAATTGTTTCCACTTTTATTTTTATTTTTTATAGGTGTTTTAAGAGTTGCACTAGTTGAAGGATTTTCATTCTGCTCTTCCGAAAGTCCACTTGCGGATTCAAATTCATCTTCGCTACTTTCACTTGACGCCTGGCCAGCGTCCGCCTCAGTCCCACTTAGAACTTTTGGTTTAACTTTAACTGTAAACCAATCCCCTAAAGTTGACTGTCTCTTCGCCATACTATCCAAACTAATATAATGCAGTGAATTTGGACAGGAAGCAATTTTTTTAAAAATATTAATTAATTATTTAATCGTGTCCGAATTTAAAATTTAAAACCGAAAAAATAAGTACACCACGGAGTCGGGCACAATAATTTTCAGCATCATCCGATTCTAAAAGGAATAAAAAGAAACAACTATGAGTTTTGGGCGGAAACTAAAAATTCTTGAAATAAATAAGAAAAAACATAGAATTAATGAACCGAATTTTTTGTACAAATGGAAATATCATTTAGAACGCAAACAAAAATTAATAATGATAAACAGAAATACATTAATTAATTTGCCCATAAAATCAGTAAATAAAATATACTCACTTTATAAAATTTTCACTTTATCTTTATCACTCAGTCAACATTTTAACAAAACTCAGGCTCACTTGATGAAATCTATTGCTAGACTGAAGTAATTCCATGGGCAGCCAGACTTTCTGCTCTAAAATACTACGCATTGTTTCAAAATAATGGAAAGACAAATAATAATCAGACCCTCCTAATACTTTCCATATCCGTGATTAGTCAAGGGCCAGCGTATCTAGGTAAAATTCTGTTCAAACATGCACAGCTTGCAACGATTTTCCTTAAAAATCGAGTCTTCGCTGCGCGACTCATAAAAAAAGGCCGAGGTGCGAAAACGCACCCTCATTAAAAACCGCGACCGTAGCCAGATTAAAACAAACACTTTTGCGCCTACAGAAAAATAAGGTAGCGAGTTAGGGGAAGGATTTCTGACAATAACAAAAAATAAGTCTTCTTTTGTCTAGTCAAATTTCGTTTGCCTTAACATAAGGTTAAAGTCCCCATTATGAGGCAATGTTCGTTATATGATAAATAAAGTGAATTCAATAATTTGTAAAAAGAATGGAGTACTCCACTTTTAAGAAAGAAAAGAAATTCATAATTTCATGACTTTAAAATGTCCTAGTGTTGCAAATGATTTTTTGTTATATTAAAGAAAGGTAGAGACAACGTGGTTTGGTATTTGGTAATTTTTCATTGGACTTTAATTGCAATGAAGGAAATGAGCATTAGATTAGTTCAATATGCATTTATACTGTGTGATGAGAATATTTTGTTATATTGGAGGATTGCCTCATAATACGTACAGTTATAAGGTTGGCCGTATCGCTGTAAGAGAAATGTTAGCGTAATGAAATGATGGTTTTTTTTTTTTTTTTTTTTTGCTCGCATGTGCAGCACTACAAATTTCTTAGGACAAGCACTGCTTGGGACCCAGGGAAACGCATAGAGCTACCCATAGCCTCGGCAACTATGAGTGGTAACAAAACCCCTCGCCGACTTTTCATCGTCGACCGATCCACAGGCGTGAAATTCCTCGTCGACACCGGCGCGGATATTTCCGTTACCCCAGCTTCGCGACTAGACAGGGCGGGGAGTTCGAAATTTCAACTATATGCTGCAAACAGTAGCAAAATTCGAACATTCGGTGAACGTGCGTTAACACTGAATTTGGGACTCCGTCGACCTATTCAATGGTCCTTCTGCATCGCCGATGTCCCATACGCCATATTAGGAGCAGACATAATTCACAAATATGGACTAATAATAGACCTTAAGCGCGGGTGTATCACTGACCCTTCCACAGGATGCCGAAGCATGGGATCATTTGCACCAGCGCCGGTTAATTCAATAACTACAGTGAGTAAAAACAACAAGTACACCACTATTCTCAAAGATTTTCTAGAACTGCTGGGGAATCCTTCGAACAATTCTACCACCAAACATTCAGTAAAGCATTATATTAGAACGCAAGGGCCACCAACCGTCGAGCGAGTTAGACGCTTGTGTCCTGAACGTCTCAAGATAGCTCAACAAGAGTTTCGGCTTATGGTACAATTGGGCCATGCTAGGCCTTCCACTAGTCCTTGGGCCAGCCCATTACATATGGCCAAGAAAAAGTCTGGAGATTGGCGACCCTGTGGTGACTACCGCAGGCTCAACGCTCAAACAATCCCAGATCGCTACCCGATTGCTTTACTTCAGGATTACTCTACAATCCTGGCTGGAAAGACAGTTTTTTCAACAATCGACCTCCGTCGAGCTTTCCACCACATTCCAGTGGCTGAAGAGGATATTCCAAAGACGGCTGTCATCACCCCATTTGGACTATTCGAGTTCACCAGTATGCCGTTCGGCCTGCGGAACGCGGCCCAGTCGTTCCAACGATTTATTCACGAGGTTCTAGCCAACCTTGACTTTGTTTATGCATATATAGACGACCTCTTAATTGCCTCGGTTTCACCAAGTGAGCACGAGAAACACCTTCGCACCGTCTTCGAGCGTTTACGACAGTATGGGCTCTGCATAAATGAGGAAAAATGTGTTTTTGGCGCAGAGAGCGTAAATTTTCTGGGATACAACATATCCGCTAAGGGTTCTGCTCCCCTTCCAGACCGTTTCAAGGCTCTTCACGAATTTCCTAAGCCAAAAACAATTCTGGAGTTAAGACGCTTCATTGGAGCTGTAAATTTTTATAGACGGCACATTAAGGACGCAGCCTCAGCACAGGCGCCGCTTAATGAACTGCTAAAGGATTCCAAACGGAACGACCAACGACCAGTACCTTGGACACCAGATGCTGAAGCAGCTTTCGTCCGAGTCAAGGAACAAATTGCTAACGCTACTCTACTGGCACACCCAATAATCTCAGCAAACCTTCGCCTCACAACAGACGCATCGAATACAGCAATTGGAGCTGTCCTCGAGCAAAATAATACCGGTGACACTTGGACGCCTCTTGGATTTTTCTCCAAGAAACTCTCTTCCGCACAAAGAAGTTACAGCACCTATGACAGGGAGTTAACTGCTGTCCACGAAGCCATACGATTTTTTCAGCCCTGGGTGGAAGGAAGAGAATTCTGTATCAGAACGGATCACAAGCCATTGATATTTGCTTTTCAACAGCGCGCAGATAAGGCTTCACCACGGCAAATCCGGCAGCTTGGTTTCATTAGCCAGTTTTCTACAAACTTTCAATACGTAGCGGGCAGCGAAAACGACGTCGCTGACGCACTTTCCCGAGTTGATGCTGTTACTCTACCATCTTCGGTTGATTTATCCTCGCTGGCTCAAGCTCAAGTTTCCGACATGGAACTGAAAACTTTGCTGCAAAACAAAACCTCATCACTAAAGATTCAAAAACTTATATTTGGACCAGAACAACTAGGAATTTTTTGCGATGTATCTACCCACAACATTAGACCCATCGTACCACAACCTATGCGTCGTCAGATCTTCGACAACTTTCACAATTTGGCTCATCCCTCTGGTCGGACTACCGTTAAAATAATTTCGCAACGCTATGTGTGGCCTTCCATGAACAAAGACGTTACGCAATGGGCACGCAGCTGTCTATCATGCCAACGATCTAAAATAGGACGTCATGTTTTTGCCACTACAAATTCTGGACAACATGCTTCCGCCAGTTCACAGCGAACCGACGCAACCGCTGATTCACGGGACCCCAACATGCCCAGAGCCATGCAACAGCAAACACAAAGTTGCAGGACTCCCGGTGGCTTCCAGCAGCAACAGGAATCTCCACCACGGACCTACCTTAGAAAGAAGAAGGTAACCTTCAATCTCATCAAAAACAAGACATTTCAAATTTCAAATTTGAAATGCCCCCATGACATCAAGCATTCATTCCATTCGGGGGGGAGTACTGTGGGGACCACAAAACGTCAAACTGTGTAAAGCGCCACCTGCACCTGAAAGTAGGAACTTCACATGAACCGCATTATCGACAGATGCAATTCAACTTCACTCCTAACGACTGCTTCCTTCTTGTTGATCAGGCAGCGTTCATAAGAGGTTCGGGAATAAATAGTTCTTTAGTTCCAGAGTTAAATTTCTTGTAATAATTGTATTCAGTAATTGAATAAATGTTCTAAGCGTTAAAAACTTGTAAATTAATTAATATGTGGCAAGGAAAACCCCCACAAGGACGCTACACTACTGAACTCTACAGTGCGCTCCTCTGTAACAACAACGGCTATAAAATTACCAAAAATAGATTTACCCACTTTTAATGGTAATTACTTAGAGTGGCCGTCATTTAGTGATACCTTTGTATCCTTAATACATGAAAACGAGAACTTATCGACCGTGCAAAAAATGCACTATCTTAAATCTGCCATTACTGGAGAAGCTTCAAAATTGTTGCAGCATTATACTATTACATTGAAGAAGAAGAGCTGTCAAAGAAGACGTGTCATGGAGAACGACGATAGTGCGAAAAAACAAAAAAACCTCGGGATTTCGGAGTGTTCGGGAGTTGGGGACCCCGCGGAGTGCGCGACTGTTGAACCGGCTGGTGGTGGAGTGTTCGCGACGCGTGGAAAGGTGTGCGAGGAGAGGAAACCTGAAGAGGTGGGAACACCCCAGGTGAGTCTGTGCGAAAGCGAGGCTGCGGGCGGACAATGGCAAGTGGTGTGGGGGAAAAACCGGCAGGCCGGAAAGACCGCCACTCCACCCACGGTATCCGCAGGCGGAACCGCGGGAAGGTCATCGTCACCCCAGGTGCGGCCAGGTGTGTCTGGAGGTGGGTCACGTTGTTCGGCGAAGGCGGGAAGATCGGGATCTGTCAAGATCTTAGACAACCCCAAATTCTCCTAATCAACTGTGGCGCCACCTATGCGTGAAAGTACGACTGGGTGTGAGTCTTCGCTGTCGCGGACAGTCCGACCAGATGCTTCAGGTGGTACAGTACGGGCAGGAAGTGGGAATCAAAAACCGGGCAGAAAATCCAAACACCGGTGGACAGCACAGCAAAGGCGGGAGAGAAAAATGCTAAGTACGGAAAAATCTTTTCCGGAACAGCATGTCGTGAATGGACAGGAAATTAAGAGTACGGCTACTTCGGTACCGGAAATTAAAAGTACGGCCAAACGACCACTTTCGCCAGGTAGGACCCCGCCTAATGACAAACAGGCGAAGAAAAGGAGCAGGATCGGCAACAACACAGCAGCCAGCAGCAGCGCGGCACCCGAGAAGGCTTCCTTTGCAAAGGTAGCGAGGGATCAAAGCCTAAGCTTGGTAATTGGCCCGCAGTCTGAGGACCTCCTGGTTACCAGTGAGCAGGCGGAAGAACTACAGGAGGCCATTAGCCAAGAGATCTTCGAGTTGGAGCCAGGCAATTTTATCCCTAAATTCGCTGGGTATAGCCACTTCAGGAAAGGTGACGACAACTGGGGATACCTGCTTATGAACTGTGTCAATACGCAGTCAAAAATGTGGCTATTGGACTGTGCACGGCGCCTTAAAGCACCATGGAACAATGCCAATCTCACGGCGTGCGAGATGGACAAGATCCCCAAGCGCACAAAAGTAGTTCTGTGGATTCCTTGCAGGAAAAAAGTTAGTCCTGAGCTCATGCAACAGAGGCTCGCAAAACAGAATGAGGAGCTAGGCGTCAACAGATGGAAACTGTTCCACAGGAACGATGAGTCCCCCAACGGAACTCTTCTAGTACTGGGACTCGACCAATCTGCTCTCGCGGCTCTAAAGGCGAACCAATGTAAGGTTTACTATGGCGTGTTAGGGATAACAGCCAAAGTAAAAGATACAGAGGACCCAAATACTGTTGATGGAAGAGAGTACATCGAGGAGTCTGGGTCTGGCGACGTTACGTTAACGGAGGATAGCGCTAGCGTCTCCGATCCAGGGACCTCGGTGGAAAAGAAGTACACCTCAGGTACGTCAGCTGGGAACATCCCCGCAAAAAATATTGATATGACAGTACCCTAAATGAGTACTGAATCATTCAAAATAATACAGATTAACTTGCAACATAGCAAATCAGCCTCTGCGGAACTAAGCAGAGTCTTTGCTATGGGGCACACACATTTAGCCCTAATTCAAGAACCGTGGATATTTAATAAACAGGTTAAGGGTTTGGGGCAGGACAAAGGCCGCATTCTGACATCCCATTGTGCAGAAAAGCCGAGGGCATGCATATGGGTTGCAGAAAGCACGAAGGCCACACTCTTACATGAGCACAGCCACAGGGATCAGGTGTCGGTCCTAATAACGCTGAACTTGAACAACATCGATCAAGACATTATCTTTGTCTCATCCTACCTGGCATATGACTCGACTGAGCCTCCCCCCAGCAGAGAGTTAAAAGCAGTCGTTGATTACAGTTCCAGGACAAAGACCCCAATTGTGATAGGGTGTGACGCCAACTCACACCATTTATGTTGGGGCAGTACTAACACAAATGACAGAGGATCGTCTCTCATGGAATTTATCATGTGTACAGAGTTAACGATCCTCAATAACGGTCATGAACCAACGTTTGTGAATTCCATCAGACGTGAAACAATTGACATCACGCTGTGCTCCTTCGGTCTTTCAGACTATATGGAAGGGTGGAGGGTAACGAACGACATCGCAACTTCAGATCACAGAAGTATATCGCTGGCGCTAAGGGCTCGCGGCATGCCCCCCCCCCCCAGTTTTAGGAACCCCAGGAAAACGGATTGGGACTTGTTCAGAGAAGTACTGGGGTCCATGCTGGAGGGGTGGGTGCCGGAGGTTAGCAGTGTCTGCGATATAGACAGGTTGATCGAGCGTTTCGAGAAGGCCTTGACCACTAGCTTCGAGACGGCTTGTCCCCTAATTTCACCCCGTACAAAAGGGAAAAGCTGCTGGTGGAACAACAAACTCGGGGCACTTAGGAAGAAAGTACGGAGGCAATTCAATAGAGCAAAACACCTGAATACTGATCCTGAGTGGGAACTGTATAGTTCACTACAGAAGGACTACAAAAAAGAAATCAAGAGGGCCAAATTGCTATCCTGGAAAAAATTCTGCACAGAGGTAGAAGGTACAAGGGCTTCGGCGAGAATTCTTAGAATTCTCACTAAAGATAAAGCCATACAGTTAGGTTCATTACAACTTCCAAATGGTCAGTACATAAACGATGATACTGCTATCGCAGCACATCTACTGGAAACCCATTTCCAAAGCTGTGAAAATCTATCCTCAGATATCACTGAGAGTTATGAGCAATATATTCCAAGTGATTCTGACTGGAATACCGCAAACTCAGTGATCCATCGAGATCTTCTCAGATGGGCGATATTTTCGTTTCAGCCATTCAAAAGCCCTGGCAGAGACGGAATCTCTCCTATCATGCTACAAGAAGCGATACTTCTAATTTTAGACCCCTTAACCAGGATACTAAAATCAATCTTGGCTTTCGGCTACGTTCCAAAGAGCTGGAGAATAGCTAAGGTGATTTTCATTCCGAAACCTGGCAAGGCAAGTTACAATTTAGCGAAGTCTTTTCGCCCTATCACACTAACGAGCTTTCTAATGAAGACATTGGAAAAGTTGCTGGACGAGTTCATCAGATCGAAACATCTGAAGGAGTCCCCGCTGCATGTAGAACAACATGCATATCAAAAGGGGAAATCCACGGACTCCGCCCTTCATCACACTGTAGCATTCATAGAAAAGGCTATAAATGCAAAAAACTTCGCCCTCGGGGTCTTTATTGATATCGAAGGCGCTTTTGATAACACCAGCTTCAACTCCATGGCTTTGGCTATGCAGAAGCACAAAATAAATCCAACTATAATAAGGTGGATAAATAGTATGCTGCAAGGCAGAATTATATCGACTAAGATTGGTAACCACGAGGCCATACGTAGGGCCGGTAGGGGCTGCCCACAAGGTGGTATACTCTCCCCACTACTATGGTGAATGGTTGTTGACGACCTCATAAATACACTGTACTGCAGAGGCTTCTTTGCAATTGCCTATGCAGACGATATTGTGATATTATCAAGAGGTAACTATCTAAACACAATCTGTGACATTGAACAACAAGCTCTCCTGCTGACGGAAAAGTGGTGTAAGGACAGACATCTGTCTGTCAACGCGGAGAAAACCTCCGCAATAATTTTCACCAACAGGCGCAAGCTTGAAGGTATTAAATCTCTTCGCATTTTCGGCAAAGAGATTAAGTATACCAAGAGTGTGAAATACTTAGGGATCACGCTCGACGACAAACTAAACTGGAAACTGCACTTGGAAAACAAAGTACAAAAAGCCACTTCAGCTTTCTGGCAGTGCAGAAGAGCTTTCGGTTCCACCTGGGGATTAAGCCCAAAATGTCTTCACTGGATCTACACAGCAGTAATAAGACCCAGTCTTTGCTACGGCGCGGTAGTCTGGTGGCATAAGACAAAGCTAGGCACATTCGGGAAACTTTTAGCTAAAATCCAAAGAATGGCCTGCCTTGCAATCACGGGAGCTATGAGAACCACTCCAACTGCCACCATGGAGCTGGCATTATCTCTCGTTCCGCTTGATATCTTCGCAGAGAAAGAAGCTATGAAAACTACCTACCGCCTGAAGTTAAACAACTTGTGGCAAATTAATACTCAGAAGGTAGGGCATCTAAAAATCTGGGAAAAGATGATTAACTTGGACAAAACTGTTCTCATGATCTCAGATCACACAACTCCTCAAATCTGTCCAAGCAGGAGTTATGCAGTACACTTCCCTTCTAGAACAGAATGGGAAGAAAATTATCTCTGGAACAATACATCAGAGAGTAGCCCCGTGTGGTTTACGGATGGCTCTCTGGCGGGTGGACACGCGGGTGTGGGAGTGTATGGACAAACGGAGGGCCTGTACATCTCCCTACCAGTTGGCAGTTTTTCCACTATTTTCCAGACAGAAATTCTAGGCATAAACACATGTGCCATTACAATACGAGAGATGAACATCAGTGGGAAGAACATATTTATCTTCTCTGATAGTCAAGCAGCCTTAAAGGCTCTAGACTCGGATGTGATATCCTCGAAACTATTAGGTGAATGCAGAAAGTCGCTTGAATCAATCGCCGGAATAAACAAGGTGGCGATCATATGGGTCCCTGGTCACAGCAACATCGAGGGTAACGATATTGCTGACTCATTGGCCAGGAAGGGCTCCAATACCCCATTGACAGGCCCCGAGCCATGTGTAGGCCTAGCAACATCCTTTATTACACACATCTTCGATGAGTGGGCCCTAAAAGAGCACAATAAACGATGGTATGCTAGGGGGGACTGCAGGCAGTCTAAGACTATTTTGAAAAAGGCCGATCAAGGCTTAACTAAATGGTTGGTGAGCTGCAATAGAAGAAGCATCAGCTTGGTAATCAGTGTCATTACGGGACACTGCAAGCTGAACAAACATCTTCACACTCTGCGGATTGTTGACTCGCCATTTTGTAAATGCGAGCTGGCGGAGGAAACCATGGACCACTTCCTGAGTTCCTGCCCCCTCTACTTCAGAGCGAGAGCCGATACACTCGGAGCACTTATAGTAGCCACGTCAGAGCTACACAATCTTACGTTACCCAAAATAATGAGCTTTGTTAGACGAACCAAACGACTAACGGCTCTTGAAGGGTAACAAGATTAATTCAGATGGCGTTCTTCTCCTGAGGTATGTACAATGGACCACATGGTCTAAGTGCTGGGTATCATCGCCCGCCTCCTGAAATCTACATCTACATCTACTATTACAAGCTCAAACTATGAGTCAGCGTGGAAGACTATTCTAAATCGCTACAAAAATACTAGGCTTCTAGTCAATTCAAATCTCCACTCCCTTATTACGTTGCCCGTCATGGCTAGCGAATCCTATTTGGAGCTTCGTCGAGTTCTGGACACTTTCACGCAAGCTGTCAGAACTTTGGAGAATCTATCACGCCCTGTTGAGCATTGGGACGATTGGCTTGTGTATTTTCTCGGAACCAAACTCGATCATACGACACGTAAGGATTGGGAAACATCTCTTGAATCTTCTACGGAGGTACCAAGCTTTGAGACTTTAAGACTTTTCTTGGAAGTTAGATTGCATGCCCTAAGTGCTATCAAAGACAGCCCTGCCCTACAACAACGTCAATTAAAACACAATAAGCCATTCGTACACAAAGCGGCTGCAAGATCCTACCATGCCTTTTCACCTAAGGTATGCCCTAGCTGTAAGGGTAAACACTTATTATTATTCTGTCCACAATTCAAAGCTAAGTCCGTAGAAGAACGCATAGATTATTTGAACATCAACAAGCTCTGCGCAAATTGCCTTCGAGCAGGTCATACTGCAAGCTCTTGCCCGTCAAAGCATCGTTGTCAACGGTGTCAACAACCACACCACACTATGATACACAAAGCATCGCCTGCTTCTGCAATATCGCGCTCTGATCACACTACTAGCTCGCTTGAGTTGCCTCAGACCTCTACTGTTGCTCACAGTGCTAAAAGCAACCACAATTCAGCCATCATCTTACTCGCTACTGCGGCGGTATTTATTCAATCACCTAATGGACGTATGCTAAAAGCACGTGCTCTGCTGGATCAGGGTTCTGAATCGAATTTCATCACGCAGACTTTGGCGGATTGGCTACATCTACCAAAGCGAAAGGCGAACATCTCAGTGCTTGGTGTTGGGCAGTGTGAAGCAGGAACTGTTCACTCAGTGGTTACGCATGACGTCATTTCCACTCTCGATTCGTCATGTAGATATACATTGCAATCCTTGGTGCTACCTACCTTAACAGCCCTTCTACCTGCTAAGCCGGTCTACAAACAAGAGTGGTCCCATCTCACGGGCTTACCACTTGCTGATCCGGACTACGGAACTCTGGCACGCATTGATCTGATCCTGGGAGCTGAGATTGTGGCAAAGATCCTGCTAAACGAGGTTCGTCGAGGTCCAAGTGGCTCACCGATTGCTCAGTCCACATCACTTGGTTGGATTTTGTCGGGTCCGGTTGACGGTGACCTTCGAGGTTCCGGCTGCTGAATCAGTCTGCATAGTACTACAACTGAGGTGAATGCTCTTTTACGACGCTTCTGGGAGGTCGAAGAAGCACCGTCAACTACATTTCTGACTCCAGAAGAACTGGCATGTGAAGACTTCTTCCAAAAAACACATTCTCGAGACGCTACTGGACGTTATATCGTGAGGCTACCTCTTCGAACTACTACGTCAGATTTAGGGTCATCGAAGGACGCTGCTGTATCTGCTCTTTTAAGATTGGAGCGTAGATTCGAGAAAAGTTCTGATCTCCAGAAATCATACTCCGAATTTATGAAGGACTACTTAACTTTAGGGCACATGGAACTTGTGCCAGATGAGGATGAAGAGCCCGAGAAGAGTTATTATATATCTCACCACGCGATTCTGAAGCCGACTAGCACCACGACAAAGTTACGCGTCGTATTCAACGCATCGCAACAGACCTCGTCAGGAAAATCTCTCAATGACATTTTGCACGTAGGCCCAAAATTACAAAACGACATAATTCATCTATTGATGAGGTGGCGAATATATCCCTACGTATTTTCAGCTGATGCTGAGAAGATGTTTAGGCAGATCCTAATTGATAGAGATGACATAGACCTGCAGCGTATTCTATGGCGGTCGCATTCATCAGAGCCTATTAGGGTATACCGTCTGCTCACCGTTACTTATGGCACAGCGTGAGCTCCATATTTGGCGTGTAAAGTGTTGCATCAAATTGCTGAGGACTATCAGGCAATACATCCTGACGCCTCAAGAATACTGAAAGAACAGCTTTATGTGGATGACGCACTTTTCGGAGCCTTCGATATAAAAATGGGATGTTCATTACGCGATGAATTGTGTGCTCTGTTGAAAAAGGGTGGTTTTAGATTGCGAAAGTGGTTAAGTAATTACTCTGAATTATTAGACGGTATCCCGGACGAAGATCTTGAAACACTTGATACACACATAATTGTGAGTGACACAGTGGTCAAGGCACTGGGCATTTGTTGGTTCCCGATGAAGGATACTCTCCGCATTAATATTGAACTTCCTGCAACAAAGGCTCTTTCCAAACGATCACTACTCTCTGATATCAGTCGTGTATATGACCCACTCGGGTGGCTGTCACCGGTTACAGTCAAAGCGAAGATGTTACTACAACGATTGTGGATAGACAAAGTAGGCTGGGATGACGAACGGTCTGACGATCTAAGACAGCAATGGCTGAACTACAAACAGGACCTCCAGGATCTAAGTAACATAGAGATCAGTCGTTGGGTTGGAACCAGTAATACTGAGCTAGGCCTTGAAGTTCACGGGTTTTGTGATGCCTCGCTCCATGGTTATGCTGCTGTCGTTTATCTACGCGTCATTCATGATTTGGACAATATTCAGGTTTCACTTGTGGCCGCGAAAACGAAAGTAAGTCCAATCAAAACCATTTCGTTGCCGAGATTGGAGTTGTGTGGCGCTGCTCTCCTGGCAGACTTAACTGCCACGGTGCAGAAGATCCTTCATCTGGAAAAGGTCCCGGTATACTTATGGTCTGATTCCACGACTGTGCTGGCGTGGTTAAGAGAGCATCCTTCGAAATGGAAGGTTTTTGTGGCCAACCGGACGGCCTTTATCCAGGAGAAAGTACCTGATGGTTACTGGCGTCACATCCCTTCTGCGGATAATCCTGCAGACTGTGCAAGTAGAGGTATTCGGACTGTTGACCTTGTCAACTCTACTTTATGGTGGTCAGGTCCTCCATGGCTAAAATGGAATTCTGGGTATTGGCCAGAAGCAAAGCCACATCCTTCGAATGAACTCCTAAACGAGGAGAGTCGCATTGTGCATGTGACTATGAAGCTGGGAGATGTTAACAACGATTTATTACAAAAATACTCGAATCTACAGAAGTTACTACGGATTACGGCCTTTTGCTATCGTTTCTACCATAATACTAAATCTGCCACAAAATACACTAGCAATCTGAAACTCATCGAATTAAATCTAGCACTTAATACCTGGATTAAGCTAGTGCAAAACCACTTTTTCCGCTCGGAAGTACATTGTCTTACGAAAGGTAAAGAGCTACCCCCAAAAACTAGGCTGCTCAATCTTACTCCGATTTTCGACCATAATGATATCTGATGGATCTAACTGCAGAGGCTTACATTGCCGCCTTTCCTCGCTTCCTCAGTAGAAGATGTAATATATTCAATCCTGTAAATTTAGAAAAAGCGGAGACAGCCTTTAGGCAGAACTCCTATAGGAGCAGCTACTAGAGCAGAACTCCTGGGGATGTAGATAGGTGCCGCTGAAGAGCAGACACCAAGTTAGCAGCGAGTCGTTCGATAAAACAATCGCACTTTATTTCGAGTTCTTAGCCTATTTAAACAATTCTTAACTTACATCTACATTTACAACTATCAATATTACAAATCAATAAAATTAACACGAAGACCTATAGATCCCTACGTCAGCTATTGGGCCGTTGCACAATAGCTGAGCCGTCTTCTTGATCGGCGCTAGTAGGTCATACGTCATGATTACGATATGAGTCACTTTGCCTTGCATTTTCATATTTGGCGCAGGGGTGCGATGACCGCGCACATCCAGCAAAAGTGCTGTGTCGCGTGCTTTTAGTTATGTGGCACTTGTTTACTTATTTGCAACGCGCTCGTTGTTTACAAGACCTTTTGTTTATGGTCTCGAGCTTACGTTGCTAAAGTTCTTTCGCTTGGTAACTAAGGTGTGAACTTGAACTTGAATTGCTTGTATCACCTGTTCTTAATTACCATGGCCTTTTAGCTATGTGCATCACATATTAGTTTAATAGTACATCACAAAGAGGTCGCTGTGCCAAACTATACAGCGATAATGCTACCAACTTTGTGTGTGCTGACAAGCAATTTCAACACTCTATTCGTCAACTGCTCCGAGATCCGAAGTTATCACATCTGTTTTTGGAAGACGGGACAGAATGGCACTTTATCCCACCTGGTTCACCTCATTTCGGTGGTCTTTGGGAGGCCGGTGTGAAGGTGTTAAAGTACCACCTTCGACGCATCGTGGGATCACACACTTTGCATATCGAAGCTATGCTGACGTTACTGGCACAGGTTGAAGCCTGTCTCAATTCAAGGCCGATTTGTGCTATCTCTGATGACCCTACTGATACCACTGCATTGACGCCAGGGCATTTTTTAGTCGGTGAAAGCCTACTCACCATGCCCACACCCAGTGTCAGCGAAATTCGAGTCAACCGTCTGAACCGTTGGCAATTGGTGCAATCTATGGTTGAACATCTGTGGCACCGATGGCGAAACGAATACATCCAGCATCTGCAGTTACGAAATAAATGGCAAGCGAGGGAACAACCAGTTAAAATAAACGATCTCGCCCTTATAAAGGATGAGAATCTGCCACCAGCTAATTGGTCACTTGCAAGGGTCGTTGAACTAAACCCAGGCCCTGACGGCCAAGTCCGCGTTGTGACTTTAAAACACAAGGATGGGTATCGTAAACGAACAATTGCGAAAATTTGTATCTTACCTCTTGAAACCCCGTCTAACCGATAAGCTATTAACGTTTTTTTTTTATTTCTTTAATGTTCTTGCCAGTTCATCCTACTGCAGAGATCTTCAGATTCTTCACGGCGGGCGGTTGCAACCGAATCCTGAGGCATAATCATCGTGCTATCACACGAGGCGGGCGGAATGTTAAGGCTCCTTATCATTTGGCTTATGAAACTTTCTGGTCGCACTGTATTTTTTGTCTAAATTTTGAAATGCATTGAACTGTAATTTTTTTACTACACACACTGTACTAGCAGCGCTCGCTGCCTTCCGTTGCGCATCTGAAGCACTTAAAATAAAGTCTTTTTTCTGTGAAGCAAGCTTTTCGTTTTTCACTCAACCACGGCTAGAATCTTTACGGCTTCGCAAAGGTTTCATAACATGGGGTGCTTGGCAGATTTCTTGCTTTCAAAACAAGTTTTAGGCAAATGAGGCTCGTAGTAATTTGCATTCTTTCAACTCGAGTTGCATATATTAATAGCATCTTCGACTGTGCAGAGTGTTTTTCATAACATGAGCGCCTGGTAATCAAGACTGTCTCCATGGCGTATTTGAAAACATTATCAGTGCAGGCGACAGGTCCCCTATGAAGGCTATAACTTTTGTAATTCTGGGAATTTTTAAATTTCTTTTTAAACTCACATCTCAAGATATTAAAGAAATGAAAATGCGAAAAAAAAACCCAATTTATTTTTTCAAAGTTCTAGGCCAGAACCTTTGCTTAACATTCCCTTGTAAAGAAAGAATATAATTTTTATGGTGTCTGATCGCAATATGCAAAAGGTTAAATTCAACTTCTAAAATAAAAAAACAATCTTTAAGGTAATAATAATTTTATTAATATGTTTATTTTTTTTTTTTTTAAAGAACTAACTACTAAGATTACAAAGCTATTGTAGGTATTAAGCATAAAAATTTTGGGCAATGAGGACAAAAATATATTTATTTAAATGAATCGCTGTTTAGTCGATATCCATAATGCTGAAATGTCCCCAGGGTAGCGTTTCGACTGAGTTAGGTTTCACATACCGTTTGTTATCAAATAGCTAAGTGTTATTTTTCTTTGAGCAGTGCTGAAGAGTACATGTTGATAAGATCTAATTCTATTTTGATCGTGTGACATTTCTTTATTCTCAAACAAACATGTTGAATAGTCGTCAAATGTAATTTTATTTTTTACTACGTAGCTTTTTACACCTTTAGCTTTCTTTATAGTATTTTGATTTTCACCATCTGCACAGACGCGTAGAGAGTACATTTTCGCTCGGAGCCCGACAAACTCTAACATGATGGATCCGTTGTTCTCGTCCTTCATAAGGCCTGGTAACTTCTTGTTGACTCGTGGCATGTCATATGGGTTGTCTTGAGAGTAATCTGACGTATCGAATCGGTGTAAGTTTTCTTTTAAATCTGCATATATGTCCTCAACTTGAATCTCATATATGAGCGAGTCCGTATCTGTGTAACACAAATTACACTTGTCACCATACTTTTCCTTCATGAAGTCATAATGAAACTCGTACAGTATGGCTTTCGATATTTCAAGAATACACATTCCAACGTATATTGGTTTGTTGAAAAGCACTTCAATGCGTAGAAGTTCGATCGCAATCAAATTATCGTCAAAAAAAGTGCGTGAATGAAAGTTTGGTTTTGATATTAATGCTTCCGCTCCATATCTTCGTTCCCATGTTGTTTTAAGCTTAATATCACGTCGAAGCCGAACATTTTCCATTGTTTTTCCAAATACTGCATTGCACATAAGTTTGTACAGGTTCTTCTCAAATTCATTTTTAGCATTTTTACGCAAATTCGCGTTCAAGTCTATATATTTCTTCATCCAATCCGACTGTTTGAATTTTAACGCTCTGTGTATTTTCACAATTTTTAATCCTTTAGATAAGTACAGTTTTAGATTTCTATAATGAACTACATAGTTCTTCTTATTATTCAAGGTAGCCATCATCTTTTGCTCTTTGCAGCCTGGAGGGGAGCATTTTTCCGGTGCCACAGGCAAGTCTCTATGCTTGTTATGTATATCTTCAGGATATTCTAAATCTACTTCCAAGATGTATCCAATTGGAGAGTTATCATGTGTATTCAAATCAATGGTATCGACATCTTTAACCCATTCGAGTTCTCCGTAAGATAAATATTGTGACATAGCCCAAGAATACATTGCATTAACATCAAAATACATAAGGAATGTGTCTGGATGATTTGGGTCATACTCCTGCATGTATTTGTTGTTAGCTTTTGCATGCCTCTTAGAACATTGCGTTAGACCTCCGCGGACGCCTTTTTCCAAAAACATTAGCATATCTACGTCACTGATGTAATCTAGTTCGATCTTTGTATATTTTAACATAGCATCCCAAGTTAATCCTGGCGAGGTGTAATAATGCGTAGGGTCGAGATCGTAATCTTTTATACAAGCATCGCGGAAATTTTCAAAGATGTCTACTAACAGGAGTACGTCTATCTTCATATATAGGTCGCTATACTCACCTAAAGTTTTGATTTCAAACTCCTGCCATACCATAACCGCGTGTTCATATTCTTGCTTTGTAATATCACATTCCGATAAAGTGCTATAAAATTGTTCAAAAGGTGGATCCTGTGTTTCCAGCAAATTTTCCCAATTCTGGATATGCTCGTATGGGAACACACCTTTTCTCGTTAAAAGCTTAAACTTTTTATCGTTAAGATGAGGATACTCTGTACGAACAATTCTTTTTTCTTACAAGTAAGACGTCAGCTTATCCAACGATGATGCCATAAACCGAAAGGAGTCAATAAATTTGAATTTTGTTTTGTAACCTTCCATATATTTTACCATAGAAATGTATATCTCTGTGTTGTTTGGAATTATTTTTAAATTGCCAGGTATGCCATTAGACACATCTTTTATGAGTAAATGTGCATCGTAATTACTCAAATTGTGAAAGACTACAGGAATGGTTCGAGAGTCCTGATAATTAATGTTGCAATTCTCGTGAGCTGGACCTCTGTATTTACCGGTTAAATGGCAGTGATCTCGTACTACTTTTTCTTCTCCCGCAAAGCGTTTCTTGCATAAGTGACAATTTGTAGCATTTATGAAATCTTGTGTCTGCTCTGGCGTTAGCGAAACCATTGGCAAGGGTTGAAGATGAACATTTTCTGCTATCTCCTGTAGCTTGTTGTGGTCAGGGAATATCATATCATCAAGAAGGAATTATCACTTGGCAAAATTTTTCACCGCCGCCATTGGTGGTGTTTCAGTTAGGGGCCCTCCAAAAATTCACGGCGCCCGAGCTCACATTACCGTAGCGCAGCGGGCCTGGGCTGTGACATCGGGCGCATCTGGGTGCACGACGGCCGAAAGCTGAAAATTTCGCCTGAGAAATCCTCAGCTTCGGCCGCCGAACATTCGAGAGGCGCTTAGACTTAGATGCTGCCGGCCTTTCGTCGCGAGTGGCGAGGCGCGATCCCGTTGCCACTGGCTCCCACAGCTGCTGCGAGCACACGATTGGCTGACGGCGCAACTGTGTGAGTGACTGGCACCGGGACCGTCAACGGCCGATTGGGCGTGGTGTTGAGGTACAGTCTTGTCGGTTTTTTGGGGAGTCGGTCGTTTCAAGGAAAACAAGAAAGACTCGCCCGCGGAACTAAGTCGCGAAAAAATTTTTTTAAAAAAGGGAAAGCGCACTTTCAGATGAAAAAAACTAATTTTCGTAGTCTCGACAGAAATAAAGAAGAAAAGAAAAAGAAAAACAGGCTTAGCGGTGTCGCGCCTGTGGGAAAGGACGTTTGGTGACTCTCGGCGTATTCCAGACTCGCGGTGTGGTTTTGTGTAATTTAGTTAAAATACAAGAAGAAAAAAAAGGGAAAAGATAGCAACTTGAGAGAGATCGAGTGGAGTTAATGAACAATTTCAAGAAGTTAAGTAGAATTTTTTTCATATTATTGATTTAATTTACGAAATATACAAAGAATTAAAAAGAACTTAAAAACCGCAAGTGTGTGATGGCTCTATCTCTGGCGCGTACATGTAAGCATGTGTTATTCCTGTGTATAAGAAATATGAGAAGACAATCGAATTTTAGTTCTTCTTTGACTTGTATGTGTATCCCTACTAAGTAGCTTGTGTAGGACAATCTTTAAAATTAAAATCTATCAATTCAAAAGAAAAGAAAAAACTAAATAATTCATGATTTACTATAAATAATAATAGGATGGTAGACATAACCTAAGGAAAAGCGAGCCGGTGATGATGATAAAACATTAGGTGAATTTTAATTCGAAATTTTGTGATTCCCTTATAGCTCGAAAAGTTGTACATCATTTTATAAGTAAAATTGTGCTGTAGATTTCATCACTTTTTGCCGTGAAATTGTTAAACCGACAAGAATTTATATCATTATTATGTTAAATAATAATTTCTCAACGCTCGAATTTGTAACGCGAGCATACCCTGATTTCTTTTATATATATGTGAGGACCTACCAAGCTAAAACTAACAAAAGAAAAAGTAAAAAAAAAAACAAAAACTCAAAACAAGTGGTGATTAAAAATATCTTAATAGAAAAAATATAATAACGAAATATAATAATATTCAACCAAGACACACAAAAAAATATATATATATATATGGAACTAAATAAAGGGCAGTTTTAATTGTAAGTTTCTAATAAGAAAAAGTAAGTGTTTAATAAGAAAAAAAAAAAAAAAACAAAAAAAAAAACAAAAAAAAAAAATTTAAAATAACTCCGTGAAACTGATAGAATTTAAATTAAACTTAAACCAAAAAAGTGACTAAAACTATAAAACTAAAGCATAAAGAAAAAAAAAAAAAAAAAAAAAAAACAAGAGAAAAAATTAATGAAAACTTAGTTGGAAAGAAAAACATAATAATAACGGTTAAAGTGAACCAAGAAAAAAAAGAAGAAGAAATAAAAAAAGAAAGACAACATCAATACCAGCAGCGACAACACCATCACCAGCAGCGACAACACCATCACCAGCAGTGACAACAACAGCAGCAATGGCGGCCGCCCGACGAATTTTGTTTTTTGTTTTTTTTTTTTTTCCCAAGTAGCGGTAAGGTTAGTACTTAAGTTTAATATAAGAAAAGAAGAAGAAAAAACAACAACAAAACAAATCTAATAAAACTCCCAAATGGGCGAAGGTTATTAATTTTTATTTTTATTTTTACTTTACCATTTTCATACAACTGTGTAAAAAAAAAATATACAAGAAAAAAAAAAAGGACATTGCGTAGGTACAGTTTAATGTATTTAATATATATATTTTTTTTTTTTTTTGCAAAATGAAGCCATTCAAACTGATAATAGTACTTTCAGGACACTCTGTAACCTATACTATGTATTCTATAAAATGTAAATTTTTAAGTCATAATTTTCTCTTGCACTGTACATCGTAATTTAATCAAGTTTTCTTTTTAAATGCTTTTCTTATTGTCATCAAAACAAAAGGTAATAGTATTGGCCAAATATGGAAAGAAAAGAAAAATAAAAAGGACATAGATATGGCACTCTTTCAGCCCCGTTTCGCGGCACGATACCCATAACTTGGCCCCCAAATTTAAGGAACGGAGTTCGAAGCATTTTGCTGTCCTAAATACGGGAAAAATAAAGAAAAAAATCTATCTCGACCCGTTTTCGAGATATATAAAAAAATAGTTAATACTTGTCCCGTATCAACTCCAGACAGCAAAATGTTTCGAAACCCCGCCACGACACTGAAAAACTTGAATATTAACAAACCGCCACTATTTTCCGAATATTTCTATGTTACCGCCGATCTATTTGTTTATAAATAACGCACGAAAAACACTAATTTGTTTCCAAAATAATCCCGATACCGCGAAATGTCAATTTATTTACCAAAACCAGCTGAAGTTCGTTTCGTTCTTCTTGAAAAAAAGGTGTGCCAACTGCCAACCGCTTTAGCAAGTTCGTTGAGTTCGTTCTTTTTCGATCAATCGATATTTTGTAAAAGGAAAATATTTAGTTAAAATGCATTTTGTAAAAGGAAAATATTTAGTTAATATGCATTTTGTAAAAGGAAAATATTTAGTTAATATGCATATTTTGTAAAAGGAAAATATTTAGTTAAAATGCATTTTGTAATGGGAAAATATTTAGTTAAAATGCATTTTGTAAAAGGAAAATATTTAGTTAATACGCATTTTGTAAAAGGAAAATATTTAGTTAATATGCATATTTTGTAAAAGGAAAATATTTAGTTAAAATGCATTTTGTAAAAGGAAAATATTTAGTTAATACGCATTTTGTAAAAGGAAAATATTTAGTTAATATGCATATTTTGTGAAAGGAAAATATTTAGTTAAAATGCATTTTGTAAAGGGAAAATATTTAGTTAAAATGCATTTTGTAAAAGGAAAATATTTAGTTAATACGCATTTTGTAAAAGGAAAATATTTAGTTAATATGTCTACCACTTATTTCTATATCAAAACTAGATTAACTGAAAACCACAAAGATCACTGATAAGCACAAGGAATAAAATGACATACTAATATTATACCGTTACAATAAACGATCGAACGAACCCAACGAACCCAACGAACCTGCTAAAGCTGTTGGTACTCCTGTTTTCAGGACGAAAAAACGAAACGAACTTCAGCTTGTTTTGGTAAATAAATTGACATTTCGCGGTATCGGGATTATTTTGGAAACAAATTAGTGTTTTTCGTGCGTTATTTATAAACAAATTGATCGGCGGTAACATAGAAATGTTCGGAAAATAGTAGCGGTTTGTTAATATTCAAGTTTTTCAGTGTCGTGGCGGGGTTTCGAAACATTTTGCTGTTTGGAGTTGATACGGGTCAAGTATTAACTATTTTTTTTATATCTCGAAAACGGGTCGAGATAGATTTTTTTCTTTATTTTTCCCGTATTTAGGACAGCAAAATGCTTCGAACCCCGTTCCTTAAATTTGGGGGCCAAGTTATGGGTATCCCCCCCGTTTCGCGCTTTTTTTTAGTTGGAAAATTTTTTTATGGGATCTCCCCTAATTTTTGGGCCAGGAGGAGGTCATTTGGGCGGTTAGGACTAGGCCAGGTGGGGGATCTATTTCCATCCAGGACCCCCCCCCCTGAGAGTCAATCACGGGTAGGATCAGGGGTTTCTACCGCACCTGTCCCTTCTCCGTACCCTCCCATTTTTTTTAGTGGTTCCGTCGCGAGAGATTTTCTTGTTGTCGGCGGTCCGTTTCGGTGGCTGAGTGTGGCCTTAGGCAGATCCCCCCTACACTACCGCGATGCTAGCCTGCCAGCTCTCGCAGCCACAAACCACCGAACGAAGGGAGCAAACCGGGCTCCTTCGAGGACGCGACCTTCAACACACTTTGCGCAATCGCGTCCTCTGTAGCTTCTGTAGTATGATAGCGTATCATCGTAGCTGCATTTGAAATAGTATCCAATACTGTGTGCTTCATGCTGTTGGTACCGCTTAATATGAAAAGTTTTGTGTGAGACTAGTTTTAAGATGCATTCAAAGTCACCGTAGATAACAAATGGGACGCGTTCCTTGTTTTTAAAGTTTTCAAATTTCAGCTTGCCTTCCTCTGGAAAGATCACTTTGTAGTTGTTCATTTTTTCACAGTCTATAGAATGTTTCTCCAATTGAGCGGAAGTATAAAAATAATGAAGGCAGCGATCGCAAAAATATTTTTTACAATGATGTTTAGCTAACTGAGATGATACCAAACGAGACAAATCCTTTATCCAAACATAATGATATTTAATTTGATTTGCGGCTTCATCCTCATCGTAACAATTTTGCAGCAGTAAAAGATTTATGTGCTTTTCTTTCTTATTCTTGGTGAGCCTTGTTGGTGCAACGGTAAATTCTTTTTTATTCTTATTAAGAGCATAGACATTTATGCTTATATTATTCTGTTTTTCAAACTTTTCGATGTCTGGCCTGCTTATAGGAAAAGTGATTCGTTCAAATTTTAATACCGTGGAGTAGTGAGGGTAATTTGTAACGCGATGTGGATTTTCGTCAACAGGGTACATTGCAGAGACCACCGCCCAAGCAAAGCACGCGTTGTCATTATTTTGAACATTGACGCAAGCATGCTTTTTCTTAATAGCCATCGGCAGTTCAATATAAGATGAACCCAGAAAAGGTGTATATTTGTTTATGTAAATAGTTAAATTTACCACCTCTTTTAAGGCCCACCCAGAATCGCGATCTTGAAATTCATCCAAGTCCGAAAGAGGAGTGTTCATAACATTCTCTGCAAACCTTGTTTCTCTTGAAATCACTTTATTCTTAGTGGTTAGATATTTGAACTCTTCGATTTCTTCTTTCGCTGAAAATTTAACGAACTTGCCGCAAAATATGGTATTCACTTTTAGAAAAGGTTCTTTTTTCCGAATATTTGCAATACGGCGAACAAATAGCGGGCCGCAATCCTCCAAAACTTCAATTGGATCTTTATGTTTCAAATTTGTAATACATGAGCTCCTTATTCTCCCACTGAAAACAGATTTCATGTCTTCCCATTTGATTCTGTTTGCTGCCCACTCCGCATTGTTTGGTCGCGTTGGCTTATATCCCCCTCCTCGTAACAGATTAGCTTTCAATATTGTTCGATAACACATCATTTTACTTATAACACTGAACAAATTATTTGTTACACCAATATTTTCAGCATTCCTCAGAGCAGCATTTAATAATCGCAGGTTTTTTGTGCACAGCTTTAGCAATTTTTCTACTTCTTTCATATCACTTTTGTCAACAGTTTTCACAGCACTTTCCATATTCTTTACCGTTAACTTTGCCTTTTCCATGGAAAACATTTTATATAAAGAAGAAATTCCTTTCATGTAATCTCTATGACTGATGAGATGAAGAATGAGCGGGTCCATCTATTTTCCTCCTTTTATTCTTTTGAGAGCAAATACGAAGCGAAGATTTTCTAAATATAATAGTAAATTAAAATAATTAATAAATTAGATCTGTCGGAAGGTAAATATGTCTTTCATAACATGATTCTCTAGATCTCGGCTTAAAAAGCCGATACTAGGCGCGCATAAGTCTGCGCAATGTGCCAAACGTTATTCGTTATTCATCGCAACGTTTGCTGACAATTTCGCTTGGCTGCTGAGCACCCAAGTAGTTGTTATTGTTGTTTTTCATAAACCTGTTTTAACGAGCTCGTTGCAAAATACTTGCTTCGATTAAGATCGTGTGTGCAAATGTACACTTGACATTTTTCAATTATGTGTATTCGTTACTTTGCTTTTATATCCACTTGCTTACTACGTAACTTTGCTTTTGCTCTTGTTTGTTCTTATATCATTTATTTTAATAGCATTTCCGTAGACTGCTGTTAAAAACAACAACCAAATTTCACAACATGACGCAACATGAACGCATACATAGTGCATATGACACCACAAATGAAAACGCAAGATACTTCTAGGTTGCAGGCGGCTTCTTACCCAAGACACACACCGGAAATGGAAAATCCAAGATGGCGGATTCTTGCGAGATTTTGCCCTGTGTATTTTAAGGGGGGGGGGGGGGGGGTAAGGTTTTCAGCATGAAAAAGAAACACTTTTTTGCGATTTTTTTTTTAGAAATATGGTTTGAGCAAATTTATTGAAATCTTTTGTATATTATTAAGTATGATTTCATCAATACTCAGTAATTTTTTTATACGAAAATATCGACAGACAAGCCGGTGACTGAACTTTACCAAAACCACTTTTTAAAAGTCCGTGTACACTGCTATTTAAAAACTACATTACTGATTCATTTCGAACTTGGTACACACTTTCTATATATAAAATACCTCCCCCCAACGTTGAGTTTTAAATTTTTTTTTTACATTAAGGGGGGTTTCCACTTACAAAATGACGAAATTTTTCGTAAAAAATAGCAGTTTTTACTTTAAATGACCACCAAAAATGTATAAATGAAAAAAATAATAATCAGAGAACGTTGGGGGTAGGATTGAATGATACTCTGACTAAATTTTAAAGCTTTTTAATTTCGGATAATTTCCAGCTGAGATACAGTGTACACCGCAAATCGTCTATTTCCGAAGACGTTCTTGGAAAAGCTCCGTTACCGGCTTGTTTGTCGATTTTTTCGCATAAAAAAATTACTGAGTATTATCGACATCATACTTCATAATGTACAAAAGGTTTCAATAACTTTGCTCAATCCATATTTCTAAAAAAAAATCGGAAAGAAAAGTGTTTTTTTCACGCTGAAACCCTTACCCCCCCCCCCCCCCCCTTTAAAGGGGGAAACTGTTTTAGAACGCCCATAGCCTAACTACTTACTACTGACTCTAGCTTCACAAAATTGGATGTAAGACGTACAAATAGCTTTGGTGTTTGTGGTGCAGCATCTGCTATTGGTAAGAAAATTGGTGAAGAATATACTACATAAAGAAGAATGATAAAGTCTCATGCGATGGTGATACAAATAGTTTTGAAGTTGCAACCAGAGCTACTAGACCTAATATCACATTAATAGAGCAGATTCACCAAGTTCAAAAGGTAAGCTTCTATTTTTACAGAATATAGCTTCTTTAAAATTTAAGTTCACCTTCACGATTTATAGTAAAAGCACCACAGAAATAACCTACGTCAAAACCCATGCCTCCTGAACCACGGGTGCAACCAGCATCTCCACCATCTCCATAAAGAACTGTGCCACCAATAGGTATGTGACAGCCTGTGATGCTACAGTCAATGACACATACACCTCCACCACCTTCAGTTGATATTTATAATTTTTGTTTTCAATTTTATTTAACAGTTGTATATTGATTAAAGCTCCAACAATACCCAATCCATTTATGCCAACACCAACCAGCATACAACCACCTGTGCCACCTGTGTCACCTGTAAAAAGTCTAGCCAGTTAAGAAAGTGAAAAATGCCCCCAGCAAACAACAGTAAAACCGAGAAAATATATTGTTTTTTGGATGTCAGGCCGATTAATTTTTTCAGATTTTTAGATGTGATGCATTGAGGTTAAAATATCGAAAAATCGTTTTACTCAGCATTTTTCGGTAGTTTTACCTCTTCTTCTAGATCTGCATTTTTTTTATTTATTTGCAACCTTGAAATCAGCCAAGCATGCTTTGAAATAAAAGACTGAAACATTTCAGTTCACAACGAAACTATATTTCAACGTTTTTCCACTTAAAGGTAAGATTAAGGCAAGATTAAGGGGTTATTCTACCTTTTCGAAACAAAAAAGCAGTAATAATTTCAAATTGTTATAAAAAAAAAACGACAAAAGGAATCGATCTAAAATTAAACATGGTTGTTTATTAATAAAAAAATTCGACATTTTTCATGAAAAAAAAAATATTAAAACAAAATGGCGGCTGCACTGGCGCATTGCTGCAGCGCGAAAAAAATTTCACAGCCAATTGCGCGACGTAGTACCCAGGTCGTCCAAGTGATCTGTAAGTAATTTAACAAAAATAAATCATTAGTTCTAATGAAAATCTACGGAACCCCCCTAAAATTAGACATCTGTATTCAATTTTGAGAATTTGGGGGCACTTTTTTCGATGAAAAAAATGCCCAAAATCGAGTACGCTATGTTTAAAGGTTATACCTTGTAATCATCCAAATGTAAACTGGAATATAAATTTGAAGTATTAAGTATATATCAACGGGTTTCCACCTAAAAACAAGATCCCCCCCCTTAATCATGCATTTTTTGAGCCCATATTTTATTTATTTTTTTTTATTAATCTGGTAAGAGTAAGGTAAATGGGCGAAGGCCTACACTAAAGAACAACTTTTTAAGAGTATTCAAAAAAAATTTTATTAAAAAATATTGAAAATTGGGTTTTTGACATAAATTGTAAGTTGACGCTCCGAAAAAAAAGTAGATTTGCGGTGAGACACGTAACTCGAAAACTACTTGACCGATCCTTTTGAAATTGTGCACACGTTTTCTGTAGACAATTTACAAGGTAATCCTGTCGAGATATTTTTTGTTCAATATTTTTTTTTTAATAGAATTTTTCCCGATTGAAAACAGAAATTCCAAAAAAAAAATTTCCTTTTTTTTCGTTTTTTTGACTTTAAACTCACACCAAAAATTCAATAATCGAAATAAATAAAAAAACTCGACAGCGTTACCTCAAGAAACTTATTTTTTTTTATTTTTTTTATTTTTTTTTTTTTATTTCTACTTGCTTGTGTACATTGCATGGATCGAGCCCTGGAGGCTCCTAACATACATTATTTCAACTCTTAAAGCTAAAAGAAAATAAGGTAATCTCTTCGGCACCAGTGTGCTTCGGAGCTATTTAAGACACGGGGATTGTTAAACTTGTTGAACTATGTATTTTTTCTTTATAGACCTCCTGAAGTCCTTGTAGAGCTGGTAAACCAAGGATGTTGCGACTAGCGCTGTGAGAATGGTGAGGATGATCTCTATCTTCTCGGATTCCACTGCAACGGGGTTGATTACGATGGAGTTGATGACCTCTCCAGTATTGTCCACCTTCTTTGTCTGGTAGTTTCCCATGTTAAACTTGTTGTGTTGTTCACTGTTTGCCAGTTCCTCTTGACCTTTGCATTATCCAGAGGGTCATTCCTTTTGAGTCTGGTGTAGCGTACCGCTGTAAGAATTTTCCGTGCCGTCGGGTTCGGGTGATTTTCCAACCTGGTTTTGTATTTTTTGCTGAGTTTAATAATTTCTTGCGAGACTGTGTTTAAGTTCATGTCCCTCAGCAGAATTTCGTTTCTAACGTATCGGGAAGTGGGTGATCCACCTGATAGGCAGCTTAGATTGTTTTTTAGTATCGCTTTCCAGAGTTGTTTACCTTTAGGTGTTGTGATTCTGGACCCCCAATATGGAGATTTGGCATTGTAGTCTCCCGCTATGAGAAATCTGTTGCCTAAGGATTTGAATAACGCAGTGAACTCTTCTTCTTTTACTGAATACCTGGGTGGGCAATAAATAGATGCAATTGTTAGGGGGCCTATCCATTCCTCGATGCTTACTGCTGTGTATTGAAGGGAGTTGGTTTGCTTACAGATGATCGGGTGGTGTGATATTCTATTTTTTATTAAAATTGCAGTGCCCCCGTGCGCCTTATTATCCGGGTGATTATTGTTATAGCAGGTGTAGCCGAATATACTGAATCTGTTCATGGTTGTGAGATGGGTTTCTGCCAGAAGCATGACGTCGATGTTATTAATTCTTAGAAATGTTTCCAGCTCCAGTCTATGGTTTAGTACTCCGTTCGCGTTCCATTGTCCAATTATCAGTTTCTTCATGGTTTATTGAGTTTGTTTAGGATTTCAGTTTGCTGCATTATGTTTGATTGCATTTGGTATAGCATTTGCATCATTTGCTGTAGGTTATTGGTAAGAGTGATAAGGATTTGGAGTAGTGGTTCTGAGTGGTTTTCAGAGATTGGTTGATGGGTTACTGCGTTTGCATATGACATACCCTGTTTGGGTGGGATAGTTTGTTGTCGCGGGGGGAGATTGAGATTGATTTTCCCTTGGTTAATTGGTGGGAAGTCGGTAGCATCGAATCTGGCTGAGGGTTGATTATTGGGTTGCCTGGAGATGGGGTTCTGCGTGGCTGACTGAATTTTGTTTTTCCTGCTTATTGCTATATAGAATGGGCAGCCTCTATAATTTGCTGTATAGTTTCCATCGCAGTTGCTGCAGCGTTTGGTGCCTGCATCGCTTTTATCTTTGGGGCAGTCTCTGGTGTTGTGTTGGCCTCCGCAAGCTACACAAATATTTGTGAGTTTACAGTATGCCTTCGTATGGCCAAATTCCTGACAATTTTGGCATTGGACTGGCCCCTTTCTTTTATGAGGTTCCTCAACCGTGATCTTCCGGTTTAGTATGTATCTGAGATCGTAGATTGGGTGATATGTTTTATTCTTTGGTACCTTGCTAGCCTCTGGGGTAAGTTCCACTTTGAACATGGGCTGTGGACATTTCTGTGCATTCAAGACGTTATTAACATATTTAATCTGAAATCCTTGTTCCTCTAGTTCTACTCTTATTTCCTCAGGGTCCACTTCGTGGTCTATTCCCTTAAGGATTACCCTTACGCCTTTTTCGCTCTTTAGTTGATAGGTATAGTAATTTACTTTAGCTTGATCTAGCTTCCTGGTTAGTTGGGTATATTCCACTTCCGTGGTCACCTGTATTTTTGTTTCTCTGAGAGCTCCTCTTTTTATATCTACGATATAAAAATGATCTTTCGGTAGCATTGCTCTCAATTCTTTGATGATGCTACTACTCCCGATGCCTCGCACGTAGATTGGTGGAGGTTTGGGAGTCGAGAGGATTTGTTCTGCGTTTAGTAGTTCATATCTGTTTGCGGTCATTGTTTCCCCAGATTTTGATTTTTGTTTGGGTGCAATGTCCGTTCGCTTTCTTTTGCCCAGTGGCACCATATACCTTTGGATACCGGCAGCTTGCAAACTGCTTACTTGGGAGTTTGCTAGTTTTGCACTTTTGCTCGATTCCTCGTTTTCAGGTTTCAGCACTTTTTTGCCGGCCACAGTCGTTGACCCGATGGTGCCGCCAGCATTAACGCTATGCGATACCGGGTCAGCTTAGTCCGTTGTGATCATTTTATTTTTCGCACTCAAAACCCTGGTGTGGGTGCTCGCGTCGCACTTTTGCAGGCGCGCACTTCACTTTGCTGGTTTTTTGTTTTTTTTTGATTTGTTGATTGCAAGTTTCACTTTTGCACTTTTGCACTTTTGCACTTTTACTGTTCGTAGCTTGCACTCCACTCGCGCTAAATACGTCCGTTCGCGACGGCTGCTTGATTGCAACTTATTAACTAACAAAATCTTTTTGGTTTTTTTGTTTCAGATGATCCAGCTATTTGTTATGTGTCTCACCGCAAATCTACTTTTTTTTCGAAGCGTCAACTTACAATTTATGTCAAAAACTCAATTTTCAATATTTGTTAATAAAAATTTTTTTGAATACTATTAAAAAGTTGTTCTTTAATGCAAGCCTTCGCCCATTTACCTTACTTTTACCAGATCGATAAAAAGAAATCTTAAAAATGGGTCCAAAAAATGCATGATTAACTATACCCCCCCCCATATATATAAATGCACTACATTTTTAAGTTTTTTTTTTTTTGCAATTATGCACATTATTTTGCACTCTTGCTCTTTCTTAAATTTAATTTACGGGACTTATTTTTATTAATGGGGCTTAAGTGTAAGATGGCGTACCAGAAGGAAGATATTTTTGAGATATCGAAATTTTGTATGGAATAGTGAGTATGTCATTTTTCTCATGTGTCTGGTATTCAAACGATTTAATTTTCAATGCATCGATAACAATCATTATAAATAATACTGTGCATCTTTCGGTTTCCATCCCTTATAACAATCAAAAAGGAGTGGGAAGTATTTTTAACTCTAACATAAGCATTGACAATAGTATGCAAGACCATAATTTTCATATTTATTTATTTTCAGAACTTTTAGTAATTTATTCACAACTCTTTAGTTTCCAAAACAGTGCTTTTAAAATTGCCGAATTTTACTCCTTTTGGGCTTTTCTTGGGGTGGTGATGAAATTTGACTTGAGATAACAAAATAATAAGAATTCTTATCCTCCCAATTTTTTTCAGAATAAAACCATATCGTAAAAAAAACGTTATCGTAAACATTTTGATTTTAGGGATTGTAAGTCAAATTATACCTCCGATTTAATAAATTTGTTAATTGGACATTTTGAGCCGAAGTTTTTGTCGTTTTGGCTTTTTCCAAAACTTCTTTCAATATATCAAAAATATCAGTTTTCTTTTACAAAATGTACCTTCAAAAATTGTTTTTTTTAATTCAAAAATACAATAGGAACGGGTGTTTTGTTTTTAATTTTTGTGATATTCTGAAAAAGTACTTTTGAAAATACCCGGTTGTGAATTTGCAGAGTTTTCTAAAAATAAATTACTACAAAGTTGCCCGAGCTTAAAATTGACATACAAAACCGACATAATGAGATAATAAAGGTTAACTTAAAATCTAGATGAATAAAAGCATTAACTGCAGTACAGCTTACCGATAACTTCATCAGAATCACTTTTCGAATTTTTAGGTAGTTTCCTTCTAGCAAATCTCATTAGCCTTTGTAATATCGATGGCTTGGAAAACATAGATACAAATAATTTGGGCATCATCTGGCACAATGGACTTGAAGAAGCGATAGGTTGACTGATAATGTCAAGGCAAACGGAAAGTGCCATTCGATTCGCTATTAATTTCCGATCGAATTGAAATCCTAACTGCTCCTGTTTCGAAAGTATGCATATTTTCACTTTTTACATATCTCTACAGAGTTTCGACGAAAAGAAAATATAGTAGTGCAAAACAATGTTTTATACACACAGATATAAATGTATATAGTGCAGAATACGAAAACAATTTTCCCACCATATGATATGAAAGTAAAATCCAAATCATTTTATTTCCTTGACCCTTTTATCTTCTGTAATTTGAATACATTAACAATAATGACCGCTAGGTGGCGGATGATCAATTTAAGAGTGCCTGCAGTAGAAAATAAGAAGCGTATGATATAAATATATGAAATTTCGTATTCAAAGACAGTTTTCGCCCCTTTGGCCGACCTCGTGAATTTTCTTCAAAAGGATGCCAAACGGTAGTTTATGATGACCCTTTAATCTTCCATAAGTTTTAGCTTGAGGCTGCATTCCGTTTTGCAGTTATGAGTGATTAAAATTGGCATTTTTACATAAGCTTAAATAGGCTGTAGTCAACAGATCTTGGGTTCAAACCTTCAAATGACATTGAAACTCACATGATAGAGGTCAACCGATCGTGGATTAGGAATCAGCGACCCCAAAAACCCCGATATACCTAATCAAGTTCGGTCACCCTTCTTGAATCAAATATAGCCCTCAAATTATAGAGGTCAATATTTGAAGAAGTATGACCGAACTTAATCGGGGTTTTTGGGGTCGCTGATTCCTAATCCAAGATCGGTTGACCTCTATCATGTTAGTTTCAAAGTCATTTGAAGGTTTGAACCCAAGATCTGTTGACATGTATCACGTCAAGTTTAAAGTCATTGGAAGGTTTGCAAGAAGCTTTTCACATTAATTAATATGAGAGTTTTCACTATTTTATAATTTCCCCAGATTCCGCAAGTAAAGGGGAACTCAATGCCTATTGGGAAATTGTTCCACAGGCATTCTCAACAGAGAAAAAGTGAAAAATTAATTTGGCGCAGCGGAAAAATTTTGATTTTTCCATGCGCTATATGAGCCCTTTAGTTTGAAAGTGGCCTAAGTCCAAATGATCATAAAGACTGTTGAGGTTCGCGTACTCGAAGGTAGCCGGCTTGCACCCTTCGTCCGTTGGTTTGCGGCAGCAAGACCTGGCAGGCTAGCTTTGCGGTAGTGTGGGGAGGATCTGCCTAAAGCCGCATTTAGCTAACGAAACGGACCGCCGACAACAAGAAAACCTCTCGCGACGGAACCATTAAAAAAGCAGGGTAAAGGAAAAAGAATAGGTGTGGGAGGAACCCCTGTTCCTGCACGTGATTGACTCTCAGGGGTGATCCGGGATGGAAATGGATCCCCCACCAGGCGTATCCCCAACCACCCATATGACCGCCCCTTGGCTCAAAAATTAGGGGAGGTCACAAATCCAAAATAAAATCAGAAAAAAAGAATTACGGTAACATACCTGTTTTTATTCTTTATGTTGAGGAATGCCGTCTTCGTCGTTGGGCTGCAGGATCGGTGGGCGGTCGCCGCTGCTGTGCTGATGCTAATGCGGGCTCCTGACACTGCTGCTGCTTTTTCCTGTTCTCCACTTTCAGTTATTTAATTATCTGTTTTATTTGTTATTTTTTTATTTTTTATTATTTTTGTTTATGGGTAATTCTAAGTTATGAGGTATTCTCAACGGCAATGATAAAAAATCATATGTACATATTTAAATTATTTGAAATAACCCTGTTATATCCTAAAAGTTACCATCTTCTTTATGGTCACTTAAATTCAACAATTAAGTGTATTTAATTTTGTCACAAAAGCACCTAAAACATAAAAAATGTATCTCCCCTGCTCTGTCCCCTAACAGATTATGTTAGTCAATCAGTAGTTTTAACTAACTTGAAATTATGTTATAAACTATATCCCTATCCCTATATACAGGGTGTTCAGAGGTGGGAGGGAAATATTGCAGGGGGTGAAAGGTCAGACAGAGCCAAGCAAAAAATCGTATGGGTGGGGGTGGGGGGCATCTCGCACCGTTCGGCAGTTACAGGGTGCTTCGTAAATCAGGATTTTGCCTTATATGGGAACCACTCTTGTATTTTTATCTTTTTTTCTACAAATCGCAGTGGCCCCAAACTGATCTCAAAAAATTACTATTTCGAAGCCCTTTAAAAAATGGTCAACACCAAACCGCTATCCCCAACCCCTCGGCCACAATCCCCACTGGAAGTTGAAAAAATTAACTTTTATTTCACGATTTTTCACCTTTCGCCCCACTTTTCTCCGAAATTCATGTTATTAACATACCTACTTTTTATTTTTTTTTTAAGTTGCCTATCTAATTACCTTTCCAAAAAGGTGCAACATGCCCAGGTAGAAAGGGGTTGCAAAAGTCCTGAAATTAAAACATCCTCACAAGTACCTAATTACTTTATTGCACCATAATGGAAAAAATCGTTAAGTAAACAATTTTTATGACAGCAAGTTCGGAAATATTTGTTTAGGAAACACAGGTAATACACTTTTATTATTTGAGCAAAACAGTAATAAAATAATAAATATAATCTCGTTAAATAACGTTATAAGTTTATTATATCCAGTATTGACTCCTAAGTATCCTGACGCTCCGTTTCTAATACCTCCTATGAATTATGGTATAAAAATGGGTAAGTTTGAAAGGACATTGATCACAGTTGAAGAAGCAAGCGATAAGAACGGGTGTTTAATAGAAAAAATTAAGATAAAATGGCAGAATTCAGTGTTGAAGAGTATGCCGATATAATTTAGGTGTACGGTTTAGTAGATGGAAATGATAGTGAGGCCGTACGACAATACCAAAGGAGATTCCCGAATCGGCGTGTACCCGACAGAAGGGTATTTTCAAGGACTTTCAGAAGGTTAAAAGAAACCATAAGTGTAACCACCCCCAGAGCAGAAACGCGATCAGGAACATCGGCCGATTCAGCGGACACCGACCAAGAAATCCTCAACATCGTCAGGAACAGCCCTGAAATAAGCATCAGGCAGGTCGCACGACGGTTAGGATTGTCTTCAAGGAGAGTTTGGACCGTTGTGAACCGAGACTGACTATATCCATACCACCATATCCCGGTCCAAGCACTACAGGAAGGAGATTCCGAAAGACGATTGCAATTCTGCACTTGGCTGCTCAAGTCTGACATCGAAAACAGACGGTTTCTAGACCGAATTCTGTGAACAGATGAATCGCAATTCACCCGGGATGGCATCCCAAACTTCCACAACCTCCACACCTGGTCAGACGTGAACCCACATAGGACAAGGTGTCGCTCCTTCCTGCAAAGATTTAGTGTCAATGTCTGGGCTGGCATCATCGGCAACCAGTTGATAGGATCCTTCATCTTGCCCCAAGTGCTGAATAGTCAGCTATATTCGGACTTTTTGGAGAATACCCTTCCGGATCAGTTGGAGGACATCCCCCTGGGTACCAGAAGCGCAATGTATTTACAGCACGATGGAGCACCTGCGCATACTGGGAACATTGTTAGGGCAAGGTTGAATGAACATTACACAGAGCGCTGGATTGGACGAGGTGGACCGATTCCTTGGCCTGCTAGGTCACCGGACCTTACTCCACTGGACCTTTTCTTATGGGGAATGATGAAAGATGAAGTTTACTCAAGACCAATCAACACCAGAGAAGAATTAGTTACCAGGATTGGGACTGCAGCCACGAAAATACGGGAGAGACTGGCTACCACAGACCTCAAACGCGAAATAAGACGAAGGCTACTTGCATGCATCGAAACTGGTGGAGAACATTTTGAACAGCTTTTGTAGGACATAAGTTTTAATTGTAATTAGTTTTTAAGCGAACAAAATGTATTTTTTAGTTAACGTAAGTATAATTTCTTAAAAATTCGAATTGTCATGATATTCTGTAAAAGGATTTTCGTAAATAAATTTTCATATCCTTTTCCTACCTGTGCATGTTGCACCTTTTTGGAAAAGTAATTAGATAGGTACCTTTAAAAAAATAAAAAGTAGGTATGTTAATAACATGAATTTCGGAGAAAAGTGGGGCGAAATGTGAAAAATCGTGAACTAAAAGTTCAGTTTTTCAACTTCCAGGGGGATTGTGGCCAAGGGGTTGGGGATAAGGGGGGTGGTGTTGACCATTTTGGAAAGGGCTTCGAAATAGTAATTTTTTGAAATCAGTTTGGGGCCGCTGCGATGCGCAGGAAAAAAGATAAAAATACAAGAGCGGTTCCCATATAAGGCAAAATCCTGATTTACGAATCACCCTGTAACTGCAGAACGGTGCGAGATGCCCCTCCCCCCCACCCATACGATTTTTTGCTTGTCTCGATCTGACCTTTCGCCCTCTGCAATATTTCCCTCCCACCTCTGAACACCCTGTATATATAAAATTGAAAATTCGTTTGTTTGTTTGTTTGTTGCTCAATCACGCCTAAACGCTTGCATCGACATTTTTCATTTTCTGTCCGAAAGTAGTACATATTCCAACTTAACATATATGGTAATTTTTTTTCGGATAATATATAGGGTTTCAATATGGCGGATCCAAGATGGCGGTTAAAACTTTAAAATTTGAAGCGATTTTTATGAAAATTGGTACTTGGGGGTCTTGCGGGATGACGATTTCAAATCCGCTGTCCAAATTTAGAAATTCAAAATGGTGGATCCAATATGGCGACCAAGATTTCTCGATTTCTATGGATTTTAATGAAAATTAGTACAATGATTGTATTGATGTCACTGATTTTGAATATTATCAAAATTTACAAATTCAAGATGGCGGACCCAATATGGCGACCAAGATTTCTCAATTTCAACGGATTTGAATGAAAATTGATGTAGATTTCAGGAGGCGGGCGATGATACCCAGCACTTAGACCATGTGGTCCATTGTACATATACATACCTCAGGAGAAGAACGCCATCTGATTTAATCTTGTTACCCTTCAAGAGCCGTTAGTCGTTTGGTTCGTCTGTACAGGCTCTCTTTGGTTCGATGTACAGGCTCTCCGTTTGTCCATACACTCCAACACCCGCGTGTCCACCCGCCAGAGAGCCATCCGTAAACCACACGGAGCTACTCTCTGATGTATTGTTCCAGAGATAATTTTCTTCCCATTCTGTTCTAGAAGGGAAGTGTACTACATAACTCCTGCTTGGACAGATTTGAGGAGTTGTGTGATCTGAGATCATGAGAACAGTTTTGTCCAAGTTAATCATCTTTTCCCAGATTTTTAGATGCCCTACCTGCTGAGTATTAATTTGCCACAAGTTGTTTAACTTCAGGCGGTAGGTAGTTTTCATAGCTTGTTTCTCTGCGAAGATACCAAGCGGAACGAGAGATAATGCCAGCTCCATTGTGGCAGTTGGAGGGGTTCTCATAGCTCCCATTCATTCTTTGGATTTTAGCTAAAAGTTTCCCGAATGTGCCTAGCTTTGTCTTATGCCACCAGACTATCGCGCCGTAGCAAAGACTGGGTCTTATTACTGCTGCGTAGATCCAGTGAAGACATTTTGGACTTAATCCCCAGGTGGAACCGAAAGCTCTTCTGCACTGCCAGAAAGCTGAAGTGGCTTTTTGTACGTTGTTTTCCAAGTGCAGTTTCCAGTTTAGTTTGTCGTCGAGCGTGATCCCTAAATATTTCACACTCTTGGTAAACTTAATCTCTTTGCCGAAAATCCGAAGAGATTTAATACCTTCAAGCTTACGCCTGTTGGTGAAAATTATTGCAGAGGTTTTCTCCGCGTTGACAGACAGATGTCTGTCCTTGCACCATTTTTCCGTTAGCAGGAGAGCTTGTTGTTCAATGTCACAGATTGTGTTTAGATAGTTACCTCTTGATAATATCACAATATCATCTGCATAGGCGATTGCAAAGAAGCCTCTGCAGTTCAGTGTATTTATGAGGTCATCAACAACCATTCACCATAGTAGTGGGGAGAGTATACCACCTTGTGGGCAGCCCCTACCGGCCCTACGTATGGCCTCCTGATTACCAATCTTAGTCGATATAATTCTGCCTTGCAGCATACTATTTATTCACCTTATTATAGTTTGATTTATTTTGTGCTTCTGCATAGCCAATGCCATGGAGTTGAAGCTGGTGTTATCAAAAGCGCCCTCGATATCAATAAAGACCCCGAGGGCGAAGTTTTTTGCATTTATAGCCTTTTCTATGAATGCTACAGTGTAATGAAGGGCGGAGTCCGTGGATTTCCCCTTTTGATATGCATGTTGTTCTACATGCAGCGGGGACTCCTTCAGATGTTTCGATCTGATGAACTCGTCCAGCAACTTTTCCAATGTCTTCATTAGAAAGCTTGTTAGTGTAATAGGGCGAAAAGATTTCGCTAAATTGTAACTTGCCTTGCCAGGTTTCGGAATGAAAATCACCTTGACTACTCTCCAGCTCTTTGGAACGTAGCCGAAAGCCAAGATTGATTTTAGCATCCTGGTTAAGGGGTCTAAAATTAGAAGTATCGCTTCTTATAGCATGACAGGAGAGATTCCGTCTCTGCCAGGGCTTTTGAATGGCTGAAACGAAAATATCGCCCATCTGAGAAGATCTCGATGGATCACTGAGTTTGCGGTATTCCAGTCAGAATCACTTGGAATATATTGCTCATTACTCTCAATGATATCTGAAGATAGATTTTCACAGCTTGGGAAATGGGTTTCCAGTAGATGTGCTGCGATGGCAAGATCATCATTTATGTACTGACCATTTGGAAGTTGTAAAGAACCCAGCTGTGTGGCTTTATCTTTAGTGAGAATTCTATGAATTCTCGCCGATGCCTTTGTACCTTCTACCTCTGTGCAGAATTTTTTCCAGGATAGCAATTTGGCCCTCTTGATTTCTTTTTCGTACATAGTCCTTCTGTAGTGAACTATACAGTTCCCACTCAGGATCAGTATTCAGGTGTCTTGCTCTATTGAATTGCCTCCGTACTTTCTTCCTAAGTGCACCGAGATTGTTGTTCCACCAGCAGATTTTCCCTTTTGTACGGAGTGAAATTAGGGGACAAGCATGCCGCGAGCCCTCAGCGCCAGCGATATACTTCTGTGATCTGAAGTTGCGATGTCGTTCGTTACCCTCCACCCTTCAATATAGTCTGAAAGACCGAAGGAGCACAGCGTGATGTCAATTGTTTCACTTCTGATGGAGTTCACAAACGTTGGTTCATGACCGTTGTTGAGGATCGTTAACTCTGTACACATGATAAATTCCATGAGAAACGATCCTCTGTCTTTTGTGTTAGTTCTACCCCAACATAAATGGTGTGAGTTGGCGTCACACCCTATCACAATTGGGGTCTTTGTCCTGGAAATGTATTCAACGACTGCTTTTAACTCTCTACTGGGGGGAGGCTCAGTCGAGTCATATGCCAGGTAGGATGAGACAAAAATAATATCTTGATCGATGTTGTTCAGGTTCAGCGTTATTAAGACCGACACCTGATCCCTGTGGCTGTGCTCATGTAAGAGTGTGGCCTTCGTGCTTTCTGCTACCCATATGCATGCCCTCGGCTTTTCTGCACAATGGGATGTCAGAATGCGGCCTTTGTCCTGCCCCAAAACCTTAACCTGTTTATTAAATATCCAAGGTTCTTGAATTAGGGCTACTAATGAAAATTAGTACAGTGATTATTTTGAGGGCATTAATTTTGAATATTATCAACATTTACAAATACAAGATGGCGGACCCAAGATGGCGGACCCAAGATGGCGGACCCAAGATGGCGGACGCAATATTGCGACCAAGATTTATCAATTTCAACGGACTTTAATGAAAATTAGTACAATGATTGTTTTGAGGTTACTGATTTTGAATATTATCAGAGATGGCGGACGAAATATGACGACCAAGATTTCTCGATTCCAACGGATTTTAATGAAAATTAGTAGAATGATTGTTTTGAGTTCACTGATTTTAAATATTACCCAAATTTACAAATCCAAGATGGCGACCATGATTTCTCGATTTCAGCGGATTATAATGAAAATTAATACAATGATTGTTTTGAGACCAGTGATTTTGAATATTATCAACATTTACAAATCCAAGATGGCGGACCTAATATGGTGACCAAGATTTCTCGATTCCAACGGCTTTTAATGAAAATTAGTACAATGATTATCTCGAGCTCACTGAATGTTATCAAAATTTACAAATACAAAATGGCGCATTCAACATGGCGACCAAGATTTTTCGATTTCTACGGATTTCAGTGAACATTAGTACAATGATATTTCTGAGACAACTAATTTCGAATATAATCAAAATTCTAAATCCAAATGGCGGACCCAACATGGCGCCCAAAACTGCTCAATTTCAACGGATTTGAAAATTAGTACAATGATTGTTTTGAGGTCATTGATTTTGAATATTATCAAAATATCCAAATCCAAGATGGCGGCTCCACCATGGCGACTAAAATGTCTTGATTACAACGGATTTTAATGAAAATTAGTACAATTCTGAAGCAACTAATTGCGAATATTATCGAAATTTACAAAACCAAGATGGCGACCAAAATTTCTCGATTTCAATGGAATTTAATGGAAATTAGTACTATAATTATTCGGAGGCCAATAATTTTGAATATTATCAAATTTTGTAAATCCAAGATGGTGGATCCAACATGATCAGAATGTCTCGATTTCACTGGATTTTGATGAAAATTGGTACAATGATTATTCTGAGGCTGCTAATTTGGAATATTATCAAAATTAGTAAATCCAAGATGGTGGGCACAATGCCGGACCAAAATGTCTCGATTTCAACGGGTTTGAATGAAAATTAGTACAATGATTATTCTGAAGCAACTAATTTTGAATATTATCTAATTTACAAATCCAAGATGGCGACCAAAATTATTCGAGTTCAACGGATTTTATTGGAAATTATTACTATAATTATTCTGAGGCCAATAATTTCGAATATTATCAAAATTTGTAAATCCAAGATGGTGGATCTAATGGAATCAGAATGTCTCGATTTCGACTGATTTAAATGGAAATTGGTACCATTATTATTCTGAGGCTGCTAATTTGTAAATCCAAGATGGCGGGTCCAATATGGAGACCAAAATGTCTCGATTTCAACGGATTTTAATGAAAATGAGTACAATGATTATTCTGAGACCACTATTTGGATTTGAAAATTAGTACAATGATTGTTTTGAGGTCATTGATTTCGAATATTAGCAAAATTTCCAAATCCAAGATACCACAACCACAATATTTCGACTTCAACGGATTTTAATGAAAACTAGTACGATTTTTCTGGGTCCACTAATTTTAAATATTATCACAATTTCTAGATCCAAAATGACGGACCCTCCATTTGAACGACTTTTAATGAAAATTGGTACAATGATTATTTTAAGGCCACTAATTTTGAATATTATTAAGATTTGGATATTCAAGATGGCGGATCCATAAAAAGGTTTTCGGGATGAAACAAATTCTAAGATATAACAAACTAGGACATTTGAAAAGTGTTTAATTAGTAAATATTTTCCCAATGTCGGTGAAACCGGGTAACCCAGGTAGTTTCATATAATTTATAAACTAGACTAATTAAATTAACGTAATCTAACTATTACTAACATTTTCTTTTTCATAAAAACTATATTTGCCCTTCATATTTAGCGCCTCTTCCCCTGGCGTTTTGTATTCGTTTAAAAATCACAAATGTTTAAATTCTTTTTATCGCGTAAATTGCGACTATAAACACACAGCAAAAAAACTTTGACGTTTATACCAATTCTTTAACAGAAAAGTATCTCCCCTGCCTCCTAAGGTACCAGAGGAGATACTTACTGTACAGGGGAGATAAAAATATGTTATGTTGGAGTGTTTTTACAGCCGATACGTGTACAGTCAAGTCTCCTGTAACGCGGTGTTTTTATAACGCGATTCCCATATAACGCGGTGTGAAAAATTCGACTAGTTTTCCTATAACGCAGTCTCTTTATAACGCGTTTTTGATATAAGAACATTCCAACAACTCAAATGGCTTGAAAAGTTTATCTATGGCAGCACTTATTCAGTGTGTTAAATTTTTGTATGTACATAGAGGAAAGATTTGGACTCAACATTCTGGATTTACTAGCCAAAATACACGTCTTTATTCCCAAATTTCGTTCGACTACTGATCATGCAACCAAAGACCTCATGTTAATTAACTTTCTATTAGACTTATATCAGGATGGGAAGTGACTTGAACATAATAGCACTCAATTTAAATAGCCTCAGTTTCAAAAAATGCTGTCAAAGACTTGCTCACCTTCACCATCTACTAAAATCGAACCACCATGCTAATCAAGATCTTCAGAAGGCAAACAAAGCCAAACAAGCATTTGCATCATTACTAAATTTTTAACAATGATCTATCAGTAAAATCAAAATTACTCATCTACAAGCAACTAATTCGCCCAACAACAATGAAACGTCTGCTCATATTTGAAAGAAAGATCCTAAGGATATGCACCAACAAAGGATTTAGAATACAAGCTAAAAAATACTTTACAAACAACGAAGTCTACACGGCAGCAGAAATAGAACCATTGGATTGCTTCCTGACCAAGCTTATGAGAAGCGAACTGGAAAAAATGAGACACCATCCAAATAGGACCCTAAGAGAGACACATGATCGCAACATCGCATCATCCATCAGAGACAACTAGTATCTATCACGTTTTAACTTCCTACATCCTAACTCCTTCACCGAGCTTTATTGCGCTCCACTGCAAAATATCCCACAATTCTATGCAAAAGCTAATAATTCAAACCACAGAGGCTAATGTAACTATATAAATTAACCTAATCAAAGATGTATACCTAATTCTCTAACATGAAATCCACCCTGGCAATACCGACATTAATTCATGAAACTGAACTTACCACTACAGAAGCTTAGGCTCTTAGCTCTTATTTATTTGATATATGTAATATATATGTAAATAAAGCACTCATCCAAGCCATTGTCAACGGTAAAGTCACCTAACGACATCCAATAGTAGAAAGGCTTCATTGTAACCATCTCTCTAGAATTCATTGTAGTAGGTTAAAAGCAATCATTGTCAAGAAGTCGCAAATAAACTGAACTGAACTGAACTGTATGTACATAGTTAACATTTGTGGTGTATTCCCCTGTTTGTCAATTCTAGTATTCATTAAGGGGAGGTTCCTTTGATCGGCGATGAAAAAATCGATTTTTTTTTTTTTTACATATTATCAATCTATAATATGTTAAAAACATGATCCTAAAACCGTTTTGCGTTTTATGCAGTTTTTAGATAGTTACAGCGCTTCAAAGAGAAGAAGCGTGCAACTGTTAACGCGGCACAACTAGCGAACAAGACGAAATGGTTCTAAAACTTCAAACGCGTTTTCCCGAAAGTTGATATTTTCAGTGCGCGGGACAGTGTATCTCGAGAACCACTGATCGGATCCACTTGAAATTTTAAAGTCATGTGTAAAATTCAATTTCGGAGCCCTTGAACCATTATTAACAATATATTTTAATAATAAACAATGTTTACGCCTGTCTTAAACAACTAAAACACACCCCAAAACACGACCTTAATTTTCAAGTGGATAACTTTCTCTGTTTTTTTTATCAAAATTTCGAAATTTTTGGTTGAAGGGCCGCTACATGTGTTTATTTAACTAACTTAAAAAATGTTCATGTTTCAGTGACCCATACGACCCTCGGGAACGTCCCGCGCAGACGCATATATGGCGCGCAAGGCCTCGCGGAGATATGGCTGGAGCCGCCATTTTGAATTGAAAGAGGGGGGGAAAAATAAATTTAGGGACTCTTTTTATCAATAAACATTGTACAAAAAACCGTTTGTTCCTATCACATTTCTTTATACCTCAAAAAAATTCATAAAAGTGAAGAACTTTTCAGAGTCGATCAGAGGAACCTCCCCTTAAACCAAAATTTAAATATGTAAAAATCGACATATTCATTGTCATTTCTATTATAAAATTTTATTTATTAACCGTATCAGTCATAACTTGTTACTTTGAGAACGCAGTTTTTATATACAGGGTTACAAATGGAAAGTTGCCTAAACTAATAATTCATAATTTTAAAATGAGTGCAGGGGAAATAAAAATAAACATACGTATAAATTCAGTAAAGATGTCATTTTTATTTGAAATTAGTTCGAGTTGAATCAGACATTTTTGACAGATATTTATTGAGATTTAAAATAATCGACAAAATTCGGCCAGGGGATCGCTATTTACATAAATATTAATAATAATATTAAAAATATTATTAATAAATGCGGTCATACGATAAAAGCAAATCATTTTTTGTATTTTTGGGTCATGAATTCAATATAGTACACCAATATCAAGCATTGAAAACGAAGAAGGAAACCATAACTGATGAAGATGCTATCATACACATGGACTTCAGCGAAAACTATTTAACCAAATATTCTGAAGAAGTGCAGTCCTTCCATTTCGGGAGTTCAAGGCAACAAATCATTATGCACACAGTTATAGATTATAGGTACCAAAGAAGTTGGACAAGAAGTAAAAAGCACATGTTTCTGCACTTTGTCCAAAAATTTGTCGCACTCATCTCCAGCTATATGGGCCCATTTGCAGCCCATACTTGATGGCTTGCCAACTACTATTAAAAATTTACATATTTTAAGCGACGGTCTCGTCACACAATATCGCAACAAAATTATGTTCAAAGTGTTGACAACCATGTGACACGTGTTTTACGCTAATCTTATAAATTTCTCATGGAAATATCACGAGGCAGGCCACGAAAAGGGAGCTCCTGATGGAGTGGGAGCAACTTTTAAGAGGACTGCTGATCAAAGAATATCTATTTCAATAAGAACCCAGCGGGAAAAAATGCTGAATCTTCCTCAGAAGCAAAATTGAAGATCTTCCTTCCAATATCTTAAAATGCTAGTTAGGAAGATTTTAAAGCTTTATTCCGATTCTGCACTCTGTGAATGAAAAAGGCGTTTAGGTGTTCGAGGAGCTGTTAGTGATGTGATTGATCCGATTTGCCTTGCGATAATTTTTTTTATTATTTCGCCCATATAGCCAACAATCTAAGCCAACAATATGTATGATTTAATATTCTTTGTGAAACTTCTCTCCTTTGCTTTTGTCCCCTTCGACAATTCCTTCCGACGTAAGCAAAAAATCTGCTATTAATCTTCTAAAGAAGAACTTCCTCAGAAAGTCCTAACTGCTAATGAATAATCTTCTAAAGAAGCACTTGGGCAGAAAGCTCTAAAACTGCTTCCCTCCAATGACATGCCCATACTAAAAAGATACGGATAGGTAAACGGAGAGTAAGCAAATTATGCTTCCGAAATATTGCTTTTTCATTGCTTATTGTATGATTCCGGTTCCCGCTGGCAAGCGACACTTTAATACCCTCTCAAAATTCCAACTCATATGCAAGCTCTCGCAAATACACCCAGCAAAATTTCCCATTAGATAAAGCAGCGCAGGGCTACTACCTCTGTAAATACCTATATGTAAGAAATGTAGAGAGAGAAATAGTCACCAAAAAGTTTTCACAGACAGCTTTTACAGCGTAAGCTATAAACTGAAGCTTTTTTTATGAACGCTTTTTTAAAGGCTCCCCAGAGCCGAGCACCAGTACTAGGTCGCTCAAGTTTACCTCTCCTCGCAATGTTAAGTTATATGGAAATGCCGAATCGGAGAAGGGAGAAGAGGCAGGCAGCACACACCGAGCATGAATACGGACGAGATTGTTTACATTTTTTCATTGTGCGTTTTTAAAGGCGCCCCCGAGCGGAATTTCTTTTGTGTGCTGCTCGCTTACGAAAAGTACCGGGTGGGCTTGATGGGTAAACAGGTAAGCATAATAAAATGTGTTTGGTGTGTGGCTGTGGAAAAGGCAGCGTGTAATGTGCTCATAGAAAAGTTTTGTCATAAAAGATTTTTGTGAGGTGCACCCTGCAGGAGTGTTCCACTTTTCGCCCCAAATTTTTGTCTTTCTCTCACTTATGCTTTCTTTATTACTAACTATTTCTAGCAAAAATTCCCATTTCATTCCTTTAACGGTACCAAGGTCGAAAAAAGATAAGGAAATACGTCACGAGTGTCGCCTCTTGTTAATAGATACTCTTTGCTGCTGATAGACTTGTTGCAAGTGACACTGATATTTCATCGTTGGAGGAACTCTTCAAAAAAGTTGCACGAACATCAAAGTTTTGACCATTGATGATATAGACATCATAGAAAAAGAAGCAAAACTCGGGGCGAAGAAGGATATAAAAACTTTTACATGCACATTAAAGGTGCATCAAGTTACCGGAAGCATATTTTTTCCCAATCGGTTAGTAATGAAAAGTGTAAGCTGCTTCTGTGACCTTGATGTCTGCCGTCATTTTGCATTGGGTACCTTGGACTATTTTGAAATGACTAATCCCGAGCTTCGCCTACATACTGAGGATGTATATGGACCAACGTCTGATTCCGATGATGAGCTACTGGCGTCATTAAAATCCAAGCAGCGACGTTTAATTGTCTAAAAGATTCGTTTTGCTTAAATTAAAGTTCCTTAAATGAATTGTAAGAATTATTAAAAATTAATAAGTGTTTTTGTTTCAATTTTATTTTCTGTTTTGTTTAAAGTTTAGAGCTTTTAATGATAAGAGATTTGTATTTTCAAGTCTAAATAACAAAATTAATAAATACTCAAATAAGAATGTAGGTTTTTAAGTTACTTTTATAATTAATTATGGCTGTTATACAATAAAACGTTTGATTATTATTAATTAACAATAAAAATAAAGTTAGGGGGGTATAGTTAATTACACTTTTTGGACCCATTTTTAAGATTTTTTTTTTTATCGATCTGGTAAAAGTAAGGTAAATGGGCGAAGGCCTACACTAAAGAACAACTTTTTAAGAGTATTCAAGAACAATTTTATTAAAAAATATTGAAAATTGAGTTTTTGACATAAATTGTAAGTTGACGCTCCGAAAAAAAAGTAGATTTGCGGTGAGACACGTAACTCGAAAACTACTTGACCGATCCTTTTGAAATTGTGCGCACTTTTTCTGTAGACAATTTACAAGGTATTCCTGTCGATTTTCAATGTTTTGTTTTTTTAATAGAATTTTTTCTGATTGAAAACAGAAATTCCAAAAAAAAAATGTCATTTTTTTTCTTTTTTTTTTACTTTAAACTCACACCAAAAATTCAATAATCGAAATAAATAAAAAACTCGACAGCGTTACCTCAAGAAACTTATTAACTAACAAAATCTTTTTGGTTTTTTTGTTTCAGATAATCCAGCTATTAGTTATGTAATTTTCAATATTTTTTAATAAAATTTTTTTTGAATACTCTTAAAAAGTTGTTCTTTAGTGTAGGCCATCGCCCATTTACCTTACTTTTACCAGATCGATAAAAAAAAAATCTTAAAAATGGGTCCAAAAAATGCATAATTAACTGTACCCCCCCTTAACTTAGAATGACCCATACCTCTTATCGACAACGTTTCTGAGTAATAGTTGTCTTGTATAATGACTATTTTCAAAAATAACTGAATAAAATAAATATTTTTAAGGGCGTATTTTTACAAATATTTAAACGCATTATTGTTTAAAGCTAGAATTTTTTTTATTAGAAAGCAGTATTTAAACCGCAAGCTGCAGTAGACGGTTCACCTTGCCGAAGCGGGCTTCGGCGTATACTTAATATCCCCATTTGGCTTTTCACATTAATGCACATCATAGATATTTTATTTTTTTTTTTTTTTATTTATTTACTAGCTGGGTTACCCGGTTTCACCCGACGTTGGGTAATCCGAAAACCTCTTTATGGATCCGCCATCTTGAATATCCAAGTCTTAAAAATATTCAAAATTAGTGGTCTTAAAATAATCATTATACCAATTATCATTAAAACTCGTCGAAATTTTGGTCCCCATCTGGGATTTGGAAATTTCGATAATATTCAAAATCAGTGACCTCAAAACAATCATTGTACTAATTTTTATTAAAATCCATTGAAATCAAGACATTTTAGTCGCCATGTTGGAGCCGCCATCTTGGACTTGGAAATTTTGATAATATTCAAAATCAGTGATCTCATTAGTTTAAATTGTAATTCTTTTCTCTTTTAAGTTTCATTATTATTAATAGTACTAGTGAAGTTTAAATTTTAATTTATAATTGTAACCATCTTCTTAGTGTACGGAAAAGATAATTGAATCTTATGTACGACCTTTTTTTTGAAATAAATAAATAAATAAATATAAATCTCAAAACAATCATTCTACTAATTTTCTTTAATTTTCCGTTGATCGAGAAATTTTGGTCGCCATATTAGGTCCGCCATCTTGGATTTGGAAATTTTTATAATATTCAAAATCAGTGACCTCAAAACAATCATTGTACTAATTTTCATTAAAATCCGTTGAAATCGAAAAATTTTGGTCACCATATTGGATCCGCCATCTTGGATTTGGAAATTTTGATAAAATTCGAAATTATTTGCCTCAAAACAATTATTGTACTATTTCTCATTAACATCCGTTGAAATCGATAAATCTTGGTCGCCATTTTGTGTCCGCCATATTGCGTCCGCCATCTTGGGTCCGCCATCTTGAATTTGCAAATTTTGATAATATTCAAAAGCAGTTACCTCAAAACAATTATTGTACTAATTTTCATTAAAATTTGCTGAAAACGATTAATCTTTGTCGCCATATTGCGTCCACCATCTTGGGTCCGACATCTTGGATTTGTAAATGTTGATAATATTTTAAGTTAGTGCCCTCAAAAAAAATCACTGTACTAATTTTCATTAAAATCCGTTGAAATTGAAAAATCTTGGTCATCATACTGGATCCGCCATCTTGAATTTCTAAATTTTGACAGCTGATTTGAAATCAGCATCCCAAAAAAAAAAACGCTAAGTACCAATCTTCATACGAATCGCCTCAAATTTAGAATTTTCAACCGCCATCTTGGATCCGCCTTTTTCTATTTTCTGTATACTATCCGAAAAAAATAGCCTATATGGTAAGTTGGAATATGTACTACCTTCGGACAAAAAATGAAAAATATCGATGCAAGTGTTTAGGCGTGATCGAGCAACAAACAAACAAACTTTCGGTTTTATATATATATGTATATAGGGGTTATATAAATTTTTACAATTTTTATAATTTCCCCAGATTCCGCAAGTACATGAAATTTAATGCCGTTTGAAAAATTATTCTACAGGCTTTCGAGATGCAGAAAAGTGAAAAGAGAATTTCGATTTTTCCACGCGCTATATCTCGAAAATGCAAATTCGGCAAATGAAAATAAAATCGGGGGATTTATCCGGAAGTAAAGGGGAATTGTTTAAGCCATAGTAGAAGAAAAAATTATTTTTAAACATTTAGCTGCTAACTTCAAAAGTCTACTGTTTTCGGTTTACTTTGTTTGCATTCTGATCAGCTGTTTCTGTTTCAATTACACAGTACGTTTGAACAGAGACATTTTAAAATTATTCAATGATTGAATAAATTGCTATCGGGATCTAGAACAAATTACAAGTCCAAATATAGAGTACAAGAATAAGGAAGTTATTTAGAAATGTATGCAAATAACGATGTAACCCTCTGAAAATTGCCGTCCTTTTACACCTGCATATTTCTAGTTACCATATTTCCTTACGTTCATGTTCGAAGTACACTCTTTTATCCTTATTCAGTTCTAAAATTGCTCTAGTTTCTTCTGTTATCCTAACATTTATTTTAGTTATTATGAAATTGGTTTAAAAAAAACTATTCTCACAGGTAATTTATCATTGATAATACCAATACACAATCAGTACAGAATCACCCTACAGTTGTTCCAAAATTCACCGCAGCGCTGTAATTTGTAGAGCGAAATTAGGTAGGTTTAGATCACGAATGTGCAATCTCAGTCCTCACTGACAGTTAAATCTGTCAATCTATTGCTATTTCGTGCTTTTGTGTGGTTGCCGCCGCAAAAATTGTCAATTTATAGAAGACTGGGAGAGTTATATAGAGTGTGTTCCATTGTAAAAACAAATGACTTTATTAGGAATCGTCAGAAGTACATTGAAACTTAAGTAGTTCTGTTAAAATTCCGAATTCCGAATTTTTCACGTCAGTTTACAGTGGGTGAAGATCCATTGTAATTTTGGTGAGTGCTTTTCTGTCCAGGGATGGACTCGAAAAAGTCGAAGGAACTCCTGAGGAAGCATAAGAAGCGGCCCGCTAGCAGTTCGGAAAGTTCCAGTAGCTCAGACTCAGACAGTTCTAGCAGTGATTCATTTTCGTCGTCCAGCTCTGCAAAAAAACCTCGCCGTAAGGTGAAAAAGTCTCGTGGCGGCAGGCACTCCAGCAGCTCATCAGAGGACGAGCGCGTCAGAAAGCGAGAAAAGCATGCCTGCCACAAAAAATTGGAGGCCAAGAAAAGCCATCTAAAGCGCAAGCTGAAGGAGGCAAAAACCAAAAAGCGAGCGGTGTCCCCTATGATGAGGCGGCGGAGTATCACCCCGCAGCAGAAGCTGAAAAAAACCGCAGCTACTTCGGGGGAAAAGAAGCACCACGGTATTTCTTCGAAAGAACGATTGAGAGAAAAAGAGCGTGAACGGGAAAGGGAACGGGAGCGAGAGCGTGAAAGGGAAAAAGAACGTGAACGAGAAAAAGAGCGTGAAAAGTTGAGGGCTAGGGAACGGGAACGTGTTCGCAGTAGATCTCCCAAAAAGCTGAAATCCCGCTCTCCGAAGTCGTCCAGGTGCCGTGAGGCACTTAAGCGGAAGTCTCCCATTGACAAGCATCGTATGCCGTCTCGGGAAAAAATCGTTTGCCAGGTGAGGAGAGACCGCAGTCCGAGCGACCGCAAAAAGGAGGTACGACGTCGCCACGATAGTCGTGAGCGTGAACGTCGGGATCGGGAGCGTGCTGAAAGGGAAGCTGCACGTAATAAGGAACGTGAAGAGGCCTTGGCAAGGTGCCAGGAGCGGCAGAGGGAGCGGGAACGTCTTGCTCGAGAAAAGAACCGCAGAGAGAAGGAGAAGGAATACAAATCTGACCGCCTGTTGCCACGCCCAGCAGAACGCGAGATGGCTATTGCGGCTGCAAGGGCTGCAAGTCGAGAAAAGTCTTTGGAGGCAGATCCTCGCAGGCATACCCACAGCAGATCCGCTAGGGACCCTACTTACGATCGAGGATACGAGCGGGAAAGAGAGTTCTTAACCCACGAGCATCGGGAGAGGGAGGAGCGGCGCGAACATGAAAGGGAATTCATTGTAGTTCGTCGCAGGGAGGTCACACCTCCTCAGGACCCACTTCACTACCCCGAAAGAGTTCGGGCATCAGAAAGGGACTTGTACGCGGACGAGCAAAGGTACGAACGCGAAAGGGCGTACGCTTCCAGGACGTATGCCTCGGCAGCAGAGGAGCCCCACCGACGTGACAGAAATTGGGAACGCGAACATGAGGCGATTCGGGAGCGGGAGCTCGATCACGGAAAGGTTTATCCAGCGGACAGACATCAGGTAAAAGTATTAATTAGTATATTCATTCGGGAACAGTCGAATTCTCTTCACTTTTGATTTCTCACATCTTTATGCTTATAGATTTTACGTCTATAGTCGTAAAAAATAAGTGGGCGAATTATTTGATTCCATTAAAAGTAGATGTATGTGCATTGCAATAATAACTGCGTTTTTTTTCATTATCTAATCTGGATCTGGTATTTCGCCCGTGATCATGAAAATGTACATAAAGCATATCACATTGCCATGATTTTTAACCACCTAAACTTCAAAACCTGAACTAAAGATTTTGAGAAAGAAATTACATATTATATTTGTTGACGCAAGGTGGGTATGAGAGACTTCACCGCCCCAACATGTCGCTCTAAGGACATGTTGAAAAGTAATAGCTAATGTTTTAATTTTCACAGGGTTGTTTAATTAAATTATTTAAAAAATAGTGGTGAACTTGGCCATCGATAATCGTGGCGCGTTTGGGGTCTCCACCGCCCCCCAACATGTTGCATGTTAAAAAAAAAAAAAAAAACGCCCCGGCCCCAAAATTTCATAAATAAGCGATTCCATAAGGTAACTTTAGCAATCAACTTTCCGCGAGACCGATGTACTGGGGACTATAAGGGATTAGTCGAATTAACCAACTTCAAAAAATTGTTTTTTTTTGCATTTTTTCAAAGTAAATGTTTTCACAAATGCTATCTGATAGTTCTAGAATGATAATGATTTACAAATACCCGCTCAGCGCTTCAGATCAAAAATTAATGAGTTACTGAAAATCATTGGAATATTCTTCATGTGTCTAAAGGTATAAACTGATACTTTTAAATTAGGGAAAATTCCTGCTGAAGGTGAGTTATATATTACTATAAGAAACTAATTTAGAATTCAGGGGAAAAATATGTTACAGAGGTAAATTCCTTATGAAGTTTTAGAAAAAAACATTTAACATAATTAAAAATCTGCCGGTCCATAAAAAAATCTTTTCCAACGGTAGGATTAAGGGGGTATCCCACTCTAGAGGCCCTTGAATTGAACGGGAGTTGAACATAATAATCCTTCTATTATTTGATCTTTAATGAACATTTTGAAAAAACTATTTTTTTTTTTTTTGAGTGGTTTGGAGGGCAGGCCTGCTACTGCGACTCATAACTTAGGAACGGCAGCTCATGGTGTGCGCCATAACAGTCAAACAAATAATCCGACTGAATTTTTTCGGATGAATGGTTTTCTCAGATTGCTGCACACCATTCATCAAAACGGTGTTTTGAGAAAAACGGCATTTAAGTTAAGAGTGGTGGAGAGCGCGCAACTACGCAAGTAATCGCCTGTAGCGGCGCGAGCTTTTCAAATTTCGCGGCAAGAGATAGCTTAAACGATTCAGGAAAGAACACAAAATTTTTCAAAACTAAAAAAAAAATGCAATTTTTTGAACGTTCTAGGGTGGGATACCCCCTTAAATGAATTTAAACAGCTAAGCTATCATGATTATATTATATTTACAAATAAAAACATTTAACGATTGGACTATCACTGATTGAATTATCGTTAAAATAAGTCGTTTCGGGAAAAACCCGATGGAAAATTCAACTACATAATTTTTGTGAATTTTGACTTATTTTTCCAAATATTTTGAAAGTGACTTTAACCACTTTAAGGAAATTCAAAAGATTTGTTTAACCCTTTATAGTGGGATTCTACGCTAATGGAATTGAAGATTTCTGCCCAGCTACACATCTTTTTTCCTTCATTTAGAAAACATTAACTACTTGACTTTTAGGATACAAACTGATGATGAACCATGATTTTCCTGTTTCAGGTAGCTCCAAGAGACTGGCCAGCAGACGAATGGCACGTTCAGGAGGCTCAATGGGAAGAAGAATGGCAACGCAGCAAACAGGCTCCAGAAGAAAATTGGGACACTGACGAGAACTTTCAAGCAGCGGATTGGGACGAAGGACGGATGAAACACGATTCCCTTAGGGATGAACACTCCAGCCGTAGATGGTCAGAGTGGCGGGGCAGGGCCAGCGAGGAGAGGACCCAACACCAGTCGCAGTCACAGAGCAGCTACCGGCACGGCAGCCAAGTCCAAGGTCAGGTTGACTACCCACACGATCGGCAGGATGCCATGTATCGGAGGCACCATCACACGCCGAGCCACGTCCAGCATCAAAACTCTTCGAGCTACCACCATTCGCGCTCCCACTACACATCGAAACGACAGGGCGGACCCTTCAGCAGTTCTAATCAAGTCGTTCATTGTGCTCCTCAAGGGAACATGACTACTGCTCCTAATACGGATGCAACAACCACAATTATCTCCACAGTCGCACAGAGCACACCACCTGCGACAATCGCCACAACCACGACTTCAACAAGTACCGGCCCTTCGGCAACAGTCCATAAGGGAGAGGAGATTGCTAGAGCAAAATTGCTAGACTCCCCTGAAAAAGTAACCCCTGCCACTGAATGCCCTGGGTCCCAATTTGAAGACAGAGAAATGGATCAGGCCCAACAGAACGTCGCTCCCATTGAGGAGCCCATTCCTGATGACCTGAGTGAGATAAGCGACGACGCCGATGAGATTTTGAACAAGGGCGAGGAACTAGGCGACCATGTTGAGGAGAATGCCAAGACCACCGAGGAATGTTTAGATGCAAGAAAGGGAGGAGAAGCTGCTGAAAATGCGGAGGGAATAAAGACGGAGCTCATAGCTGGGGAGGTCACAGATAAAACCTTCTCCGAAGGAGAAAATCCCAAAACTGAATCTACTGACGTGAAAGACATGAACGACGATCTTCTAGACTTTGAAGAAATATCAGACGGTGAATTGGAGGAGGACGCTAAAACAAGAAATCTGGGCGACGCTCTGGGAGTTGACTGGGCCTCTTTAGTCGAGGAATCGAAAATTCGGGGCGAAACCACCGAGAGCCATACAACAGCTAAGCAAAAGTGGCAGCCTCACAGAGTAATTCTAGATGTCGGAATTTCCCTCAATCTGGCCGGTGAGGAGTTCGCTAAGAAGATTTTGAAAACTGCAAGGGCAAAGTTGGATGAAGAGGAGCTCGAGAGGAAGCCCGTCGTGGACGTAACACGAGTTCGTAGAGAGGATTTGCCCGAAATCAAGCAAGAGGTGGAGGAAAAGCCGGTCGTTGCGGTTATTAAGAAAGAAGTAAAAGAAGAGCTCGATCTGAACGATCTAAATCCACTGGCCTGCGTGCAGGTTGGCTTAAGAAAGAAATTTGAGGAGAAGAGAAATTTGGTTTTCAATGCCTGTGGCGGGAATAGCAGGGCTCTTAGCGCTCGTAGAGACTTAAGACTCCGAAGGCAGTTGTGCGGGCTTCCAGTGAAAGAAGTTGGATTCGAGCCTCCTGTGAGTGATCACCTCAAGGCTCTCGCCATTAAGGTTTTCCAAAAGGCTGTTGGCGAGGTTAAGTAATTTAGAGTTAAGGTGCTGTTGTACTTTGTTGGACTAGGTAGACTTGTAAGATTGCAAGAATAAAGTTAGATTCTCTGTGTGAGAATTTTGGGGATTTATTTTATGAAGATGCGCAGGATTAAAGGACAGTACATATCAGTGGCGTGGGGTGAAATTTTTGAGAAGGTAAGCCGGTGCAAAAATCAGAAACTTAATAGCGAAAAAAAACTTACCAAATGAAGTCAGATATTACAAAATGTGTTCAACAGTGACTGCGTGTATTCTTGTCGAATTTAGTCGGCCACTTCTATCATACTTAAATGAACTTCAAGAATAATATAAGTGGCTTTGAAAAAAACCGTTATAGTCGCGTGTATCGTGCAATCAAACTAAAGCGGTTAACAAAAACTGTGAAAAGTTGATATGAAATATAATTAATCTTATACTCCAAAACTAATCTACGATTTTTTTTTATAAATTCGACCAAAACATCATTGTAAAAATTAGACTGATTTCTAATTTGTAAAAGAAGGTGTTTTTCTATACAAAATTCAAACCTTACAAAATTCTCACCAGCTTTTCACAATAAAATTCTATATATTAAAGTACAATTACACTTCACTTTAAATCAAACATGCACGACAAATCCTTCAACTGACAAATTGAAACAAATAAATAATCGTCATCCGAATAGCCGAACCTAACGAAAAAACCCGAGAAGCCGGATTCTATCGTGTTATCGAGAGGTAATAAAGTAGCACCACACCACACTCATAAGTCACAATCCGTTGAGCACCAAGGCAAAAAGAGACACAAGTAAACAATTTTTTTATTAAAATATAATAAACAAAACCACAACACCCCTCCCTTCCGAGAAGACGACTTCTGCCGTGTTCTTGTGAAATAAGGGAGCATTCACTCCTACAATTCACAGCCCCTTCAGTATCAAAGAAATTTACAGTCAGCTGAATATTGTTTATGAAAAAAAAATTAATAACCAAACCCACCCCAACCAACCCCACTCACCCGAGAAGCCGCTTTCTACCGTGTTATAGGGATAATAAGAGAGCACCACTACACTCACACCCGTTCATAGAGAAGACACGAATCAGCTGACATTCTAAGAAATAAGCAACCACCCGCCGAAGTGACCCGAGTTTCAACTTATGCAAAATGAAAACAACCAAGAAGCCGGTTTCTATCGTGTTATTTGCTTATTAGTCCAGTCAAATTAGGGTTTCACCTCGGAATGAGAGATAATAAGCTGAAAACTTGTGTACACCTTGATTTTGGCATTGTAAATGTTGTGTCAAAAGTCTCATAAAATCTCGTGTCTGCGTCGTAAGTTATTGAAGGTCAAAGGTCACAAAAATCGGTTTTCTGGGATTATCTCTGTTTCTACAGCTCCAATGATGTTAACACCTATTATAAAAATTGTAGAGCGTAAAATTTGCAACAATTTTTGTTGCAATCATTTTTTCATGCGTTAAACCCTTTTTGAGATAGAGGGCGGAGAGCGCGCAGTGTTCAGCCATACAAGCTATAATACAAGGTCAATAGTGAATCTCGGTGAGTAATACCTTGTATAAAGTTAATAAATCATTAAAATATTATTAACAATGAATAATTTGTATTATGTAAATTTACAAATCTTAAGTAATTAAAAGATCAACAATATTAAGTTGCTTCTTCTTCATCCTCATCTTCCGGGCGTTCGGAAATTTCTGTTTCATTATCATCATTTTCGTCGTCGTGAATCATTGCTTCTAGGCCTTCTAACATTTTTGAGTCGAATGCACTCTCTTCCTCGGCGTTGCATTGTAATGAAATAGCATTGAGCCAAGCTTGCCCATTACAGTGGCCACAAGCTAAAGTGCATTGCAACCCCGATTTTCTGCACCCGCAGCGTGGACCTCATGCATTCTTACAATTACATAATATTAAGTAATGCATCTGGAGCTGGTGGTAATATTGTTGTCATTGGCTCCAGGAATTCGTTTTACAGCACCCAACCCCATTCCTGGGGTTCTAACTCATGTCCTAACCATTTTTGAACTCGGTAATAGACACGGTTTATATGCTGATGGGCTGCTGCACTTGTCGGCGGAAATTAGACAACTGGACAGGTTTATGAAGCTTTGTAGATTTAACGAACTGAGTATATCGGAGATGATCGATATTGTCCTCATTTGGAGCATTGTATATTAAGTTTCGTACTCCATTTTCGTATAATTGTTCAGCATAAACTTGGTTTTTAGTACTATTTATCAGTGTTTTTTTCGCAATGTAGGGAGGTTATAATCGAGTTATAATCTTAATAGAAAAATAAGAATTTAAGAGTTTACACGTTTTAAAGACAAAATACTAAAATACAAAATACTAAAATTGATATGAAATTAAGTTATACAAGAAATTTTAATTTAATGAGTTTTTAAATACACAAAGTAGGTAAATATTATTAAAAAAATGTATTATATATATGTGAAATGTAATTAAATACAATGTATTAATTAATAAATAATACATATTATTCATTGTTAACAATATTTTAATGATTTATTAACTTTATACAAGGTATTACTCACCGAGATTCACTATTGACCTTGTATTATAGCTTGCATGGCTGAACACTGCGCGCTCTCCGCCCTCTATCTCAAAAAGGGTTGAGCGCATGAAAAAATGATTGAAACAAAAATTGTTGCAAATTTTACGCTCTACAATTTTTATAATAGGTGTTAACATCATTGGAGCTGTAGAAACAGAGATAATCCCAGAAAACCAATATTTGTGACCTTTGACCTTCAATAACTTACGACGCAGACACGAGATTTTATGAGACTTTTGACACAACATTTAGAACGTCAAAATGAAGGTGTATACAAGTTTCCAGCTTATTATCTCTCATTCCGAGGTTGACCCATTTTTTTTGCTTATTTGACTGGGCTATACATGCAGCAAGGAAAGCATCAAAGCTTTGCTTAAAAGGTTTGAACCTTAGCTAGAAGTCAAACTTCAAGTTTTAAAACTGCCGCCGGTACAGTTTGTTTTTTTATATTGTGATAAGTGGTTGAGTTCAACTTTGGTAATGGAAGGTAAAATAATAATATTTGCAAATAATATTTAAGCAGCCAATTTAATAATTTTAGCACAAAAAACCCTCCGCCTGCTTGAGGCTGTCCAGTGCCACAATTGCCTGTACGACAAATCGTTGAAGTCGTACAGAAACAAACTGCTCAAAGAGAAGGCTTGGCAGGAAGTTGCCAAAGTTGTCGGCGCCGAAAGTATAATCGAAAGTATCTTTTTATTTATATATTCACTTTGAAAAAGCCATGTTTGTCACAGTCCTGCGGTAAAATTATTAGCAGTTTATAGAAGCAATGAAAATATGTTAATACCTGGTACATTGGTCGCACCCAAAAGCGGCACCTTTCCTCCAATAATAAAATAGTCGAAGTCCCATTAATAGAAATTTAATTACTCTATTAATATCCATCGTTATCTTTTCAATTGCACTTTGCTTTTTTCAATAACCATGATGAGAACCACTTTGAGCGCTTTTAAGTCAAAATGACAAAAATGTTGAAAGGTTGCCGCAGAAATTCCGGATTCTATGGGCGATATTTCTGTTTTCCGTACGTTAAAAGCTTTAAGCTTTTAAGCGGAGTCGAGCAAATTCCGCACAAATTCCGGACTCTATGGGCGTCAAGCTTGGTGCGCACCAAAAGTTAAGGCCCAAAAAGAATAGGCCGCTGTAGCCTGGCGTAACCGCTGGGTTCTTGTCTTGACTGGCGCTAACAAAAGTTGAAAGCACGGGGCACTGACATATAAGAACTGGACTGCTGATCCCGTACAAAAACTCACATCAAAAGTAAGACCAAATTTTGACCGAATTCTAACTATCTCGCTTTTGCTTAAGTCCCGCAGGCAGACAACTTTACAAAAAAAATGTCCAATAGCCAAATGAAGGTGGCGCTATGTATGTGCACTTGTGACGACTCAACGGTTAGAATTTCAAAAACCTCATCTGACAGTTCTTTAACCCGCTCACAGCGACATCTACATCTCAAGTAGACTTTACTCCACCTTTTTCAAACAGCTAAGACAGTTGAGTTGCAGAAAGCCATTCTTCTGGTCCTGTCTGTTCCTGTCTGCCGACTAAGAGTTTTGTTGTGCCCAATTCCGACATTGAAATAAATATCTTGAACACGAATTCGAATTGTTTTACTGTAAGAACCCCTACAGTAAAAGTTGGTGACCCCGACGTGATCCAGTTGTGATAAACCCGCACCGCAAACAGTGCACATGCTCGAAGAGGACTTCGCGAGGAACCCTGCAGCCGAGCAGCGTGCAGAGGAGCCCGAGAACGAGGTGATGGACGCACAACTTGGCCCCCAACAAAAGGGCGGTGTTGCTGCGGGTACTTGATACACGACACATCATTGCGACCTAGGACATGTCGGAGCGGTGCAAACACTCAAACTCCCACAACCATTTTGGCGTAATATGCCGGCAAGATGGTTCACCATCGCTGAGGCCGCTTTCGCATTGCACAGAATTACTTCTGACGAAACTCGTTTCAGACACGTGCTGCTTAACCTCGATTGCGAAATGCCTGCTGCGGTCGGTGACGTTGTCGATTCACCGCCTGCAACCGGAAAATACGAAACAATAAAGTCACGCATAATTGCGACTTTCGGCGAATCTCCTGAAACCCAACTTCGTCGTTTATTGCGAGGACAAACGCTGGGAGACGGAAAACCGACTCTCTTCCTACAGAAACTCCGTAATTTATCAGGAGGACAGTGCAGTGACCCCGTACTTCGTACACTGTTTCTGGACCAGTTTCCAGACAGCGTTCGTGGTATACTAGCCGCAAATGAGACCCAGGATTTATCATTACTGGTAAAGCAGGCTGATCGCATCATGGAGGCGATGCCATCGTTCATCGGTGCAGTCAACTCACCCGGAACAACACGCGCCAGCCCGGCGAGGACTGCTACCAAGTCAAGCAGTATAACATCGACGAGGGCAAATGGTGATCCTACCCACGCGATAGCAGCAGCAGCAGAAGGGAGCGAAACAAATCATACCTATGTACAGCGAAACAACAGCTCAAACCCCGATTATTGCTATTACCACAATCGTTTCGCCGAACAGGCCCGGAGATGTCGACAACCCTGTCGATGGCAAAATCGACGACAGGAAAACTAGTGACGCCGGTACGTATGGAGGCAGCCGCCGGCGTCCCGCTAGCCTCAAAACGCCTTACTATCGCCGATCGCAGAACGGGGATACGGTTCCTCGTTGATACAGGGGCCGATGTTTCTGTTTTGCCACCCAGCAACACAAAAATGACGCCATCTGGACGGAAACTCTACGCCGCTAACAAAACTCCGATAGACACTTATGGCGAAACCCGGCTGACGGTCGACCTTGGTCTTCGACGAGTTTTCAGCTGGACTTTCATCATTGCTAACGTCACACAACCCATCATAGGTAACGATTTTTTACATGAGTTTCACCTTCTTCCCGATCTCAGGAACCGCCGCTTGATGGATGGCAATACAAAGCTCATGACGAATGGTTGGCTGACGACGTCCAACACTCCGACTGTGACGACGCTCGACACTAATTCCGAATATCATGCTATAGTTCGAGAATTTATAAGCGTAACACGACCACCAGGATTTCGAGAGCCTCAACACGGTGTCACATCCTAACAAAAGGACCTCCATGTCACGATCGTGCCCGACGACTTTCGCCCGGAAGACTGCGCTGGGCCAAAAAGGAAATAGAAACTTGGATCGCTGACGGCATCGTGCGACCCTCCGACAGCCAATTTTCTAGCGCCATCCTAATGCGACAGAAAAGGGATGGATCATGGCGCATCTTATAGGCTAATAAATTCCACAACGGTTCCCGACAAGTATCCTGTGCCTCATATACAGGACTACGCCCATCAACCTCACGGCTGTACGATTTTTTCCACCCTCGATCTGGAACGCGCATATTTTCAGATCCCCATGGCACAAGAAGATCGACCGAAAACAGCAATCATTACACCGTTCGGACTGTTTGAGTTCAACGTCATGCCATTTGGCCTGGTTAACGCTGCCCAGACTTTCCAGCGGTTCATCGATACGGTTTTTCGAGGCCTTGATTTCACCTTTTGTTACCTCGACGGCATTCTGATTGCATCAAGGACACCTGAGGAGCATAGGAACACCTGATTACAATTACAAAAAGCCTAAATCAGTTTCCGAACTCCGAAAATTCCTCGGAGCTATAAACTTTTATCGACGATTCATTCCTGGAGCAGCTGAAACGCAAGCCCCACTCCACGCGTTAACGGCAGGATCGAAAAAGAACAACAACAGAATTGTCGAATGGAGCGAAACCACAGAACGGGCTTTCCAGCGATGCAGAGACTAGCTCGCACAGGCTACATTACTCTCACACCCAATCGAACGAGCAAAGCTGAAGATCGTCGCAGATGCATCAGACACAGCTGTAGGAGCTGTTTTGGAGCAGGTAAGCGATAACATGTCTCAACCCCTTGGTTTCTTCTCCAGGAAGCTCTCTGATACACAACGACGCTATAGCACATACGACCGTGAACTCCTGGCAGTATACCTGAACGTAAAGTTTTTTAGACACATGATCGAGGGCCGTGAAACTGAAGTTTTCACTGACCACAAGCCGCTGATTTACGCTTTCTCTCAGCCTTCATCGAAGGCGTCGCCCAGACAACAGCGTCAACTGGATTTCTTTAGCCAATTCGTTACAGGAATTTCTCACGTCCCAGGCATCGATAACAAAGTTGCAGATGCACTCTCCAGAATTAATAACATCGACTTACCACTCGTTATTACCACGGAGATCATAGCAACCGAACAGGAAAAGGACGAGGAATTGTTGGCACTACTGCAAAATCCAGGAGCCCTGAAATTAAAGAAAAGTCGCGTCGATGGTACTGCGACCATAATTTATTGTGATGTCGCGGCAGAAGAAGTCCGACCTTATATCCCGAGATCTCTACGGAAACGAATTTTCGACGTAATTCACAATGCTGCACACATCAGTGGCAGAGCGACACGTAAAGCAATTACAAGAAAATTTGTATGGCCACACATGAATAAGGACATCAGCAGTTGGGCCAAAACATGCCTTCCCTGCCAACGGTCCAAAATCCACAGGCACACTCGACGATCGCCCGAACACATCAGAGTGCCAGACGCAAGATTTTATCACGTTCTTCTCGACATCGTAGGACCCATGGTCGAATCACAGAGATACCGCTATAGCCTGATAATGATTGATCGATTTACTCGCTGGCCGGAAGCCATACCTATAAAAAACATAACCGCCGAGACCGTTATCGACGCCTTTTTCTCGACGTGGGTGGCTCGCTTCGGTGCACCAGCTGTAATTTCCACAGACCGTGGATCGCAATTTGATTCTCAACTCTTCGACGCTTTGACGGCAATGATTGGGAGTCGTACGAACCATCTCAAGACCCACGATATTTTTTGGAACATCTCAGGCACGCTATTCGCAAGGTACGTTCCCAGCCTACAGCTCATCACCACAGGAGACGAATCTTTACGCATAAGACGTTGTTTTCATGTTCACACGTTTTCGTCCGAGTGGATAATGTCAGAAAACCATTGGACCAACCATACGAGGGTCTCTTCGCCGTCATAGAAAGAAAAAGTGACACACATTTTACCGTGAACTTCAAGGGAACTCCAACAGAAATCTCAGTGGATCGACTGAAGCCTGCTTTCATGGAGGTGTCCCCAGACGAGGTCCAAACAACCAGCGAGACCTCAGATCAGCGACAGGACGCGTGCACGGCTTTACCAGCCACTTCATCAAGACCCAACTGCAGGCCAATTTTGAAAACATACAGCGGGCCTGCATCTCGGGGAAAACATGTACGATTCGCGACCTAACAGCGGTAGGTCGCTGGAGGGGGAGTAGATGTGGCGACTCAACGGTTAGAATTTCAAAAACCTCATCTGACAGTTCTTTAACCCGCTCACAGCGACATCTACATCTCAAGTAGACTTTACTCCACCTTTTTCAAACAGCTAAGACAGTTGAGTTGCAGAAAGCCATTCTTCTGGTCCTGTCTGTTCCTGTCTGCCGACTAAGAGTTTTGTTGTGCCCAATTCCGACATTGAAATAAATATCTTGAACACGAATTCGAATTGTTTTACTGTAAGAACCCCTACAGTAAAAGTTGGTGACCCCGACGTGATCCAGTTGTGATAAACCCGCACCGCAAACAGTGCACATGCTCGAAGAGGACTTCGCGAGGAACCCTGCAGCCGAGCAGCGTGCAGAGGAGCCCGAGAACGAGGTGATGGACGCACAACTTGGCCCCCAACAAAAGGGCGGTGTTGCTGCGGGTACTTGATACACGACACATCATTGCGACCTAGGACATGTCGGAGCGGTGCAAACACTCAAACTCCCACAACCATTTTGGCGTAATATGCCGGCAAGATGGTTCACCATCGCTGAGGCCGCTTTCGCATTGCACAGAATTACTTCTGACGAAACTCGTTTCAGACACGTGCTGCTTAACCTCGATTGCGAAATGCCTGCTGCGGTCGGTGACGTTGTCGATTCACCGCCTGCAACCGGAAAATACGAAACAATAAAGTCACGCATAATTGCGACTTTCGGCGAATCTCCTGAAACCCAACTTCGTCGTTTATTGCGAGGACAAACGCTGGGAGACGGAAAACCGACTCTCTTCCTACAGAAACTCCGTAATTTATCAGGAGGACAGTGCAGTGACCCCGTACTTCGTACACTGTTTCTGGACCAGTTTCCAGACAGCGTTCGTGGTATACTAGCCGCAAATGAGACCCAGGATTTATCATTACTGGTAAAGCAGGCTGATCGCATCATGGAGGCGATGCCATCGTTCATCGGTGCAGTCAACTCACCCGGAACAACACGCGCCAGCCCGGCGAGGACTGCTACCAAGTCAAGCAGTATAACATCGACGAGGGCAAATGGTGATCCTACCCACGCGATAGCAGCAGCAGCAGAAGGGAGCGAAACAAATCATACCTATGTACAGCGAAACAACAGCTCAAACCCCGATTATTGCTATTACCACAATCGTTTCGCCGAACAGGCCCGGAGATGTCGACAACCCTGTCGATGGCAAAATCGACGACAGGAAAACTAGTGACGCCGGTACGTATGGAGGCAGCCGCCGGCGTCCCGCTAGCCTCAAAACGCCTTACTATCGCCGATCGCAGAACGGGGATACGGTTCCTCATTGATACAGGGGCCGATGTTTCTGTTTTGCCACCCAGCAACACAAAAATGACGCCATCTGGACGGAAACTCTACGCCGCTAACAAAACTCCGATAGACACTTATGGCGAAACCCGGCTGACGGTCGACCTTGGTCTTCGACGAGTTTTCAGCTGGACTTTCATCATTGCTAACGTCACACAACCCATCATAGGTAACGATTTTTTACATGAGTTTCACCTTCTTCCCGATCTCAGGAACCGCCGCTTGATGGATGGCAATACAAAGCTCATGACGAATGGTTGGCTGACGACGTCCAACACTCCGACTGTGACGACGCTCGACGCTAATTCCGAATATCATGCTATAGTTCGAGAATTTATAAGCGTAACACGACCACCACGATTTCGAGAGCCTCAACACGGTGTCACATCCTAACAAAAGGACCTCCATGTCACGATCGTGCCCGACGACTTTCGCCCGGAAGACTGCGCTGGGCCAAAAAGGAAATAGAAACTTGGATCGCTGACGGCATCGTGCGACCCTCCGACAGCCAATTTTCTAGCGCCATCCTAATGCGACAGAAAAGGGATGGATCATGGCGCATCTTATAGGCTAATAAATTCCACAACGGTTCCCGACAAGTATCCTGTGCCTCATATACAGGACTACGCCCATCAACCTCACGGCTGTACGATTTTTTCCACCCTCGATCTGGAACGCGCATATTTTCAGATCCCCATGGCACAAGAAGATCGACCGAAAACAGCAATCATTACACCGTTCGGACTGTTTGAGTTCAACGTCATGCCATTTGGCCTGGTTAACGCTGCCCAGACTTTCCAGCGGTTCATCGATACGGTTTTTCGAGGCCTTGATTTCACCTTTTGTTACCTCGACGGCATTCTGATTGCATCAAGGACACCTGAGGAGCATAGGAACACCTGAGACAGGTTCTTCAGCGCCTTGAACAACACGGACTCACAGTCAAGCTCGAGAAGTGCCAGCTGGGTAAGCGAACGATCGACTTCCTCGGATATTAGGTGTCCACCGAGGGCACGAAACCGTTGCCCCACAGAATGCAAGCCATTTTGAATTACAAAAAGCCTAAATCAGTTTCCGAACTCCGAAAATTCCTCGGAGCTATAAACTTTTATCGACGATTCATTCCTGGAGCAGCTGAAACGCAAGCCCCACTCCACGCGTTAACGGCAGGATCGAAAAAGAACAACAACAGAATTGTCGAATGGAGCGAAACCACAGAACGGGCTTTCCAGCGATGCAGAGACTAGCTCGCACAGGCTACATTACTCTCACACCCAATCGAACGAGCAAAGCTGAAGATCGTCGCAGATGCATCAGACACAGCTGTAGGAGCTGTTTTGGAGCAGGTAAGCGATAACATGTCTCAACCCCTTGGTTTCTTCTCCAGGAAGCTCTCTGATACACAACGACGCTATAGCACATACGACCGTGAACTCCTGGCAGTATACCTGAACGTAAAGTTTTTTAGACACATGATCGAGGGCCGTGAAACTGAAGTTTTCACTGACCACAAGCCGCTGATTTACGCTTTCTCTCAGCCTTCATCCAAGGCGTCGCCCAGACAACAGCGTCAACTGGATTTCTTTAGCCAATTCGTTACAGGAATTTCTCACGTCCCAGGCATCGATAACAAAGTTGCAGATGCACTCTCCAGAATTAATAACATCGACTTACCACTCGTTATTACCACGGAGATCATAGCAACCGAACAGGAAAAGGACGAGGAATTGTTGGCACTACTGCAAAATCCAGGAGCCCTGAAATTAAAGAAAAGTCGCGTCGATGGTACTGCGACCATAATTTATTGTGATGTCGCGGCAGAAGAAGTCCGACCTTATATCCCGAGATCTCTACGGAAACGAATTTTCGACGTAATTCACAATGCTGCACACATCAGTGGCAGAGCGACACGTAAAGCAATTACAAGAAAATTTGTATGGCCACACATGAATAAGGACATCAGCAGTTGGGCCAAAACATGCCTTCCCTGCCAACGGTCCAAAATCCACAGGCACACTCGACGATCGCCCGAACACATCAGAGTGCCAGACGCAAGATTTTATCACGTTCTTCTCGACATCGTAGGACCCATGGTCGAATCACAGAGATACCGCTATAGCCTGATAATGATTGATCGATTTACTCGCTGGCCGGAAGCCATACCTATAAAAAACATAACCGCCGAGACCGTTATCGACGCCTTTTTCTCGACGTGGGTGGCTCGCTTCGGTGCACCAGCTGTAATTTCCACAGACCGTGGATCGCAATTTGATTCTCAACTCTTCGACGCTTTGACGGCAATGATTGGGAGTCGTACTTGTCGCACAACGGCGTATCATCCCCAATCCAACGGATCAATCGAACGTTGGCACCGCAGTTTTAAAGCCGCAATTAAGTGCTATGAAACTTCCGACTGGGTAAAAGTACTTCCCACTGTCTTACTTGGACTTCGCAATAGTGTAAAAGATGACATAGACACCTCAGCAGCCCAGCTCACATACGGAACGCCCCTGAGGATTCCAGGAGAATATTTTATTGGAGACGAACCATCTCAAGACCCACGATATTTTTTGGAACATCTCAGGCACGCTATTCGCAAGGTACGTTCCCAGCCTACAGCTCATCACCACAGGAGACGAATCTTTACGCATAAGACGTTGTTTTCATGTTCACACGTTTTCGTCCGAGTGGATAATGTCAGAAAACCATTGGACCAACCATACGAGGGTCTCTTCGCCGTCATAGAAAGAAAAAGTGACACACATTTTACCGTGAACTTCAAGGGAACTCCAACAGAAATCTCAGTGGATCGACTGAAGCCTGCTTTCATGGAGGTGTCCCCAGACGAGGTCCAAACAACCAGCGAGACCTCAGATCAGCGACAGGACGCGTGCACGGCTTTACCAGCCACTTCATCAAGACCCAACTGCAGGCCAATTTTGAAAACATATAGCGGGCCTGCATCTCGGGGAAAACATGTACGATTCGCGACCTAACAGCGGTAGGTCGCTGGAGGGGGAGTAGATGTGGCGACTCAACGGTTAGAATTTCAAAAACCTCATCTGACAGTTCTTTAACCCGCTCACAGCGACATCTACATCTCAAGTAGACTTTACTCCACCTTTTTCAAACAGCTAATTCTGGTCCTGTCTGTTCCTGTCCGCCGACTAAGAGTTTTGTTTTGCCCAATTCCGACATTGAAATAAATATCTTGAACACGAATTCGAATTGTTTTACTGTAGGAACCCCTACACACTTCTTTTGGTTTTTTTCTAGTATCTTCGCGTGTGATACATCTTTTTGATATCCCCAATAGATAAATAAAAGTAAACACATGCTTTTTGCACATCACTTTTACCCACGACAGCCTTTACAAGTTGCTTTCCGTTGCAATCAGCTGTTAGAATCGTTTATGTCCATGAGGATTGAGCCTGTGGCAACATGATATGGTTGAAAGTAACAGGTTAACATAAATTAACATGTGTGAGAATTTGCGATTTGTATACTTTGATTTGTCGCAAATGTGTGCAACTCAGTATTCCTATACTGAGAGATCTACTTGCTATTAAAAATGGATATCGATTTACCGGATATTGTTGTTTTGAAAAATATTGTTTTGAAAAATATTGAGTAGTCTGAATTGGATTTTCATGTACCCCGGGTCGGTTACGAGAACTATTAAGTTTTAATAAAAAAAAAGGAGACTTTGTACCATATATTGAAAATAAAATAATTACATTATAATACCATCGTTTACGAGTTATTTCGTAATAATAATTAAATAATTAAAAAGAAAATAATTTATTAAAATATTAAGGACTGACCCCACAAACTGGTGACCCCAACAACAAGAATACGCAGCAATCAACATCATCATCAATACAACAATCAACATCATCAGCTTCAAAAATTAATTTTAAGATTATTTTAAAATAAAGAAGAAAGAAGAAAGAAAAAAGAAAAAGTAGACAAAAAAAAAAAAAAAAAATAATAATAATAAAAAGACAAGTAAGAACAAACCAAATTTTAAAGTAAAAAAAGTGAAAAATTAAATTATTAGATTTAAAAAAAAAAAAAACTAACACATTGATTTGTAATTGTATACAAGTTGTAAATATCCATTTTTAACGGCAATTGCATTTAAAATTTATTTAAAATGAATCGAAATCGCAACACCGGTGATACTTTCAACCATATCATGTTGCCACAACACCCTCCTACCAGTGATACTGCAAGTATAACGATGCCTGAAGAGTCTTTGATTCTGCCGGTTATTGAAACTGCTTCAGGCCATCGAGTGAAACGATCGATTAAGGTAAGACAGAATCTGAAACCTTGTGAAGGAGGTAGCGGACCTATGATGTCCATGTGTATTGTTTCAAAACGCTTGGATGTTATTGGAAATTTTCCAAAAGAGTTGATGATATGCGTGGATTTAATTCTTTTTGTGTGTCAGTATTAATTGTAGAATAAGTGGAAGAATCTAATAGTTGTCTTTTGGCTAAGTCAACAATTAACCCGAAATGGAACAGGAAATCAGCGCCTAAAATAGCTTTAGTAACGTCTGCGATTACAAAAGCATTAAATATTTTCGATATTGGCTAGAAGGTCGAAATTTTACATTATTTACTGATCATAAACCGTTAACTTTTGCACTGCAACAAAATCCTGACAAAGCATCTCCAAGACAGGTGCGTCATTTAGATTTCATCAGTCAATTCACTACAGATATCCAACACATAGCAGATAAAGACAATGTAGTTGCAGATACGCTATCAAGGATTAACGAGCTAAACCTGCCAAGTTCTATTGATTTTCAAGCTATGTCCATGGCACAAGAATCAGATCCTGAGCTAAAAAAACTATTAGAGAATCCGTCGTACAAATTTTCCAAATCACCTGTTATTGGCAGTAACAAAGAGATCTATTGTGAAAAAACAGACTCTCGAACACGACGACCCTTCATTCCTCAGGCTTTTCGAAAACAAATTTTCGATTCCCTCCATAATCTTGCTCATCCCAGCATCAGAACATCAAACAAAATGGTTACTGCCAAATATTTTTGGCCTTCCATGAATAAGGATGTAAACACCTGGGCTCATAGTTGTCTAGCATGTCAAAAAAACAAAATTTCTCGACACGTTAAGAACTCTTTTGGAAAATTTCCAATAACATCCAAGCGTTTTGAAACAATACACATGGACATCATAGGTCCGCTACCTCCTTCACAAGGTTTCAGATTCTGTCTTACCTTAATCGATCGTTTCACTCGATGGCCTGAAGCAGTTTCAATAACCGGCAGAATCAAAGACTCTTCAGGCATCGTTATACTTGCAGTATCACTGGTAGGAGGGTGTTGTGGCAACATGATATGGTTGAAAGTAACAGGTTAACATAAATTAACATGTGTGAGAATTTGCGATTTGTATACTTTGATTTGTCGCAAATGTGTGCAACTCAGTATTCCTATACTGAGAGATCTACTTGCTATTAAAAATGGATATCGATTTACCGGATATTGTTGTTTTGAAAAATATTGTTTTGAAAAATATTGAGTAGTCTGAATTGGATTTTCATGTACCCCGGGTCGGTTACGAGAGCTATTAAGTTTTAATAAAAAAAAAGGAGACTTTGTACCATATATTGAAAATAAAATAATTACATTATAATACCATCGTTTACGAGTTATTTCGTAATAATAATTAAATAATTAAAAAGAAAATAATTTATTAAAATATTAAGGACTGACCCCACAAGCCCGTGGTAAAAATGGTCTCATTTTTCAGACGACGGTTAGCAGTCCAGTTCTTTCATTTCAGTGGCACGGGGACAGAATGCTACAGCCAGAATTTGTAGCTCGCCCGCCGCTTGGCGCGGTCCCTGAAGTTCATTTTTGCCAACTTTTAACTTTTGGTGCGCACCAAGCTTGACATGTCTCAAGCTAGACCAATTGCGGACTGCTAGTTTTAATATTTTACGCGAAATAAGTTTTCGCTGCCATGCGCTTGCTAGGAAATGCTTATGAATGTACCAAAATTGAGAAATTTGATGTAAAATCATAATTTTATCAGTTTTATCTCAGGCTCAAACCTCATGGAGCAAATTTTGCTATTAAACATGTCCTAAAATACTGAACAATTATGTATAAATTAACGCAAATTAAAAATAATTAAACTTTACATCACGCTCAAGTTTAAGTTTTTTCACAAAAATGTTCCTCGCGTAAATCAGCTGGGGACTTATGAATAACAGAGATAGATTAAAAGTCATTGTTCCTGCCCTCGTCTAATCTTCATATTTCTCATATATCCATATAACCAAAGCTAAAAGTTTTATCACAAAATGCCGTAGCCACTGACATTAAAGAACTGGACTGCTAACCGTCGTGTGAAAAGTGAGACCATTTTTAGCAAAGGCTCAATCCTCATGGAACAAATCATGCTATTAAAAATGCCCTAAAATACCGTACAATTATGTTTAAACTAACGCAAATTAAAAATAATTAAACTTTTACGAACCGATTTGTTTCATATCACTCTCATTTTTAAGTTTTTTCATAAAAATGTTCCTCCCAGCAATCAGCTGGGGACTTATGAATAACAGAGATAGATATATAATGCCTTAATATTTCTCATCAGTACCGGCCTTTGGGGGGGGGGGGGGGGGGGGGGGAGGGGGCAAGCTTGGGCGGCGCCCACTGACATGAAAGAACTGGACTGCTAACCGTCGTTTGAAAAATGAGACCATTTTTAGCACAGGCTCAATCCTCATGGAGCAAATCATGCTATTAAACGGAAAGGAATTAAATATATTGATGACTGGAATGATTATGTGTGCGAAGGATGCACGTACGGCAAGCAATATCGCATCTCACACCCAACCAAGCCCAAGACAGCCCAGCAGCCACTAGATCTTGTACATGTCGACACCGGTGAGATGAACGTCCCATCTTTAGCAGGAGCCAGATACTTTCTCATGCTTAAAGATGATTTCACGCACTACCGAAGCATCTATTTTATGAAGACCAAAGGTGAGGCTCCGGAAAGCTACTTGAGACTCGTGGAAAATCAACTGGGAAGAAGAGTTAAGAAATTGAGATCTGACAACGGCACCGAACTGAAAAACACAAAGACCAAAGTGTTGATGGACAAGCTGGGAATTTTCCACACGTTTACGAATGTACACACGCCAGAGCAGAACGGAAGGGTTGAGAGAGAAATGAGAACTATTGTCGAGGCAGCCAGGTCAGCTATACATGCTGAGAACTTGGACTAGAATCTGTGGGCAGAGGCAATGAACCATACGATCTTCACGATCAACCAGAAAGGAATCAGCAACGTACCAGGGAAAAGTTCGGCAGAACTTTGGTTCGGAAGAAAGATAAAGATTGAGAAGCTGCGACCTTTTGGATGCGGATGTTATGTGCTGACATACGAACAGAAGAGAGGCAAATAGATAGAAAATCAGAAAACCTGCTACAGAGTATATTTGAAAGACAAAAGAGATGTAGTCAGCTCAGATAATGTAACTTTCAACGAAGAGAAAAGAAGGATGAAACAAGGCACTGAACTCGAAGCGTCGATAACAGAGGGCATCACTGAAAAGCAAGAAGAAAGCAGCAATGAGACAGATGATGAAAGCGAAGGAGACGAGACTGATGAAAGTGGCGAGGAACAAAGCGACAATGAGAATGGGACAACACCGTCAGAAGAAGGGACAGGAAGAAGAAATCTTCGAGATCGTCCGAATCTGCAACCACCGCCCAGACTCAGTGATTATGTTTTCGACATTTTTCGTGGAGGAAACAGCGCCCAAGTAGCCATGATTAGTGAAACAGAGGACATCTCCGTGACTGAGGCACTCAAGGACGAGAAGTGCAGACGAGCGATGCAGGAGGAGTACGACTCGTTGATGCAAATGAAAACGTGGAAGCTGGTGAACTGTCCAGGAGGAGTGAAACCGATTACTTGTCGCTGGATACTTCGAGAGAAGGCAGACGGAAGACTCAAGAGCAGCAAGAGAGCTCAGGACAAGTTAACATATTTGGGCATGGAGATCAAGATCGATTCTGATGGCATCTTCGTGAACCAGCCTCGCTATACAGAGAAGATAGTACTTCCATTGTAGATCCATAATTAATGAAGACCAACATGGTTTCGTGAAAGGAAGATCAACGGTGTCTAACCTTTTAACTTTCTCATCTTATTGTATTAATGCTATTGAAAGTGGTAGACAGGTTGACTGTATTTATACAGACTTTAGTAAGGCTTTTGATAGAATCAACCACAAAGTACTGATTTTCAAGATGAGAGGTTTTGGGTTTCCCCCAGTCTTTTTAAATTGGTTATCGACCTACCTGACCAATCGACAGCAAATTGTATCGTTTCGTAATGTATTGTCTTCACCTATTCACAATACTTCGGGGGTTCCACAGGGAAGTCATTTGGGTCCTCTCCTTTTTCTTTTATTTATTAATGACGTGAGTTCTGTTCTTTCCCACTCGAAGATTCTTCTTTATGCTGACGATGCTAAAATTTATAGAATTATTAATGAGTCAAATGACTGCCTGCTGCTTAGCGAAGACTTAACTAAATTTTTTGAATGGTGCTCTTCGAATTTCTTGCCTTTAAATGTGAGTAAATGCACTCTTATGTCTTTTTCAAGAAAACATAATTCTATTAACTTTAGCTACTCATTGGATGGAAGTGAATTATGTCGACTTAACTCAGCGAAAGATCTGGGTGTTACATTCAACCCTAATTTTACTTTTGACGATCACATTAATATTATTATTAATAAGGCAAATTCATTGTTGGGCTTCATCAAGAAATGGTCTAAGGAATTCAATGATCCGTACGTTGCAAAACTTTTATTCATTACGTTTGTTGTACCTGTATTAGAATATGCTAGTCCGGTTTGGTCACCATCTTATAAGTTTCATTCCGATCGAATTGAGGCTGTTCAAAAGTGATTTCTACGATTCGCCCTGGGGGTCTTCCTTGGGTTAATCCCCTATTATAGAGATCGCTTAAAACTGATTTCAATGGTGACATTGCATGATAGGCGTACGGTTTCCATAATTGTCTTTGGATTTAAGGTTTTGTCTGGTGAATGTGATAGTCCGCTATTATTATCTTTGTTGAGTATATCTGTTCCTCGTCCCGGCCTCAGATGTTGCAGTCTTCTTCATGTACCCCACCATCGAACCAACTATGGTTTACATGAACCAATTACACTCATTTCAAAACTATTTAATTTGCATCGTGACATTATTGACTTTAATTTATCTATTTCGCAATTGAAGAATCGGCTTACGAATTTCTTTAAAACTTAGGGTAATGTTTTTTTGTTATTAAGGGGGTAACCCACTGTTGAAGGCTAAAAAATGGAACTTTTTTTAAAAAATCGATAAAAAAAAACTATCAGAGATATCTTTTTGATTTTTTCCACACTTCTTTACAGAGGACTAAAGTTTATATTGTGATTATAAAAAAAACACTTTTAACAAAATGGCGGCCGTCACGATGCAGCGCACGCAGTCCAAACAAAAAATGCAATTTGCGCCTCGTAAAATCCTGGCCAAAGTATGCATCTGCAAACATGTACCAAAGAAAAATCCTTCAATATTTGTTATAAAGGATAGAAGTAACCTATTGTTGGAGCAAAAAAAAAATCTGATGATTTAGTGCACGTTCGAACATTGATGTATCGATTTTCGTTATGTTTTAACACGAAAAAGTTGATCCTAAATCAACAAAATTTGTTTTTTTACTCTAATAATAGGTTATTTCTATAGTTAAGTACCAAATAAAGGTGTATGCAAAATTTGAAGTAAATCGGCCCAATAGTTTTTTCACAATTTTACGACGCGCACCGAAAAAGAGCGTTTTGAGAAAAACGCATTTAAAGTTTTCTTAAAGAAATTTTGTGACATAAGTAAACAAAATTTCAACGAAGCCTTAATCAGCGAATACCAGGTGATAATGGGTACCTTCTAATTATAATAGTATAAGGAACTATGTATTAATGTATTATGTATTATATATTTAGAAAGTATTATAATAGTTAATACACGCGCCAGCTGTTTGAGCGGCTACAAGGCCGCGCGCGCTCCAAAATCGTAGTTGAACGGAGGAGGACTGTGAGAGCTGTAGAAAGAACAATTATTTAGATATCGATCTGAAATCTTACACACATATTCTTGAAGTGCTAATCTATCGAAATATATAAAAAGAAAAAAATCGAAATTTTTTTTTTCAACAGTGGGTTACCCCCTTAATTTATTATATTCTTCTTTACTTAGCTTAAATTAATCTGAATATGTACTTGCTTTCTTTTTGTGTTTTACATTTGTAATTAATAGACATTGTACATATGTCTCATTGCGAATTGATATTGAAAAGATATTGAGAAAGATGAAACTCGACCAGTGCAACCCAGCGTTCACACCAATTGAACAAGGGATGGTTACAAAGAAGACGACTTCAAGAACGACGAGCTACTTCCGGCGAATAATAACTATCGTGAGGCGATAGGAAGTTTGTTGTACTTAGCCACAATCACCAGGCCAGACATCAGCTTCGCCGTGAACTACCTCAGTCGATTCTGCAACAAGCCAATGAAGAGTCATCAGGAGATGGTGAAACGAGTATTTCGCTACCTCAGAGGGACAGCAACGGCAGGAATTTACTTCGGAGGAGACAGAACTGTTTTGGCTTACACCGATTCAGACTATGGAGGAGACTCCGAGACAGGACAGTCGACGAGTGGAGTACTTGTAATGAGAGGAGGACCAGTGATCTGGTACTCACAAAAGCAGCATCTGGTAGCAACTTCAACTGCTGAGGCCGAGTACCGTGCTGTAGTGTCGGTCATCGACGATGTGTGCTGGATCAAACGAATTGCGCTGGAACTTGGTATCCTGAAAGCTGATCAATCGATCACCCTGTACGTAGACAACGTCCGCCATACACATGCTACAGAATGCACATGAAGAAAAGACCAGCAGAGGAAAGAAACACATTGAGATACCAAGAAAGTACATCCAGCAACACATCGGAGATACTGTGACGTCAATGTCGAATGTGAGAAACCGAAATTGTAATCGAAGTTTTTACAAGTCTGTTTGCAACAATCCACTGATTGTTTGCAATTACTTTGTTTAACGAAACACGTCTTTTCTTACTACACAAAATAATCTGTATGTTGTAGGTTCTGTAAATAAATAAAATCACTGCTAAGCAAGGACTATTATTGACAACCCGAGAACCCTCATCCCAATAAATCCAACAAAGTATAATGATAAAGGCGCGTTTCAATGTGTCAATGTGTATGTGATACGCGAGATGTGTTTCGAACACTTTTTAAACGATGAGAGTTTGTGTAATACAGGATTTATTTAAAATACAAGATTTCTTGGAAAAAGATGCATAACCTCCTGCGGTCCACGGTCCTACCAGTAGTACTAATTCTTTATAGTAATTCAGACCCGGACCTCATAAGTGCGATGTACTCATTACAACCCAAGGGCCTACTTGTAGGCCTTAATATAAAACGTCAGATTTCCGATTCAAATTAAAGTGTTGGATCTGAATGACTATAAAATATTAGTACTACTGGTAGGTCCTTGGGCTGTAATGACTAGTTCGCTAGTTAGTGGTCTGGGCCGCAGGAGCATAAATAAAGTATGGGGATATAGTGTGTGCGTGATCCATTTGAAATAGTATTCATACTAACATGTTATGAATTTTTTTTACAAATTTTACTCTAATTTTACTAATTCTTATTTATCGAATTTTCAAGGATATTTTTATGGGAGCGGGTAGATTCAACTGTATTTAGACGTTAAATCAACCTGATATTGCGGTTGTTTCAAAAGCCCGAATTGCGCTTAAATCAATCGCATTTTATGGTTGATTCAATGCCCAAAGAATGGTTGTGTTCGGCCTACAAACCGAACCCTCCTTTAAAATATTAAAATTTCAAATTCAAATCTGAATTTCACACAGCTGTTTAATAAGCGCCATGTGCCATGGAGGCAAAAGTCCTCCAACTTGTTTTAGTACCGCTAGTACCGGTAGTACAGCTGTAAGTGCACTTCACTTCACAGCTTCTCTCAACTTGACTCGGGCTGTAGCCCATTATATAAGCAGCTAGATCAGTCGATCGGGCAGCAGTCGCAAGATTGAGCTTCTAGGGTACTGAACTAGAAGTAAAAGGGAATTGACTTTTCAATCCGACCAGCTCCTCCACTCCTCTTTCAAGCATACTGATCTTAAGTCCCATAGCTACTTAACGTATTGAGTTAACTATTCCCATATAGTGTGCTGAGCTATTTCCTCATAGTTAACGTACTGAGTTAACTATTCCTATATAGTGTGCTTGAAATGACTATTCCTATATACATAGCGTACAGAGCTATTCCGTCATAGTAAACACGTTGAGTTAACTATATCTGTAGTGTATTGAGCTATTCTCTCTCAGGTTAACGTATTGAGTTAATTAAAATTCTCTCTGACTAGCGTAGTGAGCTACCCAAATTCTCAGACCGCAGAAATTTAACGACATCAACCTCATCTGGAATAACGATATCAGGACTAACTACCTTATTTTATTTGCAGACGAACTGCCAGCGAATTTGTAAAAAAGATAGCGGAATAATTTATTTAGTATTTTATATTTTTATTTGAAGTAGTATTTTTTATTTGAATATCCTGCTAATCTTATTGTTAGCTTTAAGTTGTTTGAAAGACAGTCATACCCCGAACTTACGCGATAGGTGGGACTGAGCGATAGCCGCGTAAGTCGAATTCGCGTAAGTCGGGGTATAATTTCACATATAAATACATACAAATTATTTTTAATTGGGGCCGGAAACTAAAGAAAATAATAATTTAGAAAAAAAAAGTTTAATAAAATCTTAGATATATACGAATACAAAATCGCAAACCGAATTTAATGTGACGTAGAAAACTTCCCTCGTAGCATGCTAATAATTTTCTTATTCCTTGCTTTGTAGAAGAAATGCGCTCTTCATTGGAGTATATATATGTAGTCTAAAATTTGTAATCCCTTTTCAATTGAACTGAGGCCTTCTGTCAAGTTTCCAACCGTCATTCGATCTTCTGATTGAGCTGGATCTAAAGAATCTTCAATGTCTTGCTCTTGGTCATGCATTTCATGCGTCGATTCTGCGCGGTACGTCCAAACATGTACATTAGCTGAACAATAGTGTCAAGGGAGTGAGTAATCAGGAGTTGTGTGGCGCTCAAACAAAAGACGATTCGACAAGATTTGAAAATCGCGTAACTACGGGTTCGCTTAAGTCGAGGTATTACTGTATACCATTTTTTAACTGACTACGACTTTGATCTGGCACCTTTTTTCATTTAAGTCGCTTAAGTGGCCTTAACAGGTTCAATCGAATAATTTCGAAAAGTTGAATCAATTATTAGAAAATAATTGAAAGAGGGTTCGGTATCTTTTGAGTGAACGTGTGTGTAAAAATAAAATTTAATATTTAAAACAGCAATAATTAATTTAATAAGCATTATGGTAAGTGGTTGTGGAATTATAGATTTTTAATAAATAATTTGAAAAACGAACAGTGAACTAATTTTCAGATTTTCGCTTTGAAATCTTGGGGGACAATGCCGCCCCTTAACTCCGACCATGCATCTCGTTCGGTATTTTTCCAAGTACTTGGAAGTTCTCGCATATAATCCCTGTGCATAAGAAAAGATCTTCCACTGTAACCTTTTCTACAGTCATTCTAGCATGGCTTCCTTAAAGGAAAGTACACCAGCACGCTTGAATTCTCTAACTTCTGCCTGAAAATATAGAAAACGGCAAACAGATTGTGCCTTCACCGACTTCAGCAAAGCTTTTGACAGGATTAACCATCACATATTACTCCTCGAATTATCACTGCTAGGTTTCCCTTCTCTTTTCGTCAAATGGCTCCATTTTTACCTGTCTGAACGTTCCCAGTGTGTATCATTCCGCGATATCTTGTCTAGCGAAATATCCAATATTTCTGTTGTGCCACAGGGCAGTCACCTGGGTCCTCTTCTTTTCGTTATTTTCATCAATTACGTTTTCTTGGTCCTGATCAACTCAAGAATCCTCTGCAACGCCGCCGACGCGAAGATCTTTCGAGTTATCTACAACGAGCATGCCCGTACACTTTTAAATTCCGACCTCACTTCCTTTTTTGAGTGATGTGTGCTGAGCCAATTACCTCTCAATTTTGACAAATGTACATATATATGGTCCTCATGCTCCAAATATTTGGATTCTATATTCTATTGACGGATGCTCGTTGGAATTAAAACTTCAGTTACAGCAAAAGCAACAGTATTCAGAGCTCAGTAAACTGATATTGGCCTGTGTTAAGAAAAGGGAAGCAGCTTTAATTGAAAGAGAAAATACGTATGCCGCATTGATTTTGAATCCGCGATTTAGACGCTTGCTGATAGCGGAACAGAAAGAGTCAGCTGAAAAACATTTGATGCGAGTTGTACACTATATTCATGAATGCGAAAACGTGAATTTCAACAAGATTCCTTGATATCATATTTTTCTAAATTAAATTACAGTATCAGGAAAATTTACTGCAACCGTCTACATCTGCACCTGACCACGATGAATTTATTTTATTCGATGAGTCATCAATGCAGAGCAGTATTTCATTACTTAGAACTCCAATCATAGAAATGGAAGTTGGCTCGTCTGAAGAAGAGGACAAGGAACACTATGATTACAGAAGCGTAGGTACCAGTGGCGTGGGGTCGACATAACACGATTCCTACCGGCTTCCCTTTTGGGAACTCATCCTATTCCCGTAAATTTAAAACTTGTTCTATGCCTGTAAAATTCCTGGAAAGCGCTCCCAAAATTCATCTCGTAAAGAAAACATGGCATTGTTTTGCCAACCAAAAACAACCATAATCTGTTGTTGCACTACGATGGAACCTTCCCTCGCACCGTAGCAGGTTCTATCAAGGGGTTGCATCGGGTATGAAGCGCTCGCTCGCTGCTTCTGTAAGCCGGTCATTTTACGGCTTACTCAAGCGCACACTTTTCTCCACGAGTAACAAAGAAATCGTGTGTGATATCCTTTGCTCACTAAAAGCAAATCCTATAAGCAAATAACACGATAGAAACCGGCTTCTCGGTTGTTTTCGTTTTGCATAAGTTGAAACTCGGGTCACTTCGGCGGGTGGTTGTTTATTTGTTAGAATGTCAGCTGATTCGTGTCTTCTCTATGAACGGGTGTGAGTGTAGTGGTGCTCTCTTATTATCCCTATAACACGGTAGAAAGCGGCTTCTCGGGTGAGTGGGGTTGGTTGGGGTGGGTTTGGTTATCAATTTTTTTCATAAACAATATCAGCTGACTGTAAATCTCTTTGATACTGAAGGGGCTGTGAATTGCTCCCTCGGGAGGGAGGGGTGTTGTGGTTTTGTTTATTATATTTTAACTAGCAGCCCGTCCCGGCTTCGCACGGGTGGACATGATTTTTTTTTATATTTTTACCTTTTATTTATATACATACACAGAAAAATACAAATCTTTCCTCTTTATAATATTAGTGTAGATGTAGATTAAACACTTCTCAAATGTTTTAATTTGTTATATCCTAGAAATTGTTTCAACCCGGAAACCCCTTTATAGATTCGCCATCTTAGATTTCCAAATCTAAATAATATTGGAAATTAGAAAAATGACCTTAATATAATCATTGTACTAATTTTCATTCAAATTTGTTGAAATCGAGAAATTTTAGTCTCCATATTGGATTCGCCATCTTGAATTTGGAAGTTTTGCTAATATTCGAAATTAGTGGCTTCAGAATAATCATTGTACTACTTTTCATTAAAATTGGTTGAAATCGAGACATTTGGTCTCCATATTTTATCCGCCATCTTGGGTTTGCAAATTTTGATAATATTCTAAATTAGTGGCCTCAGAACAATCATTGTTTCAATTTTCGTTAAAATCCGTCGAAACCGCAACATTCTGGTGGCCATGTTGGATCCGCCATCTTTGATTTGGAAATTTTGATAACATTCAAAATAAGTGTTCTCAGAATAAACATTGTACTAATTTTCATTAAAATCGGTTGAAATCGAGAAATTTTGGTCGCCATCTTGGATTTACAAATTTTGATAATATTTGGAATTAGTGGTCTCAGAATAACCATTGTACTAATTTTCATTCAAATACGTTGAAATCGAGACATTTGGTTTCCATATTGGATCTACCATCTTGGATTTACAAATTTTGATATTATTCGAAATAAGTGGTCTCAGAATAACCATTGTACTAATTTTCATTAAAATTCGATGAAATCGGGAAATCTTGGTCGACATATTGGATCCGCCATCTTGGATTTGTAAATGTTGATAACATTCAAAATCAATGACCTCAAGATAATCATTGTACTAATTTTCATTAAAATCCATTGAAAGCGAGAGATATTGGTCGCCATATTGGGCCCGCCATCTTGGATTTGTAAACTTTGGTAATATTCAAAATCAGTGACTTCAAAACAATCATTGTACTAATTTTCATTAAGGTCCGTTGAAATCGAGAAATATAGGTCACCATATTGGATCCGCCATCGTGAATTTCTAAATTGGATATAGCCTATGTTACTCAGGGTGAATGTAGCTTTCTAATGGTGAAAGAATTTTTGAAATCGGCACAGTAGTTTTTGAGTTTATTATCTACAAACATACACACAAAAATACAAATCTTTCCTCTTTATAATATTAGTGTAGATAAAAAAATTGTAAACTTGTGTCTCTTTTTGCCTTGGTGCTCAACGGATTGTGACTTATGAGTGTGGTGTGGTGCTATTTTATTACCTCTCGATAACACGATAGAATCCGGCTTCTCGGGTTTTTTCGTTAGGTTCGGCTATTCGGATGACGATTATTTATTTGTTTCAATTTGTCAGTTGAAGGATTTGTCCCGTCTATCGTGCATGTTTGATTTGAAGTTAAGTGTAATTGTACTTTAATATATAGAATTTAATTGTGAAGAGCTGGTGAGAATTTTGTAAGGTCTAGGTGGTCTGTTATAGGACATTTTAGTAGCTTTTTATTTATATCTTGTTGTCAGTCTTTAATTTTTGTTGGAAATGGCGTTACTTAGTGTTGAATGCTGCTTAACGGATTTTTTATTAGAACAGGCAAATGAATTTAATAGATTATCTTTTCAGCAAAAAAGCAGAGTTATCGGATTAGGTCGCGCTAAACCGTCGATGAAAATAGATTACAAGCGTAAGGACGGGTTTTTCAAACATTTTAATAAGTCGATTTATGAAAAATATTCGTGGCTGACCGGAAGCTGCAAATTAAATAAAATGTTTTGTTTCCCATGTCTTCTCTTTTCGAATTCTTCGAGTGTTTGGAGTCGCACAGATTTTACGGACATTAATAATTTAGTAAACTCTTCAAGTAAGCATATTCAAACAGAAAAACATATTCGTAGTTGCTTAGCTTTGCATGAATTTGGCGCGAATCGGATTGATACTTCTTTAGGAAATACTAATGAAACTCATAATAGAAAAGTCGACCGAAATCGTAATTTAATGAAACGCTTCATAGATACTGTAATTCTTTTAGGCAAACAAGAATTAGCATTCCGTGGTCATAATGAAAAACCCGTGTCCGATAATCGCGGCAATTATATAGAAACTTTGTTGTATTTAGCTAAGTACGACACTTTAATGGACTCACATTTAGAGCAGTGTTCTAGTTCACAAAATCCAATTTTTTCGGGCCTATCAAATGATATTCAAAATGACTTGATAAATAGTATTGCCGCGTTATAAGATCTGAAATTAAATCAGAAATTAGTAAAGCTCGATTTGTTTCAGTAATGATTGACGAAACTCCCGATGTTAGTCATAGAGAACAACTAAGTGTCGTACTAAGGTATTTATCACAGAATGGAATAGGGGAGAGATTTCTTTGTTTTTTTGACGTGAGTTTAAGTCGTAACGCAGATAAATTGTCAGATCATGTTTTAAATATACTGGAAATATACGACTGTAAAGAAAAATTGGTAGGTCAATCTTATGACGGCGCCGCGGTAATGTCGGGTGAGCAGGGTGGTGTTCAAACAAAAGTACGAGAATCATGTCCAATGGCCATTTTCATTCCTTGCTATGCCCATATTCTTAATTTAGTGTTATCTCGACCTTTGGAAAACATATCAGAGCTAAAAATATTTTTCGGTTACATAAATAGCATCGTTCGTTTTTTTAATAAATCAACAAAGCGCTCTAACCTTTTAAAATAAATTGCTGACCGACGTATGCCAGGAGTTTCGGAAACACACCACCTCGGAAATTTTTTCAAAAATGGATGTACTTTTTAATTTATTACAAAATAAACAGATGGATATTGAAGTTGCTAGGCTAGAAATAGAGAATTTCGGGTCTTGGATGAGTTCTGACTTTTTAAATAAATTTGATTCGATTTTTGATAGTGTGAAGGATTGCACAGTACCTCCAAGAAAACGTCGAGTGCTAAATTCTGACATCAATTTAAAAACTAATTATCGAAGAATTTTTGTAGAAATAAAAGACAATGTCATTTCTCAGATTAAAACTTGGTATAGTTCCTTTAGTCAACTAAAATTTTTAGATTTACTTAATAAATCAAAGTATGATTATTTTGCTCAATCAATTCCTAACGAAAAGATATCATCTTTAATTACAGTTTTCCCGGGAATTTTCCAGTTTTCTGCTTTAAAAAATGAATTGAACGTTTTATATACCACTTCTTCATTACGGCAATTCGATATTCTCGCGCTTTACTCGCATATTAAATGTGGCATTTTAAAAGATACTTTTCCTCAAATTTTAAACTGTGTTGTATATTTTTAACTCTTCCCATTACAGTTGCTTTCGCGGAAAGATCTTTTTCAGCCCTTAAGGGGGTATCCCACTCTAGAACGTTCAAAAAATGAATTTTTTTTTTTAGTTTTGAAAAATTCTGTGTTCTTTCCTGAATCGTTTAAGCTATCTCTTGCTGCGAAATTTGAAAAGCTCGCGCCGCTAAAGCGATTCCGGCCGCAGCTGCATGCTCTCCACCACTCTTAACTTTAACTTAAATGTCGTTTTTCTCAAAACACCGTCTTGATGAATGGTGTGCAGCATTCTGAGAAAACCATTCATCCGATAAATTTCAGATTTTGGTACAAGCTGTGTTAGCTTTGTCTCTATGACCTAAGTGGAGCAAATCAGGCATTTTTACATTTACGTAGCTTGTAGCTATTTTTTAACAGTAAAAAATCAACTAAAAAATAAAACTTATAGTACAAAAAATTAAAAAAATGAATAAATTTTTTTTTTCAAAATGTGCCACACTTATGCCATAGCGACATATATAAAGAGTACGAATGTGCAATCTCATAATTTTCAGATTATTTGTTTGGCTGTTATCGTGCACACCGTTCCTAAGGTATGACTCCCAGTAGCAGGCCTGCCCTGACCCAACCACTCAACAAAAAAAATTTTTTTTTTTCCTCAAAATATTCATTAAATATCATATAATAAGAGGATTATTATGTTTAACTCTAAATGTTTTGTATTTTCTTGTTCAACTCTCTGAAAAAAACGTTCAATTCAAGGGCCTCTAGAGTGGGATACCCCCTTAAGAGAATACATACTTATTTAAGAAATTCTCAAACCGAAGAAAGGCTCTCAAATTTAGCACTCTAATCGATAAAAAAACACCTTCTTTTACAAATTAGAAATCAGTCTAATTTTTACAATGATGTTTTGGCCGAATTTATAAAAAAAAAATCGTAGATTAGTTTTGGAGTATAAGTAAGATTAATTATATTTCATATCAACTTTTCACAGTTTTTGTTAACCGCTTTAGTTTGATTGCACGATACACGCGACTATAACGGTTTTTTGCAAAGCCACTTATATTATTCTTGAAGTTCATTGTATATATGTCCATATTTATTCATAATATTCATATAGCACTTAACTTCCAATGACTTTAAGTATGATAGAAGTGGCCGACTAAATTAGACAAGAATACACGCAGTCACTGTTGAACACATTTTGTAATATATGACTTCATTTGGTAAGTTTTTTTTCGCTATTAAGTTTCTGATTTTTGCACCGGCTTACTTTCTCAAAAATTTTACCCCACGCCACTGGTAGGTACGCAGAAATCAATAGTTATAGCGAAAAGCGTATTGGCAAGGTAAGAAGTACTCGCTTCCTTCGCTACGAAGGCTGGCATAGTTCATGCTGTTCCTCCAACACAAGTTAGCGTTGAGAGGGCTTTTTCAGCACTAAAAATAATTTTAAGTGATCTTCGCTGTAATTTGTCAGAAGAAAATTTGCAAAACTTATTATTTGTTCGTCTCAATTCATGACTGGGATAAAGGAACTTAAAACAAAAAGGAGGTTTTTCCTATTACAGGTGCATACCTGTAAATATAATTTTTTCAGATGTTCCATTGCTGTATTTGCTGTCCACCAATTGCATAGCTTTCACTATTATTTTTGTAAAATACTGACGTAGGAATAAATTAGGATCTACTGAAGATTGTGGAGCAGCAAGAAAGAATGCATCTTACACCAGTTTGATAAATGGCATATGTGTATTGTTTTGCTATCTTGAATAACACAGGTCAACATTTTATCTAGGCTTCTGCACGGGACTCGAAGATGGTATCCTAGGGCTTTTGGGGTCGCTGATTACGATGAGTGGGTCGGTTAGGCTCCATCACGTCAATTTTAAGGTCAAAAAACCTTCCAAAAATCTGAAAAAATTCCTGGACATGTTTTTGAGGTCGCTGAATCCGAATCCGGTGTTTATTTTTACTTTGCATGCATCTTCGAGGTCATTCAAGGTCATTTGAAGGTGTTTTGAGAAAAATGCTAAATACCACCCGAAAAATCTGAAAAAATTCATACGTATGTTTTCGAGGACTCTGAATCTGAATCTGAGGTCAGTCGACCTGATTTCAAGGTCATTTGAAGGTCAAACGGTCAAAAACCTTCCAAAAATCTGAAAAAATTCATAGACGTGTTTTTGATGTCGCTGCATCCGAATCCGGTGTTCATTTTTACTTTGCATGCATCCTCGAGCTCATTCAAGGTCATCTCAAGGCAGGTATTCTAGTTCTGTGGCACAATTGTGCATTTCGCAGATTGAGATTAGAAGGTTTTTTGACCGTTTGACCTTCAAATGTCCTTGAACTTGACGTGATGGAGCCTAACCGACCCACTCATCGTAATCAGCGACCCCAAAAACCCTAGGATACCATCTTCGATTCCCGTGCACAAGCCTAGATAAAATGTTGACCTGTGTAATCTGGCATCATCCTCCAAATTTTCTTTTTCCTCAAAGTTTTTAGTAAACATAGAACTAGTTGAGTTAGTCAGCGTTGTCGAGGCGGAATCATTCTTCTAATTAACCCGGAGAGTAAAAGAGCGCTCAAAAATTCATATGAAAGACTTGTCCTCAAAAGTGCTTCAAACCAAAATTGGTTTTTCTTTTCTCTTTTAAGCGAAACAAAGTTAAGTTGCGCGAGCAATTTTTGTTTTGGCCGTATGATGTTTAGTGTACCGTCAATATATTCCATGAATCGGCCGTGTGTGTGGTATAGTTAAATGACATGATACGTGACATAGCACATTACACATGGCAGAACACATTACAAGTAACATAACGAATGGCACGTGACCATGGGTCAAGTCACGTATCGTGTCATGTTATATCATGTAAAATGTCAGGTCATGTCACCTAGCGTAATAAATACGTATATATGTTTTAATATAAACCTGGCCAGAGAACATACCCACGAACTAAAAATCATGTAACGTGTCATGTCATGTAACTAGCGTAAAAAATATACATATACTAAAACCTGACTAGACAACATATCTATAAACTAAAAAGAATTGTGAATAGCTGTTCTAAAAGACATATTTCTGAGTGATCATTGTATCTATTAACCCATTAAGTCCCAAATGTCAGCTTTTTCGCCGCTGCGTTCGGCCGCTATAGTTTTAGTGAAAATAGTGTCTGAAAAATATATGACACACTAATTCCGACGCAAAATTTAATGATCTTTCAGAATCTGACCTCAAAATTTGCAACAAATGTGTGGTTCAAAAGTTGTAAACTAATTTATGCAAAAAAACGTGATTTTGAAAAAAAAAAATTCTGGTTTTTCCAATTTTCCACAAGGAAATCATTTGAAATTTCATTGTTTTCGTGCAAATATCGTGGTCTCGACTCCCAAAGTATAAGCTCCCGTTGTTTAAATGAAGGATTTTAATGTTTAAGCACACAAAATGGCGGTCGGGACACGAAAAGATGAGAAAAACCTTTCGGAATTTTTTACTCGAAAACAAAGGGTTTTAGAGAAAAATTTTATTGAACAAAAAGTGCTTAGAATTGATTGAGAAACCCTTGTGAATTTTTTCAGAATTTTTCAAGCAATTTTTGGATTTTTGGATTTGATCATTTTTTGAAAAATCCAAAAATCTCATCAAAAATTCTGAAAAAATTCACACGTGTTCCACAATCAATTCTAAGCACTTTTTGTTCTATAATATTTTTCTCTAAAACCCTTCGTTTTCGAGTGAAAAATTCCGAAAGTCAAATTTTCTAACTTATTTTATAATTCAAGATCCCTAACACTCCTCGTTGCCTTTAACTTTAACTTAAATGCCGTTTTTCTCAAAACACCGTTTGCTTGCCTCTATAACCTAAGTGGAGAAAATCAAGCATTTTTACATTTATATAGCATGTATCCCATGTTTTAACAGTAAAAATCAACTAAAAAATATAACGAATAAGTAGGAAAAATTAAAAAAATGAATAAAATTTTTTTGAAGTAAAACTTCTTTACGCACGCTTGACTTTGGGGAGTAAGCTGGTGAATGTATGACGAGAGCGTTAGAAAAAGTGTGATCGGACGAGAAGAACGCGGCGTTTGGTGCAGTGGTGAACAGTTGGGCTTGGGATTCAGAGGTCACGGGTTCGAATCCCAGCGTGGGTATGCTTTTAAAGTAAAACTTCTTTAGGTACGCTTGACTTGGGGAGTGTAATCTGGTGAATGCGTGACGAGAGCGTTAGGAAAAGTGTGATCGGGCAAGGCGAACGGAAGTTTAGAGGGAACACATTCCCAAAGCGGCGTTTGGTGCAGTGGTGAACAGTTGGGCTTGGGATTCAGAGCTCATGGGTTCGAATCCCAGCGTGGGGATGCTTTTGAAGTAAAACTTCTTTACGCACGCTTGACTTTGGGGAGTAAGCTGGTAAATGCATGACGAGAGCGTTAGAAAAAGTGTGATCGGGCGAGACGAACGGAAGTTGAGAGGGAGCACATTCCGAAAGCGGCATTTGGTGCAGTGGTGAACAGTTGGGTTTGGGATTTAGACGTCATGGGTTCGAATCCTCCAGCGTGGGGATGCTTTTGAAGTAGAACATCTTTAGGCACGCTTGACTTGGGGAGTAAGCTGGTGAATGCGTGACGAGAGCGTTAGGAAATGTGTGATCGGGCCGAGGCGAACGGAAGTAGATATAAGTTAGTGAAGATAGAAAGAGAAGAGAGTTACGTTTCGTATATTACTGTAGAAACAAGAGAGAGAGGTGCGAGTACTAGTTTATCAATGAAAACCGATAATAAATTTAAATATTTGCAGAAAATGAATATATTGTTACGTTTCGGGCCTGCAAAACAAATTTTTTCGGGCCCGGATCGTAATAAAATTAATTGCAACCAATAATTGTCCGAGAGGGAGACTTTCGGTTCAAAAGGAAAGGGCCACGGAATATTCTGACCGAATCTCAACCCGGAGAGTTCTGGCAATGCCCTACAGTGCTTTCGTTCACTTATGTCGAGTTGCGCACCCACACAGCTGTAGCACTGCGGCGCAAGTATAACGCGGCGTCGATGTGTGGACGGCTTGGTGTGTGTAGCGTCCCTGTTTGTTTATCCGGTCACGGCGGCGGTTCGACTTAGCTACGCCGCCGTGGTAATTTTAATTGAATAATTAATTTAAAATCGAAGTCCGCGGGTGAGTCCCAGTGCCGTGTTCGCGAGTGCAGTGAAAGTGTAAAAAACTCAAAAGACTAAAGGCCGAATTACAATGACCGGATCGTGAACGGATAGAAATGTCCAAGTATGCAGTGAAACGGATAGGAAAAAAACACCGATTACAATGACGTATCTGTTCGGATTAAATCGTCAAAGTAGTTTCTTTAAATCTCAAAAGTGCGAAAAGTAGAAATGCATATAAATCGGAAAAGAAAAGCATTTTCAATATTTCTAATGTTGTGTAAAACTTAAAAAATGGAAAATAGATGAAAAAACCGGTGGTGGCAGTTCTTCTGTTTGACACTTCAAACCGTCAATCCGTCGATTTCTACACAATCCGAACTTTACTGCGCGTAGTTCCGATCGAATGCGCTTGTATCCGTTCAATGTAATCGCTGAGGTAGAAAACGTATGGTAGGAAAACCAATTTGACACTTCAACCCGGTTCTCTTGCGCTCAGATCCGGTCATTGTAATTGGGCCTTAAAGTGCAGTGTTAATGGTTTTTCTTTTTCAGTTTTCCCCGTGGGAGCCCGCCAATGACGACAGCGACGTTGGACCGGCAGCAATATCCCAGGAGGAGCTCAATAACAAGGTAAGTGCAATTTTTTTAAACTATTAGCATAAGTCCGGGGGTGGAATTACGCCTCATACGATTGCGCAGCATAAAGTGCGTAGCATAAATTGCGGCGTATTTTATCCTCCTTCGCGACGAGTGTGTGCTTAGTGAGCTATGCGTGACGTCCGGTGCGGATGATGTTGCGGGCACAATGTTGCGAGCACTATGTTGCGGGGAGGTGACGTTTGCGGAGCCCCAAATTGCGGAGTCTTCAGAACTCAGCTGACCGAATTTTTATTTATCTTTTAGCGCACCCCGATGCCGGAAAAGACCAACGGGGGACTTTCTGTGCGGAATGAAGGAGTGCACTTTTGTGGGAGGTGGACGATGCGGCCCGATTGGAAAGTCGGTGAGTTTCCGCGATTTATTTTTAATTAAATTAGATTGTGAAGGGTTTTGATTTTGTCTATTTATTTGTTTTTTCTAAAATTAAATCGCTATTTATTTATTTTTTATTTTATTTTTTTTATTTTTAAACTCAATTACCGCGATGAATTTTTAGAGATGCTAGGCACGGTACTTACCTGACCTAAAGTTATGCCGGGTCAGTGCACCACACTCGAAATTCACGCGGCTGCAAATTTAAGTTTGTAAAATTAAAATAAAACCCGCGTTTCGCGACAAGATTTTTATTTGTCTTTGTCCGTCCACTTTTAACAATTCTGCTAACCGAAAAGAAAGAAACCAACTTGTTCTTAAATAATTATTACTAAATAACCCGAAACTATAAATTGAATAATTTTCTAATCTTCTTTTAGCGCTCGACGACGTGCTCGCTCAGCTTCTCCGATCACACACTGCTCAGGACTGGCGATGAAGAGCACGTTGGCCTTCCGGCCTTGACCCGGTCCCGGATGGTCTTCTCCTGTTTTTGTCCTTGGCCACCAAGTACTAAAAATTTCCCTAAAATTCGATTAATGATTAAAATTGCTTTTATTAATAAAAATTAATTTTTCTATTTCTTGCAGGGGCTGCAACACTACCCCCTCCTTAAAAGTAGAGCTGTCCTCAGCTCGGGGAATTAGTGTGGACATCTTTGGCTGGCAGTTTTCAGCTCCTGTAATGCAGGACACGGGTTGTTGTTTAGTCATCGATGGGACATCGCTGGACTTCGTGGGATTCCAGGTGAGTTTTGGATTCCTTTTTTATTTTATTAATCAGTTGGAGTCGTTGGCATTTCCGCCCGCGACGCGAAAGTGAGCGGAAGACGGCCGACTCCAGCTGATTCGGGAACGGCGGAGGTTTGAACGAGCGCCTCCGACTCGCTTTTTTTTTTTTTTTTTTTTTAAATTCCATTATTTTGTGTTTCATTTATTTGCCCCTATTCTAAATTTAGTAACCCTAATATTTTTATTCTAATTTATTAATTCTAGCTTATTTCTATTTGAATATTCCGGCAACACAAAAAAAAGTTTGTTTCACCTTCCCCCATTTTTTTTTTTTTTTTTTTTTTTTTTAGATTTCTGTCCGCCAATTTTATTTGTTTCAATTCGGCGGGTGTATTTATTTTCCTAGGCTAGCTGGAGTTCCCTTTCACCCCATTTTCGGTTATTTTTGACCCGATCTTTTGACCTTGCGAATCCATCATTTTTTATTTTTTTTTATTCTCTCCCTTATATTTTATTTTTTATTTCCTTATTGCGACGCATGATAGGGGGCGAGGCGGTTGCGATGGACTACCGCGCTCTTTTTTGGCGGATCTTTCGGATCTTTGGTGATCCGGTAATTGACGTCATTGACGACCTCCAGAACGCGGTAGGGGCCTTCCCAGTCCCGTTGAAGTTTGGGGCATCTTCCTTTTCTGCGCTTCGGGTTATGAAGCCATACGAGATCGGCGGTTTTGAAAGGATTCGCTCTCGCCGATAAGTCGTACCGCTGCTTCATCACTTCGCTGCTGCCTCGAATATTATTCCTGGCGAAGTCGTGGGCCTTCTCCAGCCGGCGGTGGAGCTCCTGTAGATATTCGCGGAGATTTACGGGCTCCCCGGGTGGCTCGCCAGTTATAAGCTGGAGGGGAAGGCGCAGTTCTCTCCCGAAGTTCAGTGCAGCCGGAGTCTGCTTCGTGGCCTGATGAACCGCGGACCTGTAAGCCAGCAAGATGAACGGCAGATAGGTGTCCCAGTCGGTCTGATTCTCCGCGGTGAATTTGGAGAGCGCGCTGAGGAGGGTTCGATTGAATCGTTCGACCATGCCGTCCGATTGAGGGTGCAAAGGGCTGGTCCGAGTTTTTTCGATTCCGAATTTTCTCATCACCTCCTGGAACACTTCCGATTCGAAATTTCGGCCTTGGTCGGAGTGTAGCTGCAGTGGCATACCAAACCTCGAAAACACGTTGTTGATGAGGGCATCGGCTACGCTCTCGGCCGTATAATCTTTGAGAGGCATCGCTTCCGGCCATTTCGAAAAATAGTCGATGCATAGCAGAACGTAGCGATGGCCGTGCGGGACAGTCGGTGGTAAAGGGCCCAAAATGTCCACTGCTACTCTCTCGAACGGTGCTCCCACGTTGTAGAGTTGTAGTGGGGCTCTACCCTTAGGCGTGGCGCCTGACCTCTGCTGGCATAAAAGGCAACTTCGCACAGCCGCTCTCACGTCCTGACTACACCCAACCCAGTAATAGCGCTGTTTTATTTTCGCTAGAGTCTTCTCGGTGCCCAAATGACCTCCAGCGGTGCTGCTGTGGCAGTGGGTGATTATTTCGCGCTTTTTAGCCTTAGGAATAATCATCTGAGCGTTTGGGCCGATAGTACTGGGGCAGTTCCGGTACAGGATGTTGTCCTTTATGCAGAGCATAGGGTAGATGGTCCAGTATGCCTTGACGGTCGCATTCAGGTGAGTCACTTCATTTCTCTCTGGCCTATTCCCTTCTTTAACCCAATGTTTTATTATCACCAGGTCCGCGTCTTGGTCTTGAAGGTCGGCCATATCATCTGGAACGATGGCCATGCGAATTTTTTCGGCGTGGTGCTCCTCCTGTCGCGCGCAGTAGCCGCAGTTCGCATCAGCGCACGGGCGGCGAGACAGTGCATCAGCGTTCTGATGTTGGCGCCCCGGACGGTGTTGGACCTCAAAATCGTAGGCCTGAAGTCGTTCCAGCCAACGAGCTATTTGTCCTTCTGGCTCCTTGAAGTGCATCAGCCATCTCAACGATGCATGGTCGGTACGTAGAAGGAAGGGCCTGCCCAGCAGATAGGGCCGAAAATGGTCCATGGCTTTTACTACAGCAAGCAGCTCCCTGCGCGTCACGCAGTAGTTTTTTTCGGCCTTACTGAGTGTCTTGCTGTAGTATTCCACTACCTTCTCTTCTCCATTTTGGACCTGCGAGAGAACGGCTCCCCAGGCCAGATCGCTGGCATCGGTGTCAAGGACAAATAGATCCTTATCGTTAGGCTGGACCAGAATGGGAGTTGAGGTAAGTTTCTGCTTGAGACATTGAAAAGCCCTTTCACAATTCTCATCCCAACAGAACGTCCGGTTTTTCTCCGTGAGCGCGGTAAGAGGCTTCGCTACTTCGGAGAAGTTCAGCACGAAGCGTCGATAGTACGCGCACAGCCCTAGGAATGACTGGACCTCAGTTTTATTGGTAGGCCTGGGCCAGTTTTTCACAGCCTCGACTTTTTCTGGGTCAGTTGAAAGGCCATCTTTTGAGACGACGTGTCCTAGAAATTTGACCGTGTCCTTACACAATTCGCATTTAGCGGGCGAAACCTTCAGATTTGCCTGGATCAATTTTTGGAGGACAAGTTCCAGGTTCCTCAACATGTCGTCGAATGTCTTGCCGTGGACGATGATCTCGTCGAGGTACACCAGGCAAGTTGTGTAAGGCAGGTCGTCAAGGACACGGTCCATCAAGCGCTGGAAGGTGGCCGGTGCATTGGTAAGTCCGAACGGCATTACTACGAATTCGTAGAGGCCTGTACCAATGGAAAATGCGGTCTTATCTTTGTCCTTTTCTTCCAGTTCAACTTGCCAGTATCCGGACTGTAAGTCGAGGGTGCTGAACCACTTTGAGTCTCCTAGGGCGTCCAGGGTAAGGTCAATTCGCGGCAGGGGGTACGAATCCTTTTTCGTGACCTCGTTCAGTCGGCGATAGTCCACGCAGAAGCGAAGTGAACCATCCTTCTTTTTTACTAGGACGACGGGGCTGCTCCAGGCGCTTTTTGAGGGTTGGACTATTCCTTCAGCCTTCATCTCCTCGAGTAGCTGTTCCGCTTCAGTACGGCGGCTCCAAGGCATTCTCCGTGGCGGCTGTTTGATGCGCCGAGCACCGCCCACATCGATCTGGTGCCTTGTGATAGATGTCCGGCCAATGTCCGTCTTAGAAGAAGCGAAGGCGGACTTGAAACGCAGCAGCGTGTTCCACAAGCGGTCCCTTTGAGTGGAATTCAAGGTGGGCACAGCCCGCTGGAACATCTGGAGTAATTCCGGGGTCGTAGACGCTGACGATTTCGTCGAAGGCTGCAGGACTTGTGCGTCTGTTTCTACCGTGGCAAGACTGGTGGTAGGTAGTACTTCCACGTCTTCACTCGACGTGTTCGACACACAGATTTTGATGATTCCCTTTTTAGGTGTCGAGACTGCAGGGAGAAACATGAGTCCTTTTTGACACGACGGGCTGGGCGAAACAAGTACATCCATGTCACCTACTAAGCCGCAGTACAGGCTGAGCACGGTTTCGGACTTGGCAGGTAAGTTTATTAGTTGTAGCACTTTACCTGTAGCTCCCTGTAGTGTCCTTCCCGACAGTGGAAACGTTTTGTTGTCCACCGTGAAGAGCCTGCTGCGAAGGTCTAATTTACAGCCATGCATGTTTAGGAAGTCCATGTCTAAGATGCATTCGTCGGAGATCGGCGCCACGAAAACAACGTGTCTGGCGGAGAAGTCTGCAAAGTCGATCGTGACTTCCAAAGTGCCATTCATCGGAAAGAGTTCGCCCGTAACACTCTGAATCCGGGCATTCGACGGCGATAGCTTCGGAGAAACGGACGATTTTTTCAAAACGTCCGGATGGATTATTGTTCGGCTCGCTCCTGTGTCGATAATAAAGGACCACTCGGCGCCATTAACGCTTCCGACTATCGTCAAGGTCGTTTCGAGCCCCGTAGACCTAAGGGAGATCGTTAAAGGGGCCTGCGTTCCCACTGATGGCTGCCCCAAATTATCAGTGGGACTTAGTTTAACCATCTAGTTGGGATATCGGCGAAGGGAGCAGGTGGCGCGATGGTCGGACCCTGGGAATCCGGTTGCTTCGGCCGTTTCGGCGAAGAATGGGGCTTTTTGTGCACCTTAGCCACGGGTTGTGGTAAGTCGGGATTAGAGCGACTACCTCGAACTGGTTGTCCGTGAGGCCCCGTGACGTTTACAGCCCTTGGTTTCGACTTGCCCTGTTTTACGTCGAAAACTACGAATTCTCCTTCGTCTAGGGAAGGGAATTGCGCGGCCGGATTCTTCCCGGTGATGTCGGTAGCGTGAACAAAAATGTCTTCTCCGGAATCGTCTCGCTTAATAAATCCGTATTTCCGGTAGACGTTGAACCACTTAACGACACCTGTTACTTGTCGGCTGACAATCGCAGAGTTTGTCGAAGAACTCCGTAGTCTCGGCGTGCGAACAGCAGGTGAGTTGCTCTTCGTTTTAGCCTTGCTTTTATCAACACGAGTACTTTTCCTTTTCCTAGGTCTCGCCGTGGGTCGTCGGGACGGAGCTTTCTTTGTGGGAGGGCCCGGGCTTTGCTCCGCAAGCCTAGGCCGCTTTAGTTTCCCGACGGCTGATTGTCCTTCGGCTGCTGGGCATTTTTCTTCGGCTGCTGCGAATTAATTTTTGGCTGCTGCGTTCTATTCCGTGGAGCTCCGGCAGCTCTTCGATGCGGTATCGTCTCCGGCGTATGCATATTGCGGCGGCTAATTCGCGTGGCATCTCGGCTGGCCTCAACGCGAATAGCTTGAGCCAGTGCTGCTTCAAGCGTGGAGGGGACTGCGTCGCGCACTCGCCGTTGCGTGTCGGTGTCGAAGATGCCGTCGATGAATTGCGCGAGCGCGATTTTGTCCCGCGTGAACTCCTGGGCCTCGCTGAAACTCAGGTAAGTCAGCCTTTGAATTTCAGTTGCATATTCCGATAAGCTCTCGTTCGTTCGCTGAGTTCGTCCTCGCAGCTGAATATGTGCCACTGCCTGTTGGTACTGGTCGCTGAAACGGCTGCCGAAAGCGAGACTAAGCTTCTCATAGCTTTCTTTTGTAATTTCAGGCAGCGTCTCATAAAAGGCCAGCGCAGTGCCGCGTAAGTAAGGCACAAGGTACATCGCCTTCAGTTCAGGGGACCAATTATTAGCGCGCGAAACGGCTTCGAAGTGTCGTATATAAACCGACCAAGGTTCCTTACCATCATAGTCCCTGAGGATTAAAGAAATCCTTTTAGGGGCTATTGGGAGTAGCGGTGGTGGTAAGGGGCCGATCGCGCCTACATTACTGAAAGGCTGAGCATTTATCGGGCTCGGCTGAATTTGTGGCTGCTCCAGAACAGGCGGATTCTGTAGGACAGGTGCATTCTCCAGGTGAGTCGATGAGGCAGGCCGCTTATCAAAGCCACTAACATCGTCCTTCCGTCCTATTCCAGCATTCTGAACCGTTTGCTCCGGGTCTGGATCTGCAAAGGAGATCAAGTCGTCCGTTCGATGGGCAGAAGCTGCGTGTCGGCGTGGAGGCGGAGTTAGCTCGGCAGCTAACTGGTCTACGGTAAGCCTAACAGCTTCTTCATGCCGTAGCTCCAGGCGGCTAATTTTCTCGACCATCCTGTCCATCGTGTTCGTCAGACGATTGATCTGTTCGGCCTGTTGGGCTACTATGTAGCCAAGCTTCTCCAGGTCGAAGCGTGAGGGCTCTTCGCGCGGAACGTTGCGTCCGGAAAATCCAGTAGCAGGTGAGTAACTACCTCGTCCTGAGTCCATCGTAGATTCCGTGTCTTTGTGGATTTTCGTATTCCTTTTGAGAGAGTGCGGGAGTGGTAAAGAAATCTCTCGATTTCTGCTCGATTTTACCCCACACCTGGCACCAATTGTTACGTTTCGGGCCTGCAAAACAAATTTTTTCGGGCCCGGATCGTAATAAAATTAATTGCAACCAATAATTGTCCGAGAGGGAGACTTTCGGTTCAAAAGGAAAGGGCCACGGAATATTCTGACCGAATCTCAACCCGGAGAGTTCTGGCAATGCCCTACAGTGCTTTCGTTCACTTATGTCGAGTTGCGCAGTGTTAATGGTTTTTCTTTTTCAGTTTTCCCCGTGGGAGCCCGCCAATGACGACAGCGACGTTGGACCGGCAGCAATATCCCAGGAGGAGCTCAATAACAAGGTAAGTGCAATTTCTTTAAACTATTAGCATAAGTCCGGGGGTGGAATTACGCCTCATACGATTGCGCAGCATAAAGTGCGTAGCATAAATTGCGGCGTATTTTATCCTCCTTCGCGACGAGTGTGTGCTTAGTGAGCTATGCGTGACGTCCGGTGCGGATGATGTTGCGGGCACAATGTTGCGAGCACTATGTTGCGGGGGAGGTGACGTTTGCGGAGCCCCAAATTGCGGAGTCTTCAGAACTCAGCTGACCGAATTTTTATTTATCTTTTAGCGCACCCCGATGCCGGAAAAGACCAACGGGGGACTTTCTGTGCGGAATGAAGGAGTGCACTTTTGTGGGAGGTGGACGATGCGGCCCGATTGGAAAGTCGGTGAGTTTCCGCGATTTATTTTTAATTAAATTAGATTGTGAAGGGTTTTGATTTTGTTTATTTATTTGTTTTTTCTAAAATTAAATCGCTATTTATTTATTTTTTATTTTATTTTTTTTATTTTTAAACTCAATTACCGCGATGAATTTTTAGAGATGCTAGGCACGGTACTTACCTGACCTAAAGTTATGCCGGGTCAGTGCACCACACTCGAAATTCACGCGGCTGCAAATTTAAGTTTGTAAAATTAAAATAAAACCCGCGTTTCGCGACAAGATTTTTATTTGTCTTTGTCCGTCCACTTTTAACAATTCTGCTAACCGAAAAGAAAGAAACCAACTTGTTCTTAAATAATTATTACTAAATAACCCGAAACTATAAATTGAATAATTTTCTAATCTTCTTTTAGCGCTCGACGACGTGCTCGCTCAGCTTCTCCGATCACACACTGCTCAGGACTGGCGATGAAGAGCACGTTGGCCTTCCGGCCTTGACCCGGTCCCGGATGGTCTTCTCCTGTTTTTGTCCTTGGCCACCAGGTGAGTACTAAAAATTTCCCTAAAATTCGATTAATGATTAAAATTGCTTTTATTAATAAAAATTAATTTTTCTATTTCTTGCAGGGGCTGCAACAATATGTATATTATATCCATGTATATATTATACATATATACATATATAAACATATATATATATACATATAGATGGAGCTAAAGAAGTTTTACTTCAGTCGTGTGGTCTAAAGCACACTCGTATTTTTTTTTTCAAAATGTGACACACTCATGCCATAGCCACATATATAAAGATTACTAATGTGCGATCTAATAATTATCAGATTATTTGTTTGGCTGTTATTGTGCACACCATGAGCTGCCGTTCCTAAGTTATGAGTCCCCGTAGCAGGCCTGCCCTGACCCAACCACTCAATAAAATTTTTCTTTTTTTCTCAAAATATTCACTAAAGATCATATAATAAGAGGTTTATTATGTTTAACTCTAAATGTTTTGTATTTTCTTGTTCAACTGCCTGAAAAAAAAACGTTCAATTCAAGGGCCTCTAGAGTGGGATACCCCCTTAACGATTTTGGCCATGAATATTAAATTTGAGTAGGAGTACATTCAAAAGAACGCTGACGGGATATTTTACATGCGAGGTTATTCTATCGGCAGTAAGGGAGAGTGGGGCAGTGTGTAACAGATTTTGGAATTTCGGCCTAAGACCCAAAATATGCATGAATTAATGCTGGAATGAAGTTATATAACTAGTTTAAAACCTTACGAAGGTAATTTCTGACTACCATGCACACCTAAGACCGTAAAGTACCTCCTGGAGCTCGATATTCGCAGGCCTGCGTTTGTTACACACTGCCCCGCTATGGGGCAGTGTGTAACGATATAAGGGGCAGTGTGTAACAAGGGGAGACTTAGGTTCAGGAAACAGCTGGTAAGGATGGCAGTGGTTCCCTCTTCCCTTCTGTGAGTGCGGCTACCATATTATGACAATTATCAGCTCTTTTTACTATAAAAAGTTAGGCCTGAAACTTAAGATTTCAGGATTAGATTTAAAATTTAAAACATCAAATGTAAAAATTAAATTTTAATTGCAAAAGTCAGTTATATAAACATTTTCAAAAACAAATATTCTCAGTCACAAGAAATAAAACAGGGATTTACTTACATGAACAAATATTCTTAAATTCAGAGATCGTAAAACAAAGATCGAGAAAATTAACAATCTCCCGCAAAAAAACTTAAACAAATATCGTGATTTTTAATATTAAGTTATATTACATTAAAAATGACAAAGAAAATATTCCAAAAATCTTAGCCTAACTGAAAGCTGCCAAAATCATAATTGAAAACAATATAAGGTTGTTGACATTTAGTCAGGGCAGCGTGGCTGGTTGGCTTTGGTAGAATAGTCTTAATATCACTTATAGGAACTGAGCAGAAATCAGGTACATTAGGGAGTACGAACCTATGTTTGGCCTTGGAGGAAAGCCGATAAAATGACACCTCACAATCTCCGTCTTCATCAGCCTCCTTTATTATCTTACCAACATAATATTTCGTACCTTTGCAAGGAAACATAACTAGGATATAGTCGCCTTCACTAGGAGAAATTCCCTTATTAAGGGAGAGGGGGGCAGTGTGTAACAGATTTTGGAATTTCGGCCTAAGACCCAAAATATGCATGAATTAAGGCTGGAATGAAGTTATATATCTAGTTTAGAACCTTACGAAGGTAATTTCTGACTACCATGCACACCTAAGACAGTTAAGTACCTCCTGGAGTTCGATATTCGCAGGCCTGCGTTTGTTACACACTGCCCCGTTTGTTTTTGTTACACACTGCCCCGAGGTACAGAGCTTTGGTCTAGGCTCCGTGAGACAAAGGACCCTCAGGTTATGTTATCGACAACGGTCATTTTGCATGACCAAAGTGTTAAACTTCGATAGAAAATCATTACTTGGGGAGTAATCGAGCCCCGATTGACTCCAACCCGAAAAAATTAGGGGGTGAAATGTTGAGAATTACCTGTTTGCCAGGCGAGCCTGATTTCGCCCCCTCCTCTTCGCCATGACACGTTCCCGAGCACCGCTTTCTCGATTGCAAACGAAAGAGGTCGTCCAATAGGAAGAAAATACACATTCACATTTGGTTTTGGACGCGCCATATTCGAAATGGAGCCATCTGTTACACACTGCCCCTGTTACACACTGCCCCATTCTCCCTTACACCGCTGATAGATCTCTGAAGAAAAGGCTTCGTGAAAAATGTTACATGCTCGTAATGTGTGATGTGCCTGGAATGTGATAAACTTGAAACCATGCGGTTTTGTTCCAAAATTTAAGTCACAATAGAATTAATTCAGAATTTCAAGTAAACAATCAAAACAAAGAAATTATTTAGTTCGAGTGGTTTGCTGTGACATTACTATTTCTTTCATTGCAATGCGTTATGATGCACGACATTTTTTGTTTTGTTGTCTTGCGCGTAAACAAACAAAGCTGATGGTTTGCCGACACGGGAACGGGCGACATACAATTTATCCGGCAGTTACGACTGCTTTTCGGAACAGACTAGATCCGACCATAGGGCTGTTTGCCTGAATATAGGTAGAGATTCCGGCTCGTTGAGACTCAAGTCTTACAGAAGCTATTGGTCCTTTGCGGGGGTGGACTGGGATGAGTTCAGGACCCATTTGGCCCGGTCCGTACCTGTTGTGCCTGTACCTTGGGAAAGGAAAATGTCGGCTTCGGAAATTGACTCTGCCGTTGAAAAGATTACTGAGGCTTTGCTCCGCTCGGTTGGGGCGTTCGGTACTAAGATCAACTGTGGAAAAGACAAGTTAAAGGTCTATCCGGCCGAACTTGTAAAGCCAATTAAAATTAAATGGAGCTGGAATAGGAGGCTCAGAGTGTTGTACGGTAGGCATCTCAACTGTAGGAGCCGTGAATATAGATCCTTGGCAAGCAATATTGAATGTCTAAATACAATAATTAATGAAAAAATTAGACTGTTAAATATATCTCAATTTAATAAAAAACTAGAGTCAATTAGGCCTGGCCCTGATGCTTTTAGAGAAATAGGTAAAATCGTTGGGGCAAGGGTGATAGGGTGGGTCGCGTCTCTGCTAGGGGAATTGGATGTATAACGCGGGAGGATAAGCTTGGAGCATTTGAGGAATATTACAGACGTCTATTTAAGTGTACAATGGATGGTCCGGGGGCACATGCTGTTTCTGTTAGGAGCTTTGTATCTGAATACTTAAGATCTGAGAGGTTGCCGTCAGGATTGGGACCTGAGTGCACTGGAATCATTGACCCGGATGCGGGGGAGGTGACTGGAGGGGACCGACACAACGAATTTTTTACCAGCCCTACTGGAGTACTAGAGGTGTGTAATCGTCTGAATAATAAAAGGTCTTATGGCCCTGATGGGATATCTAATTTTGTGATCAAAAGGGCGGCCCCGGTTGTTGCTGATGCGATGTCAGGAATATTTAGTCAGTGTATAAATGTGGGCTACTTCCCTAGAAGCTGGAAGCTCGGGAGACTAATACCTATAAAGAAAAAAAAGAGTGGGGATGATGTCTCAGGTTTTAGACCTATTACGCTCCTGCCTAACCTGGGCAAACTTTTTGAGAGACTGGTTGACAGGGAACTGGAGCATTTTGTGAGAATTAATAAGGTAATTCCGGAGTGGCAATTCGGTTTTAGGCCCGGAACGTCTACCTTTCATGCATTGGCTAAGTTTAGTGGGGATGTTGTCAGGGAATTGAGAAGGGGAAACTGTACGGTGGTTTGTTCTCTGGATTTGGAAAAGGCGTTTGATTCAGCGTGGATGGACGGAATAATATACAAACTGGCTAAGTTTGGATGCCCGGGAGTATGGACCAGACTTGTAGCATCATTCCTTGAGGATAGGAGCGTTAGGGTCGAGATTGGGGGTAGTAGTTCGGGTTTGATTGGTGTAAAAAGGGGTGTGCCGCAGGGTTCGGTACTGGGGCCTAAATTGTTTAGTATATTTATCTCGGATTTATGTGGCGAGAACCGCGGAGGTATGGGTGTTTCCACTATACTATATGCGGATGATACGTTGGTATATGCGTCTGCCGACAGACCTTGGAGGGCTGCTGCTAGGGCTGTCGTTAGACATTTGGACTTGGTGTGTAAATTCTATGGGAGATGGGGTATCAAGATTAATACTAGCAAGACCGATCTGTTGTGCATACGAAGACCGTGCTCGACGGCACCGAAAGGTGTAGTGAAGGAGGCTAGGGCATTAAGGTTGAATATTGAGGGATGTTCTGTATTGGCTGGGACAAGACTTAAATACTTGGGGGTGTACTTCCATGAAAGATTAAAAGCTAACGGACATGTTCGTGAGGCGCTCGGGAGGGCAGCAAGAGCTAGAAATTCGTTGGCTTCGCTGTTGAGATTCGGCAACTCTATGCCCGTCAGTACTAAGTTGCTGATATATAAACAGATTATCAGACCTATCATTGTGTATGGCTCAATATGTTGGTTCTGGGCCTCACCTAGTGTAGTTGCAAGGGTTGCTCGATTCGAGCGGGATATTTTGAGAAAATGCACTAATGTTGGGTTTGGCACCGACGGCAAGTACATTAATAATAAATCACTCTATGAGGCGGCTGATGTCACTCCTGTTTTGGAATACGTCATAATACTGCTCAGAAAAGCACTCTTTGGGTGTAGGAACCATAATAATAAATTAATAAGGGAAACCTTTGCCGAATTTTCTCGTGACTCTATAGCAGATGACTTCTATCTGTCCCCCTTCGGTCTCTTGCACTCCGGGACGGGACCATATTTTGAGGAATCGGATGAAGCGGGCACCCCTTTGTTTTTTAAGAAAACTCTGGCTGGCATGAATCGTGGCTGAGATGGGCCTGGCAATGCCTTGCTCTTTTGAACGTATGGGGCTGTACGAGTGTGATTGCATGAGGGACTGTTGATGGCAGTGTCGAGGGGCTCCATCTCATATGTTGCGCGTGTTTCTCGCTGATGCGGTCGTTCGTTGCTTGATATTGAATTGTCACTGGATTGGGCACGGTGAACGGCGTAGACACTTGTGATAATGAGAGACTTGAATTGTACGCCCATGGTTTTGTGCCTTTTAAATATAAGTGATAAGTATGCGAATATATTTCGTGACAGACTGACTATCTAATAATAGTAAAATTATAGGAATGTATTTGTGAAACTACTCTCATATGCATTGATACTGTGCGTACCTGCACTCATGTAATAAAATAATGACTTGTTTTGCTACCGTAGTGGTAGGTTGGTATTCGGTACTCTGATGTGTAACTTAAATATTTTAAATAAACATTGTATGGTTGGGCATCGCTGTACACTATGCATAAGCGAGGAGGAGATGTGCCTCATTATCCCCAGTTATATCTTTTATATCTTTTATATCTTTTATCTTTATATCTCTATATATACATGTATTTTTGTATCTTTGCATGGTTTACTTATATCTTAAGGGGAAAAAAAAAAAAAAAAAAAAAAAGGGAAAGAATTAAGAACCCCTAATTTTGTACATGGCCTGAAGGACCTCTAATTTCTTTAATTTCTTCAATCCTAAATTATTTATTTATTCTAATTTATAAGAAACCAAGAGACTGTATTGCATGTGGCGCAATGTCAAACACCACTCAGATTGAAGTATATGTAAAAGAACATGTTAAGTCATAATGGTATGTCGCCTAAAGCCAAGCTCATTCCGGATTGATGTAGACTCTGTAAATGATTGTTGTAATGAAGTCGCCAAATAAAAATCTTGAATCTTGAATCTTGACATACAATTTACCATGCGAAAAGCACGGATTTTCGAGGTTAATGCCGCAAACATTCAATATTGAACATACAGAGTGATCCAAAAGTATGGAAACGGCTAAATAACTTTCGAGGAATGCATTTTGGAGAAAAAAGTTTTGGACAAAAGTCTTAGGAATTTTCCCTGGCTATGTAATGGTGGCCGTAGATTTGACCTTGACCATGGCCTTGAAGGTAATTTCAAGGTCAAGTTGACTTTTTTAAATTGGAACCCATATTTTTGACCACGGAAATAGAAAGAGCGGAAAATTTCACGTCCGACTATGACCTTAACCATTACCTCGAAGGTCATATCAAAGTCAATATGGCTCTTTAAAAGGGAACCTGCATTGTTACTGCGGATTTGTAAAGAGTGGACGTTTTACGTTCGAATGTGACGTTGACCACAACCTTGATCTTGACCATTACCTTGACCATAACCAAGGTCAAATCTACGGCCACCATTGAATAGCCAGGGAAAATTCCTGAAACTATTGTCTAAAACTTTTTTCTGCAAAATGCATTAATCGAAAGTAATTTGCCGTTTCCATACTTTTGGATCACCCTGTATGTCCATCATTATCAATGATCTCCTGCCAACGTTGGGGAAGCGACATTATTCCATTCTCGTAAAACTTGGGCTCACGAGAGTTAACAAATTCCGACAACCACTGTTCCAATGCATCTCGGTCATCAAAAGATTTTCCGCTAATGTGAGCCTCAAGCCTGCAACGATCGGAACAAGTGGTAGTCAGAAGGAGACATATCCGGCGAGTATGCAGGATGGGCTAAGGAAATCCAGCCTAGTTCCATAATCGCATTTTCTCATATATTTTGTACCGCCTGCTTAGCTGTATGCTTCAAACGGAACTCATAAAGTAGAAGGGCGCGAATGTCTCGTATTTTCAAATCGAATTTCTCCATTCTGTTGATTACTGCACTGATGAACTGAGCGCGTTCACGGGTATTTATACTCATAGTCACAGAACTTTCTTGAAGTTGTAAAAAATTTCCAGAACGTTTCCGAAAAAATTCTTTCTAAAATGTAACGGATAATTTATTCGTATGATTGATCCTTTTTGAGTACAAATATCACTAAATTTCATCATAAAAAAAACTTGGTGATATTTTTATTCAAAAAGGATTAATTATACGAATAAATTTTAAATGACAAAAAGTACTTATAATTAGCCAAAGAACACATGTCAATTTTTTCACAATTTTTCGGGAGATTTTTGGATTTTTCAAAAAGGACCCCGCACAATCCTTATGGAAAATGGCTTTCGGCCAAATTAGCTGAAATTTTGCACAGAGGTAGCTTTCAGCTCACTGATGAAAAGTCTCAATGGGCGCAACCCCCAAAAATCAAACCCCGACCCCCCACGCCCCCCCGAAGTCTCAATATATACCCCAAATCACATTATGATGAAAATCAGTTCAAAACAGATGTATTCATTTGAAACTTCGCACAGTGGTAGCTTTCAGCATGCTGGTCAAAAGTCTCAAAGGGCGTAACCCCCAAAAATCAAACCCTCACCCCCACGCCCCCCCCCCCCCCCCCCCCCCCCCCCCAAGTCTCAATATATACCCTAAATCACATTATGATGAAAATCAGTGCAAGAGAGATGTATTTATTTGAAACTTCGCAAAGTGGTAGCTTTCAGCATGCTGGTCAAAAGTCTCAATGAGTGCAACCCCTTATATCCAACCAAATCCAACCAACCCAGTCGCAAAATATACAGGGTGATCCAAAAGTATGGAAACGGCTAAATAACTTTCGAGGAATGCATTTTGGAGAAAAAAGTTGTAGGCAAAAGTTTTAGGAATTTTCCCCAGCTATTCAATGGTGACCTTATATTTGACCTTGACCGTGGCCTTGAAGGTCATTTCAAGGTCAAGTTGACTTTTTTAAATTGGAACCCTTATTTTTGACCACGGAAATGGAAAGAGCGGACAATTTTACGTCCAATTATGACCTTGACCATGACATTGAAGGTCATATCAAGGTCAAAATGGCTCTTTAAAGAGGAACCTGCATTGATACTGCGGAATTGCAGAGTGGAAGTTTTGCGTCCAAATGTGACCTTGACCACAACCTTGACCTTTAACATGACCTTGGCAATGACCTTGAGAGTTATATCAAGGTCAAGGTGGTTTTTTGAAGGGGAAACCATGTTTTTAACCACGGAAATGGAAAGAACGGAAAAGTTAACGACCACGGAAATGAAAAGAGCGGAAAAGTTAACGACCGAGCATGGTGAAGTCGATTAAGGCAAGGTCAAGTGTGTCATGGTCAAGGTCACATCCGGGCGCAAAACTTCTGCTCTTTCCAAATCCGCAGTAACAATGCAGGTTCCCCTTTAAAGAACCATCTTGACCTTGATATGACCTTCAATATCATGGTCAAGGTCATAGTCGGACGTTAACTTTTCCGCTCTCTCCATTTCCGTGGTCAAAAACATGGTTTCCTCTTCAAAAAACCACGTTGACCTTGATATAACCCTCAAGGTCATTGCCAAGGTCATGTTAAAGGTCAAGGTTGTGGTCAAGGTCACATTTGGACGCAAAACTTCCACTCTGCAATTCCGCAGTATCAATGCAGGTTCCTCTTTAAAGAGCCATTTTGACCTTGATATGACCTTCAATGTCATGGTCAAGGTCATAATTGGACGTAAAATTGTCCGCTCTTTCCATTTCCGTGGTCAAAAATAAGGGTTCCAATTTAAAAAAGTCAACTTGACCTTGAAATGACCTTCAAGGCCACGGTCAAGGTCAAATATAAGGTCACCATTGAATAGCTGGGGAAAATTCCTAAAACTTTTGCCTACAACTTTTTTCTCCAAAATGCATTCCTCGAAAGTTATTTAGCCGTTTCCATACTTTTGGATCACCCTGTATATTTTGCGACTGGGTTGGTTGGATTTGGTTGGATATAAGGGGTTGCACTCATTGAGACTTTTGACCAGCATGCTGAAAGCTACCACTTTGCGAAGTTTCAAATAAATACATCTCTCTTGCACTGATTTTCATCATAATGTGATTTCGGGTATATATTGAGACTTGGGGGGGGGGGGGGGGGGGGGGGGGGGGGGCGTGGGGGGTGAGGGTTTGATTTTTGGGGGTTACGCCCTTTGAGACTTTTGACCAGCATGCTGAAAGCTACCACTGTGCGAAGTTTCAAATGAATACATCTGTTTTGAACTGATTTTCATCATAATGTGATTTGGGGTATATATTGAGACTTCGGGGGGGCGTGGGGGGTCGGGGTTTGATTTTTGGGGGTTGCGCCCATTGAGACTTTTCATCAGTGAGCTGAAAGCTACCTCTGTGCAAAATTTCAGCTAATTTGGCCGAAAGCCATTTTCCATAAGGATTGTGCGGGGTCCTTTGCCAGACCCAAAAAACCAAAAGTAGTCCAAAAAAATCTGAAAAAATTTACATGTATTCCCTGGCTAATTTGAAGCATTTTCTGTTTTATAATTATTTTTGGAAAGTTGATCCTTTTCGTGTAAAAAAATCGCGAAGTTTTTTATTACATTGCTGTACAAAATGGCAGTTTGGCACAAACCAAAGCAAAAAATGCCTTTAAAATCGTGCTTTGAGAAAGTGTAGACATTCGGACCGCGACTATTGGTGGTTATATGATCATTCAATAGAAGCAAAGACAAGATAATGGAATTTGAGAAGAAAAATTGCCAAAAAAAATGAGCACTTTTTTTTAAAAAAAACCAAAAAATAATAGGGTTTTGAAGCTTTTATGCAAAACAAATGCCGGATTCTGAAAGAGCCTACCCAAAAACCCCTTATATATGAATTTGGAAGAAAATCGCCCCAATTTGCTATTCGAATCGTACAATTGGACTTGCGTGCACAAAATCCTCGTTTTGCGCATTAATGGGTTAATGTGTTTCGATTTTGTTTGGCTTGCCGGAACACTAATATTACCTTTGATACAATTGGTATATTTCCAAAGGTCTTCAAACGATTGACTGTCAACAATAGAAACAGGTAAAGGATTTTCAACGATAAACTTTCCAATTATTTCCTCAAATTGATGTTCTTTTCGATTATTCAGCTCCGATGCTTTTTAAGAAACAGTAAAGTAAACATTCTGCTAATATGCCATGCCTTCTTCTTTGATATACTGTGTCTTTCAACTAAATTAAAAATGAATTGAAACTGTGGATGATTAGCATCCATTATTTTTTATTTTAAATTGCTTTTGCTGAAAATATTTGAAAAATTCTTTTCTTTTATATAATAAAATTATAATTTATTTATTTTTTAATTAATAAATTTATTATTCTTTATTATTATTCCTTTAAAACATTTTTAATTAATAAATTTATTATTCTTTATTATTATTCCTTTAATACTTTCTAATTTATTTTGTTGAACTTTTCTTGGTAATCAGATTAATCGAACTGGAGATTATTTTATTTTTCTGTTCATTGCCTACTTTGTTTTTTTTTTTTTTTTGTTTTTAAATAAAATTCGCCGCCTCCTCCTCCACATCATCCTCCTCCCACTTACAGCGCCATTGATGTACATAAGTAAATGAATTGATGATAATTATATCGATTTGCGAGTAGTAAACAATTTAGCCGATTTGCGGCTGGAATTTGATATAGACTGATGCTTCGCCGATTTGCAGCTGATTAACCGATTTGCGGTTAAATTTTGATTGATGTTGGTGCTGGTGGTTGAGTTGCATTGCTGGTTCCTTTGTTGATTGATATTTTCAATGGGCTGTGGGAGGTGTTGCTGACGAGGTGTGGAGAGTGATGGCATTGTTGCTGGTGGCATGGGAAGATTTGTAATAAATTTACCCCCCCCCCCCCCCCCCCTTTTTTTTCTTTTTTATAATAAAATTATAATTTATTTATTTTATTTCACTTTATATACATTTGTGTTTCTTTATTTTTTATTATTAATTACTTATAATTCTTTATTTTATATTTATTCAATATTATATTTCTTTATTTTTAATTAATAAATTTATTATTCTTTTAAAACATTTTTAATTAATAAATTTATTATTCTTTATTATTATTCCTTCAATACTTTCTAATTTATTTTGTTGAACTTTTCTTGTTAATCAAATTAATCGAACTGGAGATTATTTTATTTTTCTGTTCATTGCCTACTTTATATTTTTGTTGTTTGTTTTTTTTTTTGTTTTTAAATAAAATTCGCCGTCTTCTCCTCCACAAAACAAACAAACCGTAAACAATAAATTGAATAAACAATACCTCTAAAACGGCAAATAATTTCGAAAACATCAAATTTTTTTCATTTTGTGCAACACTAATTATTGGAGATGGACTTAATAATGTATTGCCTTCTGGTACAGCCGGAATTTCATTATTTTCGTAGCATTTTCCTTCTATAGTTAAACGATGCGTTTTGGGATTAGGAACAAAAATTCTAGAAATGAGATATTTGGATGTTATCAAAGTTTTTATTGAAAATGATTTATTTGATTTTTTCATTTCCAAAATTTCTTGCTAAATATCAGAAATTAATTTTTTTATAAGCAGTCGATCAGAAATTCGCAAACAGCATTTGCTCAAATTGCCCGGCGATTTCTATATGTAAATGGAACAAAAATTAAAATTTGTGGATGCTGTGTATGCCAGTTACTTCTCATTTAATGTTTCTGATTTGATCACGTACGATGTTCATGCTTTAGATTCTAACAAGGAGAAGGCACCTGGTCGCATTCACCGATTTTGCTCAAATTTATAGCACATGTAGGGCTTGGCAACAAATGAAAGTACCCGAAGTGAGAACTCCAGATGGCCACGCGTTTACAAAATAATAGTGTACAAAAATTTTCACGTGGCTCTAAATCCCATTAATTGTAAGACATTCCTAAAGCGGCGGCTGGTGTAGTGGTGAGTACCTGAGCTTGGGATTCAGAGGTCATGGGAACTCCAGATGGCCACGCTTTTACAAAATAATAGTGTACAAAAATTTTCACGTGGCTCTAAATCCCATTAATTGTAAGACATTCCTAAAGCGGAGGTTGGTGTAGTCGTGAATAGTTGGGCTTGGGATTCAGAGGTCATGGGTTCGAGTCCCATCGTGGGGATGCTTTTTTTTCGGATTTTTCCAAATTTTTATAATATTCGAGTGCGCAATTAAGCGAAGTGATAAATTTTTTATTTTTTTTATTTATTTATACGCAAAAGGCATAAATAAGGAAAAAAATTTGGATTGAGGACTTTTCAGCAAAGGATTGTAATTAAAGCGAGTATCAAAAGATTTTGTACATTCAAATTTAAACTTTTATTATTTTTCATGATGAATTACATTTGGGTAATATTCATTATAAAAACAGGGGAAACAGTAATTATTTCTGCATCTAGCACAGGTTATAAACGCTGCATTTTTACAATCATAACGTTGTTTCAACGTGTCCATAGAAAAACTTCATAAAAAAATACAAAAGTGCTCTTATTTCATCGAGCAAGAAAAATAAATCACATCCCGACAAGACTGTATAAAAGTACATTCGATCGTTCATCACCAACTATCCGCTCCAATATTCGGTGACGTGTTACGTTACGCGTGTTCGCTGCTAAACTTTGCGATGAGGGAGGTTTTTATGAATGTGAATCAAGTTTGCTTTTGTATGGAGACGTTGAAACAACGTTGTAATTGTAAAAATGCGGCGTTTATAACCTGTGCTAAATGCAGAAATAATTACTGTTTCCCCTGCTTCTATAATGAATATCACCCCGACAAATGTAAATCATCATCATGAAAAATAATAAAAGTTTGAATTTGAATGTACAAAGTCTTAAGGTATTCGCTTTAATTACAATCCTTTGCTGAAAAGTCCTCAATCCAAATTTTTTTCCTTATTTATGCCTTTTGCGTATAAATAAACAAAAAAAATAAAAAATGTATCACTTCGCTTAATTGCGCACTCGAATCTTATAAAAATTTGGAAAAATCCGAACCCATCACCTCTGAATCCCAAGCCCAACTATTCACCACTGCACCAACCGCCGCTTTAGGAATGTCTTACAATTAATGGGATTTAGAGCCACGTGAAAATTTTTGTACACTATTATTTTGTAAAAGCGTGGCCATCTGGAGTTCCCACTTCGGGTACTTCCATTTGTTGCCAAGCCCTACATGTGCTATAAATTTGAGCGAAATCGGTGAATGCGACCAGGTGCCTTCTCCTTGTAAGATTTATTCGAATAGTTAGTGTAAACAAATTGGCTAGAACCTATTGAGAATTCATGAAATTGCGACATTTTTTAGGAAATTGATATGTAGAACTGGTATTTGAAAAATATTATCTAATAGCAATTTTTAGCATGCTGGGATAATATTCTAAAAACACTTAAAATTGACGACCCGAACGGATTTCAGCGGAAATATGCATGTAAAGAATATTGCACCAATTGATTTGTCAAATAAAAAAATGTATGATAGCAAGTTTCTTTTACTCTTCAACTAGTCTTAATTTATTTAAAACAATTGAAAAATGGTCATATATTAACAGAAATAGAAAGTGATCGGAATTAGGGGACGTCGGAAGTAGGTTTACTTACAAGTTTTAATAACAAAATGTACTGTTGATCAAAGGAGTAATAAAAATTGTATTGTATTTTATTCCGTGCAATAAATACGACACTGCGACTTTCTTCAAGTAAATCACAAAACTCTTTGATGAAGTGATTCTTTCTCTTCGGTCAGTGGATACTGGATGAATTGTCGAGATAACAATGCACTGTTTTTAAACTTCATTTCATTGTGTAATGAATGATTCGGCTGCCATAAACAAAATTTTAAACATACATACGTCCCTTTCCTTCATATTTTCGGTTTCCATGGGAAGACTTCCTCTATTGCCCGACACAATAGATAAATAAGTAAAGCCATCAAAAACATAACTTGTAAAAAAACCAAGTCTCGCAACTCAGTTCTTCTTCCGTAAAAAGTAGTGAGATCCATGTAATACCAAGTCGGTTAATTTATTCAGTCCCTACTTAAGGGACCTGCTGTCTTAAGTTATTACGTAATTAGCTAACCTAACAACATCTTATAGTGACCATATCAATATTAAAAATCTTTTATGTTTTAAATAAATAGATTGTCTTGGCAATCGCACTAAACAATCTAATTTAATATAATATGTATTAGTTGTGTGATACAGTGTGTTTTCATGCGATGGCCAAGTCAATTTATTTATTTAAAATATAAAAGATTTTTAATATGTGTATGGTCACTATAAGATGTTGTTAGGTTAGCTAATTACGTAATAACTTAAGACAAAAGGTCCCTTAAGTAGGGACTGAATAAATTAACCGACTTGGTATTACATGGATCTCACTACTTTTTACGGTAGAAGAACTGAATTGCGAGACTTGGTTTTTTTACAAGTTATGTTTTTGATGGCATCTCATTTCTTTTTGTAGATAGTTTTTTTTGCATTAGTTAGTAATATTTAGGGCTCGTCAAACGTCAGTTAAAGTTAATCCTTATGTAAAATTAGGTCTGTTCGTTGCCAATCCTGTGGCAACCCAGTGCGCCCTATCTGCACTGGTTTTTAAACGTCAAGTGACAGTTCTGTGTTTTATGAAAAACCTGGGGCGCCCTGGTGCACCCTGTTTTACCCCAGATAAAAACTCAGGGTAAATGACGGTTATCAGTTTAATTGTTAACAGATACAGTATTTAAAGTGGAATTAACTCTTGTTGAGGGCACAAGAACTTAATTTGAGCATTTCGATGTGAACATTATGAAAAAGTAGTGGTTTTATTTCATAATTTTTGTGTAAAAGGCCAGATGACAGTTCTCCTTTTTAATAAGCTGTTCGCTGGAGTGAAAAGCACTGGGCTGCCCCGTGTTTTTTGACAGTTCTCAGGGCGCACCAGGGCGCACCAGTGCGCCCTGGGGTGTCACAGGTTTTCATGCCAACGAACAGACCTATTGTTATCTCTCATTCACTATAAATACTGTCAATGTACCTAACAGAAAATTACAATCAAGCTTAAGGGGGTATCCCACTCTAGAACGTTCAAAAAATGCATTTTTTTTTTTTAGTTTTGAAAAATTCTGTGTTCTTTCCTGAATCTTTTAAGCTATCTCTTGCCGCGAAATTTGAAAAGCTCGCGCCGCTACAGGCGATTCCGTGCGCAGCTGCGCGCTCTCCACCACTCTAAACTTTAACTTAAATGCCGTTTTTCTCAAAACACCGTCTTGATGAATGGTGTGCAGCATTCTGAGAAAACCATTCATCCGAAAAATTTCAGATTTTGGTACAAGCTGTGTTAGCATTGTCTCTATGACTTAAGTGGAGCAAATCTGGCATTTTTACATTTACATAGCTTGTATCCCATATTTTAACAGTACAAAATCAACTAAAACATAAAACTTATAGTAGAAAAAATTAAAAAAATGAATAAAATTTTTTTTTTCAAAATGTGCCACACTCATGCCATAGCCACATATACAGTGTGCGCAATTTCTATAAGCGCAGCCAGTTTTATTCATGTTTAAAGAAAACTACTTTTTATTTTTCAAAACCGATTATATTGCATAAATTGCCCATTGGTAAATATTAATTAAATAATATAAAACATTCATTAAAGTAAGTAATTACTTTATAATAAAAATAAATATAATTAAAAGTCTCTTTTGTCTGCGCAATTTCTATAAACTCACTTTATATTATAGGCGGGGAGCCGGTGACAGTAAAACTGCACTTATACGGATTCTAAAATTTAGCATATGAATGAAAAGTATTTAATCATAGCTACAACATAGGCCCGGTGTGCCAGGGTTTATCCTGGGAGAAATTTTTTTTTAAAATTTTTATTTTTTTAATAATTATGAATAATTTGCACTTATACGGAAATTAATGTTTCTAATACCATTTTATTGCAAATTTTATCTAAGTTCAAAAAAATTTGGTGTGCCAGGGTTTATCCTGACCTAAAAGTCTGTCACACCACTTTATACAGCGTGATCCAAAAGTATGGAAACGGCTAAATAACTTTCGAGGAATGCATTTTGGAGAAAAAAGTTGTAGACAAAAGTTTTAAGAATTTTCCCCAGCTATTCAATGGTGACCTTAGATTTGACCTTGACCATGGCCTTGAAGGTCATTTCAAGGTCAAGTTGACTTTTTTAAATTGGAACCCTTATTTTTGACCACGGAAATGGAAAGAGCGGAAAATTCTACGTCCAACTATGACCTTTACCATGACCTCGAAGGTCATATCAAGGTCAAAATGGCTCTTTAAAGAGGAACCTGCATTGTTACTGCGGATTTGCAAAGAGTAGAAGTTTTACGTCCAAATGTGATCTTGACCACAACCTTGACCTTGAACATGACCTTGGAAATGACCTTGAAGGTTATATCAAGGTCAAGGTGGTTTTTTGAAGGGCAAACCATGTTTTTGACCACGGAAATGGAAAGAGCAGACAATTTTACGTCCGACTATCACCTTGACCATGACCTTGAAGGTCATATCAAGGTCAAGATGGTTCTTTAAAGGGGAACCTGCATTACTACTGCGGATTTGGAAAGAGCAGAAGTTTTGCGCCCGGATGTGACCTTGACCATGATACACTTGACCTTGCCTTAATCGACTTCACCATGGTCGGTCGTTAACTTTTCCGCTCTTTTCATTTCCGTGGTCGTTAACTTTTCCGCTCTTTCCCTTTTCGTTGGAAAACAACATGGTATCCCCTTCAAAAAACCACCTTGACCTTGATATAACCTTCAAGGTCATTTCCAAGGTCATGTTCAAGGTCAAGGTTGTGGTCAAGATCACATTTGGACGCAAAACTTCTATTCTTTGCAAATCCGCAGTAACAATGCAGGTTCCTCTTTAAAGAGCCATTTTGACCTTGATATGACCTTCGAGGTCATGGTAAAGGTCATAGTTGGACGTAGAATTTTCCGCTCTTTCCATTTCCGTGGTCAAAAATAAGGGTTCCAATTTAAAAAAGTCAACTTGACCTTGAAATGACCTTCAAGGCCATGGTCAAGGTCAAATCTAAGGTCACCATTGAATAGCTGGGGAAAATTCTTAAAACTTTTGTCTACAACTTTTTTCTCCAAAATGCATTCCTCGAAAGTTATTTAGCCGTTTCCATACTTTTGGATCACGCTGTATAAAGTGGTGTGACAGACTTTTAGGTCAGGATAAACCCTGGCACACCAAATTTTTTTGAACTTAGATAAAATTTGCAATAAAATGGTATTAGAAACATTAATTTCCGTATAAGTGCAAATTATTCATAATTATTAAAAAAATAAAAATTTTAAAAAAATATTTCTCCCAGGATAAACCCTGGCACACCGGGCCTATGTTGTAGCTATGATTAAATACTTTTCATTCATATGCTAAATTTTAGAATCCGTATAAGTGCAGTTTTACTGTCACCGGCTCCCGGACTATTATAGTCTTTATTTTAAAAGCTTAACGAAAAGAAATTTTTTTTATATTTTCTAAGTATTGTGTTTTATCTCCTTTGTTAGTTATAACTTGAAAAAACCTGTTAGACATCGAATTTATTAACTTCTTAAACGAATGTTCATCAATATCATTCCAGCATTTCCAAATATCGGCTTTCAGTTGAGATAACGAAGAAAATTGTCCACCATTTGCGTAAACTCTTCGTGCCATGATTCCCCAAATGTTTTCCATTGGATTTAAATCCGGACTACGTGATGGCCACTCCATTACAGGAATATTTCTTTCACTAAACCATCGTCTTGTTTCGGCAGAAGAATGCACAGCGGCGTTATTCTGTTGAAAAATTCATTCTTTTTTAATATTGTCTTTTAAATATGGAATAAGAGATTCCTCCAGCAGGTCTATATACAGGGTGTTCAGAGGTGGGAGGTCAATACTGAAGGGGGTGAAAGGTCAGACCGAGACAAGCAAAAAATCGTATGGGTGGGGGGGGGGCATCTCGCACCGTTCGGCAGTTACAGGGTGATTCGTAAATCAGGATTTTGCCTTATATGGGAACCGCTCTTGTATTTTTATCTTTTTTGCTACGCATCGCAGCGGCCCCGAACTGATTTCAAAAAATCACTATTTGGAAGCCCTTTCCAAAAAAGTTTACACCACCCCCCTATGCCCAACCCCTTGGCCACAATCCCCCCTGGAAGTTGAAAAAATTAACTTTTATTTCACGATTTTTCACCTTTCGCCCCACTTTTCTCCCAAATTCATGTTATTAACATACCTACTTTTTATTTTTTTTAAGTTGCCTATCTAATTACCTTTCCAAAGAGGTGCAACATGCCCAGGTAGGAAAAGGATACGAAAATTTATTTACAAAAATCCTTTTACAGAATATCATGATAATTCGAATTTTTGGGAAATTATACTTAAGTTAACTAAAAAATACATATTGTTCGCTTAAAAACTAATTACAATTAAAACGTTTGTCCTTTAAAAGCTGTTCAAAATGTTCTCCGCCAGTTTCGATGCATGCAAGTAGCCTTGGTCTTATTTCACGTTTCAGGTCTATGGTAGCCAGTCTCTCCCATATTTTCGTGGCTGCAGTCCCAATCCTGGTAACTAATTCTTCTCTAGTGTTGATTGGTCTTGAGTAAACTTCATCTTTCATCATTCCCTATAAGAAAAAGTCCAGTGGAGTAAGGTCCGGTGACCTAGCAGGCCAAGGAATCGGTCCACCTCGTCCAATCCAGCGCTCTGGGTAATTTTCATTTAACCTTGCCCTAACAATGTTCCCAGTATGCGCAGGTGCTCCGTCGAGCTGTAAATAAATTGCGCTTCTGGTGGCCAGGGGGATGTCCTCCAACAGATCCGGAAGGATATTCTCCAAAAAGTTCGAGTATAGCTGACTATTCGGCACTTGGGGCAAGATGAAGGGTTCTATCAACTGGTTGCCGATGATGCCAGCCCAGACATTGACACTAAATCTTTGCTGGAAGGACCGACACCTGGTCCTATGTGGGTTCACATCTGACCAGGTGTGGAGGTTGTGTAAGTTTGTGATGCCATCCCGGGTGAATTGCGATTCATCCGTCCACAGAATTCGGTCTAGAAACCTTCTGTTTTCGATGTCAGACTCGAACAGCCAAGTGCAGAATTGCAATCGTCCTTCGGAATCTCCTTCCCTAGTGCTTGGACCGGGATATGGTGGTATGGATGTAGTCCCTCTCGGTTCACAACGGTCCAAACTCTCCCTGAAGACAATCCTGACCTTCGTGCGACCTGCCTGATGCTTATTACAGGGCTGTTCCTGACGATGTTGAGGATTTGTTGGTCGGGGTCCGCTGAATCGCCCGATTTTCCTGCTCGGGTTTCTGCTCTGGGGGTGGTTACACTTCCGGTTTCTTTTAACCTTCTGAAAGTCCTTGAAAATACCCTTCTGTTGAGTACCCGCCGATTCGGGAATCTCCTTTGGTATTCTCGTACGGCCTCACTATCATTTCCTTCTACTAAACCGTGCACGTAAATTATATCGGCATTCTCGTCAACACTGAATTCTGCCATTTTATCTTAATTTTTTCTATTAAACACCCGGTTTTATCGATTGCTTCTTCAACTGTGGTCAATGTCCTTTCAAACTTACCCATTTTTATACCATAATTCATAGGAGGTATTAGAAACGGAGCGTCAGGATACTTAAGAGTCAATACTGGATATAATAAACTAATAACGCTATTTAACGGGATTACATTTATTATTTTATTACTGTTTTGCTGAAAAAATAAAAATGTATTACCTCTGTTTCCTAAACAAACATTTCCGAACTTGCTGTCATAAAAATTGTTTACTTAACGACATTTTCCATTATGGTGCAATAAAGTAATTAGGTACATGTGAGGATGTTTTAATTTCAGGACTTTTGCAACCCTTTTCTACCTGGGCATGTTGCACCTTTTTGGAAAGGTAATTAGATAGGCAACTTAAAAAAAATAAAAAGTAGGTATGTTAATAACATGAATTTGGGAGAAAAGTGGGGCGAAAGGTGAAAAATCGTTAAATAAAAGTTAATTTTTTCAACTTGCAGGGGGGATTGTGGCCAAGGGGTTGGGGATAGGGGGGTGGTGTAAACTTTTTTGGAAAGGGCTTCCAAATAGTGATTTTTTGAAATCAGTTTGGGGCCGCTGCGATGCGTAGAAAAAAAGATAAAAATACAAGAGCGGTTCCCATATAAGGCAAAATCCTGATTTACGAATCACCCTGTAACTGCCAAACGGTGCAAGATGCCCCCCCCCCCCCACCCATACGATTTTTTGCTTGTCTCGGTCTGACCTTTCACCCCCTTCAGTATTGACCTCCCACCTCTGAACACCCTGTATATGGCAGAGTTCATTCGGGTGGGAACAAAGCGTAAAAATAACTTTCCTTGATAAGAAAAGGCACCCCATAACATTAAACTACCAACACCAAAATTACTATTTAGACGAGGCAAATCGGGCTTCCTTAAATCATGCCAATAAGCACTCAATCCATCTGGCCTATCTAAATTAAATTGTTTTCCGTAAGAAAAAATAACGTTTTCCCACTTTTCGTCCTAGTTCATGTGGCTTCTAGCAAAATCTAGGCGCGCATATTTATGATGCTGTTGCAGTTGGAGAGATTTTGCCGGTTTCTTATATTTAATATAAGTAGTGTCCTTCAAAATTTGTTGGACTCTTCTTCCTTTAATTGGGAGTTGTAATTCCGCTATAATTTGAGCTGCACTTAACTTTTTTTTCATAACTTCCTATCTTATGTTCCCACTATTTTGATTGGAAACTTTGGTGTTCCCTCTATGGATGATCCCATAATCCATCACGATTGTCCTTTTTAATAAAATTTTGCACCATACATTCTGAACGTCCAATTCTCTTTGCAATTTCTCTTATACCAAGGCCAGTTTCCCTAAACGCACGGATTCTGACGGGATCGTCGTTGTCAAGGACCTTTCCTCGTGGCGTTACAATAAATCTTAAGAAATAACAGCAATTATACAGAATTAAGCTAGAGTTGGAAAATAAAAATGAAACTCACATGAATTGTTTGCTAAAAAGTTGCAAAATTACTTTGCGTTTAACTAGTAATACTACAAAAAGAAACTGCGTTTATAGAAACTGCGCACTCTAAGATCAATTGTGAAAGATTGATCTATTGCATTCACGCATTGCCTGATATTTGGAATTGTTTAATTGCTTTTATGAATAGTTATAAACTTTAACAATTGTCCTGTAAAGAAATTTTGTTACAATATCGCTTTATTTCAATGAATTGTGCATTTTACTTGAAAATCAGACGTGCGCTTATAGAAATTGCGCGCACTGTATAAAGAGTACTAATGTGCAATCTCATCATTTTCAGATTATTTGTTTGACTGGTATCGTGCACACCGTTCCTAAGGTATGAGTCCCAGTAGTAGGCCTGCCCTGACCCAACCACTCAAAAACAAAAAATTTTTTTTTTCTCAAAATATTCATTAAAGATCATATAATAAGAGGATTATTATGTTTAACTCTAAATGTTTTGTATTTTCTTGTTCAACTCCCGGAAAAAAAACGTTCAATTCAAGGGCCTCTAGAGTGGGATACCCCCTTAAGAGAGGATTAACTTGAACTAATGTACGGCACTCACTGCCGCACTCAAAGTTTTTTTAAATTAATAAATTACTTAACCCATTATTTTCTATAGAATTAGATTTATATAAAGATTATTTAAATTTGTATACCCATACTGTCTGATACTTTTTGCGTAAGTTAAATAAAACGTGGTTTGTGTGCATACCTGCGATATAGCAGTAAGACCCAAAGGTTGCCTGGAAGAAAGTGGCCGCCTTTTTGTGACGGACGGGAAGCGAGGAAGCCGCGGCGCGGGCAAGCCACCTCCGCCGGCCGCGGTTATGATTATTAGTATTCTTTCTTTCATGGCAATTTCGGGCAATTTAGTCTACTTAATACTTTGCGGGATTTTGGTACAACTTCATAAGACATGTTCCATTCTTGCTTTTTCATTCCGTTGATTGACCATTTTACAAGTTACCTTTGAACATAATTATATCTAGGTACCCATCTACACCTATTATTCCATTATATTATATTATACATATACAGGTACACTGATTCAGTCACTGCAAATGTAACTGTTTTTTTTTTTTTCTTTTTTTTTTTCGAAATTGCAAAATATTTTAGTTTTTCCTTGATTTATACACTAAACACTAATTGTATTCTAAATTTGAAGCTTCTATGTCTGCTAGAAGTGCCTTAGAGTTTTTATGATCGGTCAGTCAGTGAGTGACAAAATTAAGAAAATTTGACTAGTTATAATTCTTAAACTACTGGTTCAAATTGAATGAAATTTGAAATATACCGTGTTTATACAATGCTTGCTTGGTTACTGAAAATTCAGGCTTCTAGCGTTATCCATAACGAAGTTATAGGGGGGTCGAAAATGGCCTGGAACTGCTTCGAGAAAAGGATGGTACGGCCGTGCCGCTCGACTTGGCGGGGGCACTGCCGTGCCCCCAGATTATATATAAAATAGTTCGCTTGAAGTTGGCTTGATTATTAATTAAAAATCTAATACAGCTATGCACCGCATATTTATCTTATGATAAACAATTGCTTATGGAAAAAATTTCTTCTGAAAAAAGTAAAAATTAAAAGTTTTTGATTCGAATTATTTTAATCTTTTTTTTCCAAAAATAAATCAAATAGAATGCAAAAGAATTCACTGAATTCAAGTGATGTAAGTGAATGCAAGTGAATGGAAGTGAATTCAAATGAATGCAATGAATGAACAAAGCCGTCAAAGAGTGCGTAGAATTCCCGAGGAATGCATTCGACGTAATGCATTCTTTTTGCAAAATGATTAGAGTGCATTCGTAAATATTTTTTTGAGGAATGGGAATTCATGTTTTAATTCATAACTCTTCAGAGGAATAAAAGAATGGAAAATATGAATTCCTCATTCTTTCAAATTAAAACTCAAAAAAGCTGCATTCTTTAACAACTCCGCTTTTTGGTAATGTGTATCCCAAGACCGCCACGTTGAAATAATTACCAATTTTAACGCTATTTGCAAGTTGTTGAAAAAGTAATATATTGTATGTTAAATAAACCCGATAGCATCGAGGGATATTACACAATTGAGATAAGAGTTTAAGATTTTGATAATTGAAAAATATCTATAACAAATACTTGTGAAAAAAACTTATTTCTATGGGAAGCCTTAAATAAAATGGGGATGCATAATATAAAAGTCAACAAATTGTTTATAATTGAAATTTTATTTTGTATTTAAACAAAACACCACATAAATTCTGCCAAAAAATTGTTAAATATTTGCCAAACATACAGATCCAACGTATCCGATAACAATATTATAAATATCTTTACATCTCCAATACACTAGGATTACCCCGGCATACGTTTCGTGAGGAGAACGAAAATTCCTTCCTCTATCTGTTAAAATACACCTGAATCTCGAAATAAACGAAGAATACAAAAAACGAATATAAAACATATGAAAATTCTTCGGTTGCTTGACGAAAAAATGTTAAATCAGCTCATATTCTAGAAAACATCAAAGACATTAAAGCAATGGGCTGGCCGTATGTGTGTGCTTTCATAGAGTTATTTTTTAAGTTCGATACTTGTAAATTTGCAGAAAAAAAAACGTGTGCAAGCCGCATGTTTTATCGCCTCATAATTCGAGAGAGTAGAGGAGGTATTTACAGAAGAACAACCTAAAAGTACACTTTAAGTAAATTACAGGTATCCGGAGATCGATTTGTGTTTGGCGATTCAGAGTTAAGTAAAAATTTAAGGTTAGTAGAAGTTTTTGTTTTTCTTTATTGTTTTAGCTTAACTGGTAAGATTAATCGTAAACATAAACATTAGTATTTTCTGATCTACTTATCACAGTCGGTAGTGCATGTCCGTCTAGAAGGTTGCGAAGAGTTGTGATCTTGTTTTATAAGCATGACTTACTCGTTAGCTACTCCAGTTGTTACTTTCAGGCGGACTAGTAAAGACGTTGATTACAATTGCATAAGCAATAGCATAAGTACAATTATTTGGGAATACCCGTTTTTATTTATTTATTTATTAATCTTAAAGGTTGCTATACACTTCTCGGTGCGAGTCTTGACAGCACCAACCAACACCATAAATTGCTATTGTTTTTGCAGTCTGCCGGTACAACTGTTTTCAGAGAAGAATATTTAGCTGTGTTGTGCCGGTAAGTGTGTGTTTACATTTATCAACGATTTTAAAAGAAATTTCTTATTTGAGCCGTTTATTTTGAAAGTGGCTTAAGTCCAAATGATCATAAAGACTATTTTTCTATATTCTTGTAAAGTAAAATAGTCTTTATGATCATTTGGACTTAAGCCACTTTCAAAATAAACGGCTCATTTATCAAACGAATTTGAGCATAAAGGTCTGTACGAAATCTTCGAACTTAACCAGTTAACTGTGGTGCCCTCATCGAGCCATGACGAGTACATTCGTCAATCACAGAATAAGTTGCGCTGGTAAGATAAGGCCATGCACAAAAACCTCTCCTCAGATCGTAATAATTCTATGAATTTTTGAATGAATCGTGGGATAGTCAGTATCGTTTGCTTATTTTTGGTAAACAAATTGATTGAATTCTTGGAACACTAAACTGAGGGAGACAATTTCTAAGAAAATTTTGTGCCTCTCAGTTCATGTGCTTTGTATTTGGTATGGTTTCTTGTTGACATTCATGCAATTAGCCCCTTTCTCTGCCCGAAAACTTGCAATTCTTTTATAAAATCTAAATTATTTTCAGACTGACAAGAGTTCTTGTAGTTTCATATTTTTTGGTTAACATCTAAAAAACGTTATCATCGCACATAAATAAATTTATTATGCGAACTGGTAAACTTTTTCAACCAGTGCATACCGGGACGCATGAGATCATCTCAAACTGTTTATATTTTCTACTTGTTTGTTTTATTCCGGCATAGCCTCAAAATATTCTAAACATCTTTAAATTTGAGAATATGTTTTGTTTTTCTCAAAAATTGCAATTTAAATAGCCAATGGTCACTGATTTATACGCATGACGAGTATACTCGTCAATCAAAGTTAACTGGTTAAATTATAAGTACACAATTAAAAGAAAGCCCCCTTCAATGTTTTTTGTGGAAAATTATATTTAAGATAAATTGATGAATACTAAGATCGCCATATAGTCTAGTAAAATAATGTATTTTCGTATACATCTTTATTAATCATTATAATTAAAGTGCGAAAAGATCCCCTCAATAACATGCTGGCTTCTCTTATTAAGATGTACACAACAACTAGATTAGAATTTTTCCATAAATTCATATTTCACTGGACTAGTAATGTTTTGGGAGTATTAAATTAATTTTTGATTTTTTTAATGCATTTGAAGTTTGCACGTTTAAAAAATATAAATAAGACTTCTGCATCTAGAAGCTAAACCTATTTGGCGACACATACAATTTTTGCAAAAATTCTTGGTAGGTTAGCATACCATACTTTAACCTGCGAAAATTTGATTTACTAATAGGTAGCTCATCTCAAATTACTTAGTAAAAAGTGGAGCTATATTTGTAGTTTTTTCTCTTATCTCTCTTAGGTTTAGCAAATATGAGATGCATCCGATATATTAATTGTCGAAACGGATTTTCGTTAGGAAGAAGCATAAGAAATCTTCCATACAAGATGGAAAATTAAATGATCTACTTTAATTATGCCTGTAGTCACATGTTATCAATAAAGCCCGATATTTTTTTAGTTGGAGGCTTTACTCCTAAAAAGCGTGCTACGTTCATTTCGTAAACCAAATAATAATTTTTACGTTTTTGAATTAGCTTTTATCGAAATAACAGAGCTGTAAAAAATGGCATTACCATTACAGGTAATGCAATTTAAAGTTGATTACCAGTACCATTACTAGCAATGGTAATGCAAAAAATCTAATTACCATTACAGTTACTGGAACTGATACTTCATCATTACTGTAATCACATGAGCATTACTTAACATTACTCGCCATTACTAGCATTACTGACTCACATGAGCATTATTTAGCATTACTTACCATTACCAGTATTACTTACTGCTCAGTATAGCAGTAGTACTCAGCCTTACTCAAAATTATTACAATAAACATGTTTGAATGAATATTAAAATATATATTTATTCATATAAAATCGAAGAATTTATTACAAAAATGTAAAATAACTTTCAAATTGGCATTTCTTATTATGAGTAATGCTGAGTACTGCTGTATAAGCCTGAGTAATGCAAAGTACTGCCATGTAATGCTACGTAATTCCGAGTAATGCTAGTAATGGTCATTTGATTACAGTAATGGTGAAATACCAGTACCAGTAAATGTAATGGTAATTCGATTTTCTTGCATTACCATTACTTGTAATGGTACTGGTAATCATCTTTAAATTGCATTACTTGTAATGGTGATGCCTACGTTAATGCATTCTAAAGTAATGCAATATTTTACAGCTCTGCGAAATAACAATGATTTAGCAAAATGAACCCAAATTTGACTTTTCATGAAGACTATGGAGTCAATTGTTAACCCTTAAATGGTATCATGGGTGAAAATTCACCCCAGGCAAATTGATCTTCTGAAATTTTTTCAAAAGCCTAATGACTTTGTACAGCGATTTTTCCTGTATACATTTGTGGGGGCACTATAAAAGAAACATTATGCTGAAATATTATATTCAATGATGATAATAATATATTTAATTGCATGTAAATGTCTTTATTAAGTTAAAAAGACTTACAAGCATGTGGGGGGTGAAATTTATCCCATGATACCCTTTACGTTATTTATTTTGATGATACTTTTTAAGGGTTAAATATTGTCTTTCAATCAAATGGAAAACAGACACAATTACCTAACATTTTAATCTTGAAAAGACCTTTGTTATTATCGATATTTACTTCATAACTTCTTATTTTTATTTGCTTATTTGTTTATGTAATCTAACATTGCTCTAAAATAATGACTACTTTTGGATTAAAAATCCCTGACGATTCTCTGAGGAATCCAACTATAAAGTGATACAGGTTATGCCTTATATTCCGAATATACCGTCGTGTGGGGCTTGGCTTTTCTGAATAGCGTATAATATTATGTTTGTCATTAACTTCTATATACCTGTTATTTTTGTGCCAGTTGTGGGACCGGAATGTAATGTGCTACTTTAGTTGCAAATAAAAACGCTAAAACATAAAATAAAATTGAGAATGTAAATTTCTTTTTTCTTTTTTTCTTTTTCCAGCATCTATTTGTTTCAAAATTAACCGATTTCAATTGTTCACAGATATTTGGCTTATGTTGTTTTTTTTTTTTTTTTTTTTTTTTTTTAATAGTTTATTAGTTTCGTTTCAATAAAGAACTAATTTTAGAGTTGTCAAAGTTGTACACAATTATACGCATATATCAATTTGCCAAACAAATATGGTCCACATTCTCCTACTAAATTTGCGACATATGTATATGAACTAAGGTTTCATTTATTACCTGTGACAACAGTTTACACGAAATGTGAAAAATTGTATCATTTTAAATTCAGTACATGGAATATTTAATATGCATCGAAAATCCATCACTGACAGTTCTTTAGCTAGAGCAGTCTCATATGTAAATGTTTAATTGTAATTTTTTTCGAATTAAAAGCATTTGTATCATATTTATTCTAATTATAATTACTGCCGAAAAATAAAATGAAAGGTAAAATTCAAACTGATTTTAAGTTAATTGTGGCTTTTACAGTTAAATTACTGTCTTGCTATTTTCAAATATAAATATCGCAGACTTTTGTTTTGTTATGGTAATCCCAAAATATTTGCACTGGTACTGATTATTTTGTATTTGCAGGTGTGCATTAAAGACCCACTAAATGAAGCAATAAGATTTCAGTTTTTACTGCATGTAGTTTAATTTCAAGAGTGAGGGATATGACAATGTAACCGTGAGAATATCCATATTATGTAGATGAACAACAGGAACTTCTAGTGGTAGATAAAAACTTTAAATCGAAAGGTCATATAATACTAGTTTTATTTAGCCTTAGAGTTAAACAACAAAACAGTTCCTTGCGTAGAATAACAACGACTTCAGCTAAACCGGTGAAGTATTCCAAAAACGATTCGATATCGAATCAACAGAAACAGCAGATTTCTCCTAATATATCCAATAAATATCCTAAAAAGTGTCATTGACGAGGACGGCTAAAACAGTGAACCAAATCGATCTCCCAAACGGCTTAAATTAAAACACTTAGAAGTATTATTTGGTGCATTCATGTTGTTCCCCAAACAATATGTGTGTATCTTATTCGTTTACGGGAATCCCTGTCTCGGTAGAGTCGTACTCGCTAAATAAATTGAAGATCTCATAAAGGCTGGTAACCATTACCCGAGCTGCGGAGAGGAAAGCAACGATCTACAAAACGAACGAAAAACGTGGCCATCTGCACGGCCGCTTAGACTGTCTGCAGATTACGGACGTCTTTTTGTACGACATAGAATTTGTGCTTTTTACCGACGAGACCCCAGATAACGGCTATGTTTTCGATAACAACATTAACAGGTATCGTACACACCGCCCCCAGGACGCAGGCCAGAAACTTGACGAAACCAAATCGGTACAGGGAGAAGGATTTGATCACACCAAAGACGTACATGTAGATGTTGACTGCTGCGATAAACGCACAGACGAAGTCCATCAGGTTCGGACACGGGATCGGATACAGCCCGGCGAAGATGATGTTCGAGGTGGACAGTGGCATCGTTACCCATGAGTAGACGCTCACCCCCAGGAGAAGTTTGTGCTTGAACGGGATGATCTTCGAGTGGACAACCAAGAGGATGCCCTGGAGCCATCGTTTGCGCTGTTGTAGAAAGTCGAGCAGAGTAAATGGCGACTTCTCGTACATTTCGCCCTCAATAAAGTTGAACGTGTAGCCTTGGCTGAAAGCGCGCATTGCAAAGAAACAATCCTCGGCAACCGATCCATCGATTCCATTATCGAATGAGACCTGTTTTTCTGGACCTACCTGCAAAGAGAGATTACATATGAGATATACGCTCTAGAAAGAAGCATGTTTAATGTCTTGTCAGGTTGACGCTAGAAGTTCGACGATTTTCCCATTATTTATATGTATTTTCTTCTTTGGTTTTCTTATAAATATTGCAGTTTTTAATTTGGTTGAAAAAGGAAATTTTTGTTTTTTCAATACTGTGCAAAATTTTTAAGATGAACAACAACGTTTTTTTGTATTATTAGTAAACTAGCTGGGTTACCCGGTTTCACCCGGCGTTGGGTAAATTTATTTATTGTTTCGCTTAATACAAGCTACAGAAATTTACTTAAACTACGACTAGAATAACATTAACCTTAACCTAAATTGATTAGTCAAAGGGGGCGTGGAACAGGCTGGGATAGGGCGCGCTTAAGGGAGGATTTCTCGAGGTGGAAATCGAAGGCAGTAGAGTTGTTGACCTTTCGTAGCATTCTAGTGAAGGGTTCGAAGTGGCCATAATTGGTACGGTGGGTCGCAAGACGAAAGGTGGGGAAAGATCTAACATTGCGGGGGTTAGTGTTGAGGGATATGCTATGTAGGAGGTCGGGGCAATCGATGAGACCAGCTAGGACTTGGTGGACGAAGACGATATCAGCGATATCACGACGGAAGGAGAGAGGTTGAAGGTCAATTAGTTTTAGGCGGTCTTCATACGGAGGGAGGTTCAGGTGATCAGTCCACGGGAGGTTGCGTAGGGCAAAACGAATGAATCTACGCTGGACTGATTCAATTCTGTTAATGGTAGAGGATTGCGAGGGAGACCAAACCTGACAGGCATACTCAAGGAGGGGTCTGACGAAGAAAATGAAGAGCGATTTGGTAACGTAAGGATCGGAGAACTCCTTAGACCATCGTTTGACAAAGCCAAGAGTAGAATTGGCCCTGCTAATAACGTGATCTATGTGGGAACGGAAGTTGAGTTCACTATCGCATATGACACCAAGATCACAGAGGGAGGTAACAGATGGGATGGGTTCTCCAGAGAGGGTGTAGGATCTGGGAGGAGTAGAGGTGCGCTTACGGGAGAAGGTAATCGCTTGGCATTTGGATATATTTAGATCGAGAAAGTTTTTTGAGCACCAGGTACGAAAATTGTCTAGGTCGTTTTGGAGTAGCGATGAATCGGATGTGTCGGAAATTTGTTTGAAGATTTTCATATCGTCAGCATAGATTAGGATGTCAGAGTGATTGATAACGTTCACGACATCGTTGATGGACAATATGAAAAGTAAAGGGCCGAGATGACTGCCCTGGGGGACACCGGACCGGGATAAGAAGGGTTTGGAAATCGAAGAGGCGAAACGGACGCTATAGTGGCGATTATCGAGGTAGGAACTGATCCAAGAAATGAGTCGGGGAGGGAGGCCAATATAGTTTAATTTTAGAATGATGATTTTGTGAGAGATTTTGTCGAAGGCTTTGCTAAAATCAGTAGCTACGACGTCAACTTCGTTCCCGTTCTCGACAGAAAGAAGGGTGCGAGACACAAAGGTAGATAAGTTGGTCGTAGTAGATCTACCTTTGATAAATCCGTGTTGAGATGGAGATAGGATGGACTTGCAGTGGAACGACAAGGAGTCATAGATGAGGCTTTCGAAGAGTTTAGGGATGCATGAAAGTTTAGCGATCGGACGGTAATTTGAGATATCGCTTTTACAACCCTTTTTATGGATAGGGGTAATATAAGAGTCCTTCCAGTGATCAGGAAAAGTACCCTCAGAAAGGGAAAGTTGGAAGAGGTGGGTAAGAGGTTGAATTAGATGGGCAAAGCATTTCTTGAGGACAATAGCAGGAATGCCGTCAGGACCGGGGTCAGTATCGTCGACGAGCGCACTGATCTTAGAAGCAACTAAAGAAGGGTCAATGTTTATGGAGACGAAGGAGGTTTGAGCACAGTTTTCTAGGGCGGAGAAGTAGTTAGGGTCAGGGTCGGAGACAGGATCGCAGAAGGATTGACTAAAAAATTCGGCAAACAAATCGGCAATTTCTGTAGGGTTGGACGAGGATGAGTCGCCGAGTTTAAGGATAGAGGGGTAGCCGTTAGATTTGCGCTTAACATTAATGAACTTATAGAATTGCTTAGGATCGGAAATAAGTTTGGATTGCATAGAAGTCAGGTAGTCTTTGTAAAGGGATTCACAACGTTCGGAAAAGAGTGAGGAAATGGCTGAGTAGGAAGAGTAGTCAGTGTTGGACTTAGACAGGAGGAAGGAATGCCAAAGTTTGTTCCTTTTGTTACGCAGGGAGCGGAGCTCTTTATCGTACCAGGGTGGTGATGAGGAGCGGTTTATAACGGGCTCAAAGGGTACACATTTTGACATACAGTTGAAGAGTTCGGTATAGAATAGGGAGACGCAGTTATTAATAGGTAGTTGCAAATCTTCTAGGGATGTTAGGATGCTGGAGTGACTTAAAAGGAGGTTAAGTTTCACAAAGTCGGCTTTACGAAAATTGTAGTGATAGCGGGTTTCGGAGATAGTAAGAGGGATAGACGGTTCATAGGAAAAAGATAGAAAGAGGGGGGGGTGATGTAAATCAAGAGTAGAAAGAAGGTGGCGACTTTCAGTAACAACTGAGTCCAGCGGATTAGTAGAGAAGATAAGGTCAAGCTGTCTGCCAAGGTGGTTTTTGACGCCACTCATTTGGTAGAGGCCAGAATCGGAGAAGTGGTCGATAATTAGAGACTCGGTTGAAGAGGAGATGCCACGAATATTCGGCAACTATTCGGTATTCGGCTATTCGGCCACTTTTTTTCGCTATTCGGTATTCGGCCGAATATGGTTAACCATTCGGCCGAATACCGAATAGCAATTTATTTATTATTTTTTTATTACTAGCTGTTTTCCCGCGACTTCGTCCGCTTAAATTATAGCCCATGTCCTTTCTAAGGCTCTAGAGTATCTGTGTACCAAATTTCATTTAAATCGGTTCAGCAGTTTTGGCGTGAAATCGTGATAAACACGGTACATTCATAAGCATTTCCTAGCAAGCGCAAGGCAGCGAAAACTTGCTCTGCGTAAAATATTAAAACTAGCAGTCCGCAATTGCTCTAGCTTGAGACATGTCAAGCTTGGTGCAGAGACCGCGCCAAGCGGCAGGCGATCTACACATTCTGGCTGTAGCATTGTGCCCCCGCGCTTTCAACTTTTGATAGCGCCAGCCAACACAAGAACCCAGCGTTTGCGCCAGGGTACAGCGGCCTATTCTGTTTGGGCCTTTAACCCTTAACTGGTATCGTAAATTTGACATACGTAACTGGTATCGTGGGGGTCGCGCGGCCCCCATACTACGTTTGCTTCTAGCAAGCAAATTTTAAATATGTACTTGAATAAATGCTCATAAATCATAAATAACAGGCTCGTTTTATGTAATCAATTAGTTTTTATTTATATAAATCTTCTTACTTAAATATTACAAGAGATCACAAAATAGTAGCAAATGGCGAAACAAAGAAAACGTCATGCGTGGGGGCCGCGCGGCCCCCACCATACCAGTTAAGGGTTAAACTCGTACGGTGATGAGTTGTGACTTGTCGCCCGCGGAAAGTACTAAGTGTGGCCGAATATTCGGCTGCCGAATGTTCGGCGCTTCGGCCAAGAACCTCGCCGAACATTCGGTATTCGGTATTCGGCCAAATTACTATTCGTGGCATCTCTAGTAAATACCTACTAATTAAATACTTCTCAAATGTTCTAGTTTGTTATATCCTAGAAATTGTTTCAACCCGAAAACCCTTTTATGGATCCGCTATCTTGAATTTCCAAATCTTAATAATATTAAAAATTAGTGGCATTAAAATAATTATTGTACCAATTTTCATTCAAATCCGTTGAAATCGAGAAATTTTGGTCGCCATATTGGATCCGCCATATTGAGTTTGGAAATTTTTCTAATATTCGAAATTAGTGGCTCCGGAATAATCACTGTACTAATTTTAATTAAAATCAGTTGAAATCGAGACATTCGGTTGCCATATTGGATCCGCCATCTTGAATTTACAACTTTTGATAATATTCGGAACTTATATCCTCAGAATAATCATTGTACTAATTTACAGTAAAAACCGTTAAATCAAGGAAATTGGTCTCATATTGGATCCGCCATCTTGGATTTACAAATTTTGATAATATTCGAAATTTGTAGCTTCAGAATTATCATTGTATCAATTTTCATTAAAATCCCTCGAAATCGAGACATTCTGGACGCCATGCTGGGTCCGCCATCTTGTATTTAGAAATTTTGATAATATGCAAAATTAGTGGTCTCAGAATAATCACTGTACTAATTTCCATTACAATCCGTTGAAATCGAGAAATTTTGGTCGCCATGTTGGATATGGAAATTTTGATAATATTCGAAATTAGTGGCTCCGGAATAACGATTGTACTAATTTTAATTAAAATCCGTTGAAATCGAGAGACGCGGTTGCTATATTGGATCCGCCATCTTGGATTTACAACTTTTGATAATATTCGGAACTTGTATCCTCAGAATAATCATTCTACCTATTTTCATTAAAATCCGTTGAAATCGAGACATTCTGGTCGCCATGTTGGATCCGCCATGTTGGATTTGGAAATTTTGCTAATATTCAAAATTAGTGGTCTCAGAATAATCATTGTACCAATTTTCATTAAAATCCGTTGAAATCGAGAAATCTTGGTCACCATATTGGGTCCGCCATCTTGGATTTGTAAATTTTGATAACATTCAAAATCAGTGACCTCAATATAATCATCGTACTAATTTTCATTAAAATCCCTTGAAATCGAGAAATATTGGTCGCCATATTGGGTCCGACATCTTGGATTTCTAAATTTTGATAATATTCAAAATCAGTGGCCTCAAAACAATCATTGTACTAATTTTCATTAAAATCCGTTGAAATCAGGAAATCTTGATCGCCATATTGGATCCGCCATCTTGAATTTTTAAATTTGGACAGTGGATTTGAAATCCCCGTCCCGCAAAACTCCTATGTACCAATTTTCATGAAAATCGCTTCAACTTTAAAATTTTCAGCCGCCATCTTGGATCCGCCATTTTGAAACCCTACGTATTATCCGAAAAAAAATTAGCCTATATGTTAAGTCGGAATATGTACTACCTTCGGACAAAAATTGAAAAATATCGATGCAAGCGTTTAGGCGTCATTGAGCAACAAACAAATAAACAAACAAACAAACGAACTTTCATTTTTATATATATACTAGCTGCGTTACCCGGTTTCACCCGGCGTTGGGTGAATACCTACTAATTAAACACTTCTCAAATGTTCTAGTTTGTTATATCCTAGAAATTGTTTCAACCCGAAAACCCCTTTATGGATCCGCTATCTTGAATTTCCAAATCTTAATAATATTAAAAATTAGTGGCCTTAAAATAATTATTGTACCAATTTTCATTCAAATCCGTTGAAATCGAGAAATTTTGGTCGCCATATTGGATCCGCCATATTGAGTTTGGAAATTTTTCTAATATTCGAAATTAGTGGCTCCGGAATAATCACTGTACTAATTTTAATTAAAATCAGTTGAAATCGAGACATTCGGTTGCCATATTGGATCCTCCATCTTGGATTTACAACTTTTGATAATATTCGGAACTTGTATCCTCAGAATAATCATTCTACCAATTTTCATTAAAATCCGTTGAAATCGAGACATTCTGGTCGCCATGTTGGATCCGCCATGTTGGATTTGGAAATTTTGCTAATATTCAAAATTAGTGGTCTCAGAATAATCATTGTACCAATTTTCATTAAAATCCGTTGAAATCGAGAAATCTTGGTCAACATATTGGGTAAAATTATATTGGACAACATATTGGATTTGTAAATTTTGATAACATTCAAAATCAGTGACCTCAATATAATCTTCGTACTAATTTTCATTAAAATCCCTTGAAATCGAGAAATATTGGTCGCCATATTGGGTCCGACATCTTGGATTTCTAAATTTTGATAATATTCAAAATCAGTGGTCTCAAAACAATCATTGTACTAATTTTCATTATAATCCGTTGAAATCAGGAAATCTTGGTCGCCATATTGGATCCGCCATCTTGAATTTTTAAATTTGGACAGCGGATTTGAAATCCCCATCCCGCAAAACCCCTATGTACCAATTTTCATGAAAATCGCTTCAACTTTAAAATTTTCAGCCGCCATCTTGGTTCCGCCATTTTGAAACCCTACGTATTATCCGAAAAAAAATTAGCCTATATGTTAAGTCGGAATATGTACTACCTTCGGACAAAAAATGAAAAATATCGATGCAAGCGTTTAGGCGTGATTGAGCAACAAACAAACAAACAAACGAACTTTCATTTTTATATATATATAGGGATAGGGATAGGGAAGGGATTATCCCTATATATACAGGGTGTTCAGAGGTGGGAGGTCAATACTGCAGGGGGTGAAAGGTCAGACCGAGACAAGCAAAAATCGTATGGGTGGGGGGGGGGGGGGGGGGGCATCTCGCACCGTTTGGCAGTTACAGGGTGATTCGTAAATCGGGATTTTGCCTTATATGGGAACCGCTCTTGTATTTTTATCTTTTTTTCTACGCATCGCAGCGGCCCCAAACTGATTTCAAAAAATCACTATTTGGAAGCCCTTTCCAAAAAAGTTTACAGCACCCCCCTATCCCCAACCCCTTGGCCACAATCCCCCCTGGAAGTTGAAAAAATTAACATTTATTTCACGATTTTTCAATTTTCGCCCCACTTTGCTCTGAAATTCATGTTATTAACATACCTACTTTTTATTTTTTTTAAGTTGCCTATCTAATTACCTTGCCAAAAAGGCCCCCCCACCCATACGATTTTTTGCTTGTCTTGGTCTGACCTTTCACCTCCTGCAGTATTGACCTCCCACCTCTGAACACCCTGTATATAAAAAAATAAAAATGAAAGTTCGTTTGTTTGTTTGTTTGTTTGTTTGTTGCTCAATCACGCCTAAACGCTTGCATCGATATTTTTCATTTTTTGTCCGAAGGTAGTACATATTCCGACTTAACATATAGGCTAATTTTTTTTCGGATAATACGTAGAGTTTTAAAATGGCGGATCCAAGATGGCGGCTGAAAATTTTAAAGTTGAAGCGATTTTCATGAAAATTGATACATAGGGGTTTTGCGGGATGGGGATTTCAAATCCGCTGTCCAGATTTATAAATTCAAGATGGCGGATCCAATATGGCGACCAAGATTTCCTGATTTCAACGGATTTTAATGAAAATTAGTACAATGATTGTTTTGAGGCCACTGATTTTGAATATTATCAAAATTTAGAAATCCAAGATGTCGGACCCAATATGGCGACCAATATTTCTCGATTTCAAGGGATTTTAATGAAAATTAGTACGATGATTATATTGAGGTCACTGATTTTGAATGTTATCAAAATTTACAAATCCAAGATGGCGGACCCAATATGTTGAACAAGATTTCTCGATTTCAACGGATTTTAATGAAAATTGGTACAATGATTATTCTGAGACCACTAATTTTGAATATTAGCAAAATTTCCAAATCCAACATGGCGGATCCAACATGACGACCAGAATGTCTCGATTTCAACGGATTTTAATGAAAATTGGTAGAATGATTATTCTGAGGATACAAGTTCCGAATATTATCAAAAGTTGTAAATCCAAGATGGCGGATCCAATATAGCAACCTCGTCTCTCGATTTCAACGGATTTTAATTAAAATTAGTACAATCGTTATTCCGGAGCCACTAATTTCGAATATTATCAAAATTTCCATATCCAACATGGCGACCAAAATTTCTCGATTTCAACGGATTGTAATGGAAATTAGTACAGTGATTATTCTGAAACCACTAATTTTGCATATTATCAAAATTTCTAAATGCAAGATGGCGGACCCAGCATGGCGTCCAGAATGTCTCGATTTCGAGGGATTTTAATGTAAATTGATACAATGATTATTCTGAAGCTACAAATTTCGAATATTATCAAAATTTGTAAATCCAAGATGGCGGATCCAATATGAGACCAATTTCCTTGATTTAACGGTTTTTACTGAAAATTAGTACAATTATTCTGAGGTTTATTCTGAGGATATAAGTTCCGAATATTATCAAAAGTTGTAAATCCCAGATGGCGGATCCAATATGGCAACCGAATGTCTCGATTTCAACTGATTTTAATTAAAATTAGTACAGTGATTATTCCGGAGCCACTCGAATATTAGAAAAATTTCCAAACTCAAACGGATTTGAATGAAAATTGGTACAATAATTATTTTAAGGCCACTAATTTTTAATATTATTAAGATTTGGAAATTCAAGATAGCGGATCCATAAAGGGGTTTTCGGGTTGAAACAATTTCTAGGATATAAAAAACTAGAACATTTGAGAAGTGTTTAATTAGTAGGTATTTACCCAACGCCAGGTGAAACCGGGTAACCCAGCTAGTAACAAATAAACAAATGAATGGAATAGGAGTCAAATGTCATGTGTAATAAGATTTTCTTTCGATTGTATTGTTCTAGCTTGCATGAAAAATTGTTCTATTAAGTTTTAAAAGGTTATTCATCAATTCATTTACGAAACGTGAAAGCAAACTGTAGTAGTGTTATGTATTTCTTAATTTAATTCAATTGTTTTGTTAGCTCAATTAATACATTACATATAGTAGAAGGCCTATTTTGGAGTTCAGCTTAATCTGCTATACAACTATGATGTTTAAGTTAGCTAGCTGAAAGTTTATTTGGTTTGATGTGATAGTTGAGGACAAATAGCTAATGAAAAACCTCTAAGAATCCCTAAGGGGTTAGTCCACTGTTAAACTGCTCAAAATGAAATTTTTTTTAAACAGCTACCAAAAAAAAAACTATTCAAGATATCGATTTGAAATTTTATATACATCTTTATTGAGATTAAAAGTGAACATTTTCATTGGAAAAAATGATTAGAAAACAAAAGGGCGACCACCCCAATGGATCGCAGCAGCACCGCCGAAAAAAAAAGCAAATTGCGCCTCGTAACTTCCTGGACAAAATAAGCATCTGTGAACAAATTACCAAAAATATTTGATTAGTTTTAAGTATAAAGGACTGCACGAGCCTAAATTTAGAGCCCTAAAGCGATTAAAAAAAATTTGGTACACTTTTGAACATTGGTTATCCAGTTTTTCGAGTTTTTTCAATCAAAAAAATGTTTCCCAAATCGTCAAACAATTTTTTTTTGTTCTAAATTTAGGCCTGTGCAGTAGTTTAAGGTATAATAAAAAACTGCACACAATTTGAAATAAATCGGCCGAGTAGTTTTTTCGTGAATTTACGACGCGTAAAAAGTTTTTTTAGCTGAATTTTTGTACATAAGTCAAATAATTTTCAACTTACGCCTAATCAGCGAATCCTGGCTGATAAATGTATACTAACGAAATAGTATACAAATGATGAGAATTTACTTTTAGAAAGTATTGTATACATATAGCGTACACACCACAGGTGTTGGGACCGGCAGATGCTCGAGCGGTTCAAGGCTACGATTGCTCCAAAAATTACACGAAAACGTGGGGAGACTGCGAGCGCTGTAAAAACACGTATTCTTGAGACCAAAATCTATAAAATTATGTAAAACAAAAAATCGGAAATTTTTTTTTTTAACAGTGGACTAACCCCTTAAGGGGACTTTTACTTTCAAAATCGGGAAAAAACATACTTTTTAAAAAAATTTTTTGAAAATACTATTATATTTATGATTCTGAAACCTTTTGTACATTATTGGTAAGATTATGAAAAATATAAAAAGAATTTTTAAATGCAACTTTAATTTATTTTAATGCCTGCAGATGGCGTCATCCAAAATGCATATTTTTAAAGGTTTAGTTACTAGTATATTTGATAACGAATCGAATGGCTTGTTTTTTTAAAATCTGTTGTGGTCAGGGAATCATCACTCTGCAAAATTTTTCACCGCCGCCCTTGGTTAGGGGGCCCTCCAAAATTTCACGGCGCCCAAGTTCCTAATACCGTACATGACGGCCGGGAGCTGAAAATTTCGCATGAGAAATCCTCAACTTTCGGCCTCCGAACATTCGAGAATCGCTTAGATGCTGCCGGCCGGGTCCTTTCCGTCGCGAGTGGCAAGGTGCGATCCCGTTGCCACTGGCGCACACAGCTGCTGCGAGCGCACGATTGGCTGACGGCGCAGCTGTGTGAGTGAGTGGCACCGGGACCGTCAACGGCAGATTTTGGCGTGGCATCGAGGCAGTCAGAGTCAGGATTTGGCAAGATGTGGAACGGCGGCGAATTCGAGATATTAATGTTTTCCACGGACGCTGTAAAGTAGTTGTTACCTGGAGAGAATTTCGGTTTTGAAAATCGCGCGACTGCGGCTTTGCTGAAAAGAAAGTTTTTTTATTTTTGCGTGAGAATTTTGCCGAGTCTTGCGAACGGACTTTAAATTAGTGGGGGCCATAGCAGCAGCGCTGCTGCAGGAAATCTCGTGGTAGAGCACCTGCGAAATCAAATGCAGGAAACGGACGGGAAAAGTGACGAAAAGTAAAGCAAAACTGATAAACCAACAAAATTCCTTTTATTTGTGAAGTGACAAAGAATTTTAATAGGCAGCCTTACCCTAAACCCGCTATACAAGGCTTGTATGTAGTGATATCCCTTTGAGACGCCGTTTAAATCACACCTACGCGCTGTTTACACGAGTGTGTGCGGTGTCGGCATCCACAGAGTGTAGTTCATAATCTTGCAACGCAATATACGGTACAGTTGGATTCAAAGAGTCCGACGACTGATCTGTGTTGTGCACTGGTGCAAGCGATATTTGAAGAGAGCGTTCGGTTTAAATTTCCATGAATTTTTTCGTATGAAAATAAGCACATTATGACTTAACAAAGCTTAATTTTTGTTGTGCTCTGCGCGATATCTGATGTGAATAACAGAATTCATTTTGAATGTTAATATAAAAATAATATTAATTTAGTCCGCAGTATTCTTAGTATTAAACGTTGACGTATTTACAATAACTATATTAGTAAACTACTGTGAGAGCAACCTAATAATCTGCCTAAATTAAATGCACAATTTAAGTGTAAATATTTTCATCGAGGTGATATGCATTGTCGATTTGGAAATACTGGGTAACTAACATATGTTTATTCAGCGGAAGGCGGAGTTGTTTTATGCTATTATTATTAGTACCGATTGTGGTTTCTTTTTACTTATGTTTGTCAAACTACCGGCAATTATAAAACTATAAAATGTGAATTTTTTTTTGAATTAAATCAAACGCAAACACTCTCTCAGGATGTGGTTTTTTTTTAAAAAGGAAAAAGAAAACGTTCTAAATATATTGAAGTTTAGATTTAAGTAAGATTCAGTTTGTTAAGAAAATTTTCTTTTGTAATAAAACTAAACTGTGAGAACCTCAAACAAAAACTTAAAATAAGTGGTGATTAAAAAATTGCTTAATAGAATAAATGTGTAACATAATAACTAAGTATAATAATATTCAACCAAGCCAAACAAAGAAAAAGAAAAAAAAAACATATATCTGGAACTAAATAAAGGGGAGTTCTAACTAATACCCACACCAGCAGCGACAATACCAACACCAGCAGCGACAATACCAACACCAGCAGCGACGACAGCAGCCACAACATCAGCAGCGACATCAGCAGCAGCGATGGCGGCCGCCCGACGTTTTTTTTTTGTAGCGGTAAGATTAGCACGTAAGTTTAGTATAAGAAAAGAAAAAGAAAAAGAAACCAACTAAACCAATTTAACAAAACGCCTAAAATGAACGAAGTTTATATTAATTTTTATTTTTATTTTTATTTTTACTCCACCATTTCCGTACCACTGTGACACGCACAAAAAAAAAAAAAAAAAAAAAAAAAAAAAGAGAGGAAAAACTAATGAATGTATTTAATATAATTTTTTTTTTTCAAAATGAAGTTATGCAATTAATAATAGTATTTTTTTTTTGGACATTCTGAACGCAGTCCGTTAATTCTTTCTACGTGTCTATGAATATGTACTTTATAAAAATGTAAATTTTACTTCGTAATTTCCTCTTGCACTGTACATTTTAGTTTAATCAAGGTTTTCTCTAAACGCTTCCCTTATTGTCATTAAAGAAATAGACAAAGGTAGTAATATTTGTCAAATAGGAAAAAGAAAATAAAAATAAAAAAGGACACGAATATGACACATTAAATTTTTTTTTTAAATTCCCTGATTCCCCTCGCTATTCTTTCAGCCCCGTTTTCGCGCATTTTTTTTGCTTGGCTAATTTTACATGGGACCTCCCCTAATTCTTGGGCCAGGGGAAGGTCATCTGGGCGGTTGGGGCTAGGCCAGGTGGGGGATCCATTTCCAGCAAGGATCCCCCCCCCCCCTGAGAGTCAATCACGGGTAGGAACAGGGGTTTCTACCGCACCCGTCCCTTCTCCATACCTTGCCGTCTTTTTTGGTTCCGTCGCGAGAGATTTTCGTGTTGTCGGCGGTCCGTCTCGGTGGCTAAGTGTGGCCTTAGGCAGATCCCCCCCACACTACCGCAACGCTAGCCTGCCAGCTCTCGCAGCCACAAACCACCGAGCGAAGGGAGCAAGCCGGGCTCCTTCGAGGACGCGACCTTCAACAAACAAATAGTTTTTGAGATACAGATGCGGCCATTTTCAAAATTGTGATTTCGAGAAAAACGCGTTCAAAGTTTTTGCTATATAATTTTTGCATATAAAATGCGTAGAGGTAGCGTTACAAATATAGGTATAACTTTTTTTCTTTTACGAATTTCTTAAAACGGTTTTAGGAGAGTGTTTGTGTGATGTTAAGAAGCATTTTTATAAAAAAAAAAAAAAAAAAAAAAAAAAAACTTCCGATTTTGAACTTTTACTTGCCAAAATTGTCAAAAAATCGATTCCTTATTATAATAGAAATACTGTCCTAAAATGTTATTAAGAAATTCGAAATAGAAACGAAGTTAGAGCTGTATTTATAACCATAATGTGACTATTTTATTCGTTAAAATTACAGTACAAATAATTTAAACGCGTTTTTTTCGAAATCACATTTTTCAAAACTGGGAGGCGTTATTCTCAAAATCTACTAAACAAATCTCAGTAGACCAAATTTTTTTTGATACTTTATACAGGGTGTCCAGGAAGTAGTGCGCCAAAATTAAGGGGATGGTAGCTTGGGTCATGACCTACCAGAATATCAAAATATGACCTTAATGAAAACCTCACCGTTTTCGAGATATTTGGGTTTTTATGAAAAATTTAATTTGATTTAAAATGAACATGGCAATATCTTGTTATTCATGGATAAAATGGGTAATTCTGAAATCTGCATTAATTAACCAATTTTTTGAATTGCTTTCCCATCACAGCCTAGTACATTTTTTTTTTCACCAGTGAAGGTCAAAGTAGAGTCAAATAATTTTGAACAGCAAAAAAAAATTGATTATTTTTTTTCGCGACGGTCTTGTGTTAGTAATACAAAATTACATGCTTACCAGGTAGGGCAACTTATCTAGAATATTTTAGCAAAAAAAAAAAAAATGAGAACATGTCTTTTTATGTGCACCAACTAGTCAATAATCTGAAATTTAATTTTTCATAAAAACCAAAATATCTCGAAAACGGTGAGGTTTTCATTAAGGTCATATTTTGATATTCTGGTAGGTTATGACCCAAGCTACCATCCCCTTAATTTTGGCGCACTATTTCCTGGACACCCTGTATATACGACTACTAAATAAACCTCTAAAAAGTTAAAAAAAACCACCCTACCTTTTTAGTACACCCCCAAAACAGGTGTTTTTTCGAACTTTTTATAAAATCGCGTATAAAGGCCATAAAAATATAAAAATATTAACTTTTTAAAGGTTTATTTATTAATTTTAAGTCTCACGAAGGAGTCGCGATAAAAGTCTACTACTGCCGACTGGTAAACTGGCTAGAAACGACAAAATTCCAATTCTATACCTACCAGCTCAAGAGTGAAAAAGGCCTGAGAGTTGTAATAAAGGGCATCGACCACAATGTCCCAGTCGAGGACATCAAACAAGACATCAGCGAGCTAGGCTTCGAAGCGAAATATGTCCACAACATACTAAACAAATACAAGCAACCTCAGCCCATGTTCAAGATCGAGCTTACGCCGGAAAGCAGTAAGGCCCCAAAAGGGAAAATTCATCCAATTTACGAGGTAAAATACATCCTCAATAGAAAAAAACAATAGAGGAGCCATACAAACGGAAAGTGCCGGTTCAGTGCAAAAACTGCCAAGAATTTGGCCACACTAAAGGTTATTGCAAACTTCGCAACGTCTGTGTAGGCTGCGGAGGAAACCACCCCACACAAGGGTGCCCCAAGAAAAATGAAGGCAATAAAGATAAAAAGTGCAGTAATTGTAATGGAGAACATACGGCCAACTACAGAGGCTGTCGAGTCTACCTGGCTATTCATAAAAATCAAAACAAGAACTACGTAAACAAGCCCCATGTAAACTCGCACTACCATGGGAACCCAAACATGCCTCCTCCCCCCTCCCAGTACACGCAGGACAACACCCAAACACAACTCACGCCAACAGAGAACCAACATACGCGGATATCCTAAAAAACAGCGACCCCCCAACAAGTTCCAATCAAAACGACAATATGATGCAGATACTAATAACCCTCACCAACAACATTAATCAACTAACCCATACCATGCAGCAAATGCAAAAAGTTCTAAACCAGCAAACAGAAATATTACTCAAATTGATAAAATGAATGAAATGAAGATATCGTATTGGAACGCTAATGGTTTATCCCAACACCAACTAGAAGTAGAACAATTTTTGAAAGAGAACAATATAGATATAATGCTAATCTCGGAAACTCATCTGACACCTAAAAATAATTTTAAAATGTTCGGATATACGCTCTACAGAAACGATCATCCAAACGGTAAGGCCTGTGGGGGCACAGCCATCCTAATAAAAAATAGACTTAAACACTACCAGACGCACGACGCACAATCAAAGGAAATTCAACATACAACAATAAGCCTCATGGAACTGGGAGGACCAACAAAAATCGCAGCGGTATACTGCCCACCAAAATATACGGTGGATGAGGAGCAATTCAGCAAATTCTTTAAGCAGCTGGGCAACAGATTCCTAGTAGCTGGGGATTTTAACGCAATATCGCCGCTCTGGGGATCAAGAATCACAACACCGCGAGGTAAACAACTTGCAAGGGCTATACATACCAATAACTTAAGATGTATCTCGGGCAAAAAGCCAACTTACTGGCCTACAGATAGACGAAAAAGGCCAGACATTATAGACTTCGGTCTAGCCAAAGGAATTAACCCACACCTGTACAGCGCCACAACAACAAATTATCTCTCGTCAGACCATTCGCCAACCATCATCACCCTCAGGGCTACTACAAGCTACACCGAGGCCCCACTCAAACTAACAAGGAGCAAAACAAATTGGCCAAAATTTCAAGATCTATTCAAGAAAAACTATTGCCCACATGTCAAGCTAAAAACAGAAGAAGATATAGAAAACGCGCTGAACTACCTCAACGAAACCATCAAAGACTGCGCCAGGCAAGCCACCTCTAAACCACAAAGAACTGAGAGAGTATCAGAAACCTACAACCCGTCCACCCTGGAACTTCTCAATACAAAAAGAAAAGCGAAAAGGCGTTGGCAAAAGTCAAGATCGCCGCAAGCTAAGGAGGAATTGAGCTAAGCCACCAAAAAACTTAAGAAACACCTGGAAAATGAAAGGAATAGGAACATAAACGCATACACATCATGTTTGAACCACTACCGAGACACAGGCTACTCCATATGGAAAGCAACAAAAGGTATTAGAAAGCCGATCCAACAAAATACACCAATTCTCGGAAATAACAACAAATGGATCAATGAAGACCAAGACAAAGCAGAGGCATTCGCGAATCACCTAGAAGATGTATTTAAACCGAATACAAATGACATTGAAAAACAAACAAAAATAACAAAGGACAAATCAGTAAAATTCACCCTAGGCTCCATCATACGGAAAACCCATGAGCTAAACCCCAAAAAAGCCCCTGGAAACAACAAGATCACCGGACAGCTGATCAAAGCCCTCCCCATAAGCGGCAAAATAGGAATCCTTTTCATATTCAATGCAATCCTGCGGTTGGATCACTTCCCCACACAAACAGCTAACATATTCTTTATACTCAAGCCAGGGAAAGATGCATACAGAATAGGCTCGTACAGGCCTATAAGCTTGCTCCCGATCCTATCGAAACTATTCGAGAAACTACTACTCGAAAAATTGCAATATCATAGAGGTAAACAACGTTATCCCTACCCACCAATTTGGGTTCAGAAGCCAGCACAGCACCATCGAGCAAACCCACAAAATCTTTAATAAAATCAAAGAGGCTATAGAAACGAAACGATACTGTATCGGATTGTTCCTGGACGTCGCCCAGGCATTCGATAAAGTAAACCACGACGGGTTACTACTAAAAGTCAAACAATTACTACCTAAGAATTTTTTTAACATCCTCCACAGTTACCTCACCGACAGGACATTTAAAGTAATATATAACAACTGCCACAGCAAGACGCACCTAATTAGAGCGGGTGTCCCCCAAGGAAGCGTGCGGGGTCCCGTCCTCTACCTGTTGAACACAGCAGACCTCCCTCCGGACGATTCAATAACAACCACCACATTCGCTGACGACACAGCACTGCTATCGGCCCATAATGCTTACTCTCCAACGAGCAAACCAACCACGACCCAACCAAAAAAAGTGCTGCTACCTTTTCCTTCTCATTTTAAAATAAATCTCCCGTCTCGCTTGTGTTTTGGTGGGCATGTTCTAGCTTTTCGTTCGTATTGGGTAAACCATTTCCATTGCTACATGAAATTCAGCCGATTTCTAGTAGTGGTCCTGAGCCTAGCTACATATTTAGTACTACTAAAATGTCAAATCTTACGAAAAAATTGAGGTTAAGTGTTAGAAAAAAATCGTCGCCAAAAGTGAAGAAGCATTTTTAAGTGGAAATGGTATTTATTTGGAGTGTTAAGTAAAAAAGGATGAAATTTATAAACATCCTTATTCATAAATTACGAAATATGAATTTCTTCCTGTTCCATTTCACTCCCGATTAAAACAAGCAGAACGTTTTACATCTCACATATACATTGATAAAGATGTGTACGAACGCATTTTGTCAGCCAACTGATAAGTGGTTGGTTTATGGTTGGCTTGCTCATTGGAGAGTAGGCATAAGAACCCAACCACAGCAGCCCGACTTTTGCAAGAGCACCTTGATAAAGTCATCAGCTGGACAAAGAAATGGGGCATACAGCTGAATGAAGGGAAAACTGAGCAAATAACCTTCACGCTCAGAAGGAAAACATGCACGCCAGTCAAAATAAACAACAACGGTAAAAATAGTCAATAAAGTCAGATACCTGGGTATCTACTTAGATCGCAAATTGACGTGAGAAGCTCACATCAACAAAAAAAAGGAGCAAATTAAGATCACACACAAAAAAATGCACTGGCTGCTCAGCAAAAAGTCGAAGCTCAGCCTAGAAACAAAAATCGCGGTATACAAAAGTATTATCAAACCCATATGGACCTATGGAATCCAACTATGGGGATCAGCAAAAAAATCAAATATTGAAATTTTCAAGCGGACGCAATCAAAAATTATAAGGGACATCACCGGCGCATCACGCTATGTCCGCAATAAAAACTTGCTGAGGGACACCAACATTAAAGAGGTCGAAGAGGAAATCGTCGCAACTTGCAAAAAGTACGTAGCAAGACTTGAACGCCACCCAAATCCGACAGCCAGAAACATCTTAGTAGCTAAAAAATTTTCCAGGCTGAAAAGAACTGACCCACTTAATTGCACAAATAAATAATCGCGAATATCCACCAGCGCACATCAGTCATGGGTACCACGCAATCCAAGCAGTTGAACAACACTGGTGAAATTATTAATACAGTCATACTGAATCCGCAAGACATCAGGTCCGAGAACATAGAGAACACCCTAATCGTGCTGATCACCCTGGTAGGCATCTCACTAATATACCAGTTCTACAAGGACTACAAGAGGAGTCTTAAGAAGAAATACAGCACCACCCTACCATAGACAGGAGGTCCAACCAGCCAACCACCTAGAACAACATGAACCAGCGCAGACTGGACCCAGTGGACGGCTACCACAGGATCCAACCAATAATCAACAAACCAACAGTAGTACAAGGCTCCGTACACCCGGCGTCTAACAGCCTACAAACTATTAGCAAGTAAGAGTCGCAATGCCACATATTAGAGTTTTATCATAAGCTGATGCATGTACAATAAACTAAGAAATGGGAATAAAAAAAAAAACAAAAAAAAAGAACTCTCACGTATTGAATCCCGTTGGAATATTAAAAAAAATTGTTACAGGAAGGCAGAAAAGTGTCTCTCAAATTAAAATGCACTGCTCACACTGCAGTGGTGAAAAACAACTAAAAGTTCCAAAAAAATTTTTTTTTGTATACCTCAAAACCTTCTTAACAATGTATAAAAAAAATTATAACCATAAATATAATGGTTTTTTTTTTTAATATTTAAAAATTGTCTTTTTTTTCCAATTTAGAAAGTAAAAGTCCCCTTAACCTAGTGTATCCTTATTTACTTACATTATACGAATTAATTTATGTGAAGTTGTCTTATATATAAAATTTCAGAGTTTTGACAAGCCTCATAAAACGAATGAAATAATCTTAAGATTTTTATTATTACAAGGTCGATATTGAATTCGTGGTGAAGTGCAGCGGTTGAATAGTATCTCAGTAAATTCAGTAAAAGTTTTAAAGTTTTATTTTGGCTAGTTTGAAGTTTATTAAGGTGCGTTTTTGCACGTGTAAACCGCATCGGTGCTGCATATAGTAATATTGGTTGAAAAATTTGTATAAATATCAGTAGTTTGTTATCATTATTCAAGAATGATTTCCTATTTATGAGTGGATATAACACTTTGATCATTTTTGCCTATTTTCTTGACAGTTTCATTTATATGGATACTAAAGGTTAGATGTTTATCTAGGTGAAGTCCTAGGTATTTTGCACTATTATCTCATTCGACGCGGCTGCTATTTGCGTAGTGTTCTCTGTCAGGCAGATACCAAGAGTTTCTTCTTTTAGTAAAATATATTTCCTGCATTTTGCTGGCATTTATTTTAATTTTCCATTTGATAAATTTTAAAATTCATTGCATTTTGTAAGTTGGTACAAATATTGTAACCATAGGTGTGCTGTGTCATCGGTAAACTGGGCGATCTTGCAGTTAGGAATTTTCGGAAAGTCTGATACATACATATATTGTATAAAATGGGACTTCATAATTGATCCTTGAGGGACGCCCGACTTTTGATGAAAACGTTCAAACTTCTTGATGCCAACATGAACTCGAAACGATCTGTTCATTAGTTAATTTTGGACTATTCGAATAATGTATTAAGGGAAGTTTAATTTAATCATTTTATATATTTGCGCATCATGCCATACACAGTCAAAAGCTTTTTCGATGTCAAATAATACCATACCTGTGGACTCGTTGCGCTGGAAACTGTCTTTAATATTATTGGTTAAACGTAGGGGACATTTGGGAATTGTGAGTCATGGGGAATTGTGAGACACCAAACTCCAAAAACCTATACATCTTCTTTTTCAGACCTATTTAGTGGATTTTTCCCAAATTCACCTTGAAATGCCCTTGAAATAACCTCTGGCTGACCTTTGGGAGTTAAACAAATCACGAATTCGGATTCAGCGGCCCAAAAACCTATAAGTCCTCTTTTTCAGACTTATTTAGTGGGTTTTTCTCAATTTGACCTTGAAATGAACTTGAACCTGACGTGATGGAGGTTAACGGACCTCGGATTCGGATTCAGGGCGTTGATTTACATAAAAATGAGATGGTCTGGTCAAAAGAACATCAACTTTTTTTTTTTTGGAAACCTGTGTTATCAATGATCTCCTGCCAACGTTGGGGAAGCGACATTATTCCATTCTCGTAAAACTTTGACTCACGAGAGTTAAAAAATTCCGACAACCACTGTCCCAATGCATCTCGGTCATCAAAAGATTTTCCGCTAATGTGAGCCTGCAACGATCGGAACAAGTGGTAGTCAGAAGGAGACATATCCGGCGAGTATGCAAAATGGGCTAACGAAATCCAGCCTAGCTCCATAATTTTTTTACATGTCATCGCAGCGGTGTGAGGGCGGGCATTGTCGTGGAGGAGGTATTCATTACCTTGTTCTCCTTTAAAATTCACGGCTAGCTTATCCAGCATATCACAGTAGCGTTCACTATTTATAGTCGTTCCTTGTGGTAATAGTTCCCAGTAGATAATGCCGTGCACATTCCACCAAACACTCAACATAACCTGGTGTATAGTAATTTAAATTTTTAACGGTCGGTACTCCTCTTTTACCCGCGCTAAGCCATTGTCGCTTATTGTTATGGTTAACATAAAGCATCCACTTCTCATCCCCGGTAACCAAATTACGACGCCAAACAAAAGTACGATGTGAAGTGAATAATTGCGTACAAACCGCCACTTGCATCATCCGTTGACCATCCTTCAATACTTGGGGTACCCATTGACTGTGCCTGTACACTTTACCCATCACTTTGCAATGTCGATAGTAGCGATAGTAGTATGGGAGCATCCGAGTTCTTCTTCAAGTTGACGAGAAGACCTCCTTGGATCTTCCTCGATGAGCTGCGCTAGTCGGGCGACATCAACCTCAACCGGCCGCCCTTCATGAGGTTTATCTTCAAGGTTGTAGTTGCCATTCGAGAAACGTCGAAACCAATCTACTGCTGTATGATAAGAGACCGCATTTTCTCCTATACATTGACATATATTTTGTACCGCCTGCTTAGCTGTATGCTTCAAACGGAACTCATAAAGTAGAAGGACGAGGATGTCTCGTCTTTTCAAATCAAATTTTTCTATAATGCTACTCGCTGCGCTGTCGATTATTGCACTGATGAACTGAGCGCGGTCACGGGTATTTATACTCATAGTCACAGAACTTTCTCGAACTTGTAGAAAATGTCCAGAACGTTTCCAAAAAAATTATCAGATTATTATGTTACAACCTAATATATGGATAATCATTTTCAGTGTTGTCTTGATTGAGCTAGTTATACACGAGTTTACTTCGTCTATAGTCGACCGATCACTAAAATTATGTGAAATCTCATGATTAGCTTGGAAGATTTTCCCTAGAATCTTTGCCTTTTCTTTTCGAGTTATGTAATTTTTTCCCATCACTTTTAAGAGAAGGCATACTCTTACTACTTTGCCCTTGTCCAGTTTATCTAGGATTTTGTCCAAGATCTGTTTATTTAATTTCAGCCGTCTTTTTGTAACAGGGTGTTCTGTACCTCTGTCATTTACGTCGGGCCGTGTTTCTATTTTGAATAAGTATTTTTATGCTTTGTGGTATTTTTCTGTTACTAGTAGTGTGGGGTACTTTTTAGAAATTGATTGTTCAACGGCTGAGTTAATCGTCGTGGTGAGATGTTTTACCAAGCGATCAATATCGTCCGCATTTTTAATTGTGTTAAGAGAGACTTTGACATTAATGTGTTTGGTACGTATATGGAGTAACCGTTTTTTCAGGCGTGGAACTGTATTGAAAGTTAACTGGAAGGTGATTTGAGGATAGGTCATTTATCACAATTGGATCGGTTACCAAATGCGGTGTATTGGTTAAGAATATGTCAAGTGTAGAAGCCATATACTTGCTATTCGCTGGAATATAAGTAGGATCTGCAGGATGGCATATAACAAAAGGCTCTGACCTTCCTATTTCATGCAGTTGTTCCCCCCATTGTTTTGATCTTTGGTAACCCCACATTTGATGCCTGCAATTCTCCGCCGAATATACATATAATCTGAATTTAATCAAACTACTTTGAGAATGTCTTGCTTAAAATGGAGCCCAGTTTCTGGGTTAGAAATATACTGAGATAAAGGTTACTTTTCTGCGGTTTGTGATACTTATTTCTACACCTATGGCTTCTATTACTTTACGATTAATATTTGTCATTAATGAATGTTTAATGTTTTTATTCACTATAATTGAAACTCCCCCTCCTCTGGCGTAAGTTCTCTCGTTTCTGTAACAAATGAAATTGTCATGATAGAACGGATTATTTGGTTTAAGCCATGTTTCTGTTATAAGAGCAATATCGACCTTGTGTTAAATTAAGAAATTAAAGAATTCAATGTTTTTGTATCGAATACATCTAGCATTCCAAATAATAATATTCAACTTATTATGGTACATTGTACAGAGTACAGATACTTAAGTAATTGCTAGTTCTTTGATAACTTCAAATTGTTCAGAATTACTTTTACAATTATGTAGTTTACCTAAAAGCTCAGTAGTTAGTAGTTCAATTTCGTGTAGGGTAAATAGGTTGTTTGCGTTAGTGGTTGCTTTCCTTGAAGTGTCCCAGGCCGTTGGATTGTGTGTCTGATTTACAGAGGCTACCAGAGCCGTCGCGTTGTGTACGGGGGCCTGGGGCCTATTTTTGAATTCGGGGCCTATGTAAGGGCAGCGATTGTTGCAAAATGTGGAATAGATAAATCAATAAATTATTATTATTATTAAGATTTTATTATTATAAAAGACGGTTTCTAAGCCCAAATCATAAATTTTATTTAAAATTTCTAAAGCAGAAAAAGTCGTTCCTGGTTCGTTTGGAGAAATTAAATTTTTATTTTTCGAAAGTGAAAGTATTTCTATTTCTAAGTAAGGCATGAAGCGATTTGGGGGCCTATGCGACCCTGGGGCCTGGGGCTGAGAAACCCAGCAGCCGCAACCCCCCCCCCCCCCCCCCCCCCCCCCTCGCGACGGCTCTGGAGGCTACTGATCGATTTGGAAGATGGGGAAATGGTTCTTCGTTGAGATTTAATGGTTGACTTATTTCTCTGTTTCTTGCATTTGATTTCCATCCAGGGTTGAGTTGAGAGATCCGTAGCTTTATATTCTCCATTGCAGTTAGCAAATTTGACGGTGTTCTCTGAGGTGCAATTTTTTGTGAGGTGCTGTCCAGCACAAATGGCACAAAATGATTTCACGTTGGAGTGTTGAGAGCCATGGCCGAACATCTGGCAATTATAACATTGAGTTTTTCTTATGATAGTCCCAATGTACAATTGTGTTGGATTCAGTTTGATCCTTTTTTTAAGTAGCTCAGGTAGTGCCGTTGTGTTTGGTGATTTTATAGTTAATCACCTTAACTTCTTTGCATTGCAATCCTAAAAAGATAAGCTCCTCTTTAAGTCCCTCAGTTTCATGGTGTGGAGCCCTGATACGACTATTTTGAAAGGTCTATCATCTTTCTTCCTGTGAGTGAAGAATTCATGCTTAATCTCCTTAAGTTTTACAATTATCGAATTATAGTGCTCCATGTTTTCAGTGTTTACTTTGATTCCAACCGATACTAGTTTCATATAATAGTTTTTAATTTTTAGTTTTATCATAATATCACGAATCACATCACTGATAGTTTTTAACACAGTTATAGGAGGTATTTCAACTTTATTTGTTATTTCGACATTGTTTGTTCCCGAGTCAGTGATTTCCTCACTCAGATTGATATATTGTAATGGGGCAAATCGGTGTACCTATGCCTACGAGGTGCCAGGTTTCTTGCCCATACTGGACGACTTCGAGTTTATTATGGGAATTATTTTGCGTTTACTATCTTGAGTAAATGCATTTGATGATGATAAATCATCAGAATAGTTTTCGCGTAATCAATTTGTCACGGCTGGTCAGTTATAACGTGCTGATTAGATTACAATCGTACTTTTTATCTTAAACTTGAGTTCTCACTTCCGAACCGTACAACTCGTAGCTAGCATTTACGAAACGTGAAAGCAAACTGTAGTAGTGTTATGTATTTCTTAATTCTATTAGTTTTTATATTAGTCTTCTGAACTTTTTTACGCAGGTAAATTAAACCCCTTCATCTTTCAAATACTTGTTGTTTTTATCTACTTATATGATACATTGCGAATAAAATAACGTTTGTATATAATAAAATTTATTTAAACTAAGATAATAATTGATGGCAATATGTTTTTTTTTTTTTGTTCTTTCAAGAATCTATTTCTTTTTGTTGTTATAGATAACCCTATATAACGTTTTACACAAATTGTTTAAAACCGTACATACGCATGGTTGGCAGGTTGAATTTACAACTTTTAATAATATTCGAAATTAGTGGCCTCAGAATAATCGCCTTCGGTTTCAAAATAGTCAAGATGGCAGCTGAACATTTTAAATTTAAAGCGATTTTCATGAAAACCGGTACTTAGGATATTTGGGGCATGCTGATTTCAAATCCGCTATCCACATTTAGAAATTCAAGATGGCGGATCCAAAATGGCGACCCAAATTTCTCGATTTCAATGGATTTTATTGAAAATTAATACAATGATTATTCTGAGGCCACTAATTTCTAATATTATCAAAATTTGTAAATCCAAGATGGCGGATCCAATATGGCGACCAAAATGTCTCGATTTCAACGGGTTTTAATGAAAATAAGTACAATGATTTTTCTGAGGCCATTAATTTCGAATATTAGCAAAATTTCCACACATGGCGACCAAAATTTCTCGATTTCAACGGATTTTAATGAAAAGTAGTACGATTTTTTTGGGGCCACTAACTTTGAATATTATCAAAATTTGCAAATCCAAAATGGTGGAATGAATGTGAATGAAAATTAGTAAAATGATTATTTTAAGGTCACTAACTTTGAATATTATTAAGATTTGGAGATTCAAGATGGCGGGTCCATAAATAGGTTTCATGTCGAAACAATTTCTAGAATACAAACTAGATCATTTGAAAAGTGTTTAATTAGTAAGTATTTACGCCGGCTGAAACCGGGTAACCCTGCTGGTTCTAGTGGACAAAAACAGACAATTTGTATACTTGCAAATGTTAGTTCAACTGTTGTGTGCTTAATGCAGTGCAGTGTACTATAATGCAAGATTTGGACAAACTCGAATATTTATTTTTAATAATGTAGTAGGCAGGAACTTACTTGAGTTACGACGTAGCTCCCTTTCCAACTGAAGAGCGGCTTATGGAATAGTTTGAATTGCAATCGTAGCTTTCCCATGTCGTCACTAACACGGAAACTATCCGCCAAGGTCGTTAGCCAGTTGACGACATTTTCATTCGCGTACGTGATGAGTCCCTGTCCGAACGGATGCTTCCCGTCCAGAACGAAATTTATGATGCCTCTGACGGAGTTCTCGGTTAGAAGTGTCTCTTCGTCCAAGTGCACGATCCAGTCGTTATCGTTCAACACGTTAACATTATCCTCCAGGCAGTACTGTAGAGCACGGGACTTGAATAGAGCACCTGTTTTGGTTTTGTAATTCTTCGCAACAACTATCTCTCGAATTCGTCTGTGCTTTGTCAGGTTGACTGGCTTGTCGGTAACGACTTCAATTAAAAAATTTTCCAGACCTGTGTCCAGGCACGTATTCATGTTTCGCAGCACGTTGGACTTCACCAGATCCGGGAAGTCGCCACGTGTCACCACTCGGATACATATGAATGGGGCTAACAGAGGGCTGCCCTTAAGCACAACTTTCTCAGGAAAGGCATTATAGAAAACCAGGCCACAGAAATTGAACAGGACCTGTGGAAGAGTCAAAAACGTAAGGAATCTTAATAAGTACAGCAGAATCGTCGGTATCTGGCCGTATTCGGTCCAGGGATCAACGAGAGTAAAAGAGTCCTCATTGATCTTAATACCACCAGAGAATACTTCGAAGGCTATTATCACAAATATGAGGAGAGCGCAGTGCAGCAGGTGCTTGGATGTTGAATTCATCGCTTGTTTTTGTTCGGTTGAAATTAAGTAATCTACTCTTTTCAGATCAGTTTTTTATAACCGACACTTTCTGTCTAAAACGATTCCCTTCTTCTGTCCTTAGCCAGGTTGTAATCGAATTATCAAAAAATCGTAAATCGAACTTTCACGACCTCAGCTCGTTTTGACGGAATCCAATGTCCTGTCCTTTTAGTAGCGTCGGTTGGTCGTTAAAGACGCTTGGTGACTGAGATGTTTTCCGTTAGTTACATGACACCAACGACGTACTGGAAAATATAAAAAGTACTGTTAGTCTAATGCAGACACTTTTTGATCTTTAAAAGGAAAAACATCGAAAGCAGCAAAAACAAAATTTTAGTTTTGTTTCCAGTTTACTTCAAAATCAAACGAGTTAAATATCGCCTTTTGGTAGCGAATATTTCGTATTAAAATCTTTCCAACATACTAAAAAAAACTGAAACTAAATTCCAGTTTTTTAAGAAATATCACCGTTTATATAGTTTCCCCCAACAAATACAATAGTATAACTGTACATTAGGGTGCTTTTTTTTCGCAACTATTTTTTTTTTCAGTCCCACTTCGAAATTTTGTGTGAAATACCTAAACAAAGATTCTCTGAAAATTGGAGCCCTTAAGTAGTATGTAGTGTTTCTACAAATTAGCTCAATAATCCATGAAAATTCCACATTACCTTAACTTCGAAGCCCAATATCTGAAGAAATATCGATGTTAGCGATTTGGTGTTCCAGAACTTGTTTGTAGGAAATTGAATTTCCTACAAGTTTGTCGGTTACATTTTTTCTGCAGCTCTTGTTATTTACGAGATAGGGGCAAAAAACGAGAATTTCACGAACAAATTGGGTTTAGTGTCCCGTACTACCTCGATGGTGGGAGTTAGGGTTACGCCGCAATATACACTTTTGTAGAGCAATAAATTCTGAAGAAACCCTATGATTGACCAAGGTAATACCATAAAATGCCTCTGAGCTGTAGAGTTTTGAAGAAAAAAAAAATCAAAGTTTACGTGTATTTTAAACGGGAAATCTTTATACGCCTTGGTCGAGCACTTAATATTAATATTTTCAATTTTCAGGGCAGTGTTGTTTAGGTATTTCCCACAAAATTTCGAGGTGGGACTAAAAAAATAGTCGCGGAAAAAAGCACCCTACTGTACATACTTTAATTGTAAACACCGATCTTGACGATTAAGATTAAATGTCCTTTAATATTTGCTATAGTTTTTAAGGTTCCGTGAACCCTTATCAATCGCTAATGGATTCGTGTGTCTCCATCATTTTTCTGAGTTTTTTTTTTTTTTTTTTATTCTTTATAAGTAGTTAAAACGTCATAATTTGTATTCGAATGTTTAATATTTTTTGCATTAATGATTGTATGTTTAGGAAAAGTTCACTTCCGGTCCAAATCGGAAGTTGTAAAAACCATACCGTACTTAATTTTTGGTCCCCCACAATAATCCGGGAAAAAAATAGGGGTCTTCATTTAAAAAACTCGAAATCCTGTCAAAACAGTCCACTTCCGGTGCAATCCGGAAGTTGCAAATTGCACCATCAGATGGCCCCCACGAAACCCTGAACATTTTGTTAAGGTTGTTGGGTTATTAGGGTATTGGGTTATGAGTTATTTGAGATGATAGATTCATTGAATCCGGCCAAAAAAGTCCACTCCCGGTGCAAACCGTAAGTCAGAAAATACTACACCGGACTTATTTTTTGGCCCGGAACAAAAAAATAGGCGTTTCCATTTAAAAAAATAGGCGTTTCTATTTAAAAAAATCTACTTCCGGTCAAAAACCCACTTCCGGTCCAAACCGGAAGTTGCAAATTGCACCATCGGGTGGCACCCTCGAAACATTTTGTTAAGGTTTTTGGGTTATGAGTTATTTGAGGTGATATATTCAAATGACTCACCGTGTACATATGTCGCTATCGTGTACAAAGCAAATTTGTACAAAGAATCAGATATATGTATTGGGTGTGTACAAAAGCTTTTTCGCTTTGTACCTACAACAATTGTCAAGTCTGTCAATAATTGAAGCCTCTGGTGGAAGAAGGTGTTAACTCACTTTTTCAGAAAAAAATTTCTTTCCCTTTCAAACTATTTTCCGTGGCGCTAAATTTCATTTTGTAATGTAAAAATATCATCATGTGATTTTTATATGGGTAAAAATCACATGATGAGATTTTTACATTACAAAATGAAATTTAGCGCCAAGGAAAATAGTTTGAAAGGGAAAGAAATTTTTTTCTGAAAAAGTGAGTTAACACCTTCTTCCACCAGAGGCTTCAATTGTTCTTTGAACTTGCATAGGATTCTACTGGTTTCCAGAAACTTCCATATACGTTGCTATAAAAACGCGAGTGTGCGGTCTGGGGCCTCAGTCATTCGATAAACATGGAAGCGGACAAAATAAAACCGAAAAAATTTTGCACACAACCCAATTTTTTCAAGAAACTTTGAGATTTTCTTTCAGATTGTTCTTAACCCTACTTAATATATTTTTCTAAATTGTTAGCCACTTTTTGGGCCGCTTGGCTTAAAGCGCGAAGAAATGTTATTTAGAATACTACAATTTGGGGATGTCAATCAAACTCACTTATACACAAGTTCATGTGAAACATTATTATTAAAAGCTATGAGTGAGATAAAAGTTTCTCATTAGCATTTGAATAATAAATTTATTTAACAGTAAGGATTATCCAATTTTTATACAACGAGTTTTTTTTACTAATGGAAATTATAAATAACTAGCTGGGTTACCCGGTTTCACCCGGCGTTGGGTAAATACTTACTAATTAAGCACTTCTCAAATGTTCTAGTTTGTTATATCCTAGAAATTGTTTCAACCCGAAAACCCCTTTATGGATCCGCTATCTTGAAATTCCAAATCTTAATAATACTCAAAATTAGTGGCCTTAAACTAATCATTGTACCAATTTTCATTCAAATCCGTTGAAGTCGAGAAATGTTGGTCGCCATATTGGATCCGCCATCTTGAGTTTCGAAATTTGGTTAATATTCGAAATTAGTGGCCTCAGAATAATCATTGTAATAATTTTCAGTAAAATCAGTTGAAATCAAGAAATTTGGTCTCATATTGAGCCCGCCATCTTGGATTTACAAATTTTGATAATACTCGAAATTCGTAGCTTAAGAATAATCATTGTACCAATTTTCATTAAAATCCCTCGAAATCGAGACATTCTGGACGCCATGTTGAGTCCGCCATCTTGCATTTAGAAATTTTAATAATAAACAAAATTAGTGGTCTCAGAATAATCATTGTACTAATTACTATTACAATCCGTTGAAATCGAGAAATTTTGGTCGCCATGTTGGATTTGAAAATTTTGATAATATTCGAAATTAGTGGCTCCGGAATAATCATTGTACTAATTTTAATTAAAATCCGTTGAAATCGAGATATTCGGTTGCCATATTGGATCCGCCATCTTGGATTTACAACTTTTGATAATATTCGGAACTTGTATCCTCAGAATAATCATTGTACCAATTTTCATTAAAATCCGTTGAAATCGAAACACATTGGATCCACCATGTCGGATTTGGAAATTTTGCTAATATTCAAAATTAGTGGCCTCAGAATAATCATTTTACCAATTTTCATTAAAATCCGTTGAAATCGAGAAATCTTGGTCACTATATTGGGACCGCCATCTTGGATTTGTAAATTTTGATAATATTCAAAATCAGTGACCTCAAGATAATCATTGTACTAGTTTTCACTCAAATCCGTTGAAATCGAGAAATATGGTCGCCATTTTGGATCCGCCATCTTGGATTTCTAAATTTTGATGATGTTCAAAATCAGTGACCTCAAAACATTCAATGTACTAATTTTCATTACAATCCGTTGAAATCAGAAAATCTTGGTCGCCATATTGGATCCGCCATCTTGAATTTCTAAATTTGGACAGCGGATTTGAAATCCCCATCCCGCAAAACCCCTATATACCAATTTTTCATGAAAATCGCTTCAAATTTAAAATTTTCAGCCGCCATCTTGGATCCGCCATTTTGAAACCCTACAAAGTATCCTATAGCCGTTTCCTGATTCTAAGATACCTCCCCACCAATTTTCAGCCAAATCGGTTCAGCCGTTCTTGAGTTATAAATAGTGTAACTAACACGACTTTCTTTTATAGATATAGATTAAATTAAACATAAATTTTTAATTCAAAAATTGCTTAGAACACCGTCAATTTATTTAAAAAAAAACCGTTCGGCAGACTTTAACTACTATGTATGATACATTATTTTACAGAATAATTTTTTATTTTTGCAGATTAGATCAGTTTTGGTAGCCTAGATAGCAAAACTAGATGTTACATGGCTTATAACAGCAGAGTACCTATACACATTTCCAGAACGGAAAGGAATCGCACAGGACTCATTACCAGCGCAATCGAGATTTACAACAGACTAACCGAGGAAATAAAAAAAATAGACGATATAAAGAGGTTCACAAGTGCTATAAAAAAATATGTAAGAGCAGGTGCTGTAGTAAACTAACAATAGGACATATAGCAATTGTAAATAAGGTATGAATGGTGACTTCTTGAATGAGAGATACAAAAATAAAAATTAAAAGCTTTCAGTGAATGGGTGCGCGCTTGATAATTTAGGATTAAATGTTAAAATATAATTTAAGTAAATTTATTGTTATTTTTGAAAGCGGGCTGAGCTGCTCTTATACCAGCTGATTGAGCGGCTTCGGAGAAATTTGTAATTGTGATGTTCTTTTTTAGAGATTTAGGTTCAACAGGATCCACAGAGCCTAAACTCTTGTACCGTAACGGTGAAGAGTTGGGTGAATGTTTCCAGCAATACGCTGAGAAGTGCGACAAAGAAAAAATCTATAATAAAAAAATAAAATTTTAAATTTCTGTTGCTGTAATTTTTCGTCAAATGGCTGTATTCGAAAATGAAGTTTTCGTATTACCAATAAATTTTTTTGTTTATTCAAGCAGCTTAAGAAATTAGCAAATAATTTGCAAAATAAAATAAGAAACTTACAACTACGCTAAACGTTTTATTGAAGCTCTCAATTGAAAAAAAAGTCAGCCGGATGAAAATATTTCTCCATAATAAAATAGATGGATCACTTTATTGATAAGAGTTGTGATAGGGTATTGAGGGTTATTTTTTTTTATTATAAAAGTTCTTACATTCGATGTTTGTTTAGTATTCTCGCGTATCCCGTTGGTCCTCACTCGGCCCGATTTCGGGTACCTATGTCCCTTTGGAAATTGTTGGGGGAAAAACAAAACACGATTTTTTTTCTTGAGGAGGAAAAAGCATTTGAGCATAAAAAACCTCCTCGTTTATTTTCACAGTCTAATATCTTTACACTTCCTTTAGATCGGTTCACACTCGAACTGAACTTACAAAATTTTTCTTATCGCTACGAAGTGGCCAACTTCCTTTTACATATTTCTTATATTTTACTTAAGCTACGCCTTCTTTTTTAAAGGGACGAATCAGTATGCTTACATTTTATTACTGCTACCTCTCGAGGTAAACCGAAAAGATTATTTAACTGACGGCGCCGACTGCAACCCAGATGGTGTGCAGACTCATTAGAAATACCCGTTTATGATTTGTTAATTACTTTTCGAGACGAAAACAATTCGACCGAAACTAAATATCCAAATAAAATTAAACAATGTTTTCAAAAACAATTCTTCGGGCATACAGTGAGCGAAATTACTTTGGTTCCACATGTAATATCTAAAAGAAACTAAACTTAATGTTATTTAACCATTTAAATCTATTTATCATTCAATATTAAGCGCAAAAGAAAATCATTTAAACAAAAATAGAGATTAATTTATAACAAAATATTCCTTTTAATTAAGTTAAACTAAAAAACACAAATATTCGGTGCGAAATTGCAATGGATCCACTGGTAAAAAAACGATAAATGCCATTATAAATGGAAATATTGATAACTTTTAATAACTGGTATTGCCTCCTCGTTTTGTTATTAATTCAAATATTCGTTTCTCCATACTCTCTATTAAAGTCCTCAAGGTTGAAAGCGGTATGCTATTCCATGCCTCACGAATTCCATTGTTGAGCTCTTCCGTGCTATGGTACTGCTTCCCATTAGCGTAGAACTTTCGTGCTAGTGCTCCCCAAAGGTTCTCAATAGGATTCAGATCCGGGGAGCGGGAATGCCAATTCAACACCTCAATATTTTTTTCCTGAAACCAACACTTTGTAACTCGGGAACTGTGAACAGCCACGTTATCATGTTGAAATTTCCAGTTATCTGATGAAATTTCGCCACCGTATTCCAGCAGAACCTCTTCCAGAAGTTGAACATAGATTTCCTAATTCATGCGTGTTGAAATCCAGCAAATTGGTATTTTTCCATTAAAACCAAAAGCGGCCATAACTGTCCCACCTCCAAAATTTCGACTCATGGCTACTTCTTTACTTTTGTTCAAATCGTGCCAATAAAATTGTAGACCATATGGGCCATACAGATTGAACTTCTTTTCGTCAGAAAAAATTACACTTTTCCACTCCTCCTTCCAGTGCATGTGATTACGTGTGAAATTCAATCTGGCTTCCCTATGCTGCTTGGTCAGTGGTAAATTTTATTACTTATTGCACAATTAGACAGTCCCATGTCCTTATAAGCCTTTATTTGTGCAATTTCGATCGAAATCATAATCGAGTTCCACTTGGCATTCTAAAAAATATTAACTTTGGCGGCCGTTTTCAATAATATAACTGTAAATTACCTTAAAGATCTACAAGAAATAAAATACTTTCCAAAAAATTGGCTCCGCTTTTATTACACACGGCCAAGAGGATCATAAACTGAGTGGAACTAAAGCAATTTCGCACTTATATAGAACTGCTGAACAATTACTTCTGAGACCCTAAAAACCACCCTAAACCAATTTTGGAGTAAATCGGAATTATTTTCAAAAATTTGGTCCGCCATATTGGATCCGCCATTTTGAATTTTAAATCTGACGACGGGTTCTTGTTCAGCGAACCCCAAAACACTTTTTCTGAGTAATTTGGTTAAAATTAATGAAAAACTATAATTTTCTCAATCATTTTTGACTGAAAAATGGCATTTTTTTGCGAGGTGCCTCACTTTAAACAGTTATTTTCAGGTTAGAATTTTTTTTTCAAAAAACACCAAACGCCTTTAAAAACTAGACTTTCTGACAAATTTTTTGGTGTGCTCGAAAAATTGTTTACCCCAAAATTGTAATGGCCTAGCGGGGTGGCTGTCCTTCCTTTGTCTTCCTTTTCTACCCAATAAGACCGTGGAGACTCATGTGCTGCCAATACCTTTTATTTTGTAACCATATTGCTTGGTTTGGATAGAATTTGTCTTTTTGTTTAGCACTGCGGTTATAATACCTCTCAGTCTGTTTAGTATTATTTTTTATTGTTTTTATATGATCACCTCTGCTATTAAACAAAGTTTGACGAGCTGGGAGTAAAGTTCTTAACTTTCGACCCATTAATATTTCTGCCGGGGAATGTATTGAGTTTTTAATTGGGGTATTGCGGTACTCTAGTAGGGCCAGCCATAATTCTTGTTTTGACTCCACACTTTTTCTAATGAGATTTTTGGCTATTTGGACAGATTTTTCTGCTAGCCCGTTAGCCTGTGGATACCTTGGGCTGGTTGTAACAATTTCAATATCATACTTTGTACAAAATTGTTTGAATTCAAAGGAGCCAAATGGGTTATTATCTGCTATAATCGTTTTGGGTATTCCATGATACGAAAAAACATGTTTTAATTTAGATATGACTTCACTGGTTGTTTCATTTTTAAGGGCAACAATATCTAAGAATTTTGAAAAGTAATCGTTAATCACCAGGTAATTTTTTTTCTGTAGTTCAAATATATCGATTCCTATTTTATCAAATGGAATATTTGGCACCTCATGTGGAACGTAGGGCTCTTTAATATTTGAATTTCTAAATTTTTGGCATGTTTCACACTTAGCTATCAAATTTTCTATTGCCTCGTTTATGCCTGGCCAATAAATCAAACTCCTAGCTAGCGCTTTCGTTCTCTCAATTCCTTGATGAGACTCGTGTAGATTGTGAAGAATTTCTGTTCGCAAGCTTAGTGGCACTACAACTCTATCGTGCACAAAAATGATGTCCTTATCTATAGTGAGATCATTTCTTAACACTAGAACTACCAAGACCGGTCAAATTGACCGGTACTAAATTTCTTGCTTGAATTAATCATATTTTTTGAAAATATCTCTTAAGAGTAATACCAAATCTTATTAAGGTTCAAAATTACGATATATCGCGAACCTATTTCCATTTATAATTATTAATTTAAATGTGAAAGCATATTACTCTAAAGGTGCCAACAATTATCAAAATTACAAGCTTGAGCGTCGGTAGTTCTAGTGTTAATTTCCAGTAGAATTTCGCATGATCCGGAATTTCGTCTTTATTTTTGGGCCAACCGATTTGTATATACTTTGCTATAACTGTCAACTCCGGATCAAGACGAGTTTCTTTTTTAAACATCTCTTTACGTTTGTTACTTATATTTAGGGAATGCACTACTAAATCAATATCAGGAATTTCAGAAATACATTTCTCTTTATTGAAAGTCAGCTACTAACATTTGACTACCGGGTATATGTTTAATTTCCAGCTCGTATTTAAATAGACGGAGTAACATACGTTGGAGACTGGGATTGGCAATTTAATTAATATCTTTATTAGAAAGGCCCTAAATGGGTTTATGATCCGTCAATATTTCTACTTGTTTCCCGTAAATAAAGTAATGAAACTTTGTGCATGAGAACACACTCGATCTGTGAATATCTACATTCTGCATCGCTTAGGCTTCTAGACGCAAACCACACTGGCTTTGCATCCTGGAGCAAACAAGCCCCAAGTCCATATTGCGAGGCATCACATTGAATTGTGATAGGTTTCTTTGAGTCAAACATCTGTAAGCTAGAAGCTTTCATTATTAAGTTTTTTATTTGGGAAAGCCATCTCTCGTGAATGCTTTCCCACCTGACAATTTTATTTTTATTTAGCAATTCCCTCAAAGGCTGTGATATATGAGAAATATTTGGTACAAAATCAAGCACATAATTGATTATTCCTAGGATTCGCTGCAAAGCTTTTTTATTCTTAGGTGCGTTTATTTCGCTTACTGCCTTTACTCTATCAGGATCAGGATTAATACCACTTTTTGCTATCTCATGGCCCAGAAATTTAACCGTGTTTACTTTAAATTGGACTTTGATCTTGTTAAATTTAATTCCTAGGTCTTTGGCTCTTTTCATCACTTTGTTTAGTATCAGATCGTGTTCTTCCTCGGAATCAGTCGCAATCAAAATATCGTCGAGATAAATTACTAGGTCAGGTATGTCCTTAAAATTTTCTTCGTTCAGCATTTGGAACTTTTCAGGCGCTGTCTTGATCCCGAAAGGCAACCTCTTAAAAAAATAACACCCAAATGATGTGCTGTGGAGCATAACTTACTTGACTTTTCATCAAGTTCTATCTGCCAATACTCATCTTTAAGATCGAGTACTGTGAAGAGAGATTTATGGGCTAATTTTTCACTTATGTCTTGGAATGTTGGAATAGGGTAGTTTACGGGTTTAATCACTTTATTAACGTCTCTGGGATCAAGACACAACCTGACATTTTGGATATTGGACATCCATTCGACTCCAAAGTTTAATTTTTTGATTACGTTTAATTTTTCTAATCTGCCTAACTCTTCTTTTACAGCATCCCGGATAGCCAAGGGGATACAAAGATCGGGTTTTGCTACTGGAATCCCATTTTCAAAGATATCAATTTTTAAGTTTTTGGCGAACCTTCCAAGCCCGTCAAACAACTCGGCGTTTTCATTTAAAAAGCTTTCTTTAGTAAGTGGTTTGGTTAATTTATGAACTCGCTTTATGAGGTTCAGCTCTATACAGGAATTTAACCCTAATATTGGAGTTCTACCTTGTCTAGTTTTGATAAATTCGACTTATTTTATGTCATTTCTTATACAACACTCTATACTAGCTGAACCTACAATTTCAATTTCATTTCCCCCGTATGCTTGAATTATAGTATTCGAATCATTTAAAACTGATTTTTTTAATTTCTTGAAAATATTAAATGGCAGCACATTCACCCCCGCGGCCGTATCAAGCTTGATTTCAATTGGGATCTCTTCTACTTTAATAGGTTCTGACCACGTGACTTCATTACATTTCGGATTTCTCAGAGCATTAATAAAATATTCTGTATCACTATCACCATTAGCTTCTGGATCAAATTATCTTTTAAGTTCACTCACCTGATTCGATTTTATTCTTTACATTAGCTTTTGACTTACAGGCCACTGCAAAGTGATTTTTTCCACTATATCTGTTGCACATTTTACCGAATGCGGGACATTTTCTACGAGTATGATTTCCTAAGCAAAATTTGCAATTTATTATTTTTCCGCTATTTTGTTCTACACTAGTTGTCTTCGCTGGTAGATCATCATTTAACCTATTTTTGAAATTAGAGGAATTATTTCTATAGCTAAACTTGTCTTTGCTACTACTTCCCCTAGGTCTAGTAACTGCATGCAGTGATGTTGATGGATGCCCTGAAGTCGTCGGCTGCTTTAGTAGTTGTGCCGCTTGAATGTTCGATGTCTCCGCTGCCCGTGCAATTTGAATCGCTTTCGCTAAGTCCAGCTCAGCTACCTCCAACAGCTTTTTCTGGAACTTTTGATCGTTAGTCCCCATAACGATTTTGTCTCTGAGCATTCTCTCTTCCGCCGGTCCATATCCACAGGTTTTTACCAACTTTTTTATATGTATAAGAAAGTTATCAAAAGGCTCACCAGGCTCCTATAATCTGGCGTTAAACAGGAAGCTCTCATAAATTTAATTTTTCTTCGGAACACAAAAATCTTCAAACGCTTTTGTAAATTTCTTATAATCTTTTTTATCTTCATCAGATAACCCGAAAGTGTTGAAGACTTCAACTGCCTCAGGTCCAACAGCATTTAAGAACAATCCACATCAACCTTTTTATTAATTTCTGCTGCTGTGCAGAAAATTTGGAAATTCTGCCAGAACACGCGCCAATTTTCGGAAATATTGGACGCTTCCAAATTAAGTTTGTCCACTTTCCGGATGTACTCCATTGGGATGATCTTTGCTATATATTGTTACAGAATTTGCCTTCGCTTATAATTCACACTTAAAGTTGCGATCGGGCAGATATAGGGATTAGCTTTCGATCCCTCCTTTGTGAGTGTCTATGGCAGAGAAGCCAAGCGCCATATTGATGTGATCAGCTTGGCTTCTCGGATCGAAATACTCATCGATCTTTTTTGGGCTCGTCTACTTCGGTGGGCGAGTAATATTCCTAAAAAAATGTCCCCAAGTCCATCTGTCTGTCCGTTCGTTGGCAAATTCGCCAAATCATAGCGAAGGCAGACGGTGTAATTTTGCCGGCCAGCCGCTCGGCGGGCAAAAAATTGTAACACTGGTGCCAGGTGTGGGGTTCCCGGAGCCCTCCTAACCGGGGGCAACCCCACAAACCCTCTAGCGTTCAGGGCGTCGATGACGGCGATCGTGCAGCCATCTTCGGCAGCCAACCGTTGATGTAGCCGCGGTTCTCCTCTGCCACAACGCCCGCGTTTTTCACTGCCGCAATGACGTTGTGGCAGTTGTATTTCGTACCCGCCTGCGCCTCCCGCGCTCTTGTCCTCTGCCACAATGGCCGCGTTTTTCACTGCCGCAGTGACGTTGTGGCAGTTGTATTTCGCGCGCGTATCGCGGCTGCAGCCATGCCGTCGCTGCATCCATCGTAGCATTGGCCATGGCGTCCTGAATGCCGTATGAGGTTGCTCGGATGGAACTTCGAGCTTCTGACGGAGGGAGTATTGTTACAGAATTTTCCTTCGCTTATAATTCACACTTAAAGTTGCGATCGGGCAGATATAGGGATTAGCTTTCGATCCCTCCTTTGTGAGTGTCTATGGCAGAGAAGCCAAGCGCCATACTGATGAGATCGGCTTGGCTTCTCGGATCGAAACACTCATCGATCTTTTTTGGGCTCGTCTACTTCGGTGGACGAGTAATATTCCTAAAAAAATGTCCCTAAGTCCGTCTGTCTGTCCGTTCGTTGGCAAATTCGCCAAATCATAGCGAAGGCAGACGGTGTAATTTTGCCGGCCAGCCGCTCTGCGGGCAAAAAATTGTAACAATATTTTATTCCTTTAGGGGGCCTTCCACGCGGTTTCGTCAATTGATTCTCAGATTTCGTTGATCTGGGTCGTCCCATAAACTAAATTAGTTTCAACAATGTCTTACGATTTTAGCACTATTTTTTAGTTCTGAGATTAGTAATTCTCTTGGGAATTATTCCGGATTACTTTTAAAATATACCGGCTGCGCCATGTATTGCTTTTACCTAATGAAAACGACCACGGTAGATTTTACTTCACTTTATTTGTTGACGGTTGTACAGAGAGTGCTGAGCTTTGAGCCTTGCCCAAACGGGCTAGGTCTAATACAGATTTGGTATACTCCTACTGTGATAGTTTAGACCACTACGAATTCAGTCTACTTTCCTATTACATAATCTATACACAAGTTCAACATACTTCATATACTACAACCTTAACCCATTAATGCGCAAAACGAGAATTTTGTGCACCCAAGTTCAATTGTATAATTCGAATAGAAAATTGGAGCGATTTTCTTCCAAAATCGTATATAGGGGGTTTTTGGGAACGTTCTTTCAGAATCTGGCATTTGTTTTGCATAAAAGCTTCTAAAAGCCTGTTCTTTTTTGAGTTTTAAAAAAAAAAACTGCTAATTTTGTTTGGTCGTTTTTATTTTCAAAGTTGACTTTCTTGTTGTTGCTACTATTGAATAATCATATAACCACCAGAAATCGCGGTTCGAATGTCTAGATATTCTCAAAACATGGCTTTGAAAATGCTTTAGTTTTTGCAAAATGGCCATTTTGTACAGCAAGTAATAAAAAATTTAGCGATTTTTTTTACACGAAAAGGATCAACTTTACAAAAAAATTGTATAGAACAGAAAATACTTTAAATTAGCCAAACAACATGTGTGAATTTTTTCAGAATTTTTCCGACTAATTTTGGTTTTCTGGATTTGGCTAATTTTTTGAAAAATTCAAAAATGTCTGGACAAATTCTGAAAAAATTCACATGTGTTTGGTCAACTATAAGCACTTTTTGTCCTATAAAATTTATTCGTTAAATTGATCCTTTTTGTGTAAAAATATTTTTTTAGTGTTTTATGATGCTTTTGTGATTTCTGTTGGTTTCTGTTTTGGTTTCCGAGTTAAGCGACTAGAGACTTCGTGAAGCGCACTTGTGTCTACAGCAAATGTCTCACACTTCACCCCCCTATATCGTCGCAACTAATCATAGGATGACTTCAGGCCTTTTGATCAGCAGGTTGAGAGCTACCTTTCTGCAAAATTCCAGCGAATTTGACCGGGACCCGATTTCCATACAATTTGTGCGGGGTCCTTTCGTAAAAAAAAAATCCCAATAATTGTGATTTTGTTGTGAATTCAAAACCCACGTAACCCCTTAAGAAACTCTAAATAGTTTTGTGTTGATAACTGAAAGCTTGAATGGACCTGTTAATTTATCCCCAAGAATTCCTCACCAGACGTATATTTTAAAAGCTACTTGGTGCTTTCATTGAGTCACTGCCCAAGGATTCTCCTCTGACCAAAGATGCAGATTATGGAAATTTAGAATCTCTGGTAAAGGTTGTTTAATCGACGAAGAGAATACGAGAAAAATGTTCCTCGTTATTCTCTTCCCGAGTTAGCAACTATTCGCAGAAGGATTTCATATTTCCATAATCTGCATCTTGTACGGCCTGCACCGGAATGAAATGAAATGTGTGTAGACGATTATCATTCAAAATCAGATGTATTGTGTTATGGCCTACATCGAGTTACGATGCAACTCTTCTTGTACTAATAGTAGCATCAATTCCAACAATCCCTAAAATATGGTCAACTTGCGGATTTAGTTGCCTACCTTGAGATCGGCTCAAGGTAGGCAACTAAATCCAACAATAAATCGGACAACCTTCTCCTAATACTTTCAAAAGAAATTGATGAATGAGGTAGTCGTCTGTTGGGGTATCTTCCCCTATACAATTGCTGAGCTACATACGTGCTCCTTCGAGCTTCCCCATAAATTAACAACATACTACTGTGACAAAAAAGTAAAGCCAATTTATTTATAACTTTGAAAATTTTTATTTATTCTTCCAAATCTATATCATTCAAAGTAGTACCCGCCCGATACAATACACCTATGCCAGTGATTTTTCCAATCCTCGAAACACTTCTGAAACTCGATGATTGGATTGACCTTCAATTTGCTCTGTTCAAATAAACAGTTCATGTTCAAATAAACAGTAAGGTTCGTCACGGATAAACTCAAATTACTGTAGGTTTATAAGCTTGCCTTGGCTGCACCGATTCCAAAAACGACTGATTAGATATTGTAAATATTTAAGTATCAATAATTTTGTATATTTTTCTTGAATGTTCTTTGCTTTAAAGTAATAAGAAATATTATTTTTAACTTTTCAGTTTAAATTTGTACATACAGGCAAACTTTTGAAGTTGGTTTTTATTGTTCTGTAAAGTGTTTTTCACTATCCTTTATATGTATGCATATAAATATATCGATAAAATCGATCACGCTATTCCTACAGCTTCTCCTTATAAATTTGATTCTAAGGGCCGTATAAGATTGGCCTATATAAGGGATTAATTTGTTTTCGTGCTTCAATTCTAAATTTAATTTAATACAAGTGAGAAATTCACAAATACTCTTTGTTGGTGTAAAACACGTCCGTAAGTCTAGCAAGACAAAAATTTTCGAAATGTGAAGATCATGACTTCTACTTAATCCCTCTCTATGAAGGAGAGTGTTAATTGATTTTATCAGATGTTTGAAGACGTAATTGAAAAAATGTACATACGGATCAAATTTGGTATATCCCGGAAATTGTTTACACCATCTAAATATACATATACATATATTAATATACGAAATATTATAAGTAGAAGCATTAAAAAGTTGAAACAACTACCAAAAAAGACGTCCCACCGTTTTCCAAAATTTATACTTTTTCAGCAAATATTTTCTCGCAAATTTCAGTGTAATTTCTTTATTCGTCGGGGGCTTATAAAAGGCTTTTTTGTTGCAACTCTTCCACGGTAGTCCTTTCCTCTTGACATACTAACTTGATCAAAAAGTTCCTATCAGTCACCCGATTTCAGTTTTTTTTTCTTGTAAGGTTACCATATCTATCATTGACATTCTCGCCAAATTGCAGCGTTATAGCTTCATATTTGCAAAAGTGACGCCGCACTATGATATATTTTGACGATTTTTTTCCATTTTTCAATTATCTCCCGATAGAATAATGCTATTGAGATGAATTTTTTTTTAAATGAAAGTGCACACTTTGGCGGAGATGGAAAAAATACTAAAAAGTTGTGTTGACCTTCATTTGACCTTGAAAGTTGGCCTCAAAGTTGACGATTTTTAGAAAAAATTGATATTTTTGGATGTAGAAACTATATAAATTTTCCCTTTAATTTCATTTCTGACTGAAATTCTTCGGGAGGTGTTTTAGAACTAGAGAAGATCGATAAAGGTCATTCGAAGATCACGTGGAGGTCATTTGAAGGTCATTTTCGAGAGGACTACCACGAAATCGCTTTTTTCGCAGTCTGACCGGGAAAAGGATTGTAGATTCGGTCTTTGGATGCTCAGGTCGAGCCACAGCCTCAAGGATAGTCGGTAGTGGTCATCCAGAGGTCATTTGGAGGTCAATTCAAGGGTCATTTGGTGGGAATCAGCAAGAAATCGCCTTTTTTCGCAGTCCGACCGGGAAAAGGAGTTTGGATCCAGTTCTTGGATGCTCAGGTCAAGTTATAGCCTCAAGAATTATGGGTAGGGGCCAGTCTAGGGTCATATAGAGGTAATTTGAAGGTCAATTAAATGGTCATTTGGTGGGAATCACCAAGAAATCACCTTTTTTCCGCAGTCTGACCGGGAAAAGGGTTATAGACCCGGTCTTTGGATGCTCAAGTCGAGTTATAGCCTCACGGATTATCGGTAGTGGCCAGTCTAGGGCCATCCAGAGGTCAATTGAAGGTTATTCAGGTTCATTTCAAGGGAATCACCACGAAATCGCCTTTTTTCGCAGTCTGACCAGGAAGTGGATCGTAGATCCAGTTCTTGGATACTCAGGTCGAGTTGTCGCCTCAAAGATTATCGGAAGTGGCCAGTCTAGGGTCACCCAGAGGTCATTTGAAGGTCATAATCAAGGGAATCACCACGAAATGGCTTTTTTTCCACAGACTAACCGGGAAAAGGAGTGTAGATCAAGTTCTTGGATGTTCAGGTCAAGTTATAGCCTCAAGCATTATTGGTAGTGGCCAGTCTAGGGTCATCCAGAGGTCATTTTAATGGAATCACTACGAAATTGCCTTTTTCCCGCAGTCTGACCGGGAGAAGTATTGTAAATCCAGTCCCTGTATGCTCAGGTCGAGTTATAGCCTCAAAGATTATCGGTAGTGGCCAGTCTAGGGTCATCCAGAGGTCATATGAAAGTCATAATCAAGGGAATCACCACGAAACCGCCTTTTCTGCGCAGTCTGACCAGGAAAATAAGTGTAGATCCAGTTCTTGGATGCTAAGGTCGAGTTATAGCCTCAGGGATTATAGCTAGTGTCCAGTCTAGGGTCATCCAGGGGTCATTTTAAGGAATCACTACGAAATGGCTTTTTTTCCGCAGTCTGACCAGAAAAAGTATCGTAAATCCAGTCCCTGTATGCTCAGCTCTTTGAGTAAAGCGGATCTCAGACTGTTGGTAGGTTACCTAACTGGCCACCATGGGCTAAGATACCACCTATATAAGATAGGTCTGTCAAATGAGACGGATTGTCGTCTGTGTCTTGAAGACGACGAAACTGCATCACACATTTTGTGTGCTTGTCCGGCTTTAGCACGGTTAAGAAGAAAGATCTTCGGCCAAGAGTTCCTGGACTCGGCTGAAGATCGTTCATCCTCTGTAAAGGACCTTCTGGCGTTCCTTAGGGTAGCAGATCGTCTTTTACTGTAAAGGGGCTTTGGCACAAAAGACCGTCTGGTCGCAGTGCCCGCCATGAGGGTCACCCCTATAATAATAATAATAATAATAATGCTCAGGTCGAGTTATAGCCACAAGAATTATCGGTAGTGGCCAGTCTAGGGTCATTCAGAAGTCATAGCTCAACCTGAACATCCAAGAACTGGATCTACAATCCTTTTCCCTGTAAGACTGCGAGAAAAGTTGATTTCGTAGTGATTCCCTTGAAATGAGCCTGAATGACCTTCAAATGACCTCTGGATAACCATAGACTGGCCACTACCGATAATTGTTGAGACTATAACTCGACCTGAGAATACAGGGACTGGATTTACAATACTTTTCCTGGTCAGACTGCGGGAAAAAAGCAATTTCGTAGTGATTCCATTAAAATGACCTCTGGATGACCCTAGACTGGCCACTACCAATAATGCTTGAGGCTATAACTTGACCTGAGCATCTAAGAACTGGATCTACACTCCTTTTCCCGGTCAGTCTGCGGAAAAAAAGCCATTTCGTGGTGATTCCCTTGATTATGACCTTCAAATGACCTCTGGGTGACCCTAGACTGGCCACTTCCGATAATCTTTGAGGCGACAACTCGACCTGAGTATCCAAGAACTGGATCTACGATCCACTTCCTGGTCAGACTGCGAAAAAAGGCGATTTCGTGGTGATTCCCTTGAAATGAACCTGAATAACCTTCAATTGACCTCTGGATGGCCCTAGACTGGCCACTACCGATAATCCGTGAGGCTATAACTCGACTTGAGCATCCAGAGACCGGGTCTATAACCCTTTTCCCGGTCAGACTGCGGAAAAAAGGTGATTTCTTGGTGATTCCCACCAAATGACCATTTAATTGACCTTCAAATTACCTCTATATGACCCTAGACTGGCCCCTACCCATAATTCTTGAGGCTATAACTTGACCTGAGCATCCAAGAACTGGATCCAAACTCCTTTTCCCGGTCGGACTGCGAAAAAAGGCGATTTCTTGCTGATTCCCACCAAATGACCCTTGAATTGACCTCCAAATGACCTCTGGATGACCACTACCGACTATCCTTGAGGCTGTAGCTCGACCTGAGCATCCAAAGACCGAATCTACAATCCTTTTCCCGGTCAGACTGCGAAAAAAGCGATTTCGTGGTAGTCCTCTCGAAAATGACCTTCAAATGACCTCCGCGTGATCTTCGAATGACCTTTATCGATCTTCTCTAGTTCTAAAACACCTCCCGAAGAATTTCAGTCAGAAATAAAGTTAAAGGAAAAATTTATATAGTTTCTACATCCAAAAATATCAATTTTTTCTAAAAATCGTCAACTTTCAGGCCAATTTTCAAGGTCAAATGAAGGTGATCACAACTTTTTAGTATTTTTTTCATATCCGCCAAAGTGTGTACTTTCATTTTAAAAAAAATTCATCTCAATAGCATTATTCTATCGGGAGATAATTGAAAAATGGAAAAAAAAATCGTCCAAATATATCATAGTGCGCCGTCTTGAATACATCTGCCTCTGTGTGTGTTTCGCTTTTTGCGACTTTGCATAAACGAGTTAGTATAAAATGTTGAGTTAAGAACGAATTCAAGCGTTTCATCAAAAGCAAACGTTTATGTGTTCCTTGAGGATGATGAACGAGCCCGTCGAAGATGACGAACGCAGTGACAGTCCTTCGACATAGAAAACCGACGAAAACATCGGTAAAATCAAGGAAATGATTGCCGAAAACCACAAATTGACCATTAGAAAGCTAGCAGAGGACTTGAACATGGCTTATGGATCAGTTCAAAGCATTTTGGTTAATTCAGATGTGTCGCTGCAAAGCTGGTGCCAAAAGAACTGAATTTCATGCAAAAAAGGAACTGCGTTGACGTCACGAAAGACATAATTTCGATGGTTGAATTCGACCCAACATTCATCCAACGCATAATTAGTGGATCCGATGATCGTCGATGATACAGGGTTTATCGTACTATTCTATTATTTCACTATATCATCAAAAAAGTGCACATTTGGCTCCCACGAGGTTACCCGGTTTCTTGGTGCAATCAACAAATTCGCAGAAACAGCGTCTAGACGCTGAGTATGCATTAAACTAGCTGGATAATCCAAATTCATATAAAAGATTTTAGGGAAACTTGTTGTTCAGTTAGTCATTCACAGTCAGTTAGTTTTTAATCTTTATAGAGTCAACTTGTAATTTAAAATAATAAATCCTCTGGTCAAAATGTAATACTTCTTTTTTTTTAAATAATTTTAATGTTTAAACTTTAACTGGCGCAGTCGGGGCGGATATTTTTTCTCGTGTCGATTTATTGAATAATAAGACTCGCGGCCGAAGCTTTATCGGTTAAAAATCGAGTGCTTATCGATAAAGTACACTTGCAGTCGAAGGGTTATTGGCCAAAAATCGAGTGCGACAGGAGAAAGATAGAATCTGCAGAAATCCAGACATCAGTTCAACGAAGGAATATCGTCGGACAAGGAGTCTACCCCGCTACTAGTTCAACGAGGAAAAATCGAAGGACAATGTGGCTTTTAATAGTACTGTAAGTCGAGATATTTGAATATAGTCCTAAAATCTTCCTATGCCCTTTAATAAGAGAAAACTTAACCAAACCCCAAATCCCTATCCAACATCTAGAATATTCGAAATAGTTTAGGCTTATTTAGAGTAAGATCCAGTGAAAATATTAATGAATCGCATAGTGTTTTGTTTAATTCGAGTGAAAATCTTGCCGTGATAAGAGAAATAGATAATAAAATCAGTTCGGGAAAAAGTGATATAAATAATTCATTGAACGCTAATCTAAATAAAACCATGGCTACAAATACCTCGGAAAGTCAAAGCCAACCAGCTACTATAAAGACAATCGACATTTTTAATTCGTTAAGGGTTCTGGATGCCATTAAGGACCTCCCTAAATTTGACAGGAATCCACGACTACTATTTGACTTTTCGACGAAGTTCGCTCACTTATTTCTATTGTTAACGGTACGCCTTACGGGCAATTGTTGCTACGTGCGATCCGTAACAAAATCACTGGGCCTGCAAACGAAATCCTAAACATGTACGGGACCCCACTAGATTGGGAAAAAATAAAAGAAAATTTAATTTTGCATTACAGCGATAAAAGAAACGAAACGTCATTAATCCGCGACCTTCACAAAATGAAGCAGAATAGTGAAACAGTAGAAAAATTCTACCGTGAAATAATAGAATTATACTCTAGTATGGTCAACCACGTAAACATACATGAGAAAAATGCAAACGTAATTAGTGCAAAAAAGAACCTTTTTTCAGAAATGTGCTTAAACACATTCCTATCCGGCTTGAGAGAACCTTTAGGCTGTATAGTTCGAGCAATGCAACCTAAAACATTAGCAGAGGCTTTTGCGTTCTGCATGAAAGAACAAAACATACACTACGCTAAATCTGAACCGAACAAGCTTATGTTAACTCCAAAGCCCCAAAATAGTGTACCCCAAAATTTACAGAAGACAATTTAGACCCCCGTCGCGTGGTCTGCCATTTCAGTACCAATTACAACGGCCTTATCAACCAAACTCCAGCTCCATACAACAAAGACATCCACATAATATCAACTATCCATCCTTCCAACAGAGAACACCCTATTCCCATAACCAAAACTCTCTAAGACCACAAAATTCCAACTTTTTCTACCCGAATAATCAAATTCTACAAAGACCACCGAATTTTGGGTTCAATAGGACTAATCAACCCTTACCAAAACCTGAACCAATGGACATTTCATCAAGCAATGTAAAAATGAATCGTCCCCAACCTCAGAATATTCAATAACCTAATAATCAGTTCAGACCTACCGGACATCCAAGTCAGAGATACAGGGCACTCCACAACATTTCAGAAGGCGAAATCGAAGCTCAAGGACATTGCCCTTCAACCTCCACCAGTAACGAAATCCCGGATCAGGAGACCAATTACTATCCCATAGAAAATTTCTCTACTTTCTCTGATACTTATCCTTGCCCTTCTGAAACTTTAACATACCCTAGTAATAACGATTACAACAACTTGGGTTATCAAAGCGAGCTTGACGACTCGGTTTTTCCACTAACCGCCTCGACAGCTCAGTTGGATACTTAGACATCAACAAGCATGGGTTTATTCTCCCCTATATCAACATCTCTTCGCCTTTTGGCTGTCCTCTCAAATTCCTTATTGATACGGGAGCACCTTCCTCCTTTATCAATCCAGAATATGTCCACCCAAGCGATGTCATAAAAAGTGAACCTACAACGATAAGCACCGTGCTAAACACACATACTCTCAACCAAATGATAATTCTTCCAAATTTCGTAGAGTTTAACCAACCAGGAGAAATCTGATTCCTTATATTTCGATTCCATGGTTATTTCGATGGGTTATTACGTATCGATGCTTTGACGCAATTAGGAGCCAAACTTGATTTAGCAAACAATACCTTACTCACACAGCATGCAAAAATCCCTCTTCAATTTAAACCCAACTTCTCATCAAAAAAATATAAAATTCCTCCTCACTCTAAAAGTATTGCAAGGCTACCAGTAGATGTACAAAATGGAGACATTTACGTCAGAAGAACAGAGATAAAACCACAACTAAATATTTCTGAAGGTCTATACCATGTCAAAGATTGGTATTGTCAGATAGAAGTTGTAAATTCATCCAACAACGAGCAAGATCTCTATATTGAACAGCCAATAAAGGTAGAAAAGTTTTCTCAAGAAAGTTTCGCAGAAGTAAATAATTTTAACATACACTATAACCAGGAAATAGAACCACTCATTGCACCATTCGGCAGTTACAGGGTGATTCGTAAATCAGGATTTTGCCTTATATGCGAACCGCTCTTGTATTTTTATCTTTTTTTCTACGCATCGCAGCGGCCCCAACCGGTCTCAAAAAATTACTATTTCCAAAACGGTCAACACCACCCCCCCTATCCGCAACCCCTTGGCCGCAATCCCTCCTGGAAGTTGAAAAAATTAACTTTTATTTCACGATCTTTCACCTTTCGCCCCACTTTTCTCCGAAATTCATGTTATTAACATACCTACTTTTTATTTTTTTAAGGTTACCTATCTATGTAATTACCTTTCCAAAAAGGTGCAACATGCCCAGGTAGAAAAAGGATACGAAAATTTATTTACAAAAATCCTTTTACAGAATATCATGACAATTCGAATTTTGAAGAAATTATACTTAAATTAACTAAAAAATACATTTTGTTCGCTTAAAAACTAATTACAATTAATACTTATGTCCTACAAAAGCTGTTCAAAATGTTCTCCGCCAGTTTCGATGCATGCAAGTAGCCTTGGTCTTATTTCACGTTTGAGGTCTATGGTAGCCAGTCTCTCCCGTATTTTCGTGGCTGCAGTCCCAATCCTGGTAACTAATTCTTCTCTGGTGTTGATTGGTCTTGAGTAAACTTCATCTTTCATCATTCCCCATAAGAAAAAGTCCAGTGGAGTAAGGTTCGGAGACCTAGCAGGCCAAGGAATCGGTTCACCTCGTCCAATCCAGCGCTCTGGGTAATGTTCATTCAACCTTGCCCTAACAATGTTCCCAGTATGCGCAGGTGCTCCATCGTGCTGTAAATAAATTGCGCTTCTGGTGGCCAGGGGGATGTCCTCCAACAGATCCAGAAGGGTATTCTCCAAAAAGTCCGAATATAACTGACTATTCAGCACTTGAGGCAAGATGAAGGATCCTATAAACTGGTTGCCGATGATGCCAGCCCAGATATTGACACTAAATCTTTGCTGGAAGGACCGACAACTTGTCCTATGTGAGTTCATATCTGACCAGGTGTGGAGGTTGTGGAAGTTTGTGATGCCATCCCGGGTGAATTGCGATTCATCCGTCCACAGAATTCGGTCTAGAAACCTTCTGTTTTCGATGTCAGACTCGAGCAGCCAAGTGCAGAATTGCAATCGTCTTTCGGAATCTCCTTCCTGTAGTGCTTGGACCGGGATATGGTGGTATGGATGTAGTCCCTCTAGGTTCACAACGGTCCAAACTCTCCCTGAAGACAATCCTAACCGTCGTGCGACCTGCCTGATGCTTATTTCAGGGCTGTTCCTGACGATGTAGAGGATTTGTTGGTCGGTGTCCGCTGAATCGGCCGATGTTCCTGATGGCGTTTCTGCTCTGGGGGCGGTTACACTTCCGGTTTCTTTTAACCTTCTGAAAGTCCTTGAAAATACCCTTATGTCGGGTACATGCCGATTCGGGAATCTCCTTTGGTATTCTCGTACGGCCTCACTATCATTTCCATCTACTAAACCGTACACGTAAATTATATCGGCATACTCTTCAACACTGAATTCTGCCATTTTATCTTAATTTTTTCTATTAAACACCCGTTCTTATCACTTGCTTCTTCAACTGTTGTCAATGTCCTTTCAAACTTACCCATTTTTATACCATAATTCATAGGAGGTATTAGAAACGGAGCGTCAGGATACTTAGGAGTCAATACTGGACATAATAAATTAATAACCCAATTTAACGAGGTTACATTTATTATTTGATTACTGTTTTGCTGAAATAATAAAAATGTATTACCTGTGTTTCCTAAACAAACATTTCCGAACTTGCTGTCATAAAAATTGTTTACTTAACGACTTTTTCCATTATGGTGCAATAAAATAATTAGGTACCTGTGAGGATGTTTTAATTTCAGGACTTTTGCAACCCCTTTCTACCTGGGCATGTTGCACCTTTTTGGAAAGGTAATTAGATAGGCAACTTAAAACAAATAAAAAGTAGGTATGTTAATAACATGAATTTCGGAGAAAAGTGGGGCGAAAAGCGAAAAATCGTAAAATAAAAGTTAATTTTTTCAACTTCCAGGGGGGATTGTGGCCAAGGGGTTGGGAATAGGGGGGTGGTGTTGACCGTTTTGGAAAGGGTTTGTGATTTTTTGAGATCGGTTTGGGGCCGCTGCGATGCGTAGAAAAAAAGATAAAAATACAAGAGCGGTTCCCATATATAAGCAAAATCCTGATTTACGAATCACCCTGTAACTGCCGAACGGTGCGAGATGCTCCCCCCCCCCCCCCCCCCCCCCCCACCCCTACGATTTTTTGCTTGTCTCGGTATGACCTTTCACCTCCTGCAATATTTCCCTCCTACCTCTGAACACCCTGTACACAAAGTCTTACCGATATCGATATGTTCATAAGGAAGAGGTACGTCGCCAAATTTCCGATATGCTTGATCAAGGTATAATCGATAACCGAAAACTACTCTACTTCCTTGCAAGAACACATAGAAAATTTGAAAAAAGTCTTTCAAAAACTAAGGGAAGCTAATTTGAAAGTACAGCTAGATAAATCAGATTCTTACATAAACAAATAGATTTCCTCGGTCATGTGGTAACCACAGAAGGTATGAAACCCAATCCTGCTAAAATTCGTACAATTAAAGAATATCCGATACCCAAATCGCAGAAAGAAATCAAATCCTTCTTGGGTCTTCTCGGTTATTACCGAAAATTTATTCGAGACTTCGCTAAATGAACGAAGCCGTTCATCCAATGCCTAAAAAAGGGAAAATCAGTAGTAATGACAGGTGAATATATAAAAGCATTTCAGAACTGCAAAGACCTGTTAATGAACGACCCTATCCTTCAATTTCCAGATTTCTCCAAACCCTTTGTCTTAACGACAGATGCCAGTAACTACGCAATTGGCGCTGTGATGTCGCAGGGCCCTATCGGAAGCGACAAACCCATATGTTTTGCGAGTCGTACTCTTATGAACTCAGAAATAAACTATTCAACGATCGAGAAAGAACTATTGGCGATCGTTTGGGGAGTAAAATATTTTAGACCCTACCTTTTCGGAAGAAAATTCCAAATAATAACAGACCACAAGCCACTTACGTGGATAATGAGTTTGAAAGACGCCAACTCCAGGCTAGTCCGCTGGAGACTCAAGTTAGAAGAATTTGATTACGATATCGTGTACAAAAAAGGCAGCCAAAATTCTAACGCGGACGCTTTAAGCAGGGTAAAGATAGAACAAGCAGAAATCTCTAAAATTTCCAAAGACGTTGAACTGCATCTCACAGAAGGCAACAACAAGCGTTGATGGTTCCACCATTCATGCCATTCACTCTGCATTAGAACATATGGGCGATGGAATCCCAATTTCCGAAAGACCGTTGAATGAATTTTCCATACAACTTATTTTGGAGGAATCTAACCCAAAACCCGAATATCAACTGTTAATGCCATTTAAAAACAAAAAACGGAAAATTATAAGAATTCCAAACCATTTGGAACCCACAATAAGGATTCTTAAAAGATACCTAACCCCAAACAGGCTAACGGCGGTGTATACGAGTGACGAAATATTTAAGAGTTTACAAAACACTTATTCAAAATTCTTCTCACAATCAAAATTATTCAAACTAATTAGATGCACGGAAATTCTCGAAGACGTGGTGAATAGTGATAGACAAGACAAAATTATTCAGGACTACCATCATAACACGAAACGCTCTTACATTTAAAAAGGGAATATTTCTTCCCCTTTATGAAAAATAAAATAACTAAAATCATAAATAACTGTGATGTATGCCAAACGCTCAAATATGATAGAGAGAAAAGCAATTTCGTAGTGATTCCATTAAAATGACCTCTGGATGACCCTAGACTGGCCACTACCAATAATGCTTGAGGCTATAACTTGACCTGAGCATCTAAGAACTGGATCTACACTCCTTTTCCCGGTCAGTCTGCGGAAAAAAAGCCATTTCGTGGTGATTCCCTTGATTATGACCTTCAAATGACCTCTGGGTGACCCTAGACTGGCCACTTCCGATAATCTTTGAGGCGACAACTCGACCTGAGTATCCAAGAACTGGATCTACGATCCACTTCCTGGTCAGACTGCGAAAAAAGGCGATTTCGTGGTGATTCCCTTGAAATGAACCTGAATAACCTTCAATTGACCTCTGGATGGCCCTAGACTGGCCACTACCGATAATCCGTGAGGCTATAACTCGACTTGAGCATCCAGAGACCGGGTCTATAACCCTTTTCCCGGTCAGACTGCGGAAAAAAGGTGATTTCTTGGTGATTCCCACCAAATGACCATTTAATTGACCTTCAAATTACCTCTATATGACCCTAGACTGGCCCCTACCCATAATTCTTGAGGCTATAACTTGACCTGAGCATCCAAGAACTGGATCCAAACTCCTTTTCCCGGTCGGACTGCGAAAAAAGGCGATTTCTTGCTGATTCCCACCAAATGACCCTTGAATTGACCTCCAAATGACCTCTGGATGACCACTACCGACTATCCTTGAGGCTGTAGCTCGACCTGAGCATCCAAAGACCGAATCTACAATCCTTTTCCCGGTCAGACTGCGAAAAAAGCGATTTCGTGGTAGTCCTCTCGAAAATGACCTTCAAATGACCTCCGCGTGATCTTCGAATGACCTTTATCGATCTTCTCTAGTTCTAAAACACCTCCCGAAGAATTTCAGTCAGAAATAAAGTTAAAGGAAAAATTTATATAGTTTCTACATCCAAAAATATCAATTTTTTCTAAAAATCGTCAACTTTGAGGCCAACTTTCAAGGTCAAATGAAGGTCAACACAACTTTTTAGTATTTTTTCCATCTCCGCCAAAGTGTGCACTTTCATTTAAAAAAAAATTCATCTCAATAGCATTATTCTATCGGGAGATAATTGAAAAATGGAAAAAAATCGTCAAAATATATCATAGTGCGGCGTCACTTTTGCAAATATGAAGCTATAACTGCTACATTTTATACAATAGCCAGTCCATCAAGGAATATTGTTGTAGCTGTATACATGGTCGCCGCACGTTAGGCAGTTGTGCTCATATTATAAGTATAATATATTTTTTTTCTTGGGCCAGATATGAAGATCATCTTCTCCAGCCTGCAGGATTTTTAGATGCCGTGTGTTATAATACTGAAAATTATTAAATAAAAGCATTACCATTTTAATTTTTTTTTTTTTTACATAGCATAGATACCAAAGTTCCCATTTAAACCCAGCATGCATAAGTTATGACGTATAATGTGAATTTGCTGTAAAAAAAACGCAATTCCGCTGTTAAAAGGTCTACTTCCGGTCTGAATATTCCACTTCCGGTATTAAGCGGAGGCGATAAAGTCCCCATTTAAAACCAGCATGCACGAATTATGACGTAGAATGTGAATTCGCTGTAAAATATTGCAATTTCGGACTTAAAGGTTACTTCCAGCTAGAACAACTTCAAAGGTCATTTAGAGGGCGAAAACGTTATTTTTTTGAAAATGTACTGAATGAAAGTTGTGTATTTTTCATCGTGGAATCCGAATTCGAGGTCATAACGTACCCATACATTTAAAAAAAATATACTTCCGGTCTAAATAACGCACTTCCGGTCGAGATCGGAAGCTGAAAATAGCGCCAGTCGATAGAGCGTACCCATTTTACTTAAATGGAGTAATCGCCTCGGCGAAAAAAAATGTTTTTGCCTGATTTAGAAGAGGTGGCCGGGTATTTTTGGACACCCTGTATATATAAGGTGTAACATTATTAGATACGGATATTTTGAGAGGGGTATGTATACGTCCTAATAAACGCTAGTAGGAATGTTTCTCGGAACGTTAGTGGTGTACAGGGTGATTACGTTTTGTGACAATTATTATTTTATTTTATGTATGAAAAATAAAATGTCCTCTGATAATGTTGATTTTTCACTCAAAGCGTTTATTAGGACGTATACATACCCCTCTCAAAATATCCGTATCTAATAATGTTACACCCTGTATATATATATAATTAAATAATAATTATTATAATATATTTTCATCTTTATAAATATAATATATACTATAATAAAATGTATCATCGTTTAATAACACTGTAATAGTGATATATTAAATAAAACTCAATAAAAATGAATGTAACTATTATGATTCTAATTATCTTATTTAGGCTCATAACTCCTATACTACATGGTTTAGAAGGCTGATTTTTTGGTGACGTGATATGTTCAACTTACTGAACACATTGGTATATATTTCGTTGCTGGCGATTCTGGGTATTTTTTTGGCCAAGTCCTTACTATTTTTTTTAATCTTTTTCTTCTTTCGCGCTTTATAATCTTAATAGTTCTTTAAAATTTTGAGGTGCATAATATTTTTCTGCGTCTCATGACTAATAAGATAAAAAAATTATAAAGATTCCGAATCTCGAGGCAGCGATAGTGCGTCCGCTGAGGTTTAAAGTCGTAAAAAAAAGGCGAAAAATATCACCAATATAGTGCAATTATTTCACCACATCTCTAAGTTTTTTACTTTATTACTACCTTTTTCCGATTACTCGTTTGAGCCACTGTATTATATAAATTCGAAACAACTTAGCCCCAGTCAGAATTAATTTATTTGGAATTCGAGGAATGCTGCTAAATAACTTTGAAAGTCAATATCGAAAGGGAGAAACACACGATTTCTTGGTAATTAATTTTATATAAAACAATTCGAGTTCGTTGCAATCACCAGTGACACTTTAATAGGTGATGCCGGGTGCAATAGGTATGCAACTTGGTTTCCAACACCCTTTCGATCTATCGGTAAAAGTAAACGTCACAAAGCAAATTCAGCAAATATCACAGTAAAGCACAAAGTGTCTGCAATAAAGTATGTCAATACTCAATAGATTAGTCACACTGGAAAAGATACTACGGCGCGTAAACGCTCGAACTTGCATTCACGAACGAGACCTATTTGTTTTGAGAACGATTTTCTTTCGGTCACTTATGAGCGATCGTTTACATACCCTAATGGGTAGGTAGAAATTTGGAATGTGTGATTGCATGAGTTAGTCCCATGGAAAATTAAACGAAACGTTGAATTTTGTTATAATTTCAATTTAGTTGAGGTTAAAGGGAAATAGAAAATGTAATTATTAAATATTCAAGTTTTCCCTTTTATATAATAACGTTTTATTTTAGAATATTGTAGTTATTATTTTATTTTTAGCTAATTTAATTTAATTTAATTTTTAAAATACTATCCTCCGAAAACAAAATCTTCATGTTTTCTTTATAAAAGTCAGTTCCTCTCTGAAAACCCACCTACGCAATCCTACTACAATTTTCCACTTCTTTTCAAATGCTACTATGTTAATAAACCGAGGCACCAGTGCCTGACGTAGTACATTGTCGCCACAAGGTGTATATTTATCTAAAATTATTGATTTGATTTTTTAATTCCAAGGATGCAATGTTTTTCTTTTTGAAATATCTGGTAAATATTTTAATAAATTAAAATGCTTTATTTGTGATGGCACTCAAAGTGAACTACTTGACGATAGTGTTAATATTGTAGCGTTTCCGCCAGAGCTTTTTTTTAAACTGGTTTTCTATCGATTACTATAATTTGGGTAGATTTCGGTAGAACCAATCTCTTTAAGGTCGGAGCTTTTGGTAATGGACCTTATAAACGTCTGAGTAATTACCAATAGGAAAACAAAGAAATTAAAAAGCAGACAACGAGAATTCATTTTCGGTTTGAGTCATTTACAAACAATTCGGGAAAAAATTACTATTCGTATTGACTTGTATAGTTGTCAATTTGCTAGATTCGGTGTAATCCGGCTGTTTAAAATGGCGCAATGACTTCAGGTAATTGGCAATAAAGTAGACAACAATTTATTAATGAGTTTACCTACACAACTGATTATTATCTTCCTATAAATATTTTTTACAAAGAAATCGCGCGGAAAATTCCAAAAGTAGTCAAACTGAAAAAGAAGAAATAATATTTATCACGAAGCAAGAACACGAGGAAAGAAAGTTTACAGATTGCTTCACTTGACAGTAACTACCTACTAACCAATTAAATGCTAATCACTTGAAATATTTCTAGATATAGGTATGTACTCGAAACACAGAGATTATTTGATTAACTTGTAAACATCGATTAACAGAAATTTATAGATTGTGGACGGCTGTAGGTCATCGCACGGAAATGACAAATTATTGATTTTATCGAATGGATTTTCAAAGCACTTTTTTCCGGTCAAAATTAAAATTCGGTCGCATATTGAAATTAAGAACTTCTTTATTGAACCAATAAAACAAGTTAGATATCCCAATTAGGGACAAATCGTGTTGCCAGTGTTCTGCTGTGGACAAAATAACCAGACCATTATTTTATGCTAATAAACTTTCGCTCGTATTAATCAACAATAAACATTGAGACTTGCAAAAAGGTTTATCTTATCCGTCTCATCAAAAGGTATTTTACCAAAGTACGTTGAAAGTGGCAAACACCCATATAATCAATCTTTAAGGAGGACGCAAAAAATCCCGGACGACTCAAATAAAGTTCCTACATAATCAACTGAAACGGCGCATTATGGCGAGTAAGAAGAACAGAAATGTTCTGAGCGAGTGTTTAAAATATTACGTCAAAAACCTCAATAGATCAACGAGTATTATAGGAAAGAAAAAAAAAAAGAAAAGAGGGACTAATTTGGAGCCACGCTTTATTCAGTGTGTACTACCGTATGATTACACAAAACCACAGATTGATAGCCATCTCCAATTAGTCTAGCTCTTCCTATTTAATTCAAGCAGCATTGAGTGTTAGTGCGGAGTGAAAAAAAAAATGTGGTTCTCTCATGGGTAAAACGTCCTTTTCAATATATATCCTCCACATCTATGAAAAAATACCTTGCTTGATATATGTTTCATTAATTAATACGACTAAAAAAAAAAAACGCTCCGGGGAACGCGTTTTAGTAGCCAAGAAGAGAAAATGGAGAAATTGAAGACGGCTCTGATGGCCATACCGAAAAAGGAATATCCAAAATGTTTTATTTTATTTTATTCGCTTATACAACATTTTTTAGTTCTGTGGGTGTTTTAAAAAGATTTACCTATACTTCTTTCATTATTCGTCTTTCACAACAATCATGTAATACTTTTCCATTCGACAAGTAGCATTTGTTTCCAGTTACATACTTCGATTAATGTTTGATTTGGAATATGAAATTTTTTGTTGTGTTGTATATAATATGTTTTTTTAATTATATAAAATATATAGGAAATATGTATTTTTTCGAATGTATCCTAACCCTCAACGGCCGCACTGGGTTGAGGGTAACCCAGAGCCCGGATACAAATTACTATTTTTTTTAATCTTTTTCTTCTTTCGCGCTTTATAATCTTAATAGTTCTTTAAAATTTTGAGGTGCATAATATTTTTCTGCGTCTCAAGACTAATAAGATAAAAAAATTATAGATTCCGAATCTCGAGGCAGCGATAGTGCGTCCGCTGAGGTTTAAAGTCGTAAAAAAAAGGCGAAAAATATCACCAATATAGTGCAATTATTTCACCACATCTCTAAGTTTTTTACTTTATTACTACCTTTTTCCGATTACTCGTTTGAGCCACTGTATTATATAAATTCGAAACAACTTAGCCCCAGTCAGAATTAATTTATTTGGAATTCGAGTAATGCTGCTAAATAACTTTGAAAGTCAATATCGAAAGGGAGAAACACACGATTTCTTGGTAATTAATTTTATATAAAACAATTCGAGTTCGTTGCAATCACCAGTGACACTTTAATAGGTGATGCCGGGTGCAATAGGTATGCAACTTGGTTTCCAACACCCTTTCGATCTATCGGTAAAAGTAAACGTCACAAAGCAAATTCAGCAAATATCACAGTAAAGCACAAAGTGTCTGCAATAAAGTATGTCAATACTTAATAGATTAGTCACACTGGAAAAGATACTACGGCGCGTAAACGCTCGAACTTGCATTCACGAACGAGACCTATTTGTTTTGAGAACGATTTTCTTTCGGTCACTTATGAGCGATCGTTTACATACCCTAATGGGTAGGTAGAAATTTGGAATGTGTGATTGCATGAGTTAGTCCCATGGAAAATTAAACGAAACGTTGAATTTTGTTATAATTTCAATTTAGTTGAGGTTAAAGGGAAATAGAAAATGTAATTATTAAATATTCAAGTTTTCCCTTTTATATAATAACGTTTTATTTTAGAATATTGTAGTTATTATTTTATTTTTAGCTAATTTAATTTAATTTAATTTTTAAAATACTATCCTCCGAAAACAAAATCTTCATGTTTTCTTTATAAAAGTCAGTTCCTCTCTGAAAACCCACCTACGCAATCCTACTACAATTTTCCACTTCTTTTCAAATGCTACTATGTTAATAAACCGAGGCACCAGTGCCTGACGTAGTACATTGTCGCCACAAGGTGTATATTTATCTAAAATTATTGATTTGATTTTTTAATTCCAAGGATGCAATGTTTTTCTTTTTGAAATATCTGGTGAATATTTTAATAAATTAAAATGCTTTATTCGTGATGGCACTCAAAGTGAACGACTTGACGATAGTGTTAATATTGTAGCGTTTCCGCCAGAGCTTTTTTTTAAACTGGTTTTCTATCGATTACTATAATTTGGGTAGATTTCGGTAGAACCAATCTCTTTAAGGTCGGAGCTTTTGGTAATGGACCTTATAAACGTCTGAGTAATTACCAATAGGAAAACAAAGAAATTAAAAAGCAGACAACGAGAATTCATTTTCGGTTTGAGTCATTTACAAACAATTCGGGAAAAAATTACTATTCGTATTGACTTGTATAGTTGTCAATTTGCTAGATTCGGTGTAATCCGGCTGTTTAAAATGGCGCAATGACTTCAGGTAATTGGCAATAAAGTAGACAACAATTTATTAATGAGTTTACCTACACAACTGATTATTATCTTCCTATAAATATTTTTTACAAAGAAATCGCGCGGAAAATTCCAAAAGTAGTCAAACTGAAAAAGAAGAAATAATATTTATCACGAAGCAAGAACACGAGGAAAGAAAGTTTACAGATTGCTTCACTTGACAGTAACTACCTACTAACCAATTAAATGCTAATCACTTGAAATATTTCTAGATATAGGTATGTACTCGAAACACAGAGATTATTTGATTAACTTGTAAACATCGATTAACAGAAATTTATAGATTGTGGACGGCTGTAGGTCATCGCACGGAAATGACAAATTATTGATTTTATCGAATGGATTTTCAAAGCACTTTTTTCCGGTCAAAATTAAAATTCGGTCGCATATTGAAATTAAGAACTTCTTTATTGAACCAATAAAACAAGTTAGATATCCCAATTAGGGACAAATCGTGTTGCCAGTGTTCTGCTGTGGACAAAATAACCAGACCATTATTTTATGCTAATAAACTTTCGCTCGTATTAATCAACAATAAACATTGAGACTTCCAAAAAGGTTTATCTTATCCGTCTCATCAAAAGGTATTTTACCAAAGTACGTTGAAAGTGGCAAACACCCATATAATCAATCTTTAAGGAGGACGCAAAAAATCCCGGACGACTCAAATAAAGTTCCTACATAATCAACTGAAACGGCGCATTATGGCGAGTAAGAAGAACAGAAATGTTCTGAGCGAGTGTTTAAAATATTACGTCAAAAACCTCAATAGATCAACGAGTATTATAGGAAAGAAAAAAAAAAAAAGGAAAGAGGGACAAATTTGGAGCCACGCTTTATTCAGTGTGTACTACCGTATGATTACACAAAACCACAGATTGATAGCCATCTCCAATTAGTCTAGCTCTTCCTATTTAATTCAAGCAGCATTGAGTGTTAGTGCGGAGTGAAAAAAAAAATGTGGTTCTCTCATGGGTAAAACGTCCTTTTCAATATATATCCTCCACATCTATGAAAAAATACCTTGCTTGATATATGTTTCATTAATTAATACGACTAAAAAAAAAAAACGCTCCGGGGAACGCGTTTTAGTAGCCAAGAAGAGAAAATGGAGAAATTGAAGACGGCTCTGATGGCCATACCGAAAAAGGAATATCCAAAATGTTTTATTTTATTTTATTCGCTTATACAACATTTTTTAGTTCTGTGGGTGTTTTAAAAAGATTTACCTATACTTCTTTCATTATTCGTCTTTCACAACAATCATGTAATACTTTTCCATTCGACAAGTAGCATTTGTTTCCAGTTACATACTTCGATTAATGTTTGATTTGGAATATGAAGTTTTTTGTTGTGTTGTATATAATATGTTTTTTTAATTATATAAAATATATAGGAAATATGTATTTTTTCGAATGTATCCTAACCCTCAACGGCCGCACTGGGTTGAGGGTAACCCAGAGCCCGGATACAAATTACTATTTTTTTTAATCTTTTTCTTCTTTCGCGCTTTATAATCTTAATAGTTCTTTAAAATTTTGAGGTGCATAATATTTTTCTGTGTCTCAAGACTAATAAGATAAAAAAATTATAAAGATTCCGAATCTCGAGGCAGCGATAGTGCGTCCGCTGAGGTTTAAGGGGGTATCCCACTCTAGAACGTTCAAAAAATGCATTTTTTTTTTTTAGTTTTGAAAAATTCTGTGTTCTTTCCTGAATCGTTTAAGCTATCTCTTGCCGCGAAATTTGAAAAGCTCGCGCCGCTACAGGCGATTCCGTGCGCTGCTGCGCGCTCTCCACCACTGTTAATTTTAACTTAAATGTCGTTTTTCTCAAAACACCGTCTTGATGAATGGTGTGCAGCATTCCGAGAAAACCATTCATCCGAAAAATTTCATATTTTGGTACAAGCTGTGTTAGCTTTGTCTCTATGACTTAAGTGGAGCAAATCAGGCATTTTTACCTTTACATAGCTTGTATCCCATATTTTAACAGTAAAAAATCTACTAAAACATAAAACTTATAGTAGAAAAAATTAAAAAAATTAATAAAAATTTTTTTTTCAAAATGTGTCACACTCATGCCATAGCCACATATATAAAGAGTACTAATGTGCAATCTCATAATTTTCAGATTATTTGTTTGGCTGGTATCGTGCACACCGTTCCTAAGGTATGACTTTCAGTAGCAGGCTTGCCCTGACCCAACCACTCAAAAAAATAATTTTTTTTTTTCTCAAAATATTCATTAAAGATCATATAATAAGAGGATTATTATGTTTAACTCTAAATGTTTTGTATTTTCTTGTTCAACTCCCTGAAAAAAACGTTCAATTCAAGGGCCTCTAGAGTGGGATACCCCCTTAAAGTCGTAAAAAAAAGGCGAAAAATATCACCAATATAGTGCAATTATTTCACCACATCTCTAAGTTTTTTACTTTATTACTACCTTTTTCCGATTACTCGTTTGAGCCACTGTATTATATAAATTCGAAACAACTTAGCCCCAGTCAGAATTAATTTATTTGGAATTCGAGTAATGCTGCTAAATAACTTTGAAAGTCAATATCGAAAGGGAGAAACACACGATTTCTTGGTAATTAATTTTATATAAAACAATTCGAGTTCGTTGCAATCACCAGTGACACTTTAATAGGTGATGCCGGGTGCAATAGGTATGCAACTTGGTTTCCAACACCCTTTCGATCTATCGGTAAGAGTAAACGTCACAAAGCAAATTCAGCAAATATCACAGTAAAGCACAAAGTGTCTGCAATAAAGTATGTCAATACTCAATAGATTAGTCACACTGGAAAAGATACTACGGCGCGTAAACGCTCGAACTTGCATTCACGAACGAGACCTATTTGTTTTGAGAACGATTTTCTTTCGGTCACTTATGAGCGATCGTTTACATACCCTAATGGGTAGGTAGAAATTTGGAATGTGTGATTGCATGAGTTAGTCCCATGGAAAATTAAACGAAACGTTGAATTTTGTTATAATTTCAATTTAGTTGATGTTAAAGGGAAATAGAAAATGTAATTATTAAATATTCAAGTTTTCCCTTTTATATAATAACGTTTTATTTTAGAATATTGTAGTTATTATTTTATTTTTAGCTAATTTAATTTAATTTAATTTTTAAAATACTATCCTCCGAAAACAAAATCTTCATTTTTTCTTTATAAAAGTCAGTTCCTCTCTGAAAACCCACCTACGCAAATCTACTACAATTTTCCACTTCTTTTCAAATGCTACTATGTTAATAAACCGAGGCACCAGTGCCTGACGTAGTACATTGTCGCCACAAGGTGTATATTTATCTAAAATTATTGATTTGATTTTTTAATTCCAAGGATGCAATGTTTTTCTTTTTGAAATATCTGGTGAATATTTTAATAAATTAAAATGCTTTATTTGTGATGGCACTCAAAGTGAACTACTTGACGATAGTGTTAATATTGTAGCGTTTCCGCCAGAGCTTTTTTTTAAACTGGTTTTCTATCGATTACTATAATTTGGGTAGATTTCGGTAGAACCAATCTCTTTAAGGTCGGAGCTTTTGGTAATGGACCTTATAAACGTCTGAGTAATTACCAATAGGAAAACAAAGAAATTAAAAAGCAGACAACGAGAATTCATTTTCGGTTTGAGTCATTTACAAACAATTCGGGAAAAAATTACTATTCGTATTGACTTGTATAGTTGTCAATTTGCTAGATTCGGTGTAATCCGGCTGTTTAAAATGGCGCAATGACTTCAGGTAATTGGCAATAAAGTAGACAACAATTTATTAATGAGTTTACCTACACAGCTGATTATTATCTTCCTATAAATATTTTTTACAAAGAAATCGCGCGGAAAATTCCAAAAGTAGTCAAACTGAAAAAGAAGAAATAATATTTATCACGAAGCAAGAACACGAGGAAAGAAAGTTTACAGATTGCTTCACTTGACAGTAACTACCTACTAACCAATTAAATGCTAATCACTTGAAATATTTCTAGATATAGGTATGTACTCGAAACACAGAGATTATTTGATTAACTTGTAAACATCGATTAACAGAAATTTATAGATTGTGGACGGCTGTAGGTCATCGCACGGAAATGACAAATTATTGATTTTATCGAATGGATTTTCAAAGCACTTTTTTCCGGTCAAAATTAAAATTCGGTCGCATATTGAAATTAAGAACTTCTTTATTGAACCAATAAAACAAGTTAGATATCCCAATTAGGGACAAATCGTGTTGCCAGTGTTCTGCTGTGGACAAAATAACCAGACCATTATTTTATGCTAATAAACTTTCGCTCGTATTAATCAACAATAAACATTGAGACTTGCAAAAAGGTTTATCTTATCCGTCTCATCAAAAGGTATTTTACCAAAGTACGTTGAAAGTGGCAAACACCCATATAATCAATCTTTAAGGAGGACGCAAAAAATCCCGGACGACTCAAATAAAGTTCCTACATAATCAACTGAAACGGCGCATTATGGCGAGTAAGAAGAACAGAAATGTTCTGAGCGAGTGTTTAAAATATTACGTTAAAAACCTCAATAGATCAACGAGTATTATAGGAAAGAAAAAAAAAAGAAAAGAGGGACTAATTTGGAGCCACGCTTTATTCAGTGTGTACTACCGTATGATTACACAAAACCACAGATTGATAGCCATCTCCAATTAGTCTAGCTCTTCCTATTTAATTCAAGCAGCATTGAGTGTTAGTGCGGAGTGAAAAAAAAATGTGGTTCTCTCATGGGTAAAACGTCCTTTTCAACATATATCCTCCACATCTATGAAAAAATACCTTGCTTGATATATGTTTCATTAATTAATACGACTAAAAAAAAAACGCTCCGGGGAACGCGTTTTAGTAGCCAAGAAGAGAAAATGGAGAAATTGAAGACGGCTCTGATGGCCATACCGAAAAAGGAATATCCAAAATGTTTTATTTTATTTTATTCGCTTATACAACATTTTTTAGTTCTGTGGGTGTTTTAAAAAGATTTACCTATACTTCTTTCATTATTCGTCTTTCACAACAATCATGTAATACTTTTCCATTCGACAAGTAGCATTTGTTTCCAGTTACATACTTCGATTAATGTTTGATTTGGAATATGAAGTTTTTTGTTGTGTTGTATATAATATGTTTTTTTAATTATATAAAATATATAGGAAATATGTATTTTTTCGAATGTATCCTAACCCTCAACGGCCGCACTGGGTTGAGGGTAACCCAGAGCCCGGATACAAATTACTATTTTTTTTAATCTTTTTCTTCTTTCGCGCTTTATAATCTTAATAGTTCTTTAAAATTTTGAGGTGCATAATATTTTTCTGCGTCTCAAGACTAATAAGATAAAAAAATTATAAAGATTCCGAATCTCGAGGCAGCGATAGTGCGTCCGCTGAGGTTTAAAGTCGTAAAAAAAAGGCGAAAAATATCACCAATATAGTGCAATTATTTCACCACATCTCTAAGTTTTTTACTTTATTACTACCTTTTTCCGATTACTCGTTTGAGCCACTGTATTATATAAATTCGAAACAACTTAGCCCCAGTCAGAATTAATTTATTTGGAATTCGAGTAATGCTGCTAAATAACTTTGAAAGTCAATATCGAAAGGGAGAAACACACGATTTCTTGGTAATTAATTTTATATAAAACAATTCGAGTTCGTTGCAATCACCAGTGACACTTTAATAGGTGATGCCGGGTGCAATAGGTATGCAACTTGGTTTCCAACACCCTTTCGATCTATCGGTAAAAGTAAACGTCACAAAGCAAATTCAGCAAATATCACAGTAAAGCACAAAGTGTCTGCAATAAAGTATGTCAATACTCAATAGATTAGTCCAGAGAGCAGAGTAACATTCCTCTGCTCTCTGGATTAGTCACACTGGAAGAGATACTACGGCGCGTAAACGCTCGAACTTGCATTCACGAACGAGACCTATTTGTTTTGAGAACGATTTTCTTTCGGTCACTTATGAGCGATCGTTTACATACCCTAATGGGTAGGTAGAAATTTGGAATGTGTGATTGCATGAGTTAGTCCCATGGAAAATTAAACGAAACGTTGAATTTTGTTATAATTTCAATTTAGTTGAGGTTAAAGGGAAATAGAAAATGTAATTATTAAATATTCAAGTTTTCCCTTTTATATAATAACGTTTTATTTTAGAATATTGTAGTTATTATTTTATTTTTAGCTAATTTAATTTAATTTAATTTTTAAAATACTATCCTCCGAAAACAAAATCTTCATGTTTTCTTTATAAAAGTCAATTCCTCTCTGAAAACCCACCTACGCAATCCTACTACAATTTTCCACTTCTTTTCAAATGCTACTATGTTAATAAACCGAGGCACCAGTGCCTGACGTAGTACATTGTCGCCACAAGGTGTATATTTATCTAAAATTATTGATTTGATTTTTTAATTCCAAGGATGCAATGTTTTTCTTTTTGAAATATCTGGTAAATATTTTAATAAATTAAAATGCTTTATTTGTGATGGCACTCAAAGTGAACTACTTGACGATAGTGTTAATATTGTAGCGTTTCCGCCAGAGCTTTTTTTTAAACTGGTTTTCTATCGATTACTATAATTTGGGTAGATTTCGGTAGAACCAATCTCTTTAAGGTCGGAGCTTTTGGTAATGGACCTTATAAACGTCTGAGTAATTACCAATAGGAAAACAAAGAAATTAAAAAGCAGACAACGAGAATTCATTTTCGGTTTGAGTCATTTACAAACAATTCGGGAAAAAATTACTATTCGTATTGACTTGTATAGTTGTCAATTTGCTAGATTCGGTGTAATCCGGCTGTTTAAAATGGCGCAATGACTTCAGGTAATTGGCAATAAAGTAGACAACAATTTATTAATGAGTTTACCTACACAACTGATTATTATCTTCCTATAAATATTTTTTACAAAGATCTCAGTCATCGCGCGGAAAATTCCAAAAGTAGTCAAACTGAAAAAGAAGAAATAATATTTATCACGAAGCAAGAACACGAGGAAAGAAAGTTTACAGATTGCTTCACTTGACAGTAACAACCTACTAACCAATTAAATGCTAATCACTTGAAATATTTCTAGATATAGGTATGTACTCGAAACACAGAGATTATTTGATTAACTTGTAAACATCGATTAACAGAAATTTATAGATTGTGGACGGCTGTAGGTCATCGCACGGAAATGACAAATTATTGATTATCGAATGGATTTTCAAAGCACTTTTTTCCGGTCAAAATTAAAATTCGGTCGCATATTGAAATTAAGAACTTCTTTATTGAACCAATAAAACAAGTTAGATATCCCAATTAGGGACAAATCGTGTTGCCAGTGTTCTGCTGTGGACAAAATAACCAGACTATTATTTTATGCTAATAAACTTTCGCTCGTATTAATCGACAATAAAAATTGAGATTTGCAAAAAGGTTTATAGTTCCGAGTAACGAACCCTTAAGAAAATCGATAATATAACTTATTATTAATATAACCTATTATAATTAATATTCCCCAAAAGTCATAAGATGTTGCAACGTGACAATTCATTGACTCGTTGCAACATAACCCAGACGCCGCGAATTCAAGTGAAGACGTCGCGACACTACGTCAGCGTTTTTTGGGTCACACGGGAATTGCGCCCGCCGCTTAGTTCGCTAAAAATTCATTTTTCAAAAAGAAAACTCGGTCTTGTACTAAAAAGAAGTAAGTCAGTCAATTTTCCGCACTCGAGTAATTCGGTTCTCTTGTCTTGAAGATAAGAAGGTTGTTTTGTGAACAAGTGAAAATAAATTCGGTTTTCCCTATCAATCCTTTTGTTTTATTTTTTTAATTCCGCGGGACACGGAGTTCATAATTGGCGCAGTCGGTAGGATTGCGTGCGTATGTTACTAATATCGATCATTTGCGAAGACGCATAATCGATTCGGGAAGAAGCCGAGACATACGTGTATGTTAATACTTAACGCGCAATCGAACGCAAGGACTGTGATAGGGAAAAAGAAATTTCGCGCAGAGTTCACAAAAATTTTAACAAGTACCGAGCCGAATGATTGTTGGCGTACTACATCACTTTTGCGACCGGAAACATCGTTGTGCGAGCCGAAGTTCCAGTGCTGTGAAAACAACCGGGAATCGAGCGTTGTGCCACTGTTCTAGTGCTGTGAAACCCATTGGTGCCGAGATCCTGCATCCGAAGCTGCCCTTGGAGAGTACTGCCCTATAACGTCCACAGAAGGGACCATCATCGACGTCGCTGCATACGACAACGGAACATCAAAGAAAAAGATTTCTTTTTTCCAAGTAAATTTTAATCTTTACCCTATTTTCATTTAATTTTATTATAACAATATTAGATATAGATTGTGTTGTATCCTATATTAAGCCAGGTCTAGCAATATAAAGTGAAATTGTGATTGTAATAAGGGGATAAAATTTTTCTTTTTTTTTCTTTTTCAATAATCAGTGATAAATTTGTTTTACCGTTAAAATTCGCGTAAAATGGCCGAAGAAAGTGGTGAAATTCACTTGCTAGGAGACGATTTGAGAAGATCCATAGAAAATATGCGAAGCAGAATAAATGCCATTAATACAGAACCTACTCCAAATCCCATACCAATAACTTCGACTCCAACGATTACAATAGACCCAATGAAATATTTGACAAAATTGCCAGAGTTTGATGGCAACCCGAATTACCTACAGAATTTTGTCGATCTCGTCGACAGGGTACACCCCATACTTCAAAGATACGATGAGCTGTCACAGTTAGTGTTCTCAGACACAATTAAATCGAAACTAAAAGGAAGGGCAAGAGAAATAGTTGAAATCAATTACCATATGAAATCATGGTTCCAAATTAAATCCTTATTATGTAACAATTTCGGTGACAGAAAATCCGCGACTCAACTATTCGATGAACTTAGAGGTGTAACTTTTAAAACAAACAGCCAAGACTTTTATAATGAGATAAGATCAGTTCTTCGGAGGCTTAATATTAAAACTACACAAGAAAATACACTAAGCTCACAAAATCTCGAACTTACTCTCAAAGCAAACATAGATTCAGCGTTGAGCGTATTCAAAAATAAAATCCCTGAGCCCATGAAATCGATCCTTTATTGTAGGGCACCAACAGACCTGGAAAGCGCGATAAATATATTATACGAGTCTGGTCACGCTTTTTACAACCCATTTTCGAGAAATGCAAACGATAATTTTAACAGAAACCCATCAAGAGACAATAGAATCGACCAAAAGCATAAACCTAATAGGAACAATAACGAAAGACAAAACTCTAACAATTCTAATTTCAATCGAAATTTTAGAGGACCATCCAACACGAACCAAGCGGAAATTAGAGCAAATCGGGCCTGGAACCCATCAGATAATAATTCCACCCCAAGACCTGCCCCACAAAATAACAACCACAATAATTATTCTAATAATAACAATAATTCGAATAATTCAAACAATAATAACAGATTTAACTCAAATCCTTATAGACCAAATCAAACTTATAACAATCGATATAACCAAAATCCTAACAACTATAACAATAACTATAGATTTAATAACAATAATCATAATAACAACAACAACATTAACAATAGTAATAGCAATAGGCCAGAGCCTATGGAAGTCGACCTTGCAATAGGTAACTCAGGTAATCCTGCAAAAAGGGAAGAAACACCAGACGAGGTAGTACAAAATTTTCATTCAGGAGCCTCAGTTGCAACCTACCCTATTTGATTTTCAAATCGAAAACTATTCCACTTAAATTTATAATAGATACTGGAGCCACGCACTCCATAATTAACCCAGACCTCTGTCACCCCAAGTGGGTAGAGAAACTCAAAGATCCTATAAAATTAAAAACCCTTAATCACATTTCAGAAATAAATGAAAAAGCAGTGATACCAATGTTCGCGGAACTAGGCGACTCCTCTCAAAAAATTGAACTACTAATATGTCAATTCCACACGAATTACCACGGATTGATTGGTAATAATATATTAAGAAAATTAGATGCAACAATAGATTATAAGAATAACGTGTTTATGTGTGGAGATAATAAGTTAAAACTGAACTTCGAGTTAGATGTAGCAATCGACGACCAAGAAACTGTTAACATCAATTTCCCTGTGCAATTTAAAGAAGGGCTCGCATACATCAACGAATTACGAGCCGAAAATAATTCATATATAGTTAAAGAAGGTGTCTATAACGTGAACGACTTTAAAATTGAAGCAGAAGTATATTTAGCAAATAAGAATTTAAAATTAACTTCCTCAAAACCTTTAAAAGTAGAAATGGTAGATGAGAAGAATTTCAATGTTCTAGAGTTACCTGATTCCCAAAAACCCCTTTTAGAACAAATTCGAGTAGAACATTTAAATACAGAAGAAAGAAAGGGACTATTCAAGCTTGTCAATAAATATCGAAACACTTTTTACAACGAAAATTGTAATTTAAGTTTCACTAACGCCATAAAACATCGGATCCGTACAACAACGGATACCCCGATACATGTTAAGTCTTACAGATATCCCTACATACATAAAAATGAAGTGCAAAAGCAGATTCAAGATATGCTAGCTAGTAATATCATCAGACCGAGTAACTCGCCGTATTCCGCACCCATATGGATCGTGCCTAAGAAGGTCGATGCCAGTGGCAAAGCAAAATGGAGACTTGTCATCGATTATCGTAAACTTAATGAAGTTACGATCGACGACAAGTATCCGATACCGAATATCGACGAAATACTTGATAAGCTAGGAAAGTGCCAGTACTTTACAACTTTGGATCTGGCCAAAGGATTTCATCAGATTGAAATCCAAGAGTCAGATGTCCACAAAACAGCGTTTAGTATTGAGAATGGCCACTACGAATTTCTCCGTATGCCATTCGGGCTTAAAACAGCCCCAGCAACTTTCCAACGCTTAATGAATGATGTGCTAGCTGAATATATCAACAAGATATGTTTAGTATATCTCGACGATATTATTATATTTTCCACGTCGCTGCAAGAGCATCTAGATTCTCTCGAAAAAATATTCAAAAGACTACGAGATGTCAATCTCAAAGTCCAGCTCGATAAGTCCGAATTTTTGAAGAAGGAAACTGAGTTTCTGGGACATATCGTAACGCAGAATGGTATTAAACCTAACCCTAAAAAGATAGCCTGCGTTAAAGACTTCCCTATTCCCAAAACAGCCAAGGAAATAAAACAATTCTTAGGTCTCACCGGATACTATCGGAAATTCATCCGAGACTACTCTAAAATCGCAAAGCCAATGACGAAATTCCTAAAGAAAGGAGTTAAATTAAACATTAACGATCCCGAATATAACACGAGTTTCGAAACACTTAAAAGATTACTAATAAATGACCCCATTCTTCGCTACCCTGACTTTCAAAAACCCTTCACCTTAACTACTGACGCCAGTCAGTATGCACTCGGTGCTGTGCTCTCTCAGGAAGATCACCCAGTGTGCTATGCTAGCCGCACACTTAACGAGCACGAGATAAATTATAGCACCATAGAAAAAGAATGCTTAGCAATAGTATGGGCTACGAAATACTTCCGCCCATACCTCTTTGGCCGTAAGTTCATAATCGAAACCGACCACAAACCGTTAACTTGGCTATTTTCAATAAAAGAACCAAATTCGAAATTAATACGATGGCGATTAAAATTATCTGAATTTGATTACCAAATTAAATATAAAAAAGGGACCAAAAACAGTAACGCCGACACACTTTCTAGGATACCAAAACCAGAATTAAACCCAGAACTAAATGTTTTAATAGAATCTAGAGACTCTAGCATACCTAGCACCACTTCACCCATAAATGTATTCAAAACCCAAATTTTAATCCATGAATCACAAACGGGATCAATGAGAATGAAAAAACAAACGGTCTTTGACAAAAATCGAACCATTGTACATACTAAATCACTCGATGAAACTACAGCAATAACTCTATTAAAGAATCACTTTAACCCAAAAAATTTAAACGCTATCCTCGTCGATAACGAAACCTTCTTTAAAACTTTAGAAAAAGCATATATTGATAACTTTTCCAACAATAAAGACTTTAGGATAATCCGCTGCAAAATTTGTTTAGAAGACGTAGCAGACGAAACAAAATTATTCGAACTCATAAAGAAAGAACATTTACGCAATAACCACAGGGGAATAGAAGAGGTATTTAAAGAACTTAAACTAACTATTTACAACCCAAAATTAAAACTTAGGGTAACACAATTCATAAATAACTGTGATGTGTGCTCACTTGAAAAATACGAAAGAAATCCAGTTAAAGTAAAGTATAAAATCACAGAAACACCATTTAAACCATGTGAAATCATCCATATCGACGTATTCTATAGTTTGAAAGGCCAGATATTTTTAACAATAATCGATAAATTTAGTAAATTCGGACAAGCTATCAAAATTAACAGCCGTAGTTGGACAGAATTTCGTCGCGCTCTTCTGCAATATTTTAGTACTCACGGGAATGTTAGTAAGATTATCGTCGACAACGAATTAGGCTTCAAAGCTTTGCCTATCCATGAATTTCTCAGCGAACGAAATATCGAAATACATTATACGTCCAATAGAAGCCACACATCAAACTCTGATGTCGAACGTTTACACAACACCATAAACGAACACCTCCGTCTCCTGAAACACGCTGAAAGTAACGATCTAGAAACAGTTGAGGAAAAAATACTAAAAATTATAGGATTTTATAACAATACCATACATAGTGTGACAAATAAAAAACCTGTAGATTTTATAAATGGAAAAATAAACGAAAGCGAATACGATAGTATACGAGAACGGATCATTCAGAAAAAAGAGAGAATTATAAACAAGTTAAATGCAAATAGAAGTAATGTAGACATAGAACCGGGTCCCCAATTTATAAAAGAAGTCAGAGGCGGTAAAAATCATTCTAAATATTCCAAAATTCAAGCCGAAAAATTAGACGACGAGCATATAACAGACATAAAGAATAACCTTAAGTATTATAAAACCCATATCCGAAAATCGAAGAAATACCAGGATAGAAACAATCCCAAAATAAAAGCCAAATCTAAACGTTAAACTATCGTAATGATACAAATAAATATAATACAAATAAATTTGAATAAGTAAATAAATACGATTCATAATAGTAATAAATAATAACTAACCAACTAATAATTATAAATATAACAAATAATAAACAATATTTTTACGTAACAGCCAACTAATAGAACAATAACGACTATAATTCCGTTTTTAGAATCCCATATGGACGCCAATTCACTCCTAATAGCACTAATCGCAGTAGCGATCTCATCATTACCATCTGCACAAACTCAGGAACTAATTCTTCAAGATTTAAACAACAATAATGGATATGTAACACTTCATATGGATAAAGTAAACATAATTAAAAACTACAATAAAATATTGCACATAATTCACGTAACCGAAATCGAGATAACTAAAGAACATATAAAAGAAAACATCTTAGGACTAAAACCCAGATCACATTTAATAGGCCCAATGTACAGCACCGTCAATCATAGTCTCATTCTTTTGGAAGCAAAGATAAAAAATTTGATACCCCATTTTAAGCAGAAACGAGGACTCATGAACATTTTAGGAACAGGTCTTAAATATATAGCAGGAACTATGGACCATTCAGACGAGGAGGAAATAAAAGGTAAACTAGATAAACTTTTCGCAACAAATGGCAAATTAATTGAAGAAAACAACAAACAAATTTCGATAAACAAAGAAATTTCCGACCAACTCCAAAATATCACCTCTCATATAAGAAACCAACAGAAATCCATAGAACTCTACCTAAATAAAGTTCACTTCAATATTAGCGAACAAGTTACAAGTCTAAAAGATGAAGTCAAGCTCATGCAGTATGTGTACTATATCCATCACGACATTCTTCTCCTGAGGAACCATGTCGATGACATCGAACAAATTCTGTTTTCCAGTAGACTCGGGCTACTTTCCAAAAACATACTTACACCGAAAGAATTACAATTAATTCCAGATATCGAAAACTACAATAATATTAAAATTACAGTCGCATTGTACGAAGAACAAATTATAATAATCCTTCTTATACCCCAATTTTCCGACCAAACCTATTCAAAAGTAATCATAGAACCAATTCCTGATACTTCAAAAAAGTCCCTACTCCTAGACCACTATGAAATACTTGTAGACCAATACAACGCAATTTTCGAATTTCCAGTTAAAGAAAACCTTAAGAAAAACTTAATCTCCTTAAAAAATAATTGTATAAGAGACATAGTCAATTCAAAAGAAGCCCTTTGTAAGAAACAATTATGCGAGGAGCAAGAAATCAAAGATGTAAGTGATGGTATACTAATAACAAAAAATCTTAACAACACAACTGTAATACATAACTGTAATAAATTAAATGTAACTCTGAATGGAAACTATTTAATAAAATTTAAAAACTGTAAAATAGTAATATCAAATGTAACCTACACAAATTTTGAAACAAAAATTTATGATAAAATAGTTCTGCCTAACTTTATTACGAAAACTCAAGAGGAAGAAGAAATAGAGAGTATAAAATTAGAAGAACTGTATTTGAAACATATAAAAAATAGAGAAATGATAGATACTGTTTCCTACGAAAACGAAAAATTTCGAAATATAAATTTAAGCCTAAATATATTTGTATTTGTAATATGTGTAATAGTTATCTCAATAATTGTTGTAAAATTTAAAACAAATGTAAAAGAGAACAGAACCGACATAAACATAATTTCGGCGGAGCCTCAAGCTAACGGGGGGGGAGTTCCGAGTAACGAACCCTTAAGAAAATCGATAATATAACTTATTATTAATATAACCTATTATAATTAATATTCCCCAAAAGTCATAAGATGTTGCAACGTGACAATTCATTGACTCGTTGCAACATAACCCAGACGCCGCGAATTCAAGTGAAGACGTCGCGACACTACGTCAGCGTTTTTTGGGTCACACGGGAATTGCGCCCGCCGCTTAGTTCGCTAAAAATTCATTTTTCAAAAAGAAAACTCGGTCTTGTACTAAAAAGAAGTAAGTCAGTCAATTTTCCGCACTCGAGTAATTCGGTTCTCTTGTCTTGAAGATAAGAAGGTTGTTTTGTGAACAAGTGAAAATAAATTCGGTTTTCCCTATCAATCCTTTTGTTTTATTTTTTTAATTCCGCGGGACACGGAGTTCATAATTGTTTATCTCATCCGTCTCATCAAAAGGTATTTTATCAAAATGGCAAACACCCATATAATCAATCTTTAAGGAGGACGCAAAAAATCCCGGACGACTCAAATAAAGTTCCTACATAATCAACTGAAACGGCGCATTATAGCGAGTAAGAAGAACAGAAATGTTCTGAGCGAGTGTTTAGAATATTACGTCAAGAACCTCAATAGATCAACGAGTATTATAAGAGAAAAAAAAAAAAAAAAAAAAAAAAAAAAAAAAAAAAAAAAAAAAAAGGGCTAATTTGGAGCCACGCTTTATTCAGTGTGTACTACTACCAAAGAACTCTTATCGGGCTCACAACTTAGTCGAAATATCCTCAGCTCTTTTGGATGCGAAGGGAAAACATGAGGGGCAAGCCATCAGCACAGAATCGAAGAAAATTTTGTAAACCACCGTTCGTGTGGGCATGTAGGTAGCGCAAGCGAATTGCTGCTCGAGCCGCCGCACTGTGTTGTGCTGCAATTCTCTGCCTGATGGTATGATTGGATTTTTGGAAAAGAAATTAGGGGCTGAGATCTGCTTAGAAAGAATTATTGATTGTGATGAGAAATTCCAATGGGTTATATAAAATAATTAAACTAGGATGTGTTAGGGTAGTTAGAAAACATTAGGAGTAGCGGCTAAAGTTGGTGTGGAATATTATTTTTAAATTTGTTCTGTAAATCTGTAAACAGCAAATTTTAAATATTCCTAAAAAGAACTCAAGCTTAGTTAATAATACTTTTTAAAACAATTGCTTTTTATTGAATATTTAATGTTCCTTAGAAAACCCTTCAAAGTTAGAAATTTGGAAGTAAATAAGAATATATAAATTCATATTAAAAATTAACAAAAAGCGAGCAATGCGGAATATTTTCTAAATATTTTTGTTTACGCTGGTCTTTCGGAATCAACAAATGTTCTAATTGAAAAAACAATATATATAATAATACAAAAAATATGTCTTCATTGTTTTCGTTAAATAATTAGTTTTAATTAAAATGCTTATTTAAGGGGCCTTATCTTTTAGAATTGGAAAAAAAACACACACTTGTTTAAACTTTTTTTGTGTGAAAAGACTATTATATTTATTGAAATAATTTCTTTTGAACATTATTATATATTAGATGAAGAATGTAAAAAAATGGTAAGCACTTTTATTTCTTCTTGACCGCTGTAGATGGCGTCTACTTCAAAAAGGCACTTTTTAATCGATGGTACATTTTGCGGACTTCCTGTAACAATTTAAGTAAAACTTCAAGAGGGATTCTATTCTATAGGCTTAATACTAGACTATAGGCCTAAAGAAGTTGGTTATGTTTTTTTATACAGAGGTAGTTGGACCCAAAAATGTGGCTTTTTTTGCAGAAATATGCAAATGCAAATACAAAGAATTATCGTCTAGTTTTAAGCTTTATAAATAGAATCCCGTTTAAATTTTTACTTAGACCTTTACAGGAAGTCCGAAAAGTGTCCCACCGATTAAAAGGTGTTTTTTGGAAGACAGCTACAGCTGTCAAGAACCACTAAAAGTGATAAATTTTTTTTTTACATAATCTTGATAATGTCCAGAAGAAATTATTTGAATAAATATAATAGTCTTTTCACAAGAAAATTTTGAACAAGTGTGTTTTTTTTTAATTCTCAAAGAGAGGGTCCCCTTAATCAAAGCATATCTTTTGCTGTGATATTTTTAACTTGTTAAAATATTTAGTTTTCTGTTTGCCTTCTTTTCAGTTTTTTTTTACAGCCCATGAACAATGTTTTATCAATAAAACATCAATGAAACAAGTATCATAAATTCAAGAAGTTGGATTCTATGTTCATAACAGGAATTAAGCGTATTAAACCAATCTTGTGTCAAAGTCTTGCTATTTCTGACGTATTTTTAAAAATTTCCTCAAAGACAGTTATGTGTATTTTGCACACATTAAAAAATTCATTTGATGGAGCATAAAGATTACCAAAATCTGAAATTGATGGATTATAATTTTTTGCAAATATGAATAACTTCCTCTGAAGGACAAGTTAAAACTTCGTCTTTTTTCCGTACTATTTCTTCACAACTTTCACATTTTATTTTTAAAGGCACTTTAAAATTTAAATACTACGTAACCTACAAAATATCTCATAGAAAGAAGCTCAATTCCAAACTTTTCAAACCCAAAAATGTCTTCTATCATACGGTCAGCATATTCAGTCTCCAATAATCTACATTTCAAACCCGATTTTTGACTCATTTTAGCATATAAGATAGCAACAAATAAACAAAAATAATCAATCTTTCATAGAATAATTTCAGTATTTAATTAAGAAATAAACAGAAACTTCTTAAGCAAAAATGTTATTCAATATTTTAGAGTAAGTATATATAGATTCAGTATGTATCTTAACGTAATAAGTAAAATATTTAAATGTTTATATAAATCAAATTAGCATCCAACATCCCACGTACAGTTTTTTATCGAAATCTAAAAGAGAAATAATTCCGACAAACATCAGCCACTCACGCAGCGGTAACAGCCAAAGCCAAGGCACATGGGCAAAAGCTCTTGCTAAACGAAACGATGTTCTGAGCTGCCGCGAGAAATGAAATGTAGGCGACTGTAGGGTTCTGCTGGCAGAACCCTAGAACAAAATTTTCAGCTCAGCTTGTTTGTTCCTAGTGCGAGTTCTTTATGTTATACGTTCTTTGGTACTACCGTATGATTACACAAAACCACAGATTGATAGCCATCTCCAATTAGTCTGGCTCTTCCTATTTAATTCAAGCAGCATTGCGTGTTTGTGCGGACCGCCAATAGTTAAAAAAAAATGTAGTTCTCTCATGGGTAAAACGTCCTTTCCAACGTGATGGGAAGTGACTGCTACATACTGGCGTTTTTAGTTGAACAACCCTCAGATCTGCAGTGGATTGTGAAATTGTCCCCGTGATTGTAATTAATCAGCTTAAACAAAAGATTTTTTTTTTTTTAATGAACTCTGCAGATTCTCATTCAGATATACTCTCTGGCAATTATAAGATATTCTGTATTTTATCCAGAAACCTCTTCACTGCAACATATTTTTATCCCTCTGGAGATTTTACTATTTCAATGATTACTATTATTTTTCTACAAGTAAATGAGCTTCTCAATATACAGGGTGTTTCATATAGCGCATACCAAAATAATGAGGTGTAAGATCTCACAAATCATTATTTTATTTTTATCTTTTGACCTACTCAACGCAGCGGCATCAAGCTCACGCCAAAAAACTACTACATCAATTTCCTTTCCAAAAATATCAACCATGTTGATCTACCTCCTACCACTTCAAAAACAGAAAAAAATGATTCGCAATTTCCTAAAATTCAGGTTTTCCCTGAATGTTCTCCGAAATTCATGCACCCGACACAGCTGTTTTTTCATTAAATTGCCCATCTTATTAACTTTCTAAAAAAGGTACAACATGTACACTGTACAGATAAAAAACCGGCCAAGTGCGAGTCGGACTCGTGCACCGAGGGTTCCGTAAAATATTTTTATTATATGATGTAACTAAAAATTTACGGTTTTCGCAATTTTTCCTTTATCTGTGCTATAAGACGTTGCTTCGTACCTTTCAAGATTCTGAGTTCACGGGAAGTAACCTGTAGGTTTTGATTCCCTTGCGAGTGTCGAAAATTTGCGGAAATTTGCGGCATAAACGACTGTATCTTTTGATTGCGTTGGCTTAGAAGTTTGATTTTTTTACAGCTCCAAGGGGGACAGTAGACAGTAGAGTATTTGATATAAATTCCAGCTTGATACCTTCACGCTTTGAAGAGGAAACTAAATGGAACGGAACAACCGTGTACGTGTGCTATACGTGAATGAGGCAAAAATTGCATATGACAGCTAGCAAAATTCTGTAGGTTGTTTGTAGGTTGGCTGTCAATTGTTAAGCAAAAAATTTTGTTTTGTGAAAAATTAAGAGTGTTTTTTATAGGTAAGGTATATATTATTGAAGATAATTTGCAAAAAACTTATAATTGATTTTTATTTAGAAAAATCAGTGCGAGAAAAGTGAGAATTTCGCGATGAAGTGTGCAGTGCCGAGTTGCCTAAATAGAATGCGTTGTCGTCCGTATGGCATATCTTTCCACACGTAAGTTTTAAATTGATATTACTACGAGAGCTCATTTATTTAAATATGCCCTTATTTATGTGAGAAAACATGATTTTCCTTTAAACTAATTCATTGTTTACATTTTCTTGGCCGCCATGTTGTTTGTTTGTAGTAATGGTCAGTGGCATAGTTCAACCTACAGAGAATATTCTGGGGGCAAGGGAAAAATTTGATGGCATTGAAAAATTATACTTGGCGAAAAATAGTTTTTTGTATTAAAAAAAAAATTGCATATAAACAGATTATATTACTATTTTATTATATATATGTATTTTTTTTGCTTAATAAAGGTTTCCAAAAAATGAACTTTATTGTACTTTGTGGATGAGTGCAATTGGACGTACGGGTTTAAAAATAACCAAAAATACGTATATTTGTTCGGAGCATTTTCTGGAGGGTGACCTTATCCGTTTTGAAAAGAAAACGATGCTAAGAGAGGAAGCAGTACCAATGCTAAAGCTTCTAGCTGATGAAAGGAAACATCCACCTTCAACACCGGTAATCAATAATAAAAGGAACTAAAAGGAATTGAACTTTGAGCAATGTTGTGTTTTTTTAAATAGATTTCATCAGTTCATCTTCAGGAAAACAATGCTGCGTCCAATAGTGCAAATACGACAAATTTCAGGGAAAATGTAAGATGATAACAGATATATACATCATGAATTTTATTTTTTATACATATATTTTAGCCAAAGAATGAAATCCTAGTAGTTGAGAATACTCCTACTAATTATGTATTTACTGGGGTCCTGGAGAATACATCTTACTCTGATGAAGATCTCCCATGGCAGCCCAAACAGACAATAAGAGTTGAAACTGCAGACAGCAATATAAATTTGGGTAGTAAGTCTGCATTGAGCCTTTCGCAAACAAGAGTTACAGTTGTGAGTATGCATTTTATTATATAATGTTTTATAATGTTTTCTCTTGTTCGTAAATGCTGATTTATTTAAACTTAAAACTTAGTACTATGATTGTACTGCAATTAAATACAAAGGAGACTAATAAAGCATTTACGAAAGGAACCTTAATTTTGCAGACAAGATTAATTCCTACCTGATGCAACTTTCTTCAAATTGAGTTATTTGTATAAAAAGTTGCTAAGCTAGAAGTTCGTTTCGTTTCTGTATATCATAAGGCATGTGGTGGTGGTTGCTTTTGTTTATCCTTAGAATATTTTATCTGAAACTCCTATCTTCTATTCCATGCATGCGCCCAAGTAAAACAATGTTGTTAACGCAGGGGTATTAAATATCTTTTATGTACACATTAAATTTATGGATTTGTATGTTTAATTAAGGGCACTAATACTAACACCGAGCAAGAATCTTCGGTTTCAACTATAAAAAATTTAAAATCGAAAATAAATGTCCTTCAAGGAAAATTATTCCAGAAAAATAAGATGCTGAAAAGATTAAAACAACAAAATAAACGAGCGAAAACTAAAGTTATAAATCTCAGGGCAATTTTGACTACACTAAAACAAAGAAATTTAATTTGTGAAAGTCAAAATGAAATATTGGAAAGGGTTGCCGGTCCTAATAGGCAAATTTTCGAAAGGCAGCTTTTAAAAGGTGGATCAAAAAAAATTAGTAAGTCCTACAGTTTGCAAATCCAAGCATTTGCTCTGAATTTAAATTTCTTGTCGCCAAGAGCATACGAGTATGTACGGAAAACATTTGATAATTGCTTGCCACATAGCAGAACCTTACGGAAGTGGTATGAGAAAGTAGGTTGTGCACCCGGATTCACGAAAGAATCTTTCGTGGCAATTAAAAAGGCTGTTGAACAGGCAAACGGAGAAAAAATATTTGTAAATCTCGTTTTTGACGAAATTCATATTCGTCAGCATGTAGACTGGGACGGCAAAAAGTCTCATGGTTTTGTAGATGTAGGCGATGGGGGAAATACAAACATAATAGCAACACAGATTTTAGTGTTTTTAGCAGTTTGCATTAATAAAGCTTGGAAAATCCCATTAGCATATTTTCCCATTTCAAGTATGATTGCTGAACAAAAATCAAATATGGTGACCTTATGTTTACAACATCTTCTAGAAACTGGCGTTGAAGTGGTTGGGGTTACCTTCGATGGAGCAGCAGTAAATTTAACAACAGCTAAATTGCTAGGTTCTGATGTTAGAAACATTAACTCCAAAGCTTAAAGATAGCGAAGAAAAATATATATTACATCCAGACCCCTGCCACATGCTTAAACTGGTTCGAAATGCTTTTGTTGATTTAAAAATAATTGTAGACAATCAGGGAAACCTAGTTAGTTGGGATTATTTGATAAAATTAGTGGACCTACAAGAAAAAGAAGGACTTCATTTGGCAAACAAATTGCGTAAAGCACACATTTATTTTCACAACCAAAAGATGAAAGTAAAACTTGCTGTACAAACCTTGAGCAAGTCAGTAGCCGACGCTTTAGACTTTTGTAGGGAAACTCTTGAGTTAAGAGAATTTGCTGGAAGCGAAGCTACTTCAGATTTTATTCGAATCCTCAACGATGTCTTCGATATTTTGAACAGCCGAAAAATTTCGGAATTCGAATTTAAAAAACGAGCTCTGTGTGATAACAATATTTCGATTTTAACTGAGTTTTGTGCAAATGTTGTGAAATATATATCAGAACTTAGACTACCCTCAGGACAATCCCTAATAAAATCTTCTAGGAATGTAGGATTTATAGGTCTTATAGCCTGTTTGCGAAACATTAACGTATTGTACGAAAGATTCGTGAAAACGAATAAATTGAGCTTTATACCTTTGTATAAAATCAATCAAGACCATATCGAGCTCTTTTTTGGGTCTATACGAATGGGCTTAGGATATAACAACAATCCAACGGTCAAACAGTTCACAGCAACTTATAAAAAGCTATTATTCAGATGTCAACTTAGAGATGGTGGAATAGGAAATTGTCTTCCTTTAGAGCATATAGCGGTGCTCAACGCCAGTAATATAATGCCTTTGGAGGAAATTAATAACAGCACAACAAGACTTAATATGGTAGATTCTTCAGACGATGCTTTTGATTCGTCGATTTTAGACTCACAGTTTTTGGAAGAACACAGTTATGCAACAGATCCATCAAAATTATCAAACTATACAACCTATGTTATTGAATACATAGCAGGATTTGTTGTTTTCAAAATAACAAAGTCTCTTCATTGTCCCGAATGTATTTCAGCTTTGCAGGGCGAACTTTTGCATCAATCTTTGATACGATATAAAAGTAGAGGACTTTTAAAGGTACCCTCCGAAAGTGTAGTACTGATTTGCAAAAGAGTGGAAGCCGAGCTTCGAAAAGCAAGTCACTCCACATCAGGAAGTATTTTACAAGGGGATTTATTTAAACAAATTTCTTCTTCAGTACAAACGTATTGTATTGGTAAAGACCTGTTTCAAGATCAATTTGTTCATATGACAACCACGCAACACTACAGTCTCCTCATCAAAGTTATAATTGAAAAGTATTTACATACGCGATTTTACTTTATAGCGAAGAAGTCATCCAAGAAAATTTCAATAAGGCAGAAATTAAATAAGCTAGTTTTATTCAAAGGGATGTGAATTTAATATTTATTAAATAGTATGTAAGAAAGTATGCCAACAATTTCAGCATTCAAGAAGAGAAAGCATATCGGCTACTAGACCGCAATTCCGCCGAAGCCGGTCCCAAGCCCGGTTAAAAAAGGAAGAGGGAGGTTAGTAGCTACGCACAGGGTTAACTAATCGATCAACTTAAATATGCAAATTTGAATACTGTTGAATTAAACAATTTTGCTCATGAATTTGAATCGCATCGTTTCATAATTCAAATTACATGTAATTAACACTTTCGCTGCCACAGTGGTTTTTATTTTTTTTTCACAGTATTGGCCGAAACTCGCGCAAAATGAAACGCAGTAGTTATATAGCACCGGAAAGAGCATCTTATCAGCTATCCAATAAAAAAATAAAAAAATAATTAGTACCTGAGAGAGTCAGGAGGCACAGGGCATGCGAAAATACGAACGTCGGCGGCGCGATCAACATACACGGCGTTTAAATAATTTATTCTAATATATTGATATATATTATAATATATATATTATATAAAATTATTATTATAATATATTATATATGTATATAAAATAATAAATTAATATTATACTGAGTTCGAATATATAGTACATTATTTGGTGTATTTCTTTTGATTAAGTTTACGGCAACGCTTTATGTTCATTTTACAAATATATAAGACGTGGATGTGAACGTACTCACGACAATCCCTCGACTGTGTATCCCGACACAGTCACACCCACTGTTTAAGTTACTAATTCAACAAATTCGGACAAATACCATAGAATAAAATAGAAAATAATAAATTAAGAAAAGCGCTACTCAGCGCTGTTATAAAATTTTTACAGAAATTATTCTTTACTGTCACTATTTTACAAAATTTAAACTAAATGCTATTATGTTGCTCTGTAAGAAGTTTAAAAATGCGCGCCAAGCTGCCCCTACCGAAAATTTTCTTTTTACTACTGACATGGTCTTTTGTTTCAGTATCAGTTTGCACTAACACATTCTTAGAAGTTGCCTCAAAAAATTTGCTTCTGTTCCGTTCCAGTTAGTTTCCTCTTCAAAGCCTTCACGCGTTCCTGAGAAAAAGGTTCTTGACAGACAGACAGACGGACGGACGGACAACAAAGTGATCCTATAAGCGTGACACGTATCCACTGGAATCTGTCTCATACAATGTTCGGAGATATTCACCGCACAAAATTACTGTCGCAGTACACAAAATCTCATGGAGCGCTTGAATTAACGTGTACGAAATTTCAAAAGCTCTTTGTCTAGAACATGTCGCAGACTTCATAGACAGATATAATTTTAAATTCAAAACATACTCGTTGCATTTTTTCAATTGTCGTGACGTAATTATTTCAAATTATGTTTGGAAAATCGGGGAAAATTATTTAAATTACCGTCTAGAATTTTCAAAAAATCATTTTAATTTTTCAACTCCTCATAGTCTCAGTAATCATCTCCAAAATTTGTGTAGAGAAATTTGTAATAGAAAAAGATTCGCGTTATACAGCGAAAGCGCGCGGATGGGCTGAATTTGCATTTTTCGACTAAATGTGGTAAATTACAAGGTAAAGGAGCTTCCTTTTTAAAATCTCGTTTGAATTTTTTGTTTCAGACATCTCAATCCTGAGATTATCTGAGGGCAATGGAACTAGCATATTTTCGAGCTGCCAGCTTCAGCGCCCTCTATACAAATTTCTAAATACAATACGATACAAATTAAAACCCCACAAATATATAATTTTTTGTATATGACCTAACTTAACACATATTCGGCCAGCATTATTTTCATCGCAAAGGCCGATATTTTTTAGTACAATTTTTAAAAACGATATGCTTTATATAAGAAGAACATAACTTTGAAATGTTGAATGAAATCAAATTAATTTGTATTTATTTCTATATCTTTGTTTTTATCTTTTTTCTTGCCATGATTAAATAAAAATGAAATCTACGGAAAACTTTAAATTGCTGAAAATACACCGGAACACTAATTTTATTCTTTGCTCGGCGGCATAAAATATAAATTCTCATTATTTTATCAGACAAAGTAAATTATTGCCGACATTTTAATTTTAGCAATAATTAATACTTCTTCAACGAATGGTAGTATTCGAAAAGCTTTTCAATATGAAGGGGGATGTTACAAAAGTTACATACGTAGCTAGTTATTCTTTTTTATGAACTTTACTAACTGTACAGTATTTTAAAGCAAATCTCTGTTTGGTACAGTTTTAATTGTAATTTATTTGGATGTAAACAATAACAAAACTCAATCATTTACTGCATAACCCAAATAACGAATTTTCGTCATTTGGCTGCTGGTGATTGACTGTGAAATGACGCTATTATCCGGCCGGATATATATTAAAAGAGCTTAAAATTATTTTTACGTGCCCTTTTGCATGTCCTTCCTAGCGAATTCAATTCAAAATGCCTTTGCAAACTATATAGTATTTTAAAGCATATCTACGTTTGGTAAAATTTTAATTTTAATTTATTTGGATGTAAAAAATAACAAGAATCAATCATTTACTGCAAAACCCAAATAACGAATTTTCGTCATTTAGCACTGCTGATTGATCGTGAAATGACGTCATAATCGCGCCGGATGTATATTTAGGAGAGCTTAAAATTGTTTTACGTGTCCTTTTGCATGTCCTTTCTAGCGAATTCAATTCAAAATACCTTTGCACTTTACTTGTTGCACGAAGTTTTCCATTTCTATTGGAAAACATAAACGTAAACGATGAGACAATGTTCGCCTGCTTAACGCTGTATCCACCGACCGCCTCAGTCTCGACATGAAAAGCTTTTGTACGCAACTTTGTCTCAAACTTTGTCGCGCTGTCTCCACCAAAGATACCTGTGCGCTGATGTCTGATAATGTTTGAGGGTTTGAGACTCCTGAAACTTGAAAGCTTTTGGTGGATACAGTGTAACGAACAATGTACGCGTAAATTGTACGGGACAAATTTTGGTGGATACGCACCCTAAGGCCCTTAGGGTAAGGGTTCCGTTTTTTCCTTTCGAGGTACGGAACCCTAAAAAGGGATAGAAAAACTTCCTCCTTAGAAAACCTGACTGGTACTTCATTATTTTATTGCACGGTAGTTAGAAAATTTGTAAAATAAACAAAACTTCTACGTCAAAGGGTCGAAAATATTTGCCTAGGATACCCAGGTATTTAATTTTAATTACTGCTGCAAAGAAGTTCCAAAAAGTTAGTGTAATTTATTTTAATATCGTTATTAGCTTGTATTTGCCTGTTTACACCCAAGTATTCTGACGTTCTGTTACTAATACTTGCTGGAAATTTTGCTATAAAATTGCTCTCTTTTATAGCAAAATGGCCAGCAAGTATTAGTACCAGAACGTCAGGATACTTGGGTATCAGAGAGAATATTGATCATAGTTGAACACAAATCTATAACTACGAATGTTTTTAAGCTAAAATTATTAAAAAATGGCTGAATTTACTTTTGTAGAATACCCGGATATATTTTACAGTTATGGTGGAGTAGGCGGAATCGAAAGAGCGGCTGTAGAGGAATACCGCAGGAGATTCTCTAATCGACGTCTATCTCAAAGAGCGGTATTTTCTTTGACTCTCCAGAGGTTAAACGTTAGAAACGAGGACTGTAATTTCAAAAAGCCGGGAATCGCGATCTGGAACATTGGAAAATTATACCGACGTCGAGTAGTAAATAATCATCCTCGTCAGAGAAAACCCTGAAATGAGCACGAAACGAGTCGCAAGACAATTAGAAGTACTTTTTTTACTGAAGTTTGCAAGTTTGCGTCCACATCACCACATCCCAGTCTAAGGACTACTGGAGGGAGATTCCGAGAGAATATTGGAGATGTGCATTTGGCGTCTGGAATGCAACACAGAGGACGGATGAATTACAATTCACCAGGAATGATATCACAAACCTCCACAACATCCATAGCTCCTCGGATATTAACCCGCAAAGGACAAGGGCGAGATCACTCCAGATTCCAGCATACAATTGTAGTAGTGCAGAGCGATTTTGTAAATGTGTAACAGCACTCGAGGCACTCTCTCGCCAGCCGTGAATAAAGAAGGTCACCAAAGTAGCTGCCTGTGGTTTTAATTTGCCTGACACACCGTGAATTTATTCCTTTAGTCATCAAGGCGCCCGACGGTTTTTTTTTTTTTTTTTAACTACCTATAAAATCTCAGAAGTGGGATCTACCGTTAATTTGCTCGGAAACCCACAGGTGATGGCAAAGGCACGTGTGCTCAGTTTCGTGGAGACCGCTACGGTAAGCTTCCTGAAGGATAAGTTGGAGGAGTTGGGAGTGTCCAGTTGTGGTGTTAAAGCCACTTTGAAGGGAAGACTCCTGGATGAAATGAACAAGTGCCCAGAGGACGAACTAGTCATTTTTTTCCTGAAGATATCGTGCCACCTACGCTGAATATTGCCGCACCTATTACGGACACCGATCAAGGTCAAAGCGGACATTCTGATGACGACGACATCGGCCGAGAGTTGACGAGGCTTCGAGAACAGGTCAGAAAGGGAAAGGAGATAACGGAACTGCGAAACCAGCTAGCAGTACTTACGGAGGAAAGTGATAGAGCAAGCGTCCGGAGTATATTCAATTTTCGAGATATAGAAGAGTCCCTTCCGAAATTTAGTGGTGACGACCATTATTGCATTAGAAAGTGGATTCGTAGGTTGGAGGAGTCTGCACATGTGTTTGATTGGGATGACAAAACTTGCCTCATTTACGCCAAGCGCCTTCTAAGTGGAACCGCAAAATTGTATCTTCGATCAAATTCCTGTGGATCGTGGAAAGATCTGAATGAAGCCCTCATCAGTGAGTTTTCGCGAAAAATAACCAGTGCAGAGGCTCACACAAAGTTAAGAAGTCCGAATCTCTTCTACGATATGTTTTGAGTAAGAGATCGCATCTGCTCCCGGCATTAACATTGACGAAGCAGACTTAATCAACTATATCATCGATGGAATTCCAGGTCTGGAACAACATAAGGTTTTGTTGTATAATGCAAATACCATAGGTGAGTTAAAGACAACCCTGCACAAGTTTGAGAGACTGACGGCGCAAACCAGTAACAACTTCAAGACGAAACCGCATCGACAACCATCATCGGAGAACAAACAGTGTCAGCCAAACAAGGTGAAGTGTTTTAATTACAACGGTGTTGGGCACATGAGTAAAGCCTGCAGTAAGCCCAAACGATTGCCTGGATCCTGCTACGTTTGTGAGAAGCTGGATCACCGTGCTCAGAGCTGTCCAGAGAAGGAGAAGACTGTGATGACATTAGACAACCCAACGACAGTGTTTGAAGTAGCGTTCAACGAGGCCAGACAACATGGACAAATAAGTTTGCCCCATGACTTCGAATTCAAGGTTAGGTACCTATTTGGAAAGGACGGAGCCTCACAGATTAATTTTACGTGCGACCTGCTTACGCTTCTGGATTCGGGAAGCCCCATAAGCTTCGTGCAGCAGCAATATGTCCCTTCCTGCTTAGTGTCTCCTGTGTGTCCCGGTAAATTCAAATATAGCGGTTTAAATGATAGCATGCTTAATGTGGTAGGTTCGACAAATTCAATTATTTATTTTGATGGCCATAATATTTCATTAGACCTTCTTGTTGTGACAGATAACTCTCCAATTATTTTGGGTAGAAATTTTATGACGTACGGCAATTTAAAATTAAAAATGAAAACCGGAAAATTTGAAGGATATGAAGAGGTTAAAGACTGTAAATAATGAGGAAGAAAAATCCTGTTCCGTTTATGCATCTGATTCAGGTATGTACGGTAGTAGTTCTAGTGAGACCAATGAATTTTTATCACAAATATTAAATATTGACACCGGATATGATGATCGTCTTCAGTTGGACGTGGAAATTAACGAAAAATTGCCTTTTTGCATAAAAGAAAAGATATTATTAGGCCAGCTCTCGATATCAAAAGTTCTCAAAATCTTAATTCAAGTGATGATTTCAAAATTTCCATAAGGTTAACTAAACAAGACCCGTTTTATTGTGTCCCGCGAAGGCTCCCCTTTGCTCACAAAATTCAGTTGCGCAAAATTTTAGATGACTTGTTAGAGAGAGGGATCATTCGTGAGAGCAGTTCTCCTTTCGCGTCACCAATAGTTTTGGTACGTAAAAAGAATGACGAAATGCGACTATGCGTCGATTATAAAGAACTTAATAAAGTTACGGTCAGAGATAATTTTCCCCTTCCACTTATTGAAGACTATCTGGATCACCTTAGGTGCAAAAAGTTCTTTACCACCCTCGATTTGAAAAACGCTTTCCACCATGTAAAGCTTGAAGAAAATTCTATTAAGTACACGTCATTCGTAACACCTCTTGGCCAATTTGAGTATACGAGAATGCCCTTTGGGCTTAAGAATGCCCCTTCTGTTTTCGAAAGATATATGAAACATATTTTCAGAAAGCTAATTTCAAGCGATAAGATTGTAACATATATTGACGATATTCTTATACCTACAGAAACAGTCGAGGAAAATCTAGACATACTTGAACAGGTTATTAGATCTGCATCTTAGATTTGATAAGTGTAAGTTTTTACAAGAAGATATTGTGTACTTGGGCTAAAAAATAAATTCTGAGGGCATACGGCCAAACGAGGACAATCTGAGGGCAATTAAAGATTTCCCTATTCCTAGATGCACAAGAGAGGTTCATGGTTTTCTTGGTCTCTGTTCGTACTGTCGAAAATTTATCCGGGATTTTGCCAATTTGGCCCGACCCCTCTATGATCTGCTCAAAAAGGATGCTCCTTTCAAATTTGGCCAATTAGAACATGAGATATTTGATAATTTAAAACGGCTCTTGATAGAGTCTCCAGTACTGCCTATTTACAATCCGTGCAGTAAGACCGAACTGTACTGTGATGCTAGTGGTGTTGGCTAGGGAGCAGTTTTGTTGCAGAAACAGAGCGATAACAAATTTCATCCTATATTTTACTTTTCGAAACGGGCAACAGAGACTGAAACTAGATACCACAGCTTTGAGCTGGAGACTCTAGCAATAATATATGCTCTGCGAAGATTCCATGTTTACCTTATAGGTATAAACTTCAAGATCGTCACTGACTGCCAATCACTCACTTTGACTTTGAGTAGAGCTACAAAATTATAACTATACAGTCGTACACCGTAAGGGTGATAAAATGCCCCATGCAGATGACTTAAGTAGGTCTATTAACCTCTTAGAGCCAAACGATGAGTCGTTTGAATTCATTTTAGCTGCCGCGCAACGACTAGATCCGAATATAGCACAGGTAGCCCAGGAGCTCGAAAAAGCGGAAAGCTCAAGTTACGAGATGGTTGTTGGGTTGATCTATCGGAAGGTTGATGGTAAAATCCTTTTTTGGATACCAGTATACATAGAAGTGCAGGTTATCCGCACTCAACACGAGGCTTTGTGCCATGTGGGGCTCGATAAATGCTATGAATACTTTAGCCGCAGTTACTGGTTCCCTAAAATGAAAACAAAAATTAAAGAATATATCAAGACGTGTCTTAAATGCATTTTCTTCTCCCCAAAGTCGGGGAAGAATGAGGGTACCCTCCACAACATCCGTAAGGGTGATAAGCCCTTCGATACGTTACATATCTACCATTGGGGTCCCTTGGCTAATTCCCGAAATAAGAAACAACACGTGTTCCTGATCATTGATGGCTTCACCAAATTTGTTAAACTATATCCGGTGAGAACTACGAGGAGTAAAGAAGCCTATAGTCATTTTTCAATAACTATCAAGACCAAATAGAATAGTCTCCGACCGAGGTTCCTGTTTTACATCCAAGGAATTTCTCGATTTTTTAAAAGCCAATGATGTCCAGCACTTGAAAATAGCTTCCCAATGTCCCCAGGCTAATGGGCAGATAGAACGGATAAATCGAATTCTTACGCCTATGCTGGCCAAGGAGTGCGAATCCAACACTACAGCTAATTGGGATAGGCACCTGGTGAAAATTGAATACGCTATTAATAATACGGTAAATAGGGGTACAGGGTTTACGCCTAGTATGTTGATGTTCGGAATTAATCAAAAGGGACAAATATGTGACCGGGTTAAGGAGTATTTGGAAAAATCTTTGGGTTTTGAGCAGGGAAAACTTAAAAATTTAAGAGAGCAAGCTAATCTAAATATCCAGGAAAGTCAAAATTATAATAAGCTAAATTATGACAAACACCATAAGAAGCCTACTAAATATAAAACGGTAGATTATGTCATGATTAAAAATTATGGGAGCACACCTGGTGTCAGTAAAAAACTTTTTGCTAAATATCGTGGCCCGTATGTTATTGATCGCGTTTTACCGAATGATAGGTATGTGATAAAAGACATTGACGGGATGCAATTGACGCGAATACCATATAAAGGAATATGCGGTCCTAGCAACATGAGGCCATTTTTAGTAAAAATCGACGATGGTGCATAAATATGGAATAGGATCTTTCTTAAGAATAAATGAAAAAAAAAAAAAAAAGTGAAAGCAAGACCAGGTATGTAGGTATATTTGGAAAATATCGTCGTTCAGGTATAGAGTATAAGAAATTTTTTTTGTTTTTGTTTAATGGGATTCTGTCTAGTTATAGTTTATGAGTCTGTTATATATATTCTTTCGTTTTGTAAATAAGAATAGGATTTGTTTCTATTATAAAGAAAAAATCAAATTAATAATAAGTAATAAAAAAGTAAAGAGGAAAAACGAGAATATTTTCCTTTTAGATGGAAGGTAATCCTATCGAATGTTAATTAGGTACTTTAAATCTGTGTTAATCTATAAAGTTTAAGCTTATTAATAAAGGCAGGCATTCGTTATTACAGATGATAGTAATCAAGTACTATCGAAAATGCATTAGAGAGAAGAATAAAAAACAAAATTGTTTCATCGGATTTAATACAGTCCAATCAATGCTTTAATTATGTAGCAAATAAAATGCATTCTTTAAGGTTTATGATAAAGAGTATAACTTTGTATAAATTCTGTACTTATGGTAATTATATTACTTTATGATTGTAACTTAGACTTTAGATTGTAATCGGGTCGATTACCATGTCAGGATCGCCGAATTGTAGTAGTGCAGAGCGATTTTGTAAATGTGTAACAGCACTCGAGGCAATCTCTCGCCAGCTGTGAATAAAGAAGTTCACCAAAGTAGCCAACACACCGTGAATTTATTCCTTGAATCATCAAGGCGTCCGAAGGTTTTTTTTTTGTTTTAACTACCTACACAATCAGAGTTAATGTTTGGGTTTATATCATCGGCAACTATTTAGTTAGAGCATTCATTTTGCCGCAAACTTTAATAGCCCATTTTTTGCGACTTTTTGGAGAATACACTGCCAGATCTACTAGTGGACGTCTCTCTGCATAATTGAAAGACAATGTTTTACCAACACGATGGAAGGCAATATTAGATCAAACAAATCTTGAACGCTGGAAAAGACAAGCTAGCTCTCCAGACCTTACTCCATTTGACTTTTTCGCATGGCGAAAAAGTGAAGGATGTTGAAAGGTTCTCTACGAACAAAAGGTAAAGGTAATAAGATGAGCAGATTAATAAAAAAAAAAAAAAAAAAATAAGTGTAACTTAAAGTGTCCTAGTTCCGACCACCGAACTTCTTCTTTATCTATTTTTGCTAAGCTAAGTGACAAGCAAATCGTAAAATTAAACTTATGTAGAAATTACAAAAATAAGATGTTATGGTACTTTTTATTTTCAAAATATATTAAAATTTCATTTTTAATTGACGTGAAGCCAAGAGATTAGATGCGCCGATTTTTCGACCACAAAAACTGCCGTTTCCTAATACCGACCGACGCATAACCTAATTTCGACCGCAATAGAAATCAGACGTTTTCTTTATTAAATATAGACAAAAACTTGAAAATTTGGATACGAATTACGAGTAATTTATGCATATAATATATATTTGTACAAAATAAAAAAAAAATATTGTTTAGGAAAAGTACCAGTTTTACTGAGTTTGAGTGATTGAAATACGAAAAGAGTATTTGGTGTAATAACATCTATAATAATTAAATAAACACAGATTTTTTATTAAGACTTTGAAAAATATAAAAGCAAAATAGTATTGCAAAAGCAAATAAATACATTTATATCAAGTACTACTCACTGAGTAGTTAAATCACTAAACTAACCAAAACTAAAAAACACACTTTAGTTTTTAAGCGTAGCGTTTAGTACACCTATCCCTTGATTTGCACGGTACTTAATTTTCACGGTTAATTAAAAAAAAAAATTAACATTTCTCTGAGTTAATTCGATTATTTTATTTATTTATTTATTTATTTATTTGTTCAATATTCATCAAATTCTGATTAATGTACAATAAATGTAATTAATTTAAGTAAGATAAGTTTGAAGCCGATTTGTCTAATTAGGCTTAGACAAATTAAACTCAAAACTGTCATCTGTGTAACAAAGGATTTTGGAAGCGGAAAGAAGCAAAGAGACCTTGTCAATGTACGGAATGAAAAGGAGCGACACACCTGACGAGTTGCTAATTTGAAAGGAAAGAACTCCCCAAAAAAAAATCTGCTGTAGTACGAATTCAACCATTCGAAGAAAGTAGGAGGAAAACCGAACTTAGACAATTTAAAAAGGAGAATTTGTGATTAATTTTATCGAAGGCCTTGCTAAAATCAGTGTACACTGACAGCCTGACTCCACTGCAGGGACACAATCATGCATCAACTCCAACAAATTTGCGGTTATAGATTTACCTTTGGTGAACCCATGCTGAAAGGAGCCAAGAATAGACCTGCAGTGGAAGCGCAACACATCATTGATCAATGTCCAAAAAACCTTAGCAAGATGACATAAGTCGGCAACAGGTCTGTAATTGGATATATCACCCTTGTTTTTTTTTATGTAGGGGAATAATGAGAGAATGTCTCCACAACTTGGGGAAACAGCTGCTTGACAAGTAAAAGTTAAATAAATAACAAAGGACATTGACCAATGACGACCCGCACCATTTTAGAAAAGAAGCAGGCATGCCGTCTGGACCCCCGGAGTAGCTATCTGGGAGGTTGGCCAAATGTTTCAAAATCGACAATTCATTGAGCACGAGGTCTTTCATTTCAAGAGAAGTGGGTGGCAGCCTCGCCTAGTGGGTAAAATCACTAAAACTAATATCACAGTTCGAATCAGAGAATGCCATGCCAAAGAAGTTGACAAAAAATTCTTCAATTTGTAGGGGATCACCACTTTCACAATTACCAAGCTTCAAAGAAGAAGGGTATCCGTTAGTCTTACGCTTCGAATTTATAAATTTCCAAAACTGGCGTGGGCTATTTCGAAGCTTTGAAGCTCACCATCATCAACCACGTAAATGTCATAAGAAGCATTCAACTCGAGACTGAATTGAGCGCTAAGCTCAACATAGCTCCGGTAATCATTATAGCTCTGTGAGACACAATATGTTTTCCACGCCTTACTCTTAAGGTTTTTTTAAATGTTTTAAAGTACTATTGAACCAAGGCTGTGTGCAATTAGAATTGTTTGAAAAGTGAACTGAACACATTGAGTAAAAATTAGATAAAGATTATCATAAAATAAATTTAGGGCCTTGTCAATGTCGCGTTTGTTAAGCAGAGGAGACCATTCAATTTCTGAAATGAACTTATCAATATTAGAAAAATCGGCTTATTTAAAGTTGAATAAATAATTACAATGGTCAACAATGTTAACAATTATATTATTAGAGCAAAGAGTAGTGTGAAGCGCAGGACGATGGTAAGACTCAGGCACGAGAGGGTTCGCACATCTCCTCACGAGTAAGTCGTCAGAGTTCGACGAGAAAATGAGATCAAGTAGCCTATCAGATCCATTCGCCACATAATTGGATTGGACCAGGCCGCAGGAGGCGAGAGAGTCCAGGAAAGTCCGGATGAATACGGGAGAGGCAGGGAACGAAGGCATCAGTACATCATCATCAGATGAATAATCCCAGCCGACAGAGGCCATGTGGAAATCTCCGAAGATGATAATATCGTCGCAAGGTTCCAGAATATCTACTATTCCATCTATTGTCGAGGCAATTTTTTCATAAAGATCAGAAGTAGAGCTAGGTGGAACGTAGACAAGAACAATGTAAATGTTATTTTGTGGTAACCTTTGGGAACTCTGGCCTAAAATGAAATACTAGGGTAAAATGACACATTGCACGTATCTCCAGTTCTAGCTTTAGTTCAGTCTTTCGCAGCCCATCCATGGGAGCAGACGTATCTACCAGCGCTGCTGCACAATTTTTAGTGAGTTCCCTTTGTTTTTATTAGAGTAGTAGTTAAAAATCTATTTTCAGTCATCTATAATATATAATAATAATATGTATATTATTATCAGAGAAATCAAAATGTTGGTATAAAAAAACTGGGAGAGCTTGAGAAGAACTTATGACATCAGCGAGGACTATAGTTCTTGGTAGGGGTTGTATGAGTGTAAGTGTTAATTTCTTGTTCATTGGAAATATTTTTTTTTACAAAAAAACCAAATGCTACGTTTGAGGGTAAAATGACATACTTATCATATGGGTAAAATGAAATACTATTTTTATTATGAATAGAAACGGTTAAGTTTGTTTTTTCAGTAGCACTTTTTTAAACAGTTAAATATACTTACACTTATGCTTAACACTCAATTATAATATAAGTTACTTCAAAAACTCAGTTTTTCTTCAACGTGATCATTCGCCCTGGCTTTACTTATATAAGATACAGATTTTGATGCAGATCAAGGTCTGGTGAAAAGTAGATTAAGGGGGTAGTCCAGTGAAAACGACTGTTTTTTCAACGATTTTTTTTTCATATTAGAAGTCAATTTTTATTAAAAAACTTGTTGACATAAGATAGTACAGCTATTAAAATATACAAAAAAAAAATTTTTTTTTGTTTTCGATGAGTCATCCCGACAAAATGGCCGCTCCAAAAAAAAAAAAATTTTTGTTGGCGGACGTCGAATCTCTGCAACGGTTCATTTGAAACAAAAAATTCAAACGAGGTTTTAATCTGTAGAACATTGGCTATCGTCGGAACTAGAATTATTAATTTTCAATAAAAAATAACAAAATGGCGGCATTTCGAATTTTTCGGGTGTTTTTCGGGTGCTTAATTTGTTTATAACTTTGTAAATAAACAATGGATTTTAATAATTCTAGTTCCGACGATAGATACACCATCAAGAAATATACAGCTAAATTTTTAGATCAATCGGAGCAAAAGACTCTGAGATCTTACGTCCGCCGAGTCAAGACATGCTGTTTTCAAAAAAACGCGTTTAAAGTTTTTTATGCGGAAAAAAGCTAAAAAAATTAATTTTACCTTAGTCAGCGATGCCTGCTCCATACATAACGCGATGCCTCCTAAATACATAACTAACCTTAAATATAAAGCAGAAGGACCTAGACCGTTATAAACCGAAAAAAAATGGGCGAAGCAAACAGAAATACAAGAGTCCTCCTTGTTCCGAAACACGCCAGGGGAACTTCGAGCGCTCGGATTACACGTCTCTCGAAAACTCTCTGTATCTTTAAAACTATTCAATATTTTGCTTAGATATTTTAAGGGAGTATTTTCGAGGTGTAGTAGAGTAGATTTAAGCAAAAAAAAAAAAAATTAAAAAAAAATTTTTTTTTCACTGGACTACCCCCTTAAATGAACCTTGTGCAAGAAACGAGCACACAATGAATGTGCAAGCTTATCTAAAAGAGCTACACAGTTTGTCTGCGACGCGTGCAAATAAAAAACAAATATCGATACTAAATCTATATACTATGTCATTTTACCCACACGTACTTGGGTAAAATGACACTTTGAGGCCTTCTTAGAAGTCATATTTACACAGGAAAGAAAGACTTATTTTAAGTTTACTTTTATACAGTGTATGTATTTTATGTTTATGTTTGTTTTTGTAGAAAAAATTTTACGTTTTGTTGAAAAATAAAAAAATATACGCAATTTAGCTTAAGGTGTTTCGTTTTAGGCCAGTTTCCCCTATAACGACGCACAGAAGCTCCAAATCACCCCAGTCAGCAACATCTATCAAGGAACACGTAACATTCGCTCTAACAGCGCAGATTACTTTGCCCCAACTGGCGCCGCAATATTATCACGGTAACGATCCCGGCGAAAAAATCTGGAATCCAGGAGCAAAAAGCTCGTTGTCCATGATACCTCCGCATAACCAAGTTTCGGTTAAGCAAACTACGTCGTATTCGCAACAGCTCGTAGCAGCAAATATATGCGTAGTCTTAGAGCGAAGTCCTGCTACATTCGCATAATAGAAAGAGAATTCGCCAATCCATTTTTTGATTTCAAATGAACACCAGAGCGGTTCCTTGGAACGAAATCGCGCACGATAGTACCAGATGGCCAAATATCTGGAGAAACAATGGTGCTATAAGCCTCCTCAGGAACAAAGATCTTAAATGAGGCTGAAAAATTGCGACCTTCAGGACCATGAAACGCGTTGATCTTTTTGAAGGCTACCATACCCTAAGGCATCCCAGAATGCGTAGATATATAAGAGATAATTTCCTTCTCAGATGTGTCAGAGTGTATCCTGGAGATAAAAATGCAGTTAGGTACTTTTGCCGGTCTCAGAGTAGAAGTGGGCAAAATGAGACCGTCAGCCTGGGTATGGCCATCCAGAATAGTTACGGGAGTAGTCAAAGCTGAGGTCCGACCTAATGCGACGGCGTTTATTCTTTTTCGCGCGCCGAGCGATGTTCCGTCCTGTTACCGTGCACCCTGCCTCATTAGATTGGGTACCAGTTGAAAGAGAGGTAGCAGCATTTTACATAGATACAAGCATAATATGTATTAAACGTACGTACTCCTTCCATAAACTGGATTTATAATTAAAGGCACCTTCTTAATCGTATTTTAATTGCAGACGTTAAAGAGAATCAGAATAGCTAAAAAGAGGAGTACCTTTACGTTTTTATAACTTCATTTGATAATAGTTACTGCGTATATATTACTTACAGCCCAAAATTTAAGGGGACGTGACACACCCAATTTTTTATTTTTTATATTTGGAAAAATTGGAAAATTGAAGGGAAAAACAGTAGATACATTAATCAAACTTTGCATATTTATTAAAAAGCTTTAAAACAATAAAAAAATATTTTTTTTTTCATTTTTTGAATTCGTTTTTTTCTTTGTACATTTTTTTGTAAACAACCACAAAAATTGACTGCGGGCACGATTGGGAGCGAATGGAACGTCTGAAAAAAACAAAAAAAATATGGGGTTAATTGTTATCAAAATCCCCAGGGATTGAACCTAAATGGAACATTTTTCACGAAAAAATTACAAAATGGCGGCATTTTTTCAAAAATTCACTTTTTTTTTGTCTCGGAAAAATGCAAATAACAAGATCTGATACACCCAGCGTTCCTAGACAAGACACTGCTTGCACCAGCATTTATCCCGTAATATGACACACCGCTCCTGAGTTCTAATTTTAAGGGAACTTAGTTAAGCGATCAGTTCATTGTTAACTCTCGACCTAAGTCGACATAATAAAGTTTAGTTTCTATAAACGGAGTTTTACTTTTAATTTTTTTTAATTCTTAGTTAAACTAATTATTTGGTTCAGTCGGTAGGATCTCTCTCTAAAGAGAAGAGGTCCAGTGAAAAATCGAATCGATCGTTCAAACAACAATTAATAAATTAATTGTGCTTAAAAGTGCTTTGTTAAGTTTAAATTAACAAGTGCGAATACAAAATAAAGAAAAAATAATAATAATAATAGTCCAGGCTACGAAGGTTTTCACCTCCGAATTTTTTGAGCATGCATCGATTTTAATGAAATTTTGACAGCATGTAGGGAATACCTCAAAAAGCAAAATCTACCCTATCCCGATGTGTGCTTTTTCCCTGGGGGTGAGTTACACCCCAACTAGGGAGTGAAAATTTTTTTGTGGAAAATAACCACGGAAATCGATAGAGGAACAAATTTTAAGCAAAAATTGTTCTTAGCATTTTTTTTGAAAACTCAATAGTTTTCGAGTTATACGCGATTGAAAATTGGCATTTTTCGTGAAAAAAACCACGTTTTTAATCGATTTTTTATGAATAACTCAAAAACTATTCATTTTATCAACAAAAGTGTAACAACCAAAAATGAAGCTTATAAAAAAACAAAGAGATTGGTGCCTCTTAATTGATTGTAGGCCTAATACAAACCGAGTAATGATTTATTGAAGGTTGAATACATTATTTGAACGAAAATTTTTTAAAATTCAACGTCAAATAACGGAAAAATGGTCAATTTTTCGAGAAAATTGCATAGAACCTTTTTCAAAGTATTTTTAAAAAGCTTTAAACTGAGGGTTACTAGAACTCTCTAGCATGAAAACTAAGAGAGTTATGGCCGAAATAAAATTGATTTATATTTTTTTTGTAGAAAAAAAACTCAATGTCACCCTTGGCAATAGTACCCAAATTGCAATAAAAAGATAATTCATGGTCAATTTACTTCATTTATGTACTCACAATGATTTGTGAGAGTTTGAACGATTTAGAATGCATAATTTCGAAAAAAATTATGATTAAAGTCGAAAAATTATTTTCGAAATTTTCAAAATTTTTTCTTTTTTTCAAAATTTCGGAAAAACTATAGGATATACGTAAAAATTAGTAAGGAACAAAATGTTAGCTTTCTTTTTAACAAACATTTTGCTTTTTTTAAATTTTTTTTAGCTTGTAAAATAACTGAGATATGACCTTCCAAAGCTTGCCCTAACGTATGACTGGTGCCATTTTAGAACCCTTTAAACGTTGCCCTTTTAAAAATAAAGGGCTCAAAAAATGTAAAACTTTTATATGCTTATAGCTTATGAAATTCCCTTTATAACTACGTTTTGAGCGACTAAATAGCTTGAAAATTAACCGAGATATGGCCAAAAAACAAAATATACCTTTTTTTTAATTTTGGAGCAGGATAGATTTTGGAGTGTAAGTGAAAGTATACATCGGAGATACACGAAAGAAAACATCGTGCAGCTGGCCTCCTCCGGTTTTTTGGTGAAGGGGGCCGTTTTGTATATTAGTTTTTACATATATATATATCACTGACAGTATAATGGATCAAGCAAGCAGCAGCACAGGTGACTGTAATATGAAGTGTAGTATTTGTAATGAAGATACCGAGGAAAGGCTTGTAAAAATTGGCTTAAAAGGTAAAAATACTTTGAAATCAGCATCTGTTGAGAGACGTGACAAAAAGTTTGCTACTCTGGACCTGTCTAAGGACCTGTATATTCATGCTTCATGTAGAAGTCGTTATACACATGCAAAAAATATTGAATCTGCCAAAAGAAAATCTGAAAGCAACCCAAATATTAGTCCCACGAAACGAAAGTTAAGAAGATCTGATTCATCACTTGATAATATTGAAACCTTCAATTGGCAGGAAAATTGTTGCCTGTGTAATGAAGAAGCGAATGTGGAGAATCATCAAAAAGTGGCACTTGAACGAAGAAAGCAAATATGTTTTGTACAGTCTAAAGATTATGTGTTAACATTATTAAAGATGCTAATCTGCTTTTCCGATGATTTACATCGAGAAATATATAAACGTTTAAGTAGTGCAAATGATCTTGTATCTTTGTACGCTAGATATCATAAAGACTGCTATAATAAATTGTACAATGAATATAAGGAAAAAGTTAAAACTCCGAAAACTACATACGCAGAAAAAGTCGATCAAGCAATGGAAGATATCTACGGCTTTTTGCTATCGAGCGATGAGTGCCAATTCACAATGACGCAACTTATTGAAGCTGTCAAAAATTCCGATGTAATTCCACATGAAGACACTATCAAGAAACGTTTGATTAATAGATTTTCTGATCAAATTATTATCTCCAGTAGGATGGGTGGTACGACATACGTATGTTTTTCAAATAATTTATACGACATTATGACAGATGCATGGTACAATAATAGACAAAAAATAATTGAAGACGAAGAAAATAGATTAATCGATGCTGCTTCTGAATTAATACGTAGAAAAATTAGAAGTACTATTTGTCGCATGAATGAATATCCTGCTAGTGATCAAGTGTTTAATGATATTGACAAAAATATTCCCTCACATTTACTTCGTTTTTTGAACAACGTTATTTATAAGGATAAAGAACAAAATGATAATAATAAAAAATGGAACTCTACTAAAATTTCATCTATCGCTCATGCAATTATGTCTGCTGTTCAGCCTAAAAGTTTCGTCTCGCCTTTACAACTAGCTGTAGGTGCTACGTTTTACAGAAAATTTGGATCAAGAAAAATTATTGAAATTTGTTCAAATCTAGGATTTTCTTCTAGTTATTCAGAAGTGAAATTGTACGAAATGTGTGCTGCTACTCAAGCAGAGAGATGCCTCTTGAATCCATTTATACAAATCGTTTCGGATAACAGCGACTTCAATCTATGCACTATAGATGGTAGAGGAACATTCCATAACAGGTTCCATTGAGATTATTAGCCCAGCTGATAGTTTACAGCAAAGATTACCCATAGAACGCCTCAATAATCGTGACATTCCCAAAGAATCAGAATTGGTTGAAAAAAATAAAATCGATGTATTATTATATACTAAAAATCGTGGAAGTGGCTTGAAGCTTATAACTGTAAAACCTATTGATAAAGATCCTTCATTCAAAACAACTTTCATTGATCAGCTGAATATTTTGTGGTTGTTTTTAAAGTACGTAAGAGAAAATTCATTTTTGGGTTGGAATGGATTTATGTCTATGCTGACTAGTGGTCAAGATAACTATCAGGTTTCGGTGATAAATTTTTTGCCCTTTATTAATGCATCACCAAGCAATTACAGCACAATTGCAGGAAAACTCGATCAACTGTTATCAAGCAAAAGGTGAAGCCGGTGAACTAGTTGTAGAAAAAGCTTTGCAAGATGATTCGACTTTGCAGAAAGTAATTGTCGCCGAAGACGTTGATATTTTAGTTATTTTGACTGCCAGAGCTAAAAATGACCGAGAAATTTATTTCTTAAAACTCGGAAAACAAAATGTTCCTTCAATGATATATTCATCGAAAAGTTTTTCAGTGGAGTATCCAGAAAGTGCGCAGTTTAAAGCTTTTTCACATTCGTATACTGGCTGTGATACAACATCCGCTTTTTACAATAAAGGTAAAAAAAAATTTTTTGAAATAATGGAGAAAAGGACGGATTTAAGAACAAAAGCCAGTATATTTTACAATATTTTTTTTTTTTTTTTTTTTTTTTTTTTTGTCCTGTCTTACTCCCTTCGGGAGCATAGGGCGTCTACAAAGCCTCTCCATGCGTTTCGATCTTGGGCTAGCTCCTCAGCCTCTGCCCACGTTGTATTGTTTTCTCTGAGCTCTTTGTCGACCGTGCGCTTCCAAGTTATTCTTGGTCTTCCCCTTCGGCGCATTCCGATGGCATTCCAGCTGAGCGCCTGTCTCGCTATTGTCTCCTCTGGTCTTCTAAGTGTATGACCTATCCATTTCCATTTTCTTCTCTTAATTTGCGTCGCTATTGGGTCCTGGTTGGTAATTTCCCACAGGTTCGCGTTGGAAATTCTTCTAGGCCAGAATATTCTACATATTATTCTCAGGCACTTGTTTAAGAATATCTGCAGTTTATTTGACGTGGTCTTCTTTACCAACCAGGTTTCGCTTCCATATAGGAGCACTGGCTTGACGCATGCGTTGAATATTCGAAGCTTGGTACCTCTTGACAGGTGAGAGGCCATAGTCGTCCGAAGGCCATCCTTGCCTCCTTGAGCCTGTTATCGATGTCCTCGTCTGCCCCGCCTGTTATGCCTATGATGCTCCCCAGATACTTGAATGTGGTGATTTCTTCTATTGCCTCGTTATTTATAGTAAGCTGATCACTGTTGAGGGTGTTCAGCCTCATGTTCTTCGTTTTACCCACATTGATTTTAAGTCCTACTTGTTGAGCGTGATGTGCGAGGCTGTTAAGTTTTGATTGCATTTCCTCGTGCGTGTGAGATATTAGGGCGATGTCGTCGGCATAGTCTAGATCTTCTAGGTGGGATTCGTGTGTCCATTTAATTCCTCGTGGGGTCGTTGTGGCTTTCCTCATGACATCGTCTAGGACTATGTTGAATAGTAGGGGTGAGAGGGGGCAACCTTGTTTAACTCCGTGTCTTAGCCGTAGAGGGTTGCTTAGGCTTCCGTTGTGTAGGATGGCTACTTCGGCGTCATCGTAGAGCGCTTTGATGATCCGTATTAGCTTGTCTGGGATTCCTTTGTGTGCGAGGGCCGACCATATTGCTTCACGTTGGATCGTGTCGAATGCTCTTTCGAAGTCAACGAATGTGATGAATAGAGGGGCATTCCATTCCACTGATTGTTCCACGATTATTCGTAGGGTGTTGGACTGGTCTATGCAGCCGCGGCGCCTTCTGAAACCTGCCTGTTCCTCACGCATATTAACTTCAATTTGTTCCTCTATTCTGGAAAGCATTATTAGCGCGAGTATTTTCGTCACAACGTTCAGTATTGTTATTCCTCGCCAGTTGCGGCATTGTGTTAGGTCACCTTTCTTTGGTAGCTTGATTATGATTCCTTTCTTCCAATCTTGTGCTATGTTCTCAGAGTTCCAGATTTGTTCTAATGTTGGCCTTAGGGAATCTGCTGTAATGTCAGCTGTGACCTTGTAGAGCTCTGCTGGAACGCCGTCGGGTCCTTCAGCCTTATTATTCTTTAGCTTGCTTATGGCTTCGGCTATTTCCTCAGCTGAAGGGGGCTGCTGGTTGACTCTGTTGCTGAGGGTGCTACTGTTGGTGCTGGTGCGAGGTGAATCCGTTGCGCGCTGTGGTTGTTGATGGTGCCTTTCATTTATCTCGCTGAAGTGTTCTCTCCACCTGCTCATTTGATCTTCTGCCGAGGTTAGTATGTGGCCATTTCTGTCTCTTATTGGTCGACTTTGTTTCAGGCTCTTGTTTGTTAGGTTGCGTATGCTTCCGAACAGTGCACGCATGTTGTTTTGCTCTGCTGCTGATTGTGCGTTGCTTGCGATGTCATTGTAGTATTTCCGCTTGTCTTTTCTTGCCGACTTCTTTACTTCTTTTGCTTTTTCTTGGTATTCCTGTCTTAAGTTATCATTGTTGTTATTGTTGCTGTTGAGAAGCTTCAACCTGAGCTCTTTTCTTTCTTGGATTTTTCCCCATGTTTCGTCGGATATCCATGTTTTTCTTGTGTATTCCATAGTTCCTAGAATTTCCTCGCCTATTTGCCTGTAGACCGTTTGTAGGTTCTGGTTGTTTGTTGTTGACTGACTATTTAGGCTTTGTTCTATTCTGGTTCTAAGCTCTGTGACTGTTCTTTCGTTTACCAGCTTATGTATGTTGAGGCGTTTCTTTCTAGCGTTTGTATTTGTTCGGAATGCAATTGGTCTTAGCCGGATGTCACCTGTGACTAACATATGGTCGCTGTGGATATCAGCGCCTCTTCTAGTGCGGACATCTAGCAGTGATTGCTTCCATCGCCGGCTGATGCATATATGGTCTATTTGGTTCTTTGTACGGCCGTCCGGTGAGGTCCATGTATATTTATGGATATCTTTATGAGGGAAGAGCGTTCCTCCTATTTTCAGGTCGTGTTCCTGGCATAGATCTATGAGGCGGTTACCGTTGTCATTGCTTGTGCTTGCTAGACCATATTGGCCTACGACATTGTTAGGGGCGACGTTTGTGCCTATCTTCGCATTGAAGTCCCCCATTAGTATTTTAATATCTGTTCTAGGGGCATTGCTCATGGCCGTTGTGAGCTGCAAGTAGAACTCATCCTTGCTTTCTTGGTCCGCCGCATTTGTAGGGGCATAGCATTGGATAATCGTAATCTTACGAATTCGTGTGTATATTCTGACTGAGATTATTCGGTCGGATACTGGTTTCCAACTCATTAGACTTCTTGCTAGCTGTTTTGCTATAAGTAAGCCGACACCGCCTTGGCCATTATTGTTTTCTCCTCCTGAAAATATGAGGGTGTTTCCTTTTGTTGTGCGCATTTCTCCCGATCCAGGCCACCTCATTTCGCTGATACCTAGAATTCCGATGTTGTATTTCAGCATTTCTTGTTCCAGCTGCGCTAATCTTGATGGTTCTCTGAGCGTGCGTACGTTCCATTGTCCAATTCGTGTCCTTGTTCGTGTGCCAAAGGTCGTGATCATGTTTTCCATCTGCATCCGAGGCTCTGTTTCCGTTTCGAGAATCGTTTTGTTTCACTATGCCAGGTGATTAGCCCGCAGTAGCTATCCCAGCTGGCGGGGATGCCGGCAGGTACTGCTCAGTTATTTTGTATGGGGCTCCAAAAAATACTCAACTAAATAAAATGAAGAAAATTGACAACATTAAGCAGTACATAGAAAATGAACGATATGAGTCCTTTATTAAAGCCACGACAAAAAATAGCGCTGTAAAACTATCATCCCTAGTGCCTACAGTGGATGCTCTAGATGAGCATACGAAAAGGGTTTATTACCAAGTGCAAGTTTGGCTTGGTAATAAAAATATTAAACCTGTGGACTGGGGATGGGTTGAAAATGAAGACTCATTGGAGCCAATACGAATGCAGAATAGCCCAGCACCACAGGAACTTCTTCAAATGATATTTTGCAATTGCAAGAAGGGATGTGGTGCATCATGCAGTTGCCGGAAAGTTGGGCTATTCTGCAACTTAACATGTGGTGACTGTGCCGGCCAAAATTGCGAAAACTGCGCGCCGATACTCGACTTCCAAGAAGAAGAAAATGAAAACAGTGACGACGATGATGACAATTTTTAAAAAAATAATATTTGACCTTTTTTATATAATTTTAATTGTACAAAAGAAAGAATAATATAAAGTTAACATTTTAATTTTCCTTTTTAATTTAATAAATATCCAGTCTACTAAAAACTTGTTCCCCATTATACGTAATTTTTGAGGAATGTATAAGTATAACGTTGTATAAATGCCGTAAATAATTTTTTCTTTTTTTTGGTCATAAGGGATGATTTATAGGGGTTCAATTTTAAATTTATAATATTCAAATTAAAACAATGTCAATTCGAAATAAATAAGCCAAAAAATTATATAAGTACGTCTGTAAAAATTTTTTTTAAATTTTTTTTGAAATAGGGGATGATTTATAGGAGTTGAAAATTATGAATATTAAATATTCAAATGAATACAGATAAAAAGTGTCCATTCACAATAAATAAGTCATAAAAAAAAAAATATACGTCTATAAATAATGTTTTTAAATTTTTTTTGAAATAGGGGATGATTTATAGGGGTTGAAAATTATGAATATAAAATATCCAAATAAGTACAGATAAAAAATATCCATTCACAATAAATAAATCATCAAAAAAATATATACGTCTATAAATAATGTTTTTCAATTTTTTTTCGAAATAAGGGGTGATTTATAAGGGTTGAACATTGGGGATGTAAAATTTTTGTGTTGAACACAAACAAAATGAGTTATTTCAACATAATTCATCAAGAAAAAAGTCATTAAATAATGTATAATTAATTTTATATTATCATACCTTATAAAGGGGGTGCTTTATAAGGGGTGAGATACATCAAATAGGGTTAAAAAATCATAAATATTGTATTGAAGCAATAAGTAGCTTTTATTTAACCCATACAAGTATTTTTCTAGTCATTAAATGCTTATACTTATAATTTTATTGAAATTTTGCAAAAATTGGTAGTTTTCACCCCTTAGAGTAATTTGCACATGTCGGCATAGGGTAGATTTTGAAGATAAGGGTAAGACAAGCTTAATTCCAAAGTTTCATTAAAATCGATGCATGCTCAAAAAATTCGGAGGTAATACCTCTTTTTTGCCTTTGTAGCCTGGACTATAAGTTCCAAGTGCTCAAATCATCTTTAAGAGTTAAGAAGTGTTAACACAAAATTTAACTAAATTGGAGAAAAAAGAAGTGCCAAATGTTTGTGCATCAAAAATTTTAAAGTTTATTTTGCCTTTGAAGTGCCTGAAAGTTTTATTTAATTCAAGCTAACGAATCATATAGTGGTAGTGCTTGTGACGCTTTTTAGGAGCAAGTTTAGTGCCTCCAAAAATAAAAAATTAGGCAGAAGTGAAAAGTTTGATTCAAATAGAAATATGGAAGAAATGAAATGAAGTGAGAAATGTGATCGAACAGCAAGAGGCTCAGATCGTCGCACTTAGAGCCCAAATAGAACAGTTAAATGCAGTCGCGGTCGTAACCCAAAACCCACAAGAACGGTTTATACTGTCACCAGAACAGTTTTTAAACTACGTAAATAAGTTAAAAAATTTTAACGGCAAAAATGAGTATACGGTGTGTGAAAGAACGTTCCAATTATGCCAGGACCTACCCGGACTGAAGAACTACGCTATGGGCATCATCATGGACGAGAAAATCCAAGGAGAAGCGAAAAAATGTATACAACGACTGGGAAGCAACTTACCGCAACGATGGGAAGAGGTAAAACAACAGCTGAAATTACATTTCCGGCCGAGGGAAAGTTATGCAGAGTTGCTGAACCGCTGTAGATCCTTACAAGTAAATAGTTTAAGAGAACTTTTTGAGCATGTTAGAGACAGTAATTATAAATTAAACGAACTCTATGAGTTCGACGAAACAAAACCTTTTACATATCAACCAAGCAATAATAATAAATATTTGGTTGATATAATAAGTGGTAAAGTCCATGCTTTTCTACGAGGAAATATTCCAGAAAATTGTTCAATTATCGAAATGTACAATAAGTTTGATAAATTAAAATTGTTAGATAACGAAGATGCTGTTGATTTTCGCAGTAGGAAAAGTAGAGTAAATTTTAGTAATAGTGCAAATAAAAATAATAATGTGAATAAGAATATTAATTGCAACAATAACAGGAACATCTCTACTCCATATAATTCTACGAATAATGCGAATTATAAAAACAATTTTAGAAATAACAGGGATAATAATATTCGAAGAAATGATAATAATTACTATAGAAATAACCCTAATATGACATTTAACAGAAACAACTACGGAAATAACTATGACAGTAACAGAAACGACAATAACTACAGAAATAATAACAACAGTTCCGATCAATTACGCAATCGGAATCAAAATTCTAACTGGTCCCAGCAAAGGCAAAGTTCCGAACAAATCAGGAACAATCCTGCCCCAGAACCAATGGAAATCGGCAACCTAAATCACGGACAAGAAGTAAATTTTCAGTTAGAGCCTCGGAACCCAGAATAATTATAACATTGGGTCACCAAAAAATTAAATGTCTTATCGACACTGGTTCTGCCACTAGTGTTATTAAATCAAATATTCTTAAAGAATTTACTGAAGAATATTTAAATACACCTACATATTATTCTACAATAAATGGTACGAATAAAATTACCAAAAAAATAGTGACCACAATGCCAGAGGAATTTAAATTTCTTGGTACTGTAACGTGGAAAATCATTGACTTAAAAGACAAGAAGGGGATCGGGGATCATTAGGGAAAGTATCTCCCCATATAACAGCCCATTATGGATTGTCCCGAAAAAGGCAGACAATTCCGGGGAGAAAAAGTGGAGAATTGTTATCGATTACAGGAAACTGAACGAAGTTACTGTAAACGATAAATTCCCCATTCCTAATATCGAAAACTTACTTAATAAGCTCGGAGGAGGAGGAGGAAAACGGCATTCTCAACACCCTTTGGGCATTATGAGTACTTAAGGATGCCATTTGGTCTAAAAAACGCACCATCAACCTTTCAAAGACTGATGAATGCGGTCCTACGTGAATATATTAACAAGCTTTGCGTCGTGTACCTGGATGATGTACTTATACATATTTAGTACATCATTAGAAGAACATTTAACTAGTATTGGGAAAATTTTAGATAAATTAAGATTAGCTGGGCTTAAGATCCAGATTGATAAATGTAACTTTTACGCCGGGAAACTGAATTCCTTGGTCCGGGGAGCAAACCAAATCCGAGTAAAATTGAGGCAATAAGAAACTTAAATTTGCCATCAACGCAGAAGCAAATAAAATCCTTTTTGGGTATAACTGGATTTTATCGCAAAGGCTATAGCGGGATAAGGTGGTGAAAATTGCCCCCAGCGGAATCGCTACGACGGCTGGCGCTTTCGATAGCTTGTGTCAAAAGATGCCTCCATGCCAGTTTTTAGCCCTCTAAGTCTACAGTCACCGGTAAAATCGGTTTCGACCCATTTTTTCGAAAATAAATTCTTACGGCCGCAGTTTTTATCCAAAAATTCTGAAAATTTCCACAAACCTTTATTTTTATGTTACCAATAATCGTGGATTTTTATAGATTTTTACCTTTAAAATTGGGGTCAAGAGAGCCATTTTAATTTTTCAAATTATTTCTAGGTTAGGAACCCTATTTTTCGCCAAGTTTTAAACCATTGTTTTTTAAGTATTTTTTTCCGGTCTTTCGAATGGCGGAATCAAAATATCGAATTTCAGGGTGCGTCATTCCGAAAAATCGTAAAAACCGTTTTTTTTTTGCATTTTGTCCACTTATTTAAGACATAACCTCAAAATTCAAGGGCGCAATACTTACCCATACAACCAAAAATAGTCCAGGACTCATTTTCAGTTGAAAACATGATTGCAGGATCGATTTTTATGTTTTAAAAATCGAAAAAACTATTTTTTTCGGTATTTTAACCATTTACTTGATATACAACCTTGAAATTAAAGAGCGCAATGCTCACCCATATGACCACACACTCTCTAGGACTTATTTTTAGGTGAAAACATTCTTTTAGTATCGATTAGTGCGTCTCAAAACTCAAAAAAACTAAGTTTTTTGACATTTTTGCCATATATTTAAAGCATAACCACAAAAAGGCCTAATACTTGCCGATACGACAACGTTCAAGGACTCATTCTTAAGTGGAAAAATTGTTGCAGTATCAAAAAGTATCAATAATCAAAATTCCCTTTTCCAATATTTATTTGAGACGTAAACTCAACAGCTAAAATGATAGCGTTCTCCGGTACCCGGGATATTTTTTTGCCAAGGATAGATATCTTTCAAACATTTTTTTTTCATGTCGTGTGATGTCATATTCTCTCTTAGTGTCGTATTACATTTTGCATTTAAAGCATTCGACTCATCCAACATATCATTCGAACCAAGAGAATGTTAGCCTATGGTGTTTCGTATTTAGCCATACGGCTTAGCATAAGTATTCGACCGAGAGCACGCCATGGGTAGCACCTTGATATTCCCATTCGATTATTTAACTATTATTAATAATCAGATAATTCAATTTGCACAATTAATATTTTTCTTATTCACTTGTAAACTACTAAAACTAAAAATAGTTCATTATATTCAATATGCCGGCGGATGATATTTAATGTCCGGAAGAACTTTTTAAATTCTCCTCTCTAAAAGGGAGAAGATCTCAACAAATTATTGAATGGACCTACAAATGATATTGAGTAAAAAAAAACCAATTCTATTGGCTACAGTGGTATTTTGCGCTATACCTGTGACTGTGCTAATGGGTTAAGTACTGTCGGCTCTTCCTCCCATATTGCTGCTGTCATTTATTATCTAGCTAATGCTAGATATAAATCAAAGATTATTAGACCATCTAAGATTCTCTCTGAAATATTTTCAACTTCAGATATTAAGCCAGTCATAGAAGAAGATAATGACGAAGATTGAGAATGTGGAGACGTGTTTTACTGCAGAATAAAACATTATTATTTTTTATTAAATACATACTGTTATAACTATGTTTTTATTACTTATATATTTAATAATACATACATATTTTTTATATTTTCATAGAAATTGAACTTGTTTTTTTGTATCATTATATATAAACGTTATTCCAGCCTAGATTGAAAATATATCCTTATTTCATGAAAATAAATTAATAATTCTATATATGAAGTTTCCCTCTGTTTCATGTTTGTTAAGATTCTAGTCGATATTGCAACAATTTTCCTATTTAAGAATGAGTCCTTGAACGTTGTCGTATCGGCAAGTATTAGGCCTTTTTGTGGTTATGCTTTAAATATATGGTAAAAATGACAAAAAAAAGTTTTTTTGAGTTTTGAGACGTAATAATCGATACTAAAAGAATGTTTTCACCTAAAAATAAGTCCTAGAGTGTGTGTGGTCACATGGGTGAGCATTGCGCTCTTTAATTTCAAGGTTCCAATATCAAGTAAATGGTTAAAATACCGAAAAAAATAGTTTTTTCGATTTTTAAAACATAAAAATCGATCCTGCAATCATGTTTTCAACTGAAAATGAGTCCTGGACTATTTTTGGTTGTATGGGTAAGTATTGCGCCCTTGAATTTTGAGGTTATGCCTTAAATAAGTGGACAAAATGCAAAAAAAAAAAAACGGTTTTTTCGATTTTTCGGAATGACGCACCCTGAAATTCGATATTTTGATTCCGCCATTCGAAAGAACGGAAAAAAGACTTAAAAAACAATGGTTTAAAACTTGGCGAAAAATAGGGTTCCTAACCTAGAAATAATTTGAAAAATTAAAATGGCTCTCTTGACCCCAATTTTAAAGGTAAAAATCTATAAAAATCCACGATTATTGGTAACATAAAAATAAAGGTTTGTGGAAATTTTCAGAATTTTTGGATAAAAACTGCGGCCGTAAGAATTTATTTTCGAAAAAATGGGTCGAAACCGATTTTACCGGTGACTGTAGACTTAGAGGGCTAAAAACTAGCATGGAGGCATCTTTTGACACAAGCTATCGAAAGCGCCACCCGTCGCACTATGGGCTAAACGGCACTTTTTGTGTTTAAAACCTAATATCTCGGAAAAAACCGAAGATATTAACGTAATTTTTTTTTTAAATTGAAGCTGAGACTATGTAGATTACTGGAAAATTAACCAGAATGGCTGAAATGAAAATAAACACTATGTAACATAACCTCAAAGTTGCATTTTTTTCTGAAAAATTGAATAGGCTCACACCAACAAAAAACTTTGAAATGTCATATATGCTATCCGATGAACTTTAACCTGCTGATCACGAATCCGAGGTCAGAATTGCCCCCCACCCTACAGTTTTCAGAAAAATGAAGAATTTCCGTGCCTAGTATAAGCCTTTTTAACTCTTTGAGTTACAAAAGACCAGCTTAAATTAATTTTTACTATAACATACTAACTGAAGGTTTTGGGGTCGCTGATCACGAATCTGAAGTCAGATTTTGAAAATTCAAAATGGCGGATCCAATATGGCGGACCAAAATTTTTATATTTGATCGAATTTGGACTAAAAATTGAATACATGGGTTTTTGGAGTCGCTAATTACGAATCTGAAGTCAGATTTTGAAAATTCAAAATGGCGGATCCAATATGGCGGACCAAAATTTAATATTTGACCGAATTTCGACTCAAAACCGTATACATGGGTTTTCGGGGTCGGTGATCACGAATCTGAAGTCAGATTTTGAAAATTCAAAATGGCGGATCCAATATGGCGGATCGAAAATTTAATATTTGACCGAATTTCGACTCAAAACTGTATTCATGGGTTTTTGGGGTCGCTGATCACGAATCTGAAGTCAGATTTTGAAAATCGTAGCGATTCCGCTGGGGGCAATTTTCACCACCTTATCCCGCTATAGCCTTTGTGAAAGACTATGCTAAGATAGCTGGTCCTATGGTTAAATATCTTAAAAAAGAATCGAAAATAAATACAAATGACCCTAGTTACATTGCAGCTTTTGAAAAGTTGAAAGAACTTATAACCGGCCATCCTATTTTGAGATATCCCAATTTTGATAAACGATTCAAACTTATTACTTACGCCAGCAATCTAGCAGTTGGGACCGTTCTTACGCAAGAGGGGCATCCAATCTGCTACGCTTCTCGAACCTTGAACGACCACGAGAAGAATTATTCCACGATTGAGAAAGAATTCTCGCGATCGTCTGGGGAGTAAAATATTTCCGACCGTATCTATTCGACAAAGAGTTCGATCTGCAAACAGATCACCAACCGATCAAATGGTTACAGTCAAAATATACAGGTAAGGATATAAATCCGCGCCTCCAAAGATGGCTGATTCAATTTGGTGAATATGATATAAAAATAGATTATATTAAAGGAAAAGAGAATAAGGTGGCTGATTTCCTCAGTCCCTTACTTGAAACGGTAGTCAATAGGTTTAAACTACAGATGATATTTGTAGAGAAGAAAGAAAAAGAATTCATTACGATATTTAATATAATAACAGAAGAATATTTGTAGACAAAAACGATATAGAGCAACAAACAGATATTTTCAAGAGGTATATAGAAAAGGGTAAAGTAGGTATATATTCAGAATTAAGTGATAGAGAGTATAACAAACTGCAAGCCAAATTAATAGAATTATACCCAAACCGCCAATTCGTCAAATGTAGTCATCTCGCTAAAGATATAGAAAATGACGACGAAATAAAGAAGCAAATAGCTTTATTCCACAAGGAAGAATCAGGACATTGTGGAATAGTTGCAACTTATGAAGGACTCAATATGAGAATCTATCATCCCAAAACTAAAATTATAATACATACAATTTTGAATAATTGCGTTATTTGCACAGGTGCAAAATATGATAGGAAACCTATTAAAAAGAAATTTGAACTAACGAAAACACCTCAAAGTATTAACGAAATAGTACATATAGATATTTACACAAATAGCAAACATAATTTCATTAACCTAATAGATAAATTTTCAAAGCATGCAGTCAGTCTACATTTAGAAGATAGAACCCACATTACTATCATAGAAAAAATAAAGCAAATAATTTCAATAAGAGGTAAAATGAAGAAATTGATCTTTGATAATGAATTTGATTCAAAACACATAAGAGAATTTTGCGAGAAAGAGGTAATAGCGTATCATGTAACCAAACCTAATAGCCATACTGGTAATGCCGATGTCGAAAGACTCAATGGAACATTAATGGAAAAAATTAGAGCATTGAATTTAGAAGATAAATTACTTATCAGAATGCAGGTACTTAAAGCGGTTGAATTATATGACAAATCCTATCATTCAACAATTAAAACACCCCCCTTATCCGTCCAAAATAGAGAGGTTGACACCGCAACTTACTCATTTCAATAACAAACTCTCAATAGAAGCAAGTTGATTCTTATATGGAATATACAGTGGAGGACAAAGGTATTCACACATCTCCGTTTGTTGGATAAATCAAATATTAAAACAAAACCAAAAGAAAATATTTATTTAATTTTTTTGGGAAAATAATTATTCATGCTTAAGCTATTAAATAACACCAAAATAAAATAAATATAATAATACCATATTCTGGAAAACAACAAAATATTTCAAATTGCACCTTTTCGCCCGGACAAAAGTTTTCACACAGCTTATAATATTGCGTTAATTATAGTTAATTTTTTTAATTTAATATTTCGTCGGAAGTCATTTCTGTTTGATTACCTTTTTTAGTCTCCTAGGCATCGACTGCACGAGCTTTTTTTTGTGTAATCTACCGTTATTTTTTGCCATTCTAATTGAAGCACCTCCTTTAAATTTGTGTAGAAGCAAGAATTCTGTTTCAATGCAGCTTTAAAAGTATTCGTTCTGGCCCAAATGCACTCGATAACGGTTAGCTCGGATTGCATCCACTGCTCTCGAATTCTTGTAAAGGCAGTCATTAAACGCACTCAACGCCGATCGGTTGGCCTTTTAATTATAATATCCTCTACAAACTCAGAAGTGGGATCAGTCCCTGTCGCCTCGAAAAGTAACATTACGGCGTTTAATTAAGTTAGAAGTACAAAATTCGCGCCCAGTTTTTATTTAAAGAAAAAAAAAAAAAAACATTTCTCGTGGAAATTGCATTAATTTGTATAGTGGCTCGGTACCAGTGCTCATCGACCACATGTCCAAGAATTGCGAATCGGCGAAAATCTTGCACATCAGCTAGGAAAAAGGAAATTAAACCCTTTGGTTACCAGCGATTAGGCTTAAAGAACGTGATTATATTATAAGTGCGTTTTGGAATTGGTATTTCTTAGAAATCTTACGAGATCACATGGCGCTAGTACGTGCAAGTAATTTCATAGAAAGGGCCACCGTCAATGATCTAAAGGAAAAATTGGCACAAATGGGGTCCGATCCTACGGGTATTAAAGCAACGCTAAAGCTGAGGCTGCACGAGGAGGTTTCAAAGCTATCCGAGGAGGTTTTAAATAGATGGTTCCCAGAAAATCCATTGGCAACACGTGATGACGACCAGGGTAGCAGTTCAAGTAATTCCCTGGATTTGACGACAACTGGAAATCAGGAGGATGTTGATAGAGAGCTCACAGAGTTGAGGCAAATTCTCATTAAAAAACAAGAGATTGCTGAATTAAAAAAGAAAATTGCGGAACTATCTAAAAACGAAGCCGTAGAAACCCACTCACATCACCCTTTTAACTTCAGGGATATAGAAGAATCCGTTAATCAGTTTAGTGGAGACGATCATTACTCTGTGAAGAAGTGGATTAGCCATTTTGAGGAATCTGCTGACCTACTAAACTGGGATAACAAAGCTCGTTTCATTTATGCAAAGCGGCTTATGACCGGCACAGCGAAATTATTTATCAGGACAGTTAAAGCTAAAACTTGGTTGGATTTAAGGGACGCACTGATGCAAGAATTTAATAAGAAAGTTTCAAACGCTGAAATTCACGAGAAGCTTAGAAAACGGAAAAAGGGGACAAATGAAACATGGCAGCAATATTTCTTTACGATGAAGGAGATCGCTTTGTTGGGAGACCTAGATGAATCAGACATTACCCAGTACATCATTAATGGGATATCGGATACCAGTGCCAACAAAATGCTTCTCTACAGTGCGAATAGTATCGAAGAACTTAAAGAAGCTTTGAAGAAATATTACGCTATAAAATTACATTCATCAGTAAATGCGGAAGGTAATCAAAAGCCCAGTTCCAGTGCATCTCGCGTCCAATATCGTGACGGAAAAACTAAGTGTTTCAACTGCAACGAGGCCGGTCACATGAGCGCAAGTTGTCCTAAGCCGCGAAGAGAGAAAGGTTCCTGCTTCCGATGTGGAAAATTAGGGCATAAAGTAATCGACTGCAAGAGCCCGCAACCCATTTTAACGGTTCAAGGCACTGGATCTAATCAGGACGAAACAAATAAGTATAATGACCCAATTATTAACAACTTTGAATTCTACATAGGTTTTGATTTTGGGAATATTGAGAGCGAAGATATGAGCTTTGCGTGCACGTTGATGACTTTGCTGGACTCCGGCAGTACAATAAGTTTTGTCCAGGAACGCTTTATACCTCCCCAGCTGATTTCTACGGTCGATCTGAAGAATCACAAGTTTTATGGAATTAACAACAGCCCGCTGCAGATACTTGGTATGACACATCCTAAGGTTAGTTTTCGTAATAAGAGTGTTAGGGTTGATTTATATATAGTAAAAAATTTTAGTATGAAGTGTCCAACTATTTTAGGTAGGGATTTTATTAGTAAGTGTAATCTAAAGTTAAGCAATTGTGACGATTTTTGTACTGAGAAATTTAATGGTCACGCTCAAACACCAAACAATAATGATTTTTGTCACCAAATTTTGAATATTAACGCAATAGAAACGGAAAATTCACCCTCTATAAATATCAATGAGACATTGCCCTATAACATCAAAAAAAAAGTTGTTAACATAGTATCAAGCGCCTGTGATAACGCAAAGTTAGTCTCGGGCTCGAATAACAATGTTGAAATGACTATTAGACTAACGAAATGTGATCCTTTCTTTTGCACACCTCGTCGTGTTCCTTTTGCCCATAAGGAAAAACTAAAAGAGATTTTAAACGATCTTTCAAGTAAGAACATTATTCAGGAAAGTCAATCTCCTTACACCTCCCCGATAGTGCTGGTTTCTAAAAAGAACCGAGAGCTTCGCCTTTGCGTAGATTACCGTCTCTTGAATAAACATACAATACGAGATAACTTCCCGATGCCTTTGATTGAAGACCTTTTAGACGGACTTCGCGGAAAAAAATATTTTTCATCTCTCGATTTGAAAAGTGGGTTTCATCATGTGAGGGTATCTCCAGATTCAGTGAAATACACTTCCTTTGTTACTCCTATTGGGCAGTTTGAGTTCTTGAGAATGCCATTTGGGCTCAAAAACGCCCCCTCCGTTTTTCAGCGGTATATATCTAACATTTTTAAGGAACTTGTATTGAAAGACAAGCTCTTTATATATACATGGACGATATATTAGTGGCCACCGAAACAATTGAAGAACACCTACAAATCTTAGAAGAGGTAATGGCATTAGTTGGAAAGAATGGGCTGCATTTAAGATTAGATAAGTGCAAATTTCTTTATGAAGAAACCATCTTTTTGGGTTATGTAGTCAATGTTAAAGGAATAAGGCCTAATGAAGAAAATCTGCGAGCAATTCGCGAATTTCCTATCCCAAAGTGCGCTAAGGGCGTTCAGAGTTTCATGGGTTTGGCTTCTTATTTTAGAAAATTTATAAAAAATTTTGCCTCGGTTGCGAAGCCGCTGTACGACCTATTAAAAACAGATGTTACATTTAAATTCGCTGAAAAAGAACATCAAGCTTTTGATACATTAAAATCTATGTTATTGAATGCTCCAATTTTAGCCATCTACAGCCCGAAACTTGAAACACAATTGCACTGCGATGCAAGCTCCGCGGGCTTTGGGTCTATATTGATGCAGAAGCAACCAGATGGGAGATTTCATCCCGTTTTTTACTTCTCTAAGAGAACTACGGAAGTGGAAGCAAAATATCATAGCTTTGAGCTGGAAACTCTGGCTATCGTCTATGCCCTCAGGAGATTTCGGACATATCTACTTGGTATATCCTTCAAAATTGTGACGGACTGCCAGGCTCTAACGTTAACACTTAACAAGCAAGCTCTGAACCCAAGGATTGCCCGTTGGGCTTTAGAGCTTCAAGAGTATGACTATACTGTGGAGCATCGACCGTCACAAAGAATGAATCATGTAGACGCGCTTAGTCGCTATACTGAAATCCTTAACGTTGAGGGAGGGTCCTTTGATTACGCCCTAGCTGCAGCTCAGTCGCGAGATCCTTATATTACGGAAATAATGCTAAAATTGGACAAAGAGGATAGCAAAGAATATACTTTAATAAATGGGTTGGTATATAGAAAAAATAACAAAAATCCAGTATTTTACGTACCCAAAGGTATGGAAGAACGAGTTATACAAGTTCACCACGATTCTCTATGCCATTTGGGTGTAGATAAGTTATATGAGTATCTTAGGAGGACATACTGGTTTCCGGGGATGAAGGATCGGATCAAGGATTATGTGGGGACTTGTTTAAAGTGTGCACATTTTTCACCTGTGTCAGGCAAGGTAGAAGGCAACTTACATAACATCCCCAAGGGTGATAAACCTTTCGAGGTCATTCACATTGATCGCTATGGTCCTGTTTCCACGAAAAACAAATATAATTACATCTTAGTAGTGGTGGATGGGTTTTCTAAATTTACAAAGCTTTATCCAGTGAAAACTACACAGACAAAAGAAGTTACCGATTCTCTTGAATTCTACTTTGCCACATATAGCAGACCTTCTAAAATCATTACTGACCGCGCCACCTGTTTTACCTCTAATGATTTTTCTGAATTCTGTACGAGCAATAACATTGCTCATATAAAAGTGGCAACTCACTCACCGCAGGCAAACGGACAAGTCGAAAGAATGAACCGCTTAATTACACCTATGTTATCCAAGGAAACCGAAGAAACATCAACTAGGAATTGGTATAAAAAATTATCTAAGGTGGAGTTTGCACTAAATAACAGTGTCAACCGAAGTACGGGCTTTACGCCTAGTCGGCTTCTATTTGGGGTTGATCAAAAGGGGGATTTCTGTGATGGGCTGAGAGAGTTCATCGAGGGGACAAGGGAGAATCAATCACGTGATTTGATTGAAATTAGAACAAAGGCGGCCGAAACTAATCTTCAGGCGCAGCAATATAATAAAAAATATTACGATCAAAGGCACAAAACTCCGAGAAATTATAAGAAGGGAGATTTGGTCTTAATAAAAAATGTAGATACTACTCCGGGCATTAATAAAAAACTACTTCCTAAATATAGAGGTCCATATGAAATCTCAGATGTCCTAGAAAACGATAGATATGCAATCAAAGATGTAGACGGCCTTCAGCTAGCAAGATTGCCATATAAGGGTGTCTGCAGTCCAGCAAATATGAAGCCATATATATATTGAAATAAGAATGCTTTGGTGTTTGAGCTGATGCAAGAATAAGTGATGCTATGTCAGATTTGATTAGTTCGTTAGAAATTAAATGGTATACTTGACAAATTATATATTGTAATAGTAATTAAAATAGGAAATCATATTGTAATGATTCAATTCGCAGAACGCAATAGCATTTAAATCAAAAATTATATATATATAATTTTCCATGATTCTTTTGTACATCTTTTCGTTAACACTTAGTTTTCTCTAGATATCGAAAATTTCTTTGTTGCACCATCGATTTATATATCGATTATGTGAACCAAGTTGTAACTTATTGACGAGTTTTACAGTGTACTTACAGCACTGTCGCTTAGATTATATTTTGGTATTCTTATCAGTTTATAAGATATTATTTCTTCCAATGAGGTTATTTATAGAACACATGTATTAAACTAAGGATCTAATGTTAAGGCACTGGATGTAATCGAGGCGATTATGGTCAGGAAGGCCGAGATGTAGAAGCAAGAATTCTGTTTCAATGCAGCTTTAAAAGTATTCGTTCTGGCCCAAATGCACTCGATAACGGTTAGCTCGGATTGCATCCACTGCTCTCGAATTCTTGTAAAGGCAGTCATTAAACGCACTCAACGCCGATCGGTTGACCTTTTAATTATAATATCCTCTACATTTGTTTTGTTATAAATTGTGTGATTCCTCAAGCGCCGCACTATGATATATTTGGACGATTTTTTTCCATTTTTCAATTATCTCCCGATAGAATAATGCTATTGAGATGAATTTTTTTTTAAATGAAAGTACACACTTTGGCGGATATGGAAAAAATACTAAAAAGTTGTGCTGACCTTCATTTGACCTTGAAAATTGGCCTCAAAATTGACGATTTTTAGAAAAAATTGATATTTTTGGATGTAGAAACTATATAAATTTTTCCTTTAACTTTATTTCTGACTGAAATTCTTCGGGAGGTGTTTTAGAACTAGAGAAGATCGATAAAGGTCATTTGAAGATCACGCGGAGGTCATTTGAAGGTCATTTTCCAGAGGACTACCACGAAATCGCTTTTTTCGCAGTCTGACCGGGAAAAGGATTGTAGATTCGGTCTTTGGATGCTCAGGTCAAGCTACAGCCTCAAGGATAGTCGGTAGTGGTCATCCAGAGGTCATTTGGAGGTCAATTCAAGGGTCATTTGGTGGGAATCAGCAAGAAATCGCATTTTTTCGCAGTCCGACCGGGAAAAGGAGTTTGGATCCAGTTCTTGGATGCTCAGGTCAAGTTATAGCCTCAAGAATTATGGGTAGGGCCAGTCTAGGGTCATATAGAGGTAATTTGAAGGTCAATTAAATGGTCATTTGGTGGGAATCACCAAGAAATCACCTTTTTTCCGCAGTCTGACCGGGAAAAGGGTTATAGACCCGGTCTCTGGATGCTCAAGTCGAGTTATAGCCTCACGGATTATCGGTAGTGGCCAGTCTAGGGCCATCCAGAGGTCAATTGAAGGTTATTCAGGTTCATTTCAAGGGAATCACCACGAAATCGCCTTTTTTCGCAGTCTGACCAGGAAGTGGATCGTAGATCCAGTTCTTGGATACTCAGGTCGAGTTGTCGCCTCAAAGATTATCGGAAGTGGCCAGTCTAGGGTCACCCAGAGGTCATTTGAAGGTCATAATCAAGGGAATCACCACGAAATGGCTTTTTTCCGCAGACTGACCGGGAAAAGGAGTGTAGATCCAGTTCTTGGATGCTCAGGTCAAGTTATAGCCTCAAGCATTATTGGTAGTGGCCAGTCTAGGGTCATCCAGATGTCATTTTAATGGAATCACTACGAAATTGCTTTTTTCCCGCAGTCTGACCGGGAGAAGTATTGTAAATCCAGTCCCTGTATGGTCAGGTCGAGTTATAGTCTCAACAATTATCGATAGTGGCCAGTCTAGGGCCATCCAGAGGTCATTTGAAGGTCATTCAGGCTCATTTCAAGGGAATCACTACGAAATCAACTTTTCTCGCAGTCTTACAGGGAAAAGGATTGTAGATCCAGTTCTTGGATGTTCAGGTTGAGCTATGACCTCTGAATGACCCTAGACTGGCCACTACCGATAATTCTTGTGGCTATAACTCGACCTGAGCATACAGGGACTGGACTTACGATACTTTTTCTGGTCAGACTGCGGAAAAAAGCCATTTCGTAGTGATTCCTTAAAATGACCCACAAATGACCCCTGGATGACCCTAGACTGGACACTAGCTATAATCCCTGCGGCTATAACTCGACCTTAGCATCCAAGAACTGGATCTACACTTATTTTCCTGGTGAGACTGCGCAGAAAAGGCGGTTTCGTGGTGATTCCCTTGATTATGACTTTCAAATGACCTCTGGATGACCCTAGACTGGCCACTACCGATAATCTTTGAGGCTATAACTCGACCTGAGCATACAGGGACTGGATTTACAATACTTCTCCCGGTCAGACTGCGGGAAAAAAGCAATTTCGTAGTGATTCCATTAAAATGACCTCTGGATGACCCTAGACTGGCCACTACCAATAATGCTTGAGGCTATACCTTGACCTGAGCATCCAAGAACTGGATCTACACTCCTTTTCCCGGTCAGTCTGCGGAAAAAAGCCATTTCGTGGTGATTCCCTTGATTATGACCTTCAAATGACCTCTGGGTGACCCTAGACTGGCCACTTCCGATAATCTTTGAGGCGACAACTCGACCTGAGTATCCAAGAACTGGATCTACGATCCACTTCCTGGTCAGACTGCGAAAAAAGGCGATTTCGTGGTGATTCCCTTGAAATGAACCTGAATAACCTTCAATTGACCTCTGGATGGCCCTAGACTGGCCACTACCGATAATCCGTGAGGCTATAACTCGACTTGAGCATCCAGAGACCGGGTCTATAACCCTTTTCCCGGTCAGACTGCGGAAAAAAGGTGATTTCTTGGTGATTGCCACCAAATGACCATTTAATTGACCTTCAAATTACCTCTATATGACCCTAGACTGGCCCCTACCCATAATTCTTGAGGCTATAACTTGACTTGAGCATCCAAGAACTGGATCCAAACTCCTTTTCCCGGTCGGACTGCGAAAAAAGGCGATTTCTTGCTGATTCCCACCAAATGACCCTTGAATTGACCTCCAAATGACCTCTGGATGACCACTACCGACTATCCTTGAGGCTGTAGCTCGACTGAGCATCCAAAGACCGAATCTACAATCCTTTTCCCGGTCAGACTGCGAAAAAAGCGATTTCGTGGTAGTCCTCTGGAAAATGACCTTCAAATGACCTCCGCGTGATCTTCGAATGACCTTTATCGATCTTCTCTAGTTCTAAAACACCTCCCGAAGAATTTCAGTCAGAAATAAAATTAAAGGGAAAATTTATATAGTTTCTACATCCAAAAATATCAATTTTTTCTAAAAATAGTCAACCTTGAGGCCAATTTTCAAGGTCAAATGAAGGTCAACACAACTTTTTAGTATTTTTTCCATATCCGCCAAAGTGTGCACTTTCATTTAAAAAAAAATTTATCTCAATAGCATTATTCTATCGGGAGATAATTGAAAAATGGAAAAAAATCGTCAAAATATATCATAGTGCGCCGTTCCAATTCTTCCCCATGCTCAATTGAATTGAGGTCCGGTGACTGTGGGGGAGTCAGTAAAGTATGTGCAACATTGTAGGCTATCCACATTTTAACATTATGAGCCGTATGTTTTGGATCGTTGTCATGCTGGAAATAAAACTGATCACCTAAGCCTAACTTTTCGGTATTCTTTTTCAAATTTTCCTTCGGAATATTTAGCTAAAATTGTTTATCCGTAATTTTCTCAATGAAAACAAGCTCGCCAACACCTGAAGCAGCCATATTGCCCCAAACCATGACTCCCCCACCACCGTGTTTAACTGTGCTTGTTAAGTTGTTTGTATTTAAATACGTGTTGGGTTTTCTCCAGATCAGGGTTCTACCGTCAGACCGAAATATAATATATCTACTCTCGTCGAAGAATAATATATTATTCCACAATCCTTCATCCTTATTTATATAGTTTTTCGCGAATTGCAACCTCTTTTTTTTTATTAGTTTTACTAATTAGAGGTTTTCGTCTTGGTACCCATGCATTATATTCATTACGATGAAGGACTCTGCGTATGGTTTTAAAGTGAACATCTTTTTTTAAATCGACTTTAACTTGAGCTGCAACCTCTGATGATCTTGTCCTGGGTTTTTTCTTAATCATTCTTACAACCTGTGTTTTGTAATTGTAATTCATCAATGGGATTTATAAGCCGAAATAAAGCGTTTTCAAATAACCTGCGCTTTCTCCCTTGTAGTTAGTTTTCGTGGACGTCCATTTCGTGGAGAATTTTTAAATTCTGAACTGTTTTTGTAACGTTTTACAATACTGCAAATTGTAAATCGACTTCTACCCATTATACTTGCAATTTCTCCATACTATTTATTTTGTTTAAAAAGCTTCAACATTATTTTACGGTCTTGTTCAGTAGTTTCTTTTTACTTGCGAGCCATGATCACTACTTTAAGGACTTTACAAATAAGCCATGAATTCAAATACGTTTTACCTCCTGTCAAATACTTTGCGGGACTTCCTTGTTGTATTACTAATATCAGTCTTGCTAGTGTTACAACCTACTTAGTGCAGAAAATCTTTTAAAACTCAGTGTGTGAAAACTTTAGTCCAGGCAAAAAGGTGCCGTTTGAAATATTTTGTTGTTTTCCAGAATATGGTGTTATTATATTTATTTTATTTTGATGTTATTTAATAGCTTAGGCATGAATAATTATTTTCCCAAAAAAATTAAATAAATATTTTCTTTTGGTTTTGTTTTAATACTTGTTTTATTCAACAAACGGTGATGTGTGAATACTTTTGTCCACTACTGTATAATACAGAATAATGATCAAGTATTAACATATGTCGAAGGTAAATCCCTAAATGAATTGTTAAAAAGTAATAACTGTATTAATTTCGGAAACTGCAAATTTGTTATGAAAAATAAAGAAGAAATTTCACTTATTGAAAATAACATAATCATTGTCAATAATATCAATTCAGGAAAATTAAAAAGTACTTGTGGTGAAAGAATTATGTCACTTAAGCGAAACTATTTCATAAATTTTAATAACTGTACACTTGTAATCAACAATAGAGAATTTAGTAATAAATTAAGAATATTTACAGAAGGATTTGTAATACCAAAATTTGAAAATTATACGAATAACAATAATGATTTGGAATTTGAAAAAATCACATTAAATAATGTTGACAATATTGGAAGAATAACGGAAGTTAAATATCATAAAATTGTTAGTTATAGTTTGGGTTCAATTGTAACCATTATAATCATTATTTTTATAATTTACATATGCTACATTAAGAAAAATATTAAAATAAAAAATAGGATTCAGGAGAATCCAGAAACAAAGGAGGGAGGAGTTATATTACGGGCAGAAGAACTAATTGAAAAATATTCGTCAAACGAATAAAGCAGTATCTTATTTTTTATTTTGAAGCGGACGGAAATTATCATGTTCAGAATCACGTCCTAGGTTCCCGATGATCATGGGAACCAAGCAGAGCTTGCAAATAACAAGATCTGATGCACCCAGCGTTCCTAGACAAGACGCTGCTTGCACCAGCATTTATCCCGAGTTCTAATTTTAAGGGAACTTAGTTAAGCGATCAGTTCATTGTTAGCTCTCGACCTAAGTCGGCATAATAAAGTTTAGTTTCTATAAACGGGGTTTTACTTTTAATTTTTTTTAATTATTAGTTAAACTAAGAATTTATTTTACGCTCCAAAGTTTAATGTGATACGTAATTAAATTCATAATTTTCGGCATTGGCACCAAATCATACTGGAAATTTATTGATTTAATGTTGTTTCCATTGTTTTTTTCTCAGTGTATTTTAGTTTTTCGTTTGTTATGCAATATTTTTAATTCATCTTTATTAGTTTATTAGATTAGATTAGTTTATAGTATCGGGGTGGCACGAAAGAAATGAGACAGTTTGTTTTTACATTTTAAATTCTAACATTTTTATTTTACTATACATTTAGTCAATCAAATACTCGCCGTGAGCATCTAGGACTTCTTGCCAACGTATAGGCAAGGACTGGATGCCTATTGCCCAGAACTCAGCGGGCCGTGAGTTGAAGAAGGTGGCTTTGTAGCTTTCAACTTCATTAAAAGTGTTAAAGCGTTTATCACGCAAATCATTTTTCATGGCTCTGAATAAATGATAGTCTGAAGGGCAATGTCTGGGGAATATGGTGGATGAGGTAGCGTCTCCCAGCCTAAGCCCTGCAGTTGTTGGCGGGTGTTGGCAGTGTGCGGGCGAGAGTTGTCATGAAGTAAAATGACATTGGCTCTTCTTCGTCTTTTTTCTTTGATAGCTGTGGCTAGTTTATCGAGCTGCGCCGCATATGTGTTAGCATTAACTGTTTCATTTTGTAATAATTCATAAAACAGCATGCCCTGAGAATCCCAAAAGCAGCACAATAGAACTCTTTCGCCGCGGTTTTGATATTGCTTTGGTTGAGTTGGTGGGTCTTCCTTTCGTGGCAGCCAGAAGGCATGGCGCGTATTGTTTTCGTAGAGAACCCACGACTCGTCCCTTGTGACCAAATCCTCCAAAAACTCCTTCCGGCGCGGTCGAAGTAGTAGCGATTGGCAGACGGCGACCCGAGCAGCACGAGTGGCGTCTGTGAGGGCATGAGGTGTCCATCGGGATAAAACTCTAGAATGCACCTAGAATGTTCTATAACATACTAGAATATGGTCGAAAACAATTGATTAAAAAAACAACATGAGTAGAGTTTTCTAGAGTGTCTCTCGTGCCAACCCAATAGGTAGCGTAAAGAATGTGGGTCTTTGGAATGTTTTATATGATTACTAAGGCGTCAATTTCTAGACTTAATATTCAGTAGAACCTCACTTTACACGGTTATTATGAATGTATCTACGACTTTTCTTTATATTCTTTCTATTTACATGGACTAAAAGTTATTTGAACCTATCCTGCCTTTTCATATGTTTGCGGTATCTCGTTTTACACTATATTTCTTGGAACATACACCCATGGACAACTAATTAGAAACACATATATGATGTTTAATTGAGTTGAAAATTTTCAATGTTCTTGTTTCATATGTACGAAAAGAAGCTAAATTAACATTCTCTGACTTACAATGTATCTATAATATAAAAATGAATCGCTGAAAGTGTTGCTAAGCGCAAATCTCGAGAACAGCTGAACCAATTTCGCTAATTCTTTTTTTATAATATTCCTTGAGGTACGAGGATGGTTCTTACGGAGAGAAAAATTTACAAAATTGCCTGAAAAAGTCTAAAAACAACATTTTTCTATCTTATATACAGGGTGTTCAGAGGTGGGAGGTCAATACTGCAGGGGGTGAAAGGTCAGACCGAGACAAGCAAAAAATCGTATGGGTGGGGGGGCATCTCGCACCGTTCGCCAGTTACAGGTTGATTCGTAAATCAGGATTTTGCCTTATATGGGAACCGCTCTTGCATTTTTATCTTTTTTTCTACGCATCGCAGCGACCCCAAACCGATCTCAAAAAATCACTATTTGGAAGCCCCTTCCAAAAAAGTTTACACCACCCCCCTATCCACAACCCCTTGGCCACAATCACCCCTGGAAGTTGAAAAAATTAACTTTTATTTCACGATTTTTCACCTTTCGCCCCACTTTTATCTGAAATTCATGTTATTAACATACCTACTTTTTATTTTTTTTAAGTTGCCTATCTAATTACCTTTCCAAAAAGGTGCAACATGCCCAGATAGGAAAAGGATACGAAAATTTATTTATAAAAATCCTTTTACAGAATATGATAACAATTCGAATTTTTAAGAAATTATATTTAAGTTAACTAAAAAATTCATTTTGTTCGCTTAAAAACTAATTACAATTAAAACGTATGTCCTTCAAAAGCTGTTCAAAATGTTCTCCGCCAGTTTCGATGCATGCAAGTAGTCTTCGTCTTATTTCGCGTTTGAGGTCTATGGTAGCCAGTCTCTCCCGTATTTTCGTGGCTGCAGTCCCAGTGCTGGTAACTAATTCTTCTCTGGTGTTGATTGGTCTTGAGTAAACTTCATCTTTCATCATTCCCCATAAGAAAAAGGCCAGTGGAGTAAGGTCCGGTGACCTAGCAGGCCAAGGAATCGGTCCACCTCGTCCAATCCAGCGCTCTGGGTAATGCTCATTCAACCTTGCCCTAACAATGTTCCCAGTATGCGCAGCTGCTCCGTCGTGCTGTAAATAAATTGCGCTTCTGGTGGCCAGGGGGATGTCCTCCAACAGATCCGGAAGGATATTCTCCAAAAAGTTCGAATATAGCTGACTATTCAGCACTTGGGGCAAGATGAAGGGTTCTATCAACTGGTTGCCGATGATGCCAGCCCAGACATTGACACTAAATCTTTGCTGGAAGGACCGACACCTTGTCCTATGTGGGTTCACATCTGACGAGGTGTGGAGGTTGTGCAAGTTTGTGATGCCATCCTGGGTGAATTGCGATTCATCCGTCCACAGAATTCGGTCTAGAAACCTTCTGTTTTCGATGTCAGACTCGAACAGCCAAGTGCAGAATTGCAATCGTCCTTCGGAATCTCCTTCCCTAGTGCTTGGACCGGGATATGGTGGTATGGATGTAGTCCCTCTGGGTTCACAACGGTCTAAACTCTCCCTGAAGACAATCCTGACCTTCGTGCGACCTGCCTGATGCTTATTACAGGGCTGTTCCTGACGATGTTGAGGATTTGTTGGTCGGGGTCCGCTGAATCGGCCGATTTTCCTGCTCGCGTTTCTACTCTGGGGGCGGTTACACTTCCGGTTTCTTTTCACCTTCTGAAAGTCCTTGAAAATACCCTTCTGTTGGGTACCCGCCGATTCGGGAATTTCCTTTGGTATTCTCATACGGCCTCACTATCATTTCCTTCTACTAAACTGTACACGTAAATTATATCGGCATACTCGTCAACACTGAATTCTGCCATTTTATCTTAATTTTTTCTATTAAACACTCGTTCTTATCGCTTGCTTCTTCAACTGTGGTCAATATCCTTTCAAACTTACCCATTTTTATACCATAATTCATAGCAGGTATTAGAAAAGTAGCGTCAGGATACTTAAGAGTCAATACTGGATATAATAAACTAATAACGCTATTTAACGAGATTTCATTTATTATTTTATTACTGTTTTGCTGAAATAATAAAAATGTACTACCTCTGTTTCCTAAACAAACATTTCCGAACTTGCTGTCATAAAAATTGTTTACTTAACGACTTTTTCCATTATGGTGCAATAAAGTAATTAGGTACCTGTGAGGATGTTTTAATTTCAGGACTTTTGCAACCCTTTTCTTCCTGGGCATGTTGCACCTTTTTGGAAAGGTAATTAGATAGGCAACTTAAAAAAAATAAAAAGTAGGTATGTTAATAACATGAATTTCGGAGAAAAGTGGGGCGAAAGGTGAAAAATCGTGAAATAAAAGTTAATTTTTTCAATTTCCAGGGGGGATTGTGGCCAAGGGGCTGGGGATAGGGGGGTGCTGTAAACTTTTTTGGAAAGGGCTTCCAAATAGTGATTTTTTGAAATCAGTTTGGGGCCGCTGCGATGCGTAGAAAAAAAGATAAAATACAAGAGCGGTTCCCATATAAGGCAAAATCCTGATTTACGAATCACCCTGTAACTGCCAAACGGTGCGAGATGCCCCCCCCCCCCCCCCCCACCCATACGATTTTTTGCTTGTCTCGGTCTGACCTTTCACCCCCTGCAGTATTGACCTCCCACCTCTGAACACCCTGTATATAAAAATGAACCCCTATTTCCGTTGGTCACGGAATAACTTGAGAACGACTTTACCGATTTTATTAATTTTTTTTAAAAAAATTTCTAATACTTTGTAGAAGGTTCTTACGTAAAGAAAAGTTAAGAAAATTGCTCAGAAAACTGGATAATTTCAGAAAACTTAACGATTATTTTAACTTCGCGAGTTTGACCGTTCGCGCGTTCTCGAGTTCAACGGATTTTAATGAAAATTAGCACAATTATTGTTTTGAGGTCACTGATTTTGAATATTATCAAATTTTACAAATCCAATATGGCGGACCCAATATAGCGACCAAGATTTCTCAATTCCAACGGCTTTTAATAAAAATTAGTACAATGATTGTTTTTGGGTAACTGATTTTGAATATTATCATAATTTCCAAATAGAAGATGGCGGATCCAACATGGTGACTAAAATGTCTTGATTACAACGGATTTGAATGAAAATGATAATTATTTATTTACTAGCTGGCCCGGCAGACGTTGTACTGCCCTTTCTGCTACATTTTCATTATGCCATGTGCGTCGACCAATATTTGATCGTGTTCTTTCTTTTCGCATGTTTCTACAAATAATACCATTAATATAAGAAAACAGAAAACAGTATTTCCGTTTCATATCCCTAATTAATTTATTGAACAAACTTATACGTTGTTTAATATTAAGTAAACCGTTTTACACTTCACAAATATTGGAAAATTACCCGGTTTCACCCGGCGTTGGGTAAATACTTACTAATTAAAGACTTCTCAAATTTTCGTTTGTTATATCCTAGAAATTGATTCAACCCGAGAACCCCTTTATGGATCCGCCATCTTGAATATCCAAATCTATTATTAATATTTGATAATATTTGAAATTAGTGGCATTAACACAATTATTGTAGCAAATTTAATTAAATCCCGTTGAAATCTAGAAATTTTTTTTATATATTGGGTCCGCCATCTTGGATCTAGAAACTTTGATAATTCGATAATGATCAAAATTAGTGGCACCACAAAAAATCGTACTAATTTTCATGAAAATCCCTTGAAGTCGAGAAATTTGCATCACCATATTGGATCCGCCATCTTGGATTTGGAAATTTTGATAATATTTAAAATTACTTAAATTAGAATAATCATTGTATTAATTTTCATTAAAATTTATTGAAATCGAGGCATTATGGTCTCCCTATTGGACCCGCCATCTTGGATTTACAAAATTTTAATAATATTCGAAATTAGTGGCCTCAGAATAATCATTATACCAATTTTCATTAAAATCCGTCCAAATCGAGACATTTTGGTCGCCGTGTTGGATCCGCTATCTGGAAATTCTGATAACATTCAAATTAGTGGCCTCAGAATAATTATAGTACTAATTTCCATTAAAATCCGTTGAAATTGAGAAATTGTTGGTCACCATTTAGAATTTCGAAATCTCGATAATATTCTAAATTAGTTGCCTCAGAATAACCATTGTACTAATTTTCATTAAAATCCGTTGTAATTGAGACATTTTAATCGCCATGTTGGATCCGCCATCTTGGATTTGGAAATTATGGTAATATTCTAAATTACCCCCCCGATTCTGGATCAAAATTAAGAGCTCTTAGCGTCTTAACTATTATCAAAAATCCTTTTAAAGGAATTAATATGCTACCATATTATTGAACAAACATTAGAAATACACTGATTTCTTATAATTTGTGAATTCTTCTACAAAAAGAGGTCCATCTCTTGAGTTAAAGGGATTTTTCAAAACAATTAAGAGGTTAAGAGTTTTTAACTTTTCTGTAGAATTAGGGGGTTAGTTCAATAAGAATAATCATTGTACTAATTTTCATTAAAATCCATTGTAATCAAGACATTTTAATATTCAGAATTGGTGCCCTCAAAATTATCACTGTACTTATTTTCATTAAAATTCATTGAAATCTAGAAATCTTGGTCGCCATATTGGGTCCGCCATCTTGGATTTCTAAATTTTGATAATATTCAAAATCAGTGACCTCAAAACATTCATTGTACTAAGTTTCATTAAAATCCGTTGAAATCAGGAAATATTGGTCGCTATATTGAATCCGCCATCTTGAATTTCTAAATTTGGACAGCGGATTTGAAATCCCCATCCCGAAAAACCCCTATATACCAATTTTCATGAAAATCGCTTCAAATTTAAAATTTTCAGCCGCCATCTTGGATCCGCCATTTTGAAACCCTACAAAGTATCCTATGTCCGTTTCCTGGTTTTAAGCTACCTCTCCACCAATTTTCAGCCAAATCGGTTCAGCCGTTCTTGAGTTATAAATAGTGTAACTAACACGATTTTCTTTTATATATATAGATTTTCCACTGATTCTTCGCTCCTATTGGTCGCAGCGTGATGTTATATAGCCTAAAGCCTTCCTCGATAAATGGACTATCCAACACAAAAAGAATTTTTCAATTCGAACCAGTAGTTCCTGAGATTAGCGCGTTCAGACAAACAAACTCTTCAGCTTTATAATATTAAAGTATAGATATTTGATAATATTTGAAATTAGTGGCATTAACACAATTATTGTAGCAAATTTAATTAAATCCCGTTGAAATCTAGAAATTTTTTTTATATATTGGGTCCGCCATCTTGGATCTAGAAACTTTGATAATTCGATAATGATCAAAATTAGTGGCACCACAAAAAATCGTACTAATTTTCATGAAAATCCCTTGAAGTCGAGAAATTTGCATCACCATATTGGATCCGCCCTCTTGGATTTGGAAATTTTGATAATATTTAAAATTACTTAAATTAGAATAATCATTGTATTAATTTTCATTAAAATTTATTGAAATCGAGGCATTATGGTCTCCCTATTGGACCCGCCATCTTGGATTTACAAAATTTTAATAATATTCGAAATTAGTGGCCTCAGAATAATCATTATACCAATTTTCATTAAAATCCGTCCAAATCGAGACATTTTGGTCGCCGTGTTGGATCCGCTATCTGGAAATTCTGATAACATTCAAATTAGTGGCCTCAGAATAATTATAGTACTAATTTCCATTAAAATCCGTTGAAATTGAGAAATTGTTGGTCACCATTTAGAATTTCGAAATCTCGATAATATTCTAAATTAGTTGCCTCAGAATAACCATTGTACTAATTTTCATTAAAATCCGTTGTAATTGAGACATTTTAATCGCCATGTTGGATCCGCCATCTTGGATTTGAAAATTATGGTAATATTCTAAATTACCCCCCCGATTCTGGATCAAAATTAAGAGCTCTTAGCGTCTTAACTATTATCAAAAATCCTTTTAAAGGAATTAATATGCTACCATATTATTGAACAAACATTAGAAATACACTGATTTCTTATAATTTGTGAATTCTAATTCTTCTACAAAAAGAGGTCCATCTCTTGAGTTAAAGGGATTTTTCAAAACAATTAAGAGGTTAAGAGTTTTTAACTTTTCTGTAGAATTAGGGGGTTAGTTCAATAAGAATAATCATTGTACTAATTTTCATTAAAATCCATTGTAATCAAGACATTTTAATATTCAGAATTGGTGCCCTCAAAATTATCACTGTACTTATTTTCATTAAAATTCATTGAAATCTAGAAATCTTGGTCGCCATATTGGGTCCGCCATCTTGGATTTCTAAATTTTGATAATATTCAAAATCAGTGACCTCAAAACATTCATTGTACTAAGTTTCATTAAAATCCGTTGAAATCAGGAAATATTGGTCGCTATATTGAATCCGCCATCTTGAATTTCTAAATTTGGACAGCGGATTTGAAATCCCCATCCCGAAAAACCCCTATATACCAATTTTCATGAAAATCGCTTCAAATTTAAAATTTTCAGCCGCCATCTTGGATCCGCCATTTTGAAACCCTACAAAGTATCCTATGTCCGTTTCCTGGTTTTAAGCTACCTCTCCACCAATTTTCAGCCAAATCGGTTCAGCCGTTCTTGAGTTATAAATAGTGTAACTAACACGATTTTCTTTTATATATATAGATTTTCCACTGATTCTTCGCTCCTATTGGTCGCAGCGTGATGTTATATAGCCTAAAGCCTTCCTCGATAAATGGACTATCCAACACAAAAAGAATTTTTCAATTCGAACCAGTAGTTCCTGAGATTAGCGCGTTCAAACAAACAAACTCTTCAGCTTTATAATATTATTAAAGTATAGATATTTGATAATATTTGAAATTAGTGGCATTAACAAAATTATTGTAGCAAATTTAATTAAATCCCGTTGAAATCTAGAAATTTTTTTTATATATTGGGTCCGCCATCTTGGATCTAGAAACTTTGATAATTCGATAATGATCAAAATTATTGGCACCACAAAAAATCGTACTAATTTTCATGAAAATCCCTTGAAGTCGAGAAATTTGCATCACCATATTGGATCCGCCATCTTGGATTTGGAAATTTTGATAATATTTAAAATTACTTAAATTAGAATAATCATTGTATTAATTTTCATTAAAATTTATTGAAATCGAGGCATTATGGTCTCCCTATTGGACCCGCCATCTTGGATTTACAAAATTTTAATAATATTCGAAATTAGTGGCCTCAGAATAATCATTATACCAATTTTCATTAAAATCCGTCCAAATCGAGACATTTTGGTCGCCGTGTTGGATCCGCTATCTGGAAATTCTGATAACATTCAAATTAGTGGCCTCAGAATAATTATAGTACTAATTTCCATTAAAATCCGTTGAAATTGAGAAATTGTTGGTCACCATTTAGAATTTCGAAATCTCGATAATATTCTAAATTAGTTGCCTCAGAATAACCATTGTACTAATTTTCATTAAAATCCGTTGTAATTGAGACATTTTAATCGCCATGTTGGATCCGCCATCTTGGATTTGGAAATTATGGTAATATTCTAAATTACCCCCCCGATTCTGGATCAAAATTAAGAGCTCTTAGCGTCTTAACTATTATCAAAAATCCTTTTAAAGGAATTAATATGCTACCATATTATTGAACAAACATTAGAAATACACTGATTTCTTATAATTTGTGAATTCTTCTACAAAAAGAGGTCCATCTCTTGAGTTAAAGGGATTTTTCAAAACAATTAAGAGGTTAAGAGTTTTTAACTTTTCTGTAGAATTAGGGGGTTAGTTCAATAAGAATAATCATTGTACTAATTTTCATTAAAATCCATTGTAATCAAGACATTTTAATATTCAGAATTGGTGCCCTCAAAATTATCACTGTACTTATTTTCATTAAAATTCATTGAAATCTAGAAATCTTGGTCGCCATATTGGGTCCGCCATCTTGGATTTCTAAATTTTGATAATATTCAAAATCAGTGACCTCAAAACATTCATTGTACTAAGTTTCATTAAAATCCGTTGAAATCAGGAAATATTGGTCGCTATATTGAATCCGCCATCTTGAATTTCTAAATTTGGACAGCGGATTTGAAATCCCCATCCCGAAAAACCCCTATATACCAATTTTCATGAAAATCGCTTCAAATTTAAAATTTTCAGCCGCCATCTTGGATCCGCCATTTTGAAACCCTACAAAGTATCCTATGTCCGTTTCCTGGTTTTAAGCTACCTCTCCACCAATTTTCAGCCAAATCGGTTCAGCCGTTCTTGAGTTATAAATAGTGTAACTAACACGATTTTCTTTTATATATATAGATTTTCCACTGATTCTTCGCTCCTATTGGTCGCAGCGTGATGTTATATAGCCTAAAGCCTTCCTCGATAAATGGACTATCCAACACAAAAAGAATTTTTCAATTCGAACCAGTAGTTCCTGAGATTAGCGCGTTCAAACAAACAAACTCTTCAGCTTTATAATATTAGTATAGATTACCCCCCCGATTCTGGATCAAAATTAAGAGCTCTTAGCGTCTTAACTATTATCAAAAATCCTTTTAAAGGAATTAATATGCTACCATATTATTGAACAAACATTAGAAATACACTGATTTCTTATAATTTGTGAATTCTTCTACAAAAAGAGGTCCATCTCTTGAGTTAAAGGGATTTTTCAAAACAATTAAGAGGTTAAGAGTTTTTAACTTTTCTGTAGAATTAGGGGGTTAGTTCAATAAGAATAATCATTGTACTAATTTTCATTAAAATCCATTGTAATCAAGACATTTTAATATTCAGAATTGGTGCCCTCAAAATTATCACTGTACTTATTTTCATTAAAATTCATTGAAATCTAGAAATCTTGGTCGCCATATTGGGTCCGCCATCTTGGATTTCTAAATTTTGATAATATTCAAAATCAGTGACCTCAAAACATTCATTGTACTAAGTTTCATTAAAATCCGTTGAAATCAGGAAATATTGGTCGCTATATTGAATCCGCCATCTTGAATTTCTAAATTTGGACAGCGGATTTGAAATCCCCATCCCGAAAAACCCCTATATACCAATTTTCATGAAAATCGCTTCAAATTTAAAATTTTCAGCCGCCATCTTGGATCCGCCATTTTGAAACCCTACAAAGTATCCTATGTCCGTTTCCTGGTTTTAAGCTACCTCTCCACCAATTTTCAGCCAAATCGGTTCAGCCGTTCTTGAGTTATAAATAGTGTAACTAACACGATTTTCTTTTATATATATAGATTTTCCACTGATTCTTCGCTCCTATTGGTCGCAGCGTGATGTTATATAGCCTAAAGCCTTCCTCGATAAATGGACTATCCAACACAAAAAGAATTTTTCAATTCGAACCAGTAGTTCCTGAGATTAGCGCGTTCAAACAAACAAACTCTTCAGCTTTATAATATTAATTAAAGTATAGATATTTGATAATATTTGAAATTAGTGGCATTAACACAATTATTGTAGCAAATTTAATTAAATCCCGTTGAAATCTAGAAATTTTTTTTATATATTGGGTCCGCCATCTTGGATCTAGAAACTTTGATAATTCGATAATGATCAAAATTAGTGGCACCACAAAAAATCGTACTAATTTTCATGAAAATCCCTTGAAGTCGAGAAATTTGCATCACCATATTGGATCCGCCATCTTGGATTTGGAAATTTTGATAATATTTAAAATTACTTAAATTAGAATAATCATTGTATTAATTTTCATTAAAATTTATTGAAATCGAGGCATTATGGTCTCCCTATTGGACCCGCCATCTTGGATTTACAAAATTTTAATAATATTCGAAATTAGTGGCCTCAGAATAATCATTATACCAATTTTCATTAAAATCCGTCCAAATCGAGACATTTTGGTCGCCGTGTTGGATCCGCTATCTGGAAATTCTGATAACATTCAAATTAGTGGCCTCAGAATAATTATAGTACTAATTTCCATTAAAATCCGTTGAAATTGAGAAATTGTTGGTCACCATTTAGAATTTCGAAATCTCGATAATATTCTAAATTAGTTGCCTCAGAATAACCATTGTACTAATTTTCATTAAAATCCGTTGTAATTGAGACATTTTAATCGCCATGTTGGATCCGCCATCTTGGATTTGGAAATTATGGTAATATTCTAAATTACCCCCCCGATTCTGGATCAAAATTAAGAGCTCTTAGCGTCTTAACTATTATCAAAAATCCTTTTAAAGGAATTAATATGCTACCATATTATTGAACAAACATTAGAAATACACTGATTTCTTATAATTTGTGAATTCTTCTACAAAAAGAGGTCCATCTCTTGAGTTAAAGGGATTTTTCAAAACAATTAAGAGGTTAAGAGTTTTTAACTTTTCTGTAGAATTAGGGGGTTAGTTCAATAAGAATAATCATTGTACTAATTTTCATTAAAATCCATTGTAATCAAGACATTTTAATATTCAGAATTGGTGCCCTCAAAATTATCACTGTACTTATTTTCATTAAAATTCATTGAAATCTAGAAATCTTGGTCGCCATATTGGGTCCGCCATCTTGGATTTCTAAATTCTGATAATATTCAAAATCAGTGACCTCAAAACATTCATTGTACTAAGTTTCATTAAAATCCGTTGAAATCAGGAAATATTGGTCGCTATATTGAATCCGCCATCTTGAATTTCTAAATTTGGACAGCGGATTTGAAATCCCCATCCCGAAAAACCCCTATATACCAATTTTCATGAAAATCGCTTCAAATTTAAAATTTTCAGCCGCCATCTTGGATCCGCCATTTTGAAACCCTACAAAGTATCCTATGTCCGTTTCCTGGTTTTAAGCTACCTCTCCACCAATTTTCAGCCAAATCGGTTCAGCCGTTCTTGAGTTATAAATAGTGTAACTAACACGATTTTCTTTTATATATATAGATTTTCCACTGATTCTTCGCTCCTATTGGTCGCAGCGTGATGTTATATAGCCTAAAGCCTTCCTCGATAAATGGACTATCCAACACAAAAAGAATTTTTCAATTCGAACCAGTAGTTCCTGAGATTAGCGCGTTCAAACAAACAAACTCTTCAGCTTTATAATATTAGTATAGATATTTGATAATATTTGAAATTAGTGGCATTAACACAATTATTGTAGCAAATTTAATTAAATCCCGTTGAAATCTAGAAATTTTTTTTATATATTGGGTCCGCCATCTTGGATCTAGAAACTTTGATAATTCGATAATGATCAAAATTATTATAAACAACTTCGCCAAAGATCTGACTACTACAATAAAAACAAAAGCCAAAGTAACCTTAACCAAGCTGATTCTTTAACTGGTCTCTGGTGAGGTGAAAATCAATTACGTCAAAGTGTCGGTTAAAAAGGCGTGACATTGACGAAGTCGGACCAAACATACCATAGTTGGTTCTATGATGGGGAATGTGGAAGAAGCCATAGCCCCTCAAGGATCGAGAAGGGACAGAAAATGTAAATGAGTCCAGCAATTCGGGAGAATTAATCGTTCCCCGCATATAGTCGAATGCAAAAAGGATTCTGGAGTTGTTGCGCCTTGTCTCAAGAGAGAGCAGAGGGAACAGTCTGAGCCTGTCCGCATATGGGGGAAGGAAAAACGGATCATTCCAGGGAAGACCACGGAATGCGAAGCGGATGAATCTCCTCTGTACCGCCTCAATACGATTAATATGGACCGCGTAGAAAGGAGACCAAACAGGGCTAGCATACTCTAAGATGGGGCGAACAAAGGTGCAGTAAAGAACCTTTGTAATGTGCGGATCATTAAATTCTTTAGCCCATCTTTTAACGAACCCTAATGTAGCATTGGCCTTTGATACAATAGCATCAATATGGCCGTCAAACGACATACGGGAATTAAGAACAACCCCCAGATCCCTGGTTTTATCAACACGCAGCAAAGAACAATCATTTAAAGTATAACTACAGTGCGCGCAATTTCTATAAGCGCACGTCTGATTTTCAAGTGAAATGCACAATTCATTGAAATAAAGCGATATAGTAACAACATTTCTTTATAGGACAATTGTTAAAGTTTATAACTATTCATAAAAGCAATTAAACAATTCCAAATATCAGGCAATGCGTGAATGCAATAGATCAATCTTTCACAATTGATCTTAGAGTGCGCAGTTTCTATAAACGCAGTTTCTTTTTGTAGTATTACTAGTTAAACGCAAAGTAATTTTGCAACTTTTTAGGAACCAATTCATGTGAGTTTCATTTTTATTTTCCAACTCTAGCTTAATTCTGTATAATTGCTGTTATTTCTTAAGATTTATTGTAATGCCCCGAGGAAAGGTCCTTGACAACGATGATCGCGTCAGAATCCGTGCGTTTAGGGAAACTGGCCTTGGTATAAGAAAAATTGCAAGGAGAATTGGACGTTCAGAATGTGTGGTGCGAAATTTTATTAAAAAGGGAAAACGTAATGGATTATGGGATCATCCAAGAGGGAACACCAAAGTTTCCAAACCAAATATTGGGAACATAAGAGAAGAAGTTATGAAAAAAAAGTTAAGTGCAGCTCAAATTATAGCGGAATTACAACTCCCAATTAAAGGAAGAAGAGTTCAACAAATTTTGAAGGACACTACTTATATTAAATATAAGAAACCGGCCAAATCTCTTCAACTGCAACAGCATCATAAAAATGCGCGCCTAGATTTTGCTAGAAGCCACATGAACTGGGGCGAAAAGTGGCAAAATGTTATTTTTTCTTACGGAAAACAATTTAATTTAGATAGTCCAGATGGATTGAGTACTTATTGGCATGATTTAAGGAAGCCCGATTCGCCTCGTCTAAGTAGTAATTTTGGTGTTGGTAGTTTAATGTTATGGGGTGCCTTTTCTTATCAAGGAAAGTTATTTTTACGCTTTGTTCCCACCCGAATGAACTCTGCCATATATACAAACCTGCTGGAGGAATCTCTTATTCCATATTTAAAAGACGATATGGAAAAAGATTGGATTTTTCAACAGAATAACGCCGTTGTGCATTCTTCTGCCGAAACAAGACGATGGTTTAGTGAAAGAAATATTCCTGTAATGGAGTGGCCATCACGTAGTCCGGATTTAAATCCAATGGAAAACATTTGGGGAATCATGGCACGAAGAGTTTACGCAAATGGTGGACAATTTTCTTCGTTATCTCAACTGAAAGCCGATATTTTGATATCTGGAATGATATCGATGAACAATTGTTTAAAAAGTTAATAAATTCGATGTTTAACAGGTTTTTTCAAGTTATAACTAATAAAGGAGATAAAACACAATACTTAGAAAATATACAAAAATTTTCTTTTCGTTAAGCTTTTAAAATAAAGCCTATAATATAAAGTGCGTTTATAGAAATTGCGCAGACAAAAGAGACTTTTAATTATATTTATTTTTATTATAAAGTAATTACTTACTTTAATGAATGTTTTATATTATTTAATTAATATTTACTAATGGGCAATTTATGCAATATAATCGGTTTTGAAAAATAAAAAGTAGTTTTCTTTAAACATGAATAAAACTGGCTGCGCTTATAGAAATTGCGCACACTGTATAGTACAAAGGAGACCTTTTACGGGAAAAAGACATTACAGTGCACCTACTAATGTTGAGAGGGAGACAGTTGACAGAACACCAATTATTAAAGAGGTCCAAGTCCGAATTTAAAATTTCACAATCTCGTTCAGAGGAAACTAATCGGAAAATTTTGGCATCGTCCGCATAGCAGAGAATATGCGAGTTTTTGAGGATCAAAGCTACATCATTGATGTAAATAATAAAAAGCAGCGGTCCGAGATGGCTACCCTGAGGAACGCCTGAACTGTTATTTATTTTGTCAGAAAGAGCTTCACGAAATTTAACTCGTTGCGTACGATCAGTCAAGTAAGAACGGAGCCAATTCACAAAAACAGTGGGAAAACCAAGTACAGATATTTTATAAATAAGAATATTGTGGTTGATCTTGTCAAAAGCTTTACTAAAGTCAGTGAAGATACAGTCCACTTGCCTTCCCGCTTCAAGTGTAGATATACAAAAATTAGTAAACTGAACTAAATTTGTAGTAGTAGATTTGCCTTTCATAAATCCATGTTGAAAGGAACGCAAGAAAGGTTTACTATGAAAATACAAGACATCACAAATTAATGCCTCAAAGACTTTAGCAATGCAGCATAGATTAGCAACAGGGCGATAATTGGACATATCACACTTGTTGCCTTTTTTATGTAAAGGAATAATCAAAGATAGCTTCCACTGTTTAGGAAAGACACCACAAGATAGTGATAAATTAAATAAATAACATAAAACGGATACAAGGGACGAACTACAGTGTTTGACCACAGTCGCAGGGATGCCATCAGGACCGCACGAAAAACTATCAGCCATTTTCATAATATGATTAGAAACAGATTCTTCGTCAAGTATGAGGTCTTTGGTCTGAAGGGAAGTTAATAGAAGCCTCGTCAAGTGGGAAAAATCGTCAACATTATTGTTACAGCTAATATCACAGAACGCGGTTTTAAAAAAGTTACCAAAGAGATTGGCGGTTTTCTTTGGATCAGAGCTAAATATATCGTCAAATTTCAGACATGAGGGGTAACCATCAGAATTGCGTTTTGAATTGACTAAACTCCAGAACCGCTTAGGATCGCTGCGCAAGGTTGCCTTCATACTCGAAAGATAATCGTAATAACAATGATTATTCTTATTGAACTAATTTAGAACATTACCAAAATTTCCAAATCCAAGATGGCGGATCCAACATGGCGATTAAAATGTCTCAATTACAACGGATTTTAATGAAAATTAGTACAATGGTTATTCTGAGGCAACTAATTTATAATATTATCGAGATTTCCAAATCCAAGATTGTGACCAACAATTTCTCGATTTTAACAGATTTTAATGGAAATTAGTACTATAAATATTCTGAGGCCACTAATGTGATTGTTATCAAAATTTCCAAATTCAAGATGGCGGATCTAACACGGTGACCAAAATGTCTCGATTTGGCAGGATTTTAATGAAAATTGGTATAATAATTATTCGGAGGCCACTAATTTCGAATATTATTAAAATTTCCAAATCCAAGATGGCGGATCCAATATGGTGATGCAAATTTCTCGACTTCATCGAATTTTCATGAACTAATTCATTAATAAAAACTAATCATTATCGAATTATCAAAGTTTCTAGATCCAAGATGGCGGACCCAATATAAATAAAAAAAAATTTCATATTGCCATATTTCCGATACATAAATTTCACCGGACAACTAATTAGAAACACTCGTTTTAGATGGAATAAAAAGTGGCTTTTTTTCAATATTTCCTAGGAAAACCTGTTTGTAATATTATTTCTTCGCACCTCTTCTTCATTGAAAGTGTAAGTCGGCTACATCTCTCCACAGGTATATTTTCCCATGCTAATTTAATTGCAGTAAAAAGTTTGTGCAAATTTTTGAAGTTTTTTGAAGAAACGGATTTCTGTACGTCGCCCTACAGGTATTCAATAGGATTGAGATGCGCAATTGATGAAGACCACTCCAGCATACAAATAAAGTTGTCTTGAGAAGAGTTGTTGGTATGCTTTGCTGTGTGCTTAGGATCGTTGTCCTGTTGGCATGTCAAGATCACAGGAAAATTTTCCTCAGCACATGACAGCATTACGTTTTCAAGTATGTCGACGTACTTTTCCTTGATCAGGGTGCCTTCTATGCTATGAACGGAACCAACTCCATACCAGTAGAAGCAGCCCCACACTATGATCGATCATCCGCCATACTTTACAACAAGAGTAGTATACCTCGAATCAAATGCAACGGCTTTAGGTCGACGAACTAACCTTCTAACGTCTGGACCCATTCTATTAAATTATGTTTCGTCGCTCCCTAACACATATTTCCATTGGTTTGATGTCCAGGCCAAATGAGGTATGTCAAAATTCGATCCTTTTTTTTCGGTTGCTTGCAGACACTAATAGTTTCTTCCGTGAAACTCTGCCGTGCAACCCAGCCTCAGCAAAACACCTTCTAACGGTTCTCACTGAAACTGCCGTTACGTTATCACCGAAAATTTTGCGGTGGATGTCAGCAGAATTCTTTCTAGTGTCCTTTTTTGTTGCTCTGATGATTTTTCGATCTGTTAGCTCACACATTTTCCGGGATCTTATTTTTCTTTCAACATTTTACATTGTTCCGTGTACTGGAAAATGTTTTACTGCTCCATAAACAAGTTTTAAAGAGCATATCAATTGGTTTGCAATTTGGCAATTAAAGACATACGACATTGCCAAAGACGCACTATTTCCATGTGCACGAAAGCGTTACAATTTTTTTTCTTGCCCATGTTTATAAACAAAGTATTGACAAAAATGGTGTCTTAACATGAATATTTAATGTAACTTTAATATTTACCAATGCCATTATTCAGAGAAATAAATTGTTGTTTAATTAAGTGGCAAAATGAATACTGTTTCTAATAAGTTGTCCACATAAGATAGCATTCACGCGAAATGATATAACCACAGGATGTTTGTGTGGGCACGAACTACTACTAAAAGTGCAGTTATTAAGTAGCACGTGCTCGCTAGGTTTTTGCTGGTAACATACCGTTAGATTTGAAACTAAGGAGAAAGAAGGAGATTGCACAAAGCAGTGCTGATCAAACTGTTTCTAATTGTTTGTCCACAGCTGTATCTCCCGTATAAATTGATGTGTATACTGTATGTACAAAAAACTTGAATACTTTAAAAATTATCACGTTCATATATATTGTAAAATAGGTTTTATTGAAGCACTTATCCCATAGTTTTGGTTATTTTTATAAACTGAAAAGATATAGCTTTGCTCATGTTTGAATAAACTCCCCTCCCGTACTAGGTGGGATGTGACATACCCAAACATGCAAGATGTAATGTAACTAGCATTAAGAGTGGTCTAGAATTTTCAACAAAGGGTATAGCCGGATAAGCATGCCGAATCTGCCCGGTGTTTTCTACGAAACTTTGGGGATCATTGTGATATTAAATAAAAATAATTCACCCCAAATTTTAGATCTTAATGTTGAACAGTTATCGAGTTATTTAAAAAAAAACCTCTTTTTTGGTTTTTTTTTGTTTTCAATAACAAAAATAAAAATTAACAAATGGTGATTTACTTCGAATATTTGACATTAAAAAACATTTTTTCTATTATTCCCAAATTTGAACCCAATTTTTAAAAAAATAATTAAAATTAATATCATTTGTTTGAAGATTAATTCTATTTTATTTCTTTAACTTACTTCTTAATATTGTTAGTATCTCTATAGTATAATATTAATTTTCTGTTGGAAAAAATATATTAGTTATATAATTTCCTACTAATAAAATTGATTAAATAAGATGTTATAAGAAAATCAGCCTTTAATTTTTTCACAATAATAAACATCATTTTAATAAAAAAAATCGGTTTTTAATTTTTTTCACAGTGTTCCACCAAATCGAAAAATCTGAAAAAACTGCTAAGTATGAAGGAGTATGAGAGCAATTTTCTGTAAAAAGTTGGGGATTGCATGTTTTCAAAAACACGGTTAAAAAAATGATATTAATTTTATTTATTTTTTTAAAAATTGGGTTCAAATTTGGGAATAATAGAAAAAATGTTTTTTGATGTCAAATACTCCCAAGTATTCGAAAAAAATCACCATTTATTAATTTTTATTTTTGTTATTGAAAAAAAAAATAAAAACCAAAAAAGAGGTTTTTTTTAAATAACTCGATAACTGTTCAACATTAAGATCTAAAATTTGGGATGAATTATTTTTATTTAATATCAAAATGATCCCCAAAGTTTCGTAGAAAACGCCGCGGGGGCAGATTCGGCATGCTTATCCGGCTATACCCTTTATATTTCAAATTTCCAATTTTTGTAAGGATATTGATAGTATTTAAGGCTTTACAGCCTTATTAGGTCGTAGCGAACGGTCGACCCGAGCCATGCCCCCATGTCTTTAAAAATATCCATACCAATTTTAAACGCATTTATGCCGCGGAAGAAATTTACTTTTTCCTACCAATTTATAACGGCTAAAATTTTGATTTTTCAATATTTCAATTTTAAAAAAATTTATTTGGCTTGAAATGACCTTTAATTTCACTTTTTGTAAATTGAATACAGTAAACATTTACACACACACAATTTAAAATTCACCCCTTTATTTAGTTAATTAATTTTAACTACAGCTAACATGTTGGTGTGATTAAAATTTGAAATATGTAAAATTAACATAAAAAAAAAATTTTTTTTTCTGTAAATTAAATTATTATAATTAATCAACTACTACATTACATAAGTCATGAAATTAATTCGTATCGACTTATGCTACATTTTTTAGTTTATATTATGATATTCTAATCGGGCCAGCTGAACTTATCTATACTAATATTATAAAGCTGAAGAGTTTGTTTGTTTGAACGCGCTAATCTCAGGAACTACTGGTTCGAATTGAAAAATTCTTTTTGTGTTGGATAGTCCATATAATAGGCTATATAACATCACGCTGCGACCAATAGGAGCGAAGAATCAGTGGAAAATCTATATATATAAAAGAAAATCGTGTTAGTTACACTATTTATAACTCAAGAACGGCTGAACCGATTTGGCTGAAAATTGGTGGAGAGGTAGCTTAAAACCAGGAAACGGACATAGGATACTTTGTAGGGTTTCAAAATGGCGGATCCAAGATGGCGGCTGAAAATTTTAAATTTGAAGCGATTTTCATGAAAATTGGTATATAGGGGTTTTTCGGGATGGGGATTTCAAATCCGCTGTCCAAATTTAGAAATTCAAGATGGCGGATTCAATATAGCGACCAATATTTCCTGATTTCAACGGATTTTAATGAAACTTAGTACAATGAATGTTTTGAGGTCACTGATTTTGAATATTATCAAAATTTAGAAATCCAAGATGGCGGACCCAATATGGCGACCAAGATTTCTAGATTTCAATGAATTTTAATGAAAATAAGTACAGTGATAATTTTGAGGGCACCAATTCTGAATATTAAAATGTCTTGATTACAATGGATTTTAATGAAAATTAGTACAATGATTATTCTTATTGAACTAACCCCCTAATTCTACAGAAAAGTTAAAAACTCTTAACCTCTTAATTGTTTTGAAAAATCCCTTTAACTCAAGAGATGGACCTCTTTTTGTAGAAGAATTCACAAATTATAAGAAATCAGTGTATTTCTAATGTTTGTTCAATAATATGGTAGCATATTAATTCCTTTAAAAGGATTTTTGATAATAGTTAAGACGCTAAGAGCTCTTAATTTTGATCCAGAATCGGGGGGGTAATTTAGAATATTACCATAATTTCCAAATCCAAGATGGCGGATCCAACATGGCGATTAAAATGTCTCAATTACAACGGATTTTAATGAAAATTAGTACAATGGTTATTCTGAGGCAACTAATTTAGAATATTATCGAGATTTCGAAATTCTAAATGGTGACCAACAATTTCTCAATTTCAACGGATTTTAATGGAAATTAGTACTATAATTATTCTGAGGCCACTAATTTGAATGTTATCAGAATTTCCAGATAGCGGATCCAACACGGCGACCAAAATGTCTCGATTTGGACGGATTTTAATGAAAATTGGTATAATGATTATTCTGAGGCCACTAATTTCGAATATTATTAAAATTTTGTAAATCCAAGATGGCGGGTCCAATAGGGAGACCATAATGCCTCGATTTCAATAAATTTTAATGAAAATTAATACAATGATTATTCTAATTTAAGTAATTTTAAATATTATCAAAATTTCCAAATCCAAGATGGCGGATCCAATATGGTGATGCAAATTTCTCGACTTCAAGGGATTTTCATGAAAATTAGTACGATTTTTTGTGGTGCCAATAATTTTGATCATTATCGAATTATCAAAGTTTCTAGATCCAAGATGGCGGACCCAATATATAAAAAAAATTTCTAGATTTCAACGGGATTTAATTAAATTTGCTACAATAATTGTGTTAATGCCACTAATTTCAAATATTATCAAATATCTATACTTTAATAATATTATAAAGCTGAAGAGTTTGTTTGTTTGAACGCGCTAATCTCAGGAACTACTGGTTCGAATTGAAAAATTCTTTTTGTGTTGGATAGTCCATTTATCGAGGAAGGCTTTAGGCTATATAACATCACGCTGCGACCAATAGGAGCGAAGAATCAGTGGAAAATCTATATATATAAAAGAAAATCGTGTTAGTTACACTATTTATAACTCAAGAACGGCTGAACCGATTTGGCTGAAAATTGGTGGAGAGGTAGCTTAAAACCAGGAAACGGACATAGGATACTTTGTAGGGTTTCAAAATGGCGGATCCAAGATGGCGGCTGAAAATTTTAAATTTGAAGCGATTTTCATGAAAATTGGTATATAGGGGTTTTTCGGGATGGGGATTTCAAATCCGCTGTCCAAATTTAGAAATTCAAGATGGCGGATTCAATATAGCGACCAATATTTCCTGATTTCAACGGATTTTAATGAAACTTAGTACAATGAATGTTTTGAGGTCACTGATTTTGAATATTATCAAAATTTAGAAATCCAAGATGGCGGACCCAATATGGCGACCAAGATTTCTAGATTTCAATGAATTTTAATGAAAATAAGTACAGTGATAATTTTGAGGGCACCAATTCTGAATATTAAAATGTCTTGATTACAATGGATTTTAATGAAAATTAGTACAATGATTATTCTTATTGAACTAACCCCCTAATTCTACAGAAAAGTTAAAAACTCTTAACCTCTTAATTGTTTTGAAAAATCCCTTTAACTCAAGAGATGGACCTCTTTTTGTAGAAGAATTCACAAATTATAAGAAATCAGTGTATTTCTAATGTTTGTTCAATAATATGGTAGCATATTAATTCCTTTAAAAGGATTTTTGATAATAGTTAAGACGCTAAGAGCTCTTAATTTTGATCCAGAATCGGGGGGGTAATCTATACTAATATTATAAAGCTGAAGAGTTTGTTTGTTTGAACGCGCTAATCTCAGGAACTACTGGTTCGAATTGAAAAATTCTTTTTGTGTTGGATAGTCCATTTATCGAGGAAGGCTTTAGGCTATATAACATCACGCTGCGACCAATAGGAGCGAAGAATCAGTGGAAAATCTATATATATAAAAGAAAATCGTGTTAGTTACACTATTTATAACTCAAGAACGGCTGAACCGATTTGGCTGAAAATTGGTGGAGAGGTAGCTTAAAACCAGGAAACGGACATAGGATACTTTGTAGGGTTTCAAAATGGCGGATCCAAGATGGCGGCTGAAAATTTTAAATTTGAAGCGATTTTCATGAAAATTGGTATATAGGGGTTTTTCGGGATGGGGATTTCAAATCCGCTGTCCAAATTTAGAAATTCAAGATGGCGGATTCAATATAGCGACCAATATTTCCTGATTTCAACGGATTTTAATGAAACTTAGTACAATGAATGTTTTGAGGTCACTGATTTTGAATATTATCAAAATTTAGAAATCCAAGATGGCGGACCCAATATGGCGACCAAGATTTCTAGATTTCAATGAATTTTAATGAAAATAAGTACAGTGATAATTTTGAGGGCACCAATTCTGAATATTAAAATGTCTTGATTACAATGGATTTTAATGAAAATTAGTACAATGATTATTCTTATTGAACTAACCCCCTAATTCTACAGAAAAGTTAAAAACTCTTAACCTCTTAATTGTTTTGAAAAATCCCTTTAACTCAAGAGATGGACCTCTTTTTGTAGAAGAATTCACAAATTATAAGAAATCAGTGTATTTCTAATGTTTGTTCAATAATATGGTAGCATATTAATTCCTTTAAAAGGATTTTTGATAATAGTTAAGACGCTAAGAGCTCTTAATTTTGATCCAGAATCGGGGGGGTAATTTAGAATATTACCATAATTTTCAAATCCAAGATGGCGGATCCAACATGGCGATTAAAATGTCTCAATTACAACGGATTTTAATGAAAATTAGTACAATGGTTATTCTGAGGCAACTAATTTAGAATATTATCGAGATTTCGAAATTCTAAATGGTGACCAACAATTTCTCAATTTCAACGGATTTTAATGGAAATTAGTACTATAATTATTCTGAGGCCACTAATTTGAATGTTATCAGAATTTCCAGATAGCGGATCCAACACGGCGACCAAAATGTCTCGATTTGGACGGATTTTAATGAAAATTGGTATAATGATTATTCTGAGGCCACTAATTTCGAATATTATTAAAATTTTGTAAATCCAAGATGGCGGGTCCAATAGGGAGACCATAATGCCTCGATTTCAATAAATTTTAATGAAAATTAATACAATGATTATTCTAATTTAAGTAATTTTAAATATTATCAAAATTTCCAAATCCAAGATGGCGGATCCAATATGGTGATGCAAATTTCTCGACTTCAAGGGATTTTCATGAAAATTAGTACGATTTTTTGTGGTGCCACTAATTTTGATCATTATCGAATTATCAAAGTTTCTAGATCCAAGATGGCGGACCCAATATAAAAAAAAAATTTCTAGATTTCAACGGGATTTAATTAAATTTGCTACAATAATTGTGTTAATGCCACTAATTTCAAATATTATCAAATATTAATAATAGATTTGGATATTCAAGATGGCGGATCCATAAAGGGGTTCTCGGGTTGAATCAATTTCTAGGATATAACAAACGAAAATTTGAGAAGTCTTTAATTAGTAAGTATTTACCCAACGCCGGGTGAAACCGGGTAATTTTCCAATATTTGTGAAGTGTAAAACGGTTTACTTAATATTAAACAACGTATAAGTTTGTTCAATAAATTAATTAGGGATATGAAACGGAAATACTGTTTTCTGTTTTCTTATATTAATGGTATTATTTGTAGAAACATGCGAAAAGAAAGAACACGATCAAATATTGGTCGACGCACATGGCATAATGAAAATGTAGCAGAAAGGGCAGTACAACGTCTGCCGGGCCAGCTAGTGTAAAGAATAAAATACCAATTTATGATCAAAACATAAACATGTGCGGTTGAAAGTCTACTTCCGGCGTGGGAACCCACTTCCAGTAGGAGGTGGACGCCATTAAAAGGCCACTTCCGATCTGAATATTCCACTTCCGGTAGGAGGCGGAGGCGGAGGCGATAAAGTCCCCATTTAAACCCAGCATGCACAAGTAATGACGTAGAATGTGAATTCGCCGTAAAAAACACGATTCCGCCGATAAAAGGTCTACTTCCGGTCTGAATATTCCTCTTCCGGTAAGAGGCGGAGGCGATAAAGCCCTCATTTAAATCCAGCATGCACAAGTTATGACATAGGATGTGAATTCGCCGCAAAAAACGCAATTCCACCGCTAAAAGGTCTACTTCCGGTCTGAATATTCCACTTCCGGAACTAATAAAAAGATACTTCCGGTCTAATAATTAATGTTAACTACAGCTAACATGTTGGTGTGATTAAAATTTGAAATATGTAAAATTAACATAAAAAAAATTTTTTTTCTTTGTAAATTAAATTATAATAATTAATCAACTACTAAATTACATAAGTCATGAAATTAATTCGTATCGACTTATGCTACATTTTTTAGTTTATATTATGATATTCTAATCGGGCCAGCTGAACTTATGTAAAGAATAAAATACCAATTTATGATCAAAACATAAACATGTGCGGTTGAAAGTCTACTTCCGGCGTGGGAACCCACTTCCAGTAGGAGGTGGACGCCATTAAAAGGCCACTTCCGATCTGAATATTCCACTTCCGGTAGGAGGCGGAGGCGGAGGCGATAAAGTCCCCATTTAAACCCAGCATGCACAAGTAATGACGTAGCATGTGAATTCGCCGTAAAAAACACGATTCCGCCGATAAAAGGTTTACTTCCGGTCTGAATATTCCTCTTCCGGTAGGAGGCGGAGGCGATAAAGCCCTCATTTAAATCCAGCATGCACAAGTTATGACATAGGATGTGAATTCGCGGCAAAAAACGCAATTCCGCCGCTAAAAGGTCTACTTCCGGTCTGAATATTCCACTTCCGGAACTAATAAAAAGATACTTCCGGTCTAAATAACGCACTTCCGGTCGAGACCGGAGCCAATCAATAGAGCCTACCCAATTCACTTAAGTGGAGCAATCGCCTTGGCGAGAAAAAAGTTTTAGACTTGTTTACATGCATCGAAAAAAGTTATTATCAAAAATATAAATTGGTGCGAATTAGGCAGGCGATCGGAAATAGGCCACTCTACGTTATTAATTACAGGAATTTTGGGAAAAAATTTGGGGAAATCCGGAATTTTAGTTAATTGCAAAAATTTTTTTTCAGTTTTGGAAGTGAGTTTACCTGCAGTGGTAGGAGGTAGATCAACATAGTTGACATTTTTGGAAAGGACCACCAATGATATTGTAGCTTTTTGGCGTGAGCTTGATGTTGCTGCGTTGAGTAGATCAAAAAATCATAACGCCGAAACTATTGTATTATAAATATAAATTCGTAATTTTCAAACTAATTGCAACATGATTACGGAACTAGTCATACTGTCAAATAAAAATACCAAACATACCTTGTATTTCTGTACCGTGGGACACGGTTAAATGAAAATTTGTTTCTCTTTTTCTTACAGAATCTCTGCGAGAGTTTTGATCCATTCCTGTATGCCGGGAGACGTCAACTTTGTGAAACGTTAAATAATTATCTAATTGTTCTCATACCTTTCATTCCTTTTCATTCTTTAATATTTATGATGTGCTGTTTTTTGAAAATGTTATTTTTTCTACTACGGACTACACCAACTTTAGATTAGCTTATAGTTTATAATACTATAAAATACTTAATGACATCTTATGCTTTCAACTTAAAAATAACACTGGTCAACAAATTCAATGTTTCTTTTTTTTTCTGAAAGATTACCAGATCATTTCTATAGGATTTTTTCCGTATATTACGAATTGTTAAATGAAAATTCTCAATCAGCTCCCGTTTTCGAGAAAAATAGAGTGGAAAATTCAAAAAATCGATTTTTTGCCATTTTTGAAAAATCATCAAAAAGTAACAGATGGTCACTGGAACTTGTAACATGGCTCAAATCAAAGCCTGAAACTTATTCTAAAAAATATCAAATACCACAAATTTCTATAGCTTTTCTAAACATTCTCGCGAAAAAGTTTTTCATGAGTATGTATTTATTATAGTCTTCATTCAGCATCTGTTGTATGAAATAATCGGTTTGGTCAAAAATTTGATTTTCAAGGTATTTTTCGAACATTTTTAAGACCTTTAGTATTTTGAGATAATAACTCAAGGTTCTAACTTTGGTTTTAGCCATGTTATAAGCTTCTATAATAATCCGTTATATTTTAATGATTTTTCAAATATGGTCAAAATAAGGTTTTTTGAGTTTTTCACTCACCTATTCCTTGAAAACGTGAGCTGATTGAGCATTTTCATTTACGAATTCGTAATCTACGGAAAAAATCGTATATAAATTATTTGCCACTTGTTCGGAAAAAAATTTGGTGTTGAGCAGTGTATATATTCATATTCAATACAATGCCTAACTTCAACAGATTTCTGTACGTGATTTTCAAAAAATCTTGCTCATTGATCTATACATGAAACAATAGCTGGGTTTTTTTCATCTGGATCTGGCTCTGGATCAGGATCAAATGAAAAAAACGATTCAGATTAATCACCGGGATCACGATTTTGGGTTTGAGGAGCTGGAATTCCTGTTTTTGCTAATCTAATAAGAATTGGGGATTAGACGACAGCTTTCGTCAAAGAAAACTCAAAAATAGCCTTCAAAGTTTTGTTTTTTATTAAATCCCATAATCAGAAAACCGATTTGATTTATTTTGTTACTATAAATTACTTTTTCTTTGTGTGCTCAGAACCAATCGACTACAAATTTCATTGCTGCCATCATTTCAGACAAGAAAAACTACAGCAGCGACACTGTTAGAAATTTCCGAACTATTCATCCGACACTAGCACTTCTCGTAGAATTTTTTGTAACCACTTCTTGCGGATCATTGATTCTAATCCAAATGAAAGTGTGGATCACGAGTTGTTGTTGTATGTCAATGTTAAGAGATTGATCCAGATCCTGATCCGATTGAAAAAAACGCAGCTAATATTGAAAAGGTCCGACTTTTGAAGAGTTAACCCCATACTTGAACTGATTTACCCTCAAAACTTATAAGGAAATCGACGACTTCTATGCCCATTTTTGCTTAGTCACTCATCCAAATACTAAAGCATCAAAAATTTACGCGTAATATAAATACTTTATAGTAATTTACTGTACTGTTTGCTGCTAATAATCACGCCTCCTCAAATACAAATTCGACCTGCATGGCGTGAGAACCACCATATGGCACTGTCATTAAACCAGGTGGTATTTATACGATGCAATAGCTGCAGCACAACACGTTCATTCGAACGATCGTCAAAACATCCGTAAGTTTAACCGCAGGACTTCATTAACCCATTAAACGGCGAAGCGGACATTTCACAGTCGATTGGTTTTTCGTTAATAAAATACGTAAGACCAACTAAATATTATTAGAGAAAAACATTTTCTTAAGTAAAAAGACCTGGTCTTTCCGAATTTTAAGAATAAACTAGCTGGCCCGGCAGACGTTGTACTGCCCTTTCTGCTACATTTTCATTATGCCATGTGCGTCGACCAATATTTGATCGTGTTCTTTCTTTTCGCATGTTTCTACAAATAATACCATTAATATAAGAAAACAGAAAACAGTATTTCCGTTTCATATCCCTAATTAATTTATTGAACAAACTTATACGTTGTTTAATATTAAGTAAACCGTTTTACACTTCACAAATATTGGAAAATTACCCGGTTTCACCCGGCGTTGGGTAAATACTTACTAATTAAAGACTTCTCAAATTTTCGTTTGTTATATCCTAGAAATTGATTCAACCCGAGAACCCCTTTATGGATCCGCCATCTTGAATATCCAAATCTATTATTAATATTTGATAATATTTGAAATTAGTGGCATTAACACAATTATTGTAGCAAATTTAATTAAATCCCGTTGAAATCTAGAAATTTTTTTTATATATTGGGTCCGCCATCTTGGATCTAGAAACTTTGATAATTCGATAATGATCAAAATTAGTGGCACCACAAAAAATCGTACTAATTTTCATGAAAATCCCTTGAAGTCGAGAAATTTGCATCACCATATTGGATCCGCCATCTTGGATTTGGAAATTTTGATAATATTTAAAATTACTTAAATTAGAATAATCATTGTATTAATTTTCATTAAAATTTATTGAAATCGAGGCATTATGGTCTCCCTATTGGACCCGCCATCTTGGATTTACAAAATTTTAATAATATTCGAAATTAGTGGCCTCAGAATAATCATTATACCAATTTTCATTAAAATCCGTCCAAATCGAGACATTTTGGTCGCCGTGTTGGATCCGCTATCTGGAAATTCTGATAACATTCAAATTAGTGGCCTCAGAATAATTATAGTACTAATTTCCATTAAAATCCGTTGAAATTGAGAAATTGTTGGTCACCATTTAGAATTTCGAAATCTCGATAATATTCTAAATTAGTTGCCTCAGAATAACCATTGTACTAATTTTCATTAAAATCCGTTGTAATTGAGACATTTTAATCGCCATGTTGGATCCGCCATCTTGGATTTGAAAATTATGGTAATATTCTAAATTACCCCCCCGATTCTGGATCAAAATTAAGAGCTCTTAGCGTCTTAACTATTATCAAAAATCCTTTTAAAGGAATTAATATGCTACCATATTATTGAACAAACATTAGAAATACACTGATTTCTTATAATTTGTGAATTCTTCTACAAAAAGAGGTCCATCTCTTGAGTTAAAGGGATTTTTCAAAACAATTAAGAGGTTAAGAGTTTTTAACTTTTCTGTAGAATTAGGGGGTTAGTTCAATAAGAATAATCATTGTACTAATTTTCATTAAAATCCATTGTAATCAAGACATTTTAATATTCAGAATTGGTGCCCTCAAAATTATCACTGTACTTATTTTCATTAAAATTCATTGAAATCTAGAAATCTTGGTCGCCATATTGGGTCCGCCATCTTGGATTTCTAAATTTTGATAATATTCAAAATCAGTGACCTCAAAACATTCATTGTACTAAGTTTCATTAAAATCCGTTGAAATCAGGAAATATTGGTCGCTATATTGAATCCGCCATCTTGAATTTCTAAATTTGGACAGCGGATTTGAAATCCCCATCCCGAAAAACCCCTATATACCAATTTTCATGAAAATCGCTTCAAATTTAAAATTTTCAGCCGCCATCTTGGATCCGCCATTTTGAAACCCTACAAAGTATCCTATGTCCGTTTCCTGGTTTTAAGCTACCTCTCCACCAATTTTCAGCCAAATCGGTTCAGCCGTTCTTGAGTTATAAATAGTGTAACTAACACGATTTTCTTTTATATATATAGATTTTCCACTGATTCTTCGCTCCTATTGGTCGCAGCGTGATGTTATATAGCCTAAAGCCTTCCTCGATAAATGGACTATCCAACACAAAAAGAATTTTTCAATTCGAACCAGTAGTTCCTGAGATTAGCGCGTTCAGACAAACAAACTCTTCAGCTTTATAATATTAAAGTATAGATATTTGATAATATTTGAAATTAGTGGCATTAACACAATTATTGTAGCAAATTTAATTAAATCCCGTTGAAATCTAGAAATTTTTTTTATATATTGGGTCCGCCATCTTGGATCTAGAAACTTTGATAATTCGATAATGATCAAAATTAGTGGCACCACAAAAAATCGTACTAATTTTCATGAAAATCCCTTGAAGTCGAGAAATTTGCATCACCATATTGGATCCGCCCTCTTGGATTTGGAAATTTTGATAATATTTAAAATTACTTAAATTAGAATAATCATTGTATTAATTTTCATTAAAATTTATTGAAATCGAGGCATTATGGTCTCCCTATTGGACCCGCCATCTTGGATTTACAAAATTTTAATAATATTCGAAATTAGTGGCCTCAGAATAATCATTATACCAATTTTCATTAAAATCCGTCCAAATCGAGACATTTTGGTCGCCGTGTTGGATCCGCTATCTGGAAATTCTGATAACATTCAAATTAGTGGCCTCAGAATAATTATAGTACTAATTTCCATTAAAATCCGTTGAAATTGAGAAATTGTTGGTCACCATTTAGAATTTCGAAATCTCGATAATATTCTAAATTAGTTGCCTCAGAATAACCATTGTACTAATTTTCATTAAAATCCGTTGTAATTGAGACATTTTAATCGCCATGTTGGATCCGCCATCTTGGATTTGAAAATTATGGTAATATTCTAAATTACCCCCCCGATTCTGGATCAAAATTAAGAGCTCTTAGCGTCTTAACTATTATCAAAAATCCTTTTAAAGGAATTAATATGCTACCATATTATTGAACAAACATTAGAAATACACTGATTTCTTATAATTTGTGAATTCTTCTACAAAAAGAGGTCCATCTCTTGAGTTAAAGGGATTTTTCAAAACAATTAAGAGGTTAAGAGTTTTTAACTTTTCTGTAGAATTAGGGGGTTAGTTCAATAAGAATAATCATTGTACTAATTTTCATTAAAATCCATTGTAATCAAGACATTTTAATATTCAGAATTGGTGCCCTCAAAATTATCACTGTACTTATTTTCATTAAAATTCATTGAAATCTAGAAATCTTGGTCGCCATATTGGGTCCGCCATCTTGGATTTCTAAATTTTGATAATATTCAAAATCAGTGACCTCAAAACATTCATTGTACTAAGTTTCATTAAAATCCGTTGAAATCAGGAAATATTGGTCGCTATATTGAATCCGCCATCTTGAATTTCTAAATTTGGACAGCGGATTTGAAATCCCCATCCCGAAAAACCCCTATATACCAATTTTCATGAAAATCGCTTCAAATTTAAAATTTTCAGCCGCCATCTTGGATCCGCCATTTTGAAACCCTACAAAGTATCCTATGTCCGTTTCCTGGTTTTAAGCTACCTCTCCACCAATTTTCAGCCAAATCGGTTCAGCCGTTCTTGAGTTATAAATAGTGTAACTAACACGATTTTCTTTTATATATATAGATTTTCCACTGATTCTTCGCTCCTATTGGTCGCAGCGTGATGTTATATAGCCTAAAGCCTTCCTCGATAAATGGACTATCCAACACAAAAAGAATTTTTCAATTCGAACCAGTAGTTCCTGAGATTAGCGCGTTCAAACAAACAAACTCTTCAGCTTTATAATATTAGTATAGATTAAGATTAGGTTTGTGAAAAATTGGACAGTCGATGCTTCAAGTTTAGGCATCTTTGGGCGGCCATATTTAATTTTTGGTGAGAGTTTTTTTCAAATCTGATTCGGAAAGAGCAGGCCTTTTTACTTTCATTGAAATGAAAAAAAATCGTTTTTTTTTTTTTTTTACATAAAAGTATTCCTTAATATCATAGAAATGCTGTACTCAAACCGTTGTGAGAAATTCAAAACAAAACGAAATTTATAGCTATATATACGTAACGATCTATACTGGTTTCTATAGATTTGGAGCGTCGCACAAAAATTTTAAACGCGTTTTTCTCGAAACTACTTTTTTTCACCTGGTACCAGTGATATCTCAAATTCTGCTCGATAGATTTAAAAAAATCAAAAAGCATTCGACTCATTAACATAAATACTAGGACATAGACCTTTAAAAATGTATAAAAGTACCCCACCCTCTTTTTTATACACGTGCTTTCCCCCAAAAAATAACCAATTTGTAAAATTTTTAGAAAAATAGTCCTAAAAATAATTTATAAAATTAAAAGTACCATTTTTAAAGGTCTATGTCCTAGAAAAAAGTCTAAAGAACAAAACCCATTTTGAATTTTGTCTTTATCTTCTCCAGGAAGACCGCAGGAACTGGTACCAGCTAAAAAGGGATTTTTCGTACAACACCCTCTATTGCAAAAAAAAAAAAAAAAAAATTTTATACTTCGATGCCTATATATTCATATGTGAAAAAAGTTTTTTGAATAAATGCAATAGTCTTAAAAAAAAAAATCCCAAAAAAAGTAGTTTTTTTTGGCCATTTCAAATGAGAATGTCCCTGTAATACTTTATTATTTAATGTTTATAACTAAATACAGATGAGTCTGCTTAGGCAGCTGGTTACAAAGTGTCGCTTACGCCTAGATGAGCTAGCTTTAATCTGCTTACAGGCATCTACCTAACTGTACTCCTATTTACTAGGTGATAACCAATCTGTGATAGTAGCTTTAGGTTTAGTTATAAGTTCCATAGAATTGACTTATACATTTGTATATTTATTTAGCTTATATATTTTCTATATACTACACCTCCCCTTTTTGAGAGTCTATTGCCTATCACAAACGTTGCACTGTTATCAGTTAGATACATCTCTCTATATATTTTTTGTTATTAATATTATTTCATTATTTACTCAATTCATCTCAAATCATTCCTCTTGAAATTCATACCAACAAATTTATCTTGAATTTTCCCTAATAAGAAATTGATACCAACAACTTCATTTTGAAATTCTACCTCATACATACATATATCTTCGTTTTCATCAAGGCATTTCTAAGGGAAGTCCCAAAGTCATCGAATTATAATTTACAATTAAATATTTTGTTTTATTTACAATTCACCATAATTAAGTATCCTTTGTTTTTCTTCAAAATTTTATTTTTCTTAGAACTTGTGAATTTCGTCGTATAGTGGCCCCATTTTCTAATTCAATCACGTATGACCTCGGACTCGGATGAATGTGTTTTATTTGTCCTTTTTCCCAAACAGTTCCATTTCTACACCACACTTTCTCCCCCTCTGAAAACCCATTTTTATATTTACTACCCCTATCGTAATAAAATTTCTCTTTTGTTTGTTTTTCCTTTAACTTTTTCCGTACTTGATCCCAATCATGGTTTCTGCTAGGATTCAAATGATCAGGTAATAGTGATCTAGTCTTCCTACTCATTAGCAACTCCGTTGGTGATTTATTCAAACCTTTAACTGGCGTGTTTCTAAATTCTAACAACGTTAACCAAAACTCATTTTTGCTCTCTCTGCTTTTCTTATAAAGTTTCTTCATTGTTTGTACCATCCTTTCACTTAACCCATTTGACTGTTGGTAATAGGGGCTAACCGTAGTTACTTCGATATCGAATTTTTTAGCGAATTCTTTAAATTGAAACCATGAAAACGGCATATTATCTGCTATAATTTCTTGCGGTATACCATGAGTCGCAAAAATGGGCTTTAAATTTAAAATAAATTCTTGAGCTCTTTTTTTCTTTAGTTGTACAATTTCGGGGTATTTTGAATAATAATCTACAACGACTAAAAAGTCGTTGCCATCAATTTGCATAACATCCATTCCTACTTTTTGAAATGGACGGTCCGGTATTTCATGCGGCATTGCTGGTTCCTTTCTTTCTGCATTACGATATTTTTGACAAAATTGACATTGAGCTACTACGCTCAATATCTTCACTCATATTTGGCCAATACGATATGCTTCGCGCTCTGATATTTTTTATCGCTTCTACACGATTCGGATCAATAGAAATTCCCTGACACGAAATTATGTGACCCAAAAAGTGTACCTTATTTAATTTATATTGCAGCTTGTTAGCATTAAACCTCACATTTTTTTTCTCTGGCTCTATTCATTACTCTGTTTAAAATTTCATCATGTTCTGCTTCTGTTTTTGTAGCTATCAATAATTCATCTATGTAAATAGCAATATTTTCATCCGATATACCCGCGAAATTCTCTTGATTATACCTTTGGAATACCTCTGGCGCTGTTTTGATTCCAAAAGGCAATTTGTTAAATTTGAAAGTTCCGAATGGGGTTGCAAATGAACACAGCTTACTTGATTTTGAATCAAGACTAATTTGATAGTACCCATCTTTGAGGTCAAGCACCGAGAAAAATTATTTACCCGATAATTTCGATGCTATTTCCTCAAAAGTAGGAATTTGAAACCGCTCACATTTGATAGCGTCATTCAAATATTTCGGATCTATACATATTCTTACACTCTTATTGGGTTTCTCGACAATAACTACATTCGAAACCCAGTCCACTGGACCCTCAACCTTTTCAATTATCTTTCTTTTGCATAACTCGGTTAAGGTACTATTACCGTCTAGAATGCTAAAAAATGACATATATTCAACAATTTTTTTTTCGCTTTCTATATTATACATTGTTATCAAACCTTTTTTACAGTATTAAACAGTTCTTGAAGATTACGAAAATAATTTTTATTTTCTATTAACTGTAAATTTAATACAGGGCGCTCAAATTTTCTTCTCAAAAAAACATTGCTGCATGGCGGACAGTTAATCTCTGGAACGGTAAGTCTGAAACATAAAATTCAAAAAGAGTTACAAAAAGGAAGTGCTCTTACGTGATAGTTTACCAGAAAAATTGGAAAATCATCAAAAATAAAAAAATTGCGGACATTTCAAAATTTTTTTCAAAAATCGCCCTTTTTTTCGACCTTTTTTCAGGCTCAAAAATTTTATATATTTTTTTTGTGGTCAAATTGTGGTAAACTATCACGCAGGATATAACAACGAACAGAATGCTTCAAAGTTTATTAAAATCGGCCCAGTAGATCCGGAGATTAACTGTCCGCCAGTTAAAAAAACCTAAACTCGAGAAAAACGCATTTAAAGTTTATTTAGAACATGGGAACAGCCGAGAGCGCGCTTCAATTGAGTCGTTATATCTCGGCACTGGCTTCGAATTTCGATTTAATATTTTAGACAGTTATTATTGAAGGTATAAAGAATCTAAAAATGTAAAAAAAAAAAATTCATTTTTTGAAAATTCTAGATGGTAATAGTACCTTAATGCTTGTTTAACTGCTGAATGCAAGGCTAATGGAATCCGTTTTGGCGGTTTTAATATTGGCTGCGCACCGTCTTTAAGTATAATTTTATAATTGTCCTTAAAATTCCCTAGGCCAGTAAAAACATCCTCATATTGTTTTTTGAAATTCTCCTTTTCTGGCCCTCTTACACTATTTATTCTTTTTATTAGGTTAAGTTCTACGCACGCTCGTAGACCAAGTATTGGAGTTGTGTCGGCCTTAACAATGAAAAATGTTTGGTTGCTTACATTGTTGCGAAATATGCATTTTAGTTCTACCTTGCCAATAGTTTTAATAATGTGGCCACCATACGCTTCTAAGTTCGTCTTTGTTTCTTTAATTTGAGCATTTTCCATTTTGTGTAAATGATTAAGCGGAAGAATGTTAATATCTGCTCCCGAATCAAGTTTAAATGTTATTAAAGAATTCCCGACCCGAATTTTTTCTACCCACGAATTATTTATCTCATTAGAATTTATTTTATCGATATAAAAATATTCACCTGTACTTGCTTTATCATTTCCAGTTATCTCTTTTACTTTTCTCGCTTTGTTATCTTTACATGCTACCGCAAAATGGTTGTTTTTCCCGCAACTATTGCACCTTTTACCAAAAGCCGGACACTTTCCTTTTTCATGCCTTGATTTACAAAACTTACAATTGTTAATTTCATTTCTTACAGTGTTTCTGTTCTGTTCTGACCTAAAATTCTTTGTTGTATTGCCAAATTTTTTTTACCTGACTATTATGACTTTTTGAAAGATACTTATTTGCGTTCAGCTCTCTCGATGATCCCGGGTTGATCTGGTCGACGTGAGTATCCAGTGGTTCCTTATTCATTTTTTGAATCTGCGACTTCGTAGCCTCTGGTGCCTTAGCCATGTCCAGCGCTTTCTTCAGGGTCAGGTCCTCCACTTCCAGCAATCTTTTTTGTAGTTGTTTGTCTCCAATGACAATTCTGTCTCTCAACATTCTCTCTTCTGCCAGGTTGAATTCACAATTCCGTGCCATTTTTTTCACATCCATATAAAATGAGTCAAACGGCTCCCCTGTTTTCTGGTTTCTGGTGTGGAACAGAAATGTTTCGTACACCACGTTTTTCTTTGGTTCACAAAATCTCTCAAATGCATTAAGCACTTCAGTGTAAGACGCCTTTTGCTCCGCTGTTAGAGTAAAAGACTCGTATAGCTCTACTGCCTCCGGTCCCAAAGTATTTAGCAATACTGCTATCTTTACAGGATCCGGTTTTTTGTCAATCTCTGCCGCTACTGCGAAAATCGCAAAATTTGTTTTAAATTTCCGCCAATTTTCAGCAACATTTCCTTCCAACACCAGTTTATCAATTTTTCTTACATAATCCATAGCCTGTACTTTTGTGACCACTCTTATTTTAGGGGTCCGACCACGTGGACGCTTCTCAGACTTCTTTTCAGTTTTTACTATGCCCATGCAGGCACCACACAATTTCTACTTTTATTTTTACTTTTTAATTTTAACCACTTAACTTCTTCTTACTAATTTTCGGCTGCGCCATGTAATACTTTATTATTTAATGTTTATAACTAAATACAGATGAGTCTGCTTAGGCAGCTGGTTACAAAGTGTCGCTTACGCCTAGATGAGCTAGCTTTAATCTGCTTACAGGCATCTACCTAACTGTACTCCTATTTACTAGGTGATAACCAATCTGTGATAGTAGCTTTAGGTTTAGTTATAAGTTCCATAGAATTGACTTATACATTTGTATATTTATTTAGCTTATATATTTTCTATATACTACAGTCCCCTTAAGAAAATCTTAAATGTCGTTTTTCTCAAAACACCATCTTGATGAATGGTGTGCAGCATTCTGAGAAAACCATTCATCCGAAAAATTTCAGATTTTGGTACAAGCTGTTTTAGCTTTGTCTCTATGACCTAAGTGGGGCAAATCAGGCATTTTGACATTTACATAGCTGGTATCCTATATTTTAACAGTAAAAAATCAACTAAAAAATAAAACTTATAGTAGAAAAAATGAAAAAAATGTATAAAATTTTTTTTTTTTCAAAATGTGCCACACTCATGCCATAGCCACATATATAAAGAGTACTAATGTGCAATCTCATAATTTTTAGATTATTTGTTTGGCTGTTATCGTGCACACCGTTCCTAAGGTATGAGTCCCAGTAGCAGGCCTGCCCTGACCCAACCACTCAATAAAAAAAATTTTTTTTTCTCAAAATATTCATTAAAGATCATATAATAAGAGGATTATCATGTTTAACTCTAAATGTTTTGTATTTTCTTGTTCAACTCCCTGAAAAAAAACGTTCAATTCAAGGGCCTCTAGAGTGGGATACTCCCTTAAGGGGGTATCCCACTCTAGAACGTTCAAAAAATGCATTTTTTTTTTTTTAGTTTTGAAAAATTCTGTGTTCTTTCCTGAATCGTTTAAGCTATCTCTTGCCGCGAAACTTGAAAAGCTCGCACCACTACAGGCAATTCCGTGCGCAGCTGCGCGCTCTCCACCACTCTTAATTTTAACTTAAATGCCGTTTTTCTCAAAACACCGTCTTGATGAATGGTGTGCAGCATTCTGAGAAAACCATTCATCCGAAAAATTTCAGATTTTGGTACAAGCTGTGTTAGCTTTGTCTCTATGACTTAAGTGGAGCAAATCAGGCATTTTTACATTTACATAGCTTGTATCCCATATTTTAACAGTAAAAAATCAACTAAAACATAAAACTTATAGTAGAAAAAATTAAAAAAATGAATAAATTTTTTTTTTTCAAAATGTGTCACACTCATGCTATAGCCACATATATAAAGAGTACTAATATGCAATCTCATAATTTTCAGATTATTTTTTTGGCTGGTATCGTGCACACCGTTCCTAAGGTATGAGTCCCAGTAGCACGCCTGCCCTAACCCAACCACTCAAAAATTTTTTTTAATTTTTCAAAATATTCATTAAATATCATATAATAAGAGGATTATTATGTTTAACTCTAAATGTTTTGTATTTTCTTGTACAACTCCCTGAAAGAAACGTTCAATTCAAGGGCCTCTAGAGTGGGATACCCCCTTAATGGGTTAATGGGGAGTTAAACTAACGCCTTTAATATTTTAAAAGACTGAATATTTACGAGCATTACTAAAAGCAAATAACGTAAAAATACACGCTCAGTGCATATAGTATTAGTCTTTCAAGAAAAATCCCTAAAAACAAGACGGATGTTAACAATTATGAAATTGTCCAGACGACGCTGGTTAGAGTATATTTGAAGCAAGAATGATAATGTTTGCATATTTATTCGCGCTCTTATGCAACGAGCTGGTCACAGGCACGAGTTGTATAACTGTTAAAGTTCTGTACGCATTCTGCACAAAATATTTATTTTCTTCGCACCCACGCAATTAGCGCACATTATCTTGACTAACCGTCGAATATCAATTTCTAAGCTTGAAAAAACTCATGAAGCAGACCGAACTTGAGTTTAGGTCATTCCTCAAAAACTAATGACGGTTCTCCTCTGTACCAAGAACTTTTCTAACCGAAGCAGGAAGTGCTACGACGATAAATAATTAGTAGTATAAGGTCAAGGTCCAAATGAGGCGATCTCCGACGATAATGCTTCGCTGGTTTGAGTTATTTTGGGTAGCGAGGCCCCATTTTAACTTTAGCTAATCGTACTTCTATACCAATTCCTAATAAAATGAACGCGAAAGTTAAGCGCCTTGGACGGTGTCAAGAGACATCACGTCCAATTCAGCTGTTTTCGAAGTGAATCTATTTTGGAGTGCCAGGGGCTCAAGAAATCTGTTCGCAATCACAATTTCCATCGGTAAAGGCCTATTCACACTATCCATCAAGATTCCGACAATCAGTCGTCCGACAACTGTCCATCAATTTTTGTTTGATTCACATTTACCCGCATCGTATCCGTAAATTAATGTCGCTCAAATTTTAGTTTTAAATTGGCAGTTTAAGCATTTAAGCTTTCTCCGCAAGGTGTGTTAAAATGTTCTCTAATTTCAACGACGAGGATTTGACTATTATAGCTTTGCTACAAGAAGAGGAAGAAAAGCCAAAACGTTAAAGGATTTGAGTGCATAAAATGTTAAAAAACAGAAAAACTGAAAGAGAATATTTCACATTATATAAGGAATAAATTGATGACCAATCTAAATTTTTCGAATATTTCGGATGGGACCGAACGATTTTAATTACTTACTGTCTCGCATAAAAAATAAAGTTACCAAACTAAACACGTCCTTCAGAGAAGCTATTTCACCAACCCAAAAGCTTTGCATACATACCTGTTTTTCGTAATTTTTTTCCAATCTCACTCCATATCTGCTCTTTTTTCCCACATCAATGTAATTTTTATCGCATAAATTATAAATTATTTCATTTTCACGCACTAAAGAAATGAGGAGCACGTCACCCATTCTGAAAACCTGTCGGAAAATTAATTCAAACTATCCCGACACATCGCATGACCGACAGTCTGCTGCCATCAAATATTCTCCTGAACTTTTCGTGATGGTGACGGACGGTTCCGTGATGTGTCGGTGCTGAATAGTGTGAATTACGCCGTTTAAAATACTAAGGAAAATATTTTGATGTGAAAGCGAAAAAAAACTGTACTACTTTGATTTAATATTTGATGATATTTCCTCCTTTCTCTTACTTTTTTCTTCTTCGAAACTCTTAATAAAGTTTCGCGCCTCGTAGCTTACTAATCATATACATATAACTAGTTCAGTACAAACAACTTTATCATTTTCATGTAATTTTATTTATTTGTTGTTAAATGTTTAAACGTGTAAGTAGCTGAAAGTCATTTGCTCGCTTTGCTTATACGATCTACACCCCACCTCAAAATGATAGGACATCCCTAACCTATTCCTCGGAATGCATAACAGACAGAAACAATTTTTATTATGGACCATAAAGTACATATATCAAATGCTCACAATATTGAACAAAGATACATCTTCAAATCATATGCCAGGAATGGTACGCATTTACCTGAAAAAAGGGTGCTTCCAAAAGACAGGACATGTTAAGGTATTTAAAAAAACACGTATGCAAAGTTAAAAAAAATATTTTATTTTATTTTTTTTAGTAATGCGTTGCTTTCCTTTGTTTTCCTATTACAGAAATCATTTGATTTGATAAAGATTTATATAATTTTTTTATATATTTTTGAGGAATTAATCTCCAAGCTTCTTGAATCGCATCTTTCAGCTCCTGAGCAGAATTAAATTGTTTACTGGCCCTGTAAACAGTACGGAATAGTTGCCCCCAAACATTCTCTATAATATTTAAATCCGGGGATCTCGCTGGCCATTGTAGAGTTCTAATATTTTTAGACGAAAAGTATTCCTTTTCAATCTTCGCTGAATGCAATGCTGCGTTATCCTGTTGGAATACAAAATTATCTCCAGAAATTCTAATGGCACGTGTCCTGATTTCCTTATCAATTAATTTTACATAATCCGAACTCTTCATTTTCCCGTTCACAAAGCATATATTGGACTTTCCTTTGTATCCGATTCCTGCCCACACTGTAATGAACCGCAAAAATAGCGCTTCGTTCATAAGAATCCTTTGCGGCCCCTTTCAATCAATTTTCAAATAAAACGGGCAACGGCCTACTGCTTCCGAGAATTTCAGCTCGAGCATAGCAACCGCCTAACAACCACCGCACGATGCGGGGAAGTTCCAAGCGAACATAGCAAACCCCTAGCAACCACCGTCCCAGTTTGCTACGATGAGGGGAAATTTAAGCGAACGCATCACCCCCACCCAAAGAATCTGGCCCAAGAAGGTGTATAAAAGGCCGTCGATTCAGAGGCTCTGGGGGCAGTCGGTCCGTGCAAGCGGACGAGGTAAGAGATTCCCGACTGTCTCACTGGCTATGTGTCTGATGTCAATCTAGGCATAGCTAACCCTTCCCAAGAGCTACGTGTCTGATGTCAATCTAGACGTAGTGCTCCTTACTGGCTATGTGTCTGATGTCAATCTAGGCATAGCTAACCCTTCCCAAGAGCTACGTGTCTGATGTCAATCTAGACGTAGTGCTCCTCACTGGCTATGTGTCTGATGTCAATCTAGGCAGAGCTAACCCTTCCCAAGGGCTACGTGTCTGATGTCAATCTAGACGTAGTGCTCCTTTACGGCTATGTGTCTGATGTCAATCTAGGCATAGCTAACCTTCCCAAGGGCTACGTGTCTGATGTCAATCTAGACGTAGTGCACCTTTGCAGCTATGTGTCTGACTCCAATCTAGGCATAGCTTACCCTCCCCAACGACTACGTGTCTGATGTCAATCTAGGCGTAGGTCACCGTCTCTTTCCGACTACGTGTCTGATGTCAATCTAGGCGTAGGTCACCGTCTCTTTCCGACTACGTGTCTGATGTCAATCTAGGCGTAGGTCACCGTCTCTTTCTGACTACGTGTCTGATGTCAATCTAGGCGTAGGTCACCGTCTCTTTCCGACTACGTGTCTGATGTCAATCTAGGCGTAGTTCTTCGTTCCCAAATAAGAGATAATACCGTAACGTGTAAATGTAAATGTATCATATAGGTAAATGTAAATGTATCATATAATACCAAAGTATATCGAGGCCTGTCAAAACCCCCGGGAATAATAAATACAAGCCGTGAAGTAGACCTGCTCACTACCACACCTATAGGGTCATGTAGTCCGATGATTGCACCGAAATAACATTGCTTCTTATGGCGGTATAGCCCATTCATTCTGCTCCACAGGGCGAATCTGCTAAACTATTGCTTTTACGAAAAAGTGATGTTCTACTGACTGTAACTGGGGCGGAATACCGTTCTTATGGTACCAAAATCATTATAGGGGTAAGAACAAAATATTAAAGATATTTGAGCTCAAAAGTTACTCTTACTGCCCATCGAACAAATTACCACGGAAAGTCGTGCTGTCAAGTCGACCTGCCGCTGCTGTTTTGTTCGGGGAAATGGTTAGAGTTGTGTTTAAGTGCAAAAAACTCTAATATTTTGTTCTGGTCACTATAAAGTTTTTCAGATCACTAGAAAGGTATTCCTCCATAGTTATAGTTAGTAGAACATCATTTTCGCGTAAAAGTTATAGTTTAGCAGTTCAGGCGAGTGGAGTGGCTTACTTTGGATCATCCGGCATAAGAAGCAATGTTATTTCACGGCGATTCTCGGACTACATCACTACGTATGCATTTTCTACTTCACGGCTTGTGTTTATATGTATTCCCGGGGGTTTTGGGCCTGTGAATTCTAGTGTAAATGCCGAGATATTTAAATATAATAAAGAAAGAAGACCATGCAGATATTGTAATACTGTAAATATACTGCATTGGTATGGAGCCATATCAAAGCATGTACAGTTATTGTAATGCTGAGATATGGAAGTAAATGTAACACGATAAGGCCAAAAATAAATGTAAAGTCCAAGGCCTATTTAAATTCCCGTAATGTAAAAGATATTGTATAGAATTAGTTTGTAGAAATAAGGAATATATATTAACTAACAAAATCGATACAATAAACAGTTTTATTTTTGTAAATAATCCACATTTTCGTCGCAGTATGAGATTTCTCATACTCTCACAGAGTTGGGTTGCCGGGAGCTCTAGAGATGTCACACTATGAGGTAGTGTTTCTACAATTTAGCTCAATAATCCATGAAAATTCCACACTACGTCAACTTCAAAGAGATATTCTCAAGAAATATTGATGTTAGCGATTTAGTGTTCAAGAACTTTTTGGAGGAAATTGAATTTCCTACAAGTTTGTCATATTCACTTTTTCTGTACATCTGGTTGTTTACGAGTTAGGGGCAAAAAGCGAGAATTTTGTGGAAAAATTGGGGTCAATGACCCGTACTACCTCGCTGATGGGAGTTAGGGTTACACCGCAGTGGACACTTTTGTAGAGCATTCAATTCTGAAGAAATGCTACCATTGACCAAGATTATACCATAAAATGCCTCTGAGCTGCAGAGTTTTGAAGAAAACTAATCAAAGTTTACGTGTATTTTATATGGGAAATCTTTATACGCCTTAGTCTAGTACTTAATATTAATATTAAGGGCTCCAATTTTCAGGGAATTTTTGTTTAGGTATTTGTCACAAAATTTCGAGGACTGACAAAAAAAAAAAATAGTCACGAAAAAAAAAGCACCCTAATGTACATACTTTATGATACTTAATAAAATTTGTTTCTGTCTGTTATGCATTCCGAGGAATAAGAACATCTTAGGGGTGTCCTATTATTTTGATGTGGAGTGTAAATAAATAATAAATAAATAAGTTATCATAAGTTATCCAAAATATTGAAGCGTTAAAATACAAGAGTGCAAGTGTCTTGCAAACGAAACCAAAATAAAGTCCATTCTTCTGATCCAAGACCAAGACTAATACCAAGATTACTTGGTATTTTTCACATCACTAAGAATTTCTTTTTTTTTCAGTAAGTAGGTTTGTGCATTACAATTTTGTCCATTTTCCAAAAATTATTCTTGCCGTGACTTTCTTCAAAAAAAGGGGATCGTATTTGAATCCCAAAGGTCAAATTGAATGTGGTGAAATCTATCTTTCAACCATGAGTACAAGATACGGAGGATCCAATGAAAATCGTTTATAATTTCCCTTTATGTACTTCTGACATTTGCGTAGAAGAAATCCTGTTATTGTACACACCTCCGTAAAATCGACCAGTTCAAGTAAGTACTTTGATGATGCATCCATCGAGAGATGCTCTTAAGCCTTCTTGTTTTTTCCATCTGAATCATATAACGAAAATATTTAAGGGCTTTAGCAATTGAGAGTGTACCACACGTTATAAAATATCTTCTAACAGGATGTGAGAGAGTCCATATAGTGAGGAATATATGCTTCAATTTAATGTTAATGTTTAAATATTTGCAGTATATGCTATTCTCTTATAATCACAATTTCAGTAAAGCCGACAAACTTTTGGAATTTACATTAAAAACCGATTTTGCAGAAAGAATTTCCATAAATATAGGCTAGATTTTGCGCGGCATTTGTTTCGCACGTAGTCTAGCCAAACAGTAGAACTACAGGACGGCTCATTACAGAGTCTGACTCGTAGAAACGCATATTGAGCCCCTGCTCGAATGGGTTAAGAAAGTGTAAGTATGTACAGTGTGTTCAAAAAGTCCCGAAACGATTTTGAAAAGTAGGCGTCGTACAGAGAAATTACTAAAACAGAAGTTGTAGAAAGTTTCCGTGGCTATCAAAAACAGAGGTACCATTGGAAAAATCGCACTTGACCTTAAAAAGTCCTCGAGAGTCAAGGCCAAATCACTGGATAGCCTGGGGCAAATCCTAAACCCCTAGCAGTTTACTTTTATCTTACCCCTTCAAGTTTTGCAGCTATTCAGCGGTAGAGGAGTTTCTGTTTTTTAAATTTAAAAAATCCCATTGGCCCCGAAATGACCTTGAAGGTAAAAGTAAGGTCACCATCGGATGGCCACAGAAATTTCCTACAACTTTTGTCCTAGTAACTTTTCTGTACGACGACGCCTACTTTTCAAGTGATTCAAACGGTCCGGCACTTTTTAATTTAGTTTCTAAAACAGAATGGAACATGTCGACCAGCATTTCCCCTCTCCACGTAATGAGAAATAACCAGCAAATAAGAGTGAAAAAGAAGGAACGAAAACAGTCGCTTTCTTATCATTCGTTCTATTGAGCAAACAAGAAAATTAAATTGATTAGTTAACCTTCAAATACACCACTACATTACCGATGACTCCTAGCAACAACGACGTATCTGCACAGACGCGTTTCAACAACATCATATCTGCACAGGCGCATTACATAAACGTCGTATCTGCAAATCCTCCGTTCCGAGCTAGCTGAAGCTGAAACTTTGCAGCCTCTGGACAATTGGAGGTTGCATCCTTGATCAAAATAAAAAGTATATCAGCGTGCTCGTAACAAGCCAGGCGGGCTTTTCAAATTTCGCGGCAAGAGATAGTTTGAACGATTCAGGAAAGAACACAGAATTTTTCGAAACTAAAAAAAAAGCATTTTTTTAACGTTCTAGGGTCGAATACCCTGTTAACACTAGTACTACCGGCGCTCAAGCTTGTAATTTTGATAATTTTTGGCACCTTTAAAGTAATATGCTTTCACATTTAAATTAATAATTATAAATGGAAATAGGTTCGCGATATGTCGTAATTTTGAACCTTAATAAGATTTGGTATTACTCTTAAGAGATATTTTCAAAAAATATGGTTAATTCAAGCAAGAAAATTAGTTCCGGTCAATTTTACCGGTCTTGGTAGTTCTAGTGTTAAGGAAAATAGTATAATGATAATTCTAAGGCCATTAATTTCGAATATTAGCAACATTTCCAAATCCAAGATGGTGGGTCCAATATGGTGACCAAAATTTTTCGACTTCAACGGAATTTACTGGAAGTTAGTGCGATTTTTTGAGGCCACTAATTTTGAATATTATCAAAATTTGCAAATCCAAAATAGTGGACCCAATATGACGACCAAAACTTTTTCGATATCGGGTTTTAATGAAAATTGGTCCAAGGATTATTTTAAGGCCACTAATTTTGAAAACACTACTCAAAAAAATTAAGGAAGCAAAAATTTTTTTTAAATTAAAGGAGAAATTCTGATCGTCAATTGTTAATTACCAGCATTTGCGTTACCCAAAGCGTGCCCCGCGGAGGTTGCACTGTCGGATTTACGCTTCTTGTGCATTATGCACATACGTGTGTGTGTGTGTTTGTGAGTGTGTGTGTCGAAGTGTGATTTGAAGCTTAATTTTTTTGAGTAGTTTATTATTAAGATTTGGAGATTTAAGATAAGGGGTTTTTCAGGTTGAAACTGTTTCTAGGATATAACAAACCAGAACATTTGAGCAGTTTAATTAGCAATTATTTAAGCAAAGCTGGGTGAAACCGGGTATTACCTAAGAACAAGATTACATTCTTATTGAAAGTAAATTCATCTTTGAACTTATTGTACTCCTCTCATTCGATATTGACGCTCAAAATCTTTCTTTTATTGAAACTGAAAATCCGCCGCTAAAAGGTATACTTTCGGTTTACACAACTTCAAGGGTCATTTAGAGGGAAACACTTCATTTTTTTGAATAACGTTTCAAATCCGAATTCGAGGTCAAAATATACACGTTATATTTAAAAAAAAAAGCCACTTCCAGCCTAAATAACGTACTTCCGGTCGAGACCGGAAGTTGAAAATAGCGCCAATCGATAGAGCGTACGCACGTATGGAGCAATCGCCTTGGTGAAACAGGAGTTTTTGGCTGATTTAGAAGGGTGGACGTCAGGTTTTGGACACCCTGTATACCTTATATAAGAATCAAGAGAAACCGAGTCCAGAGGCAAAGAGAGTGGGAAAGAAAAAGACAGAGTGGGAATATGTAATGGATAAGGAGAGTGGGATATAAGGAGAGATGAGATGGCTTAGCTATATATGTATATTGTACATGCGGCCGTACAGTGGAGAGACTCTCCTCACTTGTAAAGACTTTTTTCTTGACAATTCTCGGTAACGCTTCCACCCTTCAATACAATTACTTTCACACGTTTACTCTCCAAGCAAAATTGCCCGAGAGCCACAAATAACATTTTCACTTCAATAAATGTTATTTTCCGCAATAATCGCAAGCACCAAATCTATATTAATTTCTTATAGCTTTTTTCAATTCCTGACAGGAGTATGTTTGACATTGCCCTTCTCATATTATTGTAGGTACTTAGTCAAGTATTCTTAAGATTGACCTAAGGGTGGTTTATCCGACCAACTTTGCATAAGCCTATCTCAAGGTTGGTCTGAGCCCAACTCAATCTTCAGGCTCAAGCTGACCTAGCTCGACTCAACCTTGGTTCGAATATGGCTTAAAGCTTGTTTCAAGTTTCTATAATTGTCAAATTTTTAAGAAATTTTATTCTTCTAATGTATTGTAATAGCATCCGAATAGTTAACTATAACTAGGCCAAAAGAATTTTACCCATAGTGAAACCTACCTAGATCGATCTCTTGCCTTCAAGAATCCCTTCTCTGTAAATTTCAAAATCGCCTGAACTATTTCTATTCAGGCGCACAAAGCAAATGTGTAAAATGTAACGCGGAAGGAGTTTTACCGATTCACATCAACCTAAAAGTTTTCCCAAAAGGGAAACTAAAAATAAAACAGAACTTGAAAAAGAAAAGAAAAAAAATTCTGAATATATCGGAAACGATAAAAAAAAAACACGGAATATACATACATTTTTGGCGTCTACGTTTGGGAAAAAGAAATAAAATCGACTCTTTCATTATTTAACAGTAAAATTTCCCCTTATTGCTGGGGCCTATCAACGCCATTAAAAACAAACAAAATTAACGCGATAACGAGATGGCCACACTACAAATTCAACGTCAATGTCCATCATCGCCAATAAAAATGGCGTTAAATATGACATAGTTCAGAAAATATTTCAAGGAACTCAATCACTTTTTCATTCGACCAATTTATAACGATAGAGTACTCAACCGTAGTTATCGTCGATCAACTGTCACGACTGTCACTCACTCCGGTCAGAAAACAAATACGGCGCACAATGTACAAACGTCAGTGTGGCCACACAAGCAGTAATTATCGCGTTAAATCTCTTTGATGTGCCAAAAAAGACCACCACCTGAGTTATCGCCTAACGTCAAACGGCATTAAGAATGGCGTTGAAAAATTATCGCATTTAGTCGTGGCTACACTTACGTTTAACGTCTATTAACGCGATAATCAACGGCATTTGCCGTTAGTGTGGCCCTCGCATATGAAGTATTTAGAAGTTTAGGTGACACTGAAGAAAAAAAATGAGGTTTTGTATGTTATTTTTAAAATACAGTTCCGTCAAACAAAGGTAAACAAAGTTAATTACCACCATCATGAAGCAAATCAGTAAAATTTTAATGAAAACTTTAGTCCGATTGAAACCCTTGGCTTAAGTCAAGAATAAGGTAACCTCTCGGATTTTAATGAAACTCGGTAGGAACGTTCATCTAGGCTTAGAACGAACGAATATGCAAACAATTTTTGTCGGAAAGCTCAACTTTCTGAGAAACTCATCTTTGAATTTCTAAAAAAGTCGCTTTCACGACTAAAAATGTGCCCGTTACTCCTCCCGAATTTCATTAAATTCATGAGAGGAAACCGCACTACACTGCACTAAACAATATTCCCATTCGTCTAATCCTGCGTTGAATCCAGAAAAACATCTGAAAATAGAAAAATTTGCGTTATTTTCCTTGCATTTACCTTTACTCCTGATGGCATCTTCCTGGAACTGTCATCTTTGTGAAACGTCATCTTTGTAGAACCCACATCTCATTCCAACTCTAATCTTCATGGGAACGTTCAGAAAATTAGATAACATGCGTTGATATCTAAGTGCTTTCCAAATAATTTTATTTTTGACATGGATAAAAATAAAACTTATCTTCTACGAACTGCCTATTAACTAAAAATGTTGTTTATATAAACTGCCTATTAAGAGGGAATTTTCCTTTTACAAAGTGCCTATTAACTAAGAATTTTCCTTTTACAAACTGTCTATTAAGAGGGAATTTTCCTTTTACAAACTGCCTATTAACTAGGAATTTTCCTTTTACAAACTGTCTATTAAGAGGGATTTTTCCTTTTACAAACTGCCTATTAACTAGAAATTTTCCTTTTACAAACTGCCTATTAACTAGGAATTTTCCTTTTACAAACTGCCTATCAACTAGGAATTTTCCTTTTACAAACTGCCTATTAAAAAGAAAATTCCTAGTTAATAGGCAGTTTATATAAAGAAAATGTTCAGTTTGTAAAAGATAAATTTTATTTTTATCAATATCAAAAAACAAATTATTTGGAAAGCACTTAGCATATCGTCGTTGCGCGTGCAATACCGCGAAAGAGCAGTTTGTAAATACCGCGTAACAGCAAAAGGCGCAAATTTGAAATATTGCGCCTACGCATTCTTAACATAGTTTCGCTCCTTATAGATCTCACAGAATTTAAATTAGCCTATAAAAAACCTCATTTTTGACATAAAAAAATTCAATTCTATATTAAAATTCATTTCAAACCCGCGTATCTGCTAATTTTAAACTACTTTTTCTGTAATTTGTTGTAACAAAACCGCGTAAGTGACTTTAAACAGAATCTAAGCAAGTTATTAAAGTAATTTTATATGGAATCTAAGCAAGTTATTAGTAAGCTAACGTTATTTTCCTATAAATTAGGCCGCAAAGAAGTAGCCTTAGAGTTCAGTCCATAAAATATAGTTAAATGGCTAAGATATTAAGTTTTTTCTTCCTCCTGTAAAATCGTGAAAACGCAGATACGCGGTATTTACAAACTGCTCTTTCGCGGTATTGCACGCGCAACGACGATATGTTATCTAATTTTCTGAACGTTCCTATGAAGATTAAAGGTGGAATGAGATGTGGATTCTACAAATGTGACGTTCCACAAAGATGACAGATCCAGGAAGATGTCATCAGGAGTAAAGGAAAGTGCAAGGAAAAAAACGCAAATTTTTCTATTTTCAGATGTTATTCTGAATTCAACGCAGGATTAGACGAATGAGATTATTGTTTAGTACACTGTAGTGCAGTTTCCTCTCATGAATTTAATGAAATTTGGGAGGAGTAACGTGAAAATTTTTAGTCGTTAAAAAGACTTAGAAATTCAAAGTTGAATTTCTCAAAAAGTTGAGCTTTCCGACAAAAATCCCCATATTCGTTCGTTCTAAGCCTAGACGAACGTTCCTACCGAGTTTCATTAAAATCCGAGAGGTTACCTTATTCTTGACTTGTTCCAAACCCTTCAATAAGATATACATTTTCACTAATATGTATCTCAATTTAACTCATTGTGCACTGGGTCCGGTATACAATATCATTTCAAGAATTTATAGCACTCCTAGGTCTAGTGTTCATTAAATCTCTAAGAGCATGGATGTGTAGTGAGAGTTGTAACCCCTACATCTTACCCTCTGTTCCTGACCCACTCACCGTTTCTGAATATTAGACAGAATTTTTTTTATTGTACTAAGAGTATACACTTTTGGGGTTAATAATACTATTGGACGACTTTTTACCCGGTCATAACCTAGCCAAGTATTCCCAGATTGAACCTTTGGATTTTGCTGCACGATTCGATTAATGGAATCTTCCCTTCCCGTTCAAGATGGGTTGATTTCGGCAGAAACCGAACGTTCTTCTTCGACTGAGGAATGCGAGGTTCCTTTGGAGCCCTACTGGGGTTCCATTTGTTCAGATTCAGAAAGTTACTGTTTATGTTCCTACAGACAGGGCGGAATCGCTTTCATCGCAGCGTTGATTATGATGTGATCGTCGTTGATTATGATGTGCTATTTTTGTTTCGCAAGCGGGGCACAGCTCGCAGCTTTGGAAATCGAACAAAGTAGAAGAAATCAATAGGCTTTCGAACGACCCATTAGGGGCTTACCTGGGTCAAGAATGTTCAGTCGCAATTGTAATCCTATGTAAAGTGCCCGTGCAATTAACTTCATGAGTGGTTCTAGAGCGCTGGACATACAACGGCAAGGTGCTAACACTGGGGAAAATGCCTTAAAACTGCCAACGAAGACAAAATTAGATCGACTGGCAAGACCTGAAGACTAAAAATTAGTTCCCAGTCATAAACCCTATAAAAGGGCAGCACACCTGGCCGAACAAGCACAGCGTGGATCACGGTTCCTGATTCAATTTCCCCCATTTTTCTCACTGAATTACCTTAGTTTCCTACTGCATGCACACCGCATGGAATGTAATCAAATTTCGGAAAATCGAATGCTGCTTCAATAGTTCGTCTGATGAATCGATTTTTTCACAGCCGTCACAAAATCCTCATCGCGGGCCCGGCACGACAGGCTCGGCGAAGAAAACACACCACTCACGAGCCAGCTGGACGCTTCTTGGAAGATTACGCACCGGACAGCAGAAACTCGAAGTTTCTGCGTTTTTTTAACGATTTGGCTAACTTTACTATGAAATTTTATTTAAAAAATACGGCCGACGAAAAATTCGGATCTAGCCTCACCCGCTGCGGTACTCTGACATCTCTGCCATCTTTTTGACATTCGAAGCGGCTTGTTCCTTAAAGGCCCAAACAGAATAGGCCGCTGTAGCCTGCCGCGCGCGCTGGATTCTTGTCTTGGCTGCCGCTTCCGATAATCTGCCGCACTGCCTGTAGCTAGGTACAAACACAATGTGCCGCTCATAATTTTGTCCGAACACGGATAAAATTATGATTTCACATCAAATTTCTCAATTTTGGTACATTCATAAGCATTTCCTAGGCAGCGAAAAATTGCCCCATGTAAAATATTAAAACTAGCAGTCCGCAATTGCTCTAGCGTGGAACATGTCAAGCTTGGTGCGCACCAAAAGTTAAAAGTTGGCAAAAATGAACTGCAGAGACCGCGTCAAGCGGCAGGCGAGCTATACATTCTGGCTGTAGCATTGTGCCCTCAACTTGTGATAGCGCCAGCCAACACAAGAACCCAGCGGTTGTGCCAGGCTACAGCGGCCTATTCTGTTTGGGCCTTAAAGCCCCAATAGACCGCTGTAGCCTGGCGCAACCACTGGATTCTTGTCTTGGCTGCCGCTTGCGATAATCTGCCGCACTGCCTGTAGCTAGGTACAAACACAATGTGCCGCTCATAATTTTGACCGAACACTGATAAAATTATGATTTTACATCAAATTTCACAATTTTGGTACATCCATAAGCATTTCCTAGTAAGCACAAGGCAGCGAAAACTTGTTTCGAGTAAAATATTAAAACTAGCAGTCCACAATTGCTCTAGTTGAGACCGCCAAGCGGCAGGCGAGCTACACATTCTGTCTGTAGCATTGTGCCCCCGTGCTTTCAACTTTTTACAGCGCCAGCCAAGACAAGAACCCAGCGGTTGCGCCAGGCCACAGCGGCCCATTCTGTTTTGCCTTAAACGCCAGAATGTGTTGCTGGCCTGCCGCTTGGCGCGGTCTCTGCAGTTCATTTTTGCCAACTTTTAACTTTTGGTGCGCAACAAACTTGATGTGTCTCAAACTAGAGCAATTGCGGACTGCTAGTTTTAATATTTTACGCGAAACAAGTTTCGCTGCCTTGTGCTTGCTAGGAAATGCTTATGGATGTACCAAGATTGTGAAATTTGATGTAAAATCATAATTTTATCAGTTTTCGGACAAAATTATGAGCGGCACATTGTGTTTGTACCTAGCTACAGTCGGTGCGGCAGATTGTCGCAAGCGGCAGCTAAAACAAGAATCCAACGGCACATTCTGTTTGGGCCTTTAAGCCGCGTTTCCAATACAGCGTGGAGATTCGGAGTATTTGCTATCTCTACACTTCACACGACAGAGTTGTATCTTTTGTCTCTTTAAAAATCTCACTCTGAATCCGAGAGTCGGCGTGAAAGTGGGACCTACAGCCGCGTTTCCAATACAGCGTGGAGATTCAGAGTATTTGCTATCTCCACACTTCACACGATAGAGTTGTATCTTTTGTCTCTTTAAAAATCTCACTCTGAATCCGAGAGTCAGCGTGAAAGTGGGACCTACTTCTACTTCCGCGCTGGAGATGTCGAAAGCTTTCGAACTTGATTTAATACGAGATGGCGCTGCTGCAAAGTTTCTTTCTTGGAATGCAAAATTGGCAAAATTATTGCTTCTTATATATGAAATAAAATTATTATTTGACTAATTTGTTTAATATTAAATTAATAATAATATTAAATGTAATATTCTGTAGAATTGCTCGTTATTTTGGCAAAAATTAGTTATTCAAATTTGTTTTTTCGGATGAGTTGCACTAAGTCATCTACAGATGGCTCGTATATTTTCGAACTACTTTAACAATCGACAATATATTTATGTAATGAGCTACTGCAAGGGTAGCTGCAACTTTATTTCCCACAATTTTAATTAATTTACAAGAATACAATCTTCACTCTTCACACGACATTTGACAAAAAAATTACAGGCAGCAACCTGATTTCGAAAGCTCCGAATATGTCGAACATACTCTGCGCTGCCATTTGGAACGGGCCTACTTTGGCGCTGAGCTCCACGCTGTATTGGAAACGCGCCTTACTTCTACTTCCGCGCTGGAGATGTCGAAAGCTTTCGAACTTGAATTAATACGAGATGGCGCTGCTGCAAAGTTTCTTTCTTGGAATGCAAAATTGGCAAAATTTTTGCTTCTTATATACGAAATAAATTTATTACTTGACTAATTTGTTTACAGAATATAATATTCTGTAGAATTGCTCGTTATTTAGGCAAAAATTAGTTATTGAAATTTGTGTTTTCGGATGAGTTGCACTAAGTCATCTACAGATGGCTCGTATATTTTCGAACTACTTTAATAATCGACAATTCTGAAATATATTTATGTAATGAGCTACTGCAAGGGTAGCTGCAACTTTATTTCCCACAATTTTAATTAATTTATAAGAATACAATCTTCACTCCTCACACGACATTTGCCAAAAAAATTACACATGACTTCGAAAGCTCCGAATATTTCGAACATACTCTGCGCTGCCATTTGGAACGGGCCTACTTTGGCGCTGAACTCCACGCTGTATTGGAAACGCGCCTTTAAAGGCGCGTTTCCAATACATCGTGGAGTTCAGCGCCAAAGTAGGCCCGTTCCAAATGGCAGCGCAGAGTATGTTCGAAATATTCAGAGCTTTCGAAATCATGTTATTGCCTGTAATTTTTTTGTCAAATGTCGTGTGAAGAGTGAAGATTGTATTCTTGTAAATTAATTAAAATTGTGGAAAATAAAGTTGCAGCTACCCTTGCAGTAGCTCATTACATAAATATATTGTCGATTTTTAAAGTAGTTCGAAAATATACGAGCCATCTGTAGATGACTTAGTGCAACTCATCCGAAAAAACAAATTTGAATAACTAATGTTTGCGTAAATAACGAGCAATTCTACAGAATATTATATTCTGTAAACAAATTAGTCAAGTAATAAATTTATTTCGTACACAAGAAGCAATATTTTTGACAATTTTGCATTCCAAGAAATAAAATATGCAGCAGCGCCATCTCGTATTAAATCAAGTTCGAAAGCTTTCGACATCTCCAGCGCGGAAGTAGAAGTAGGTCCCACTTTAAGGCGCGTTTTCAATACAGCGTGGAGTTCAGCGCCAAAGTAGGCCCGTTCCAAATGGCAGCGCAGAGTATGTGCGAAATATTCAGAGCTTTCGAAATCATGTGTAATTTTTTTGGCAAATGTCGTGTGAAGAGTGAAGATTGTATTCTTGTAAATTAATTAAAATTGTGGGAAATAAAGTTGCAGCTACCCTTGCAGTAGCTCATTACATAAATATATTTCAGAATTGTCGATGATTAAAGTAGTTCGAAAATATACGAGCCATCTGTAGATGACTTAGTGCAACTCATCCGAAAACACAAATTTCAATAACTAATTTTTGCCAAAATAATGAGCAATTCTACAGAATATTATATTCTGTAAACAAATTAGTCAAGTAATAAATTTATTTCGTATATAAGAAGCAATAATTTTGCCAATTTTGCATTCCAAGAAAGAAACTTTGCAGCAGCGCCATCTCGTATTAAATCAAGTTCGAACGCTTTCGACATCGCCAGCGCGGAAGTAGAAGTAGGTCCCACTTTCACGCCGACTCTCGGATTCAGAGTGAGATTTTTAAAGAGACAAAAGATACAACTCTGTCGTGTGAAGCGCAGAGATAGCAAATACTCTGAATCTCCACGCTGTATTGGAAACGCGGCTTTAACGCCAACTCTCGGATTCAGAGTAAGATTTTTAAAGAGATAAAAGATACAACTCTATCGTGTGAAGTGTAGAGATAGCAAATACTCTGAATCTCCACGCTGTATTGGAAACGCGCCTTAAAGAGACAAAAGATACAACTCTGTCGTGTGAAGTGTAGAGATAGCAAATACTCTAAATCTCCACGCTGTATTGGAAACGCGCCTTAAAGGCCCAAACAGTATGTGCCGTTGGATTCTTGTTTTAGCTGCCGCACCGACTGTAGCTATGTACAAAGACAATGTGCCGCTCATAATTTTGTCCGAAAACTGATAAAATTATGATTTTACATCAAATTTCACAATCTTGGTACATCCATAAGCATTTCCTAGCAAGCACAAGGCAGCGAAACTTGTTTCGCGTAAAATATTAAAACTAGCAGTCCGCAATTGCTCTAGCTTGAGACACATCAAGTTTGTTGCGCACCAAAAGTTAAAAGTTGGCAAAAATGAACTGCAGAGACCGCCCCAAGCGGCTGGCTAGCAACACATTCTGGCCTTTAAGGCCCAAACAGAATAGGCCGCTGTAGCCTGGTGCAACCACTGGATTCTTGTCTTGGCTGCCGCTTGCGATAATCTGCCGCACTGCCTGTAGCTAGGTACAAACACAATGTGCCGCTCATAATTTTGACCGAACACTGATAAAATTATGATTTTACATCAAATTTCACAATTTTGGAACATCCATAAGCATTTCCTAGCAAGCACAAGGCAGCGAAAACTTGTTTCGCGTAAAATATTAAAACTAGCAGTCCGCAATTGCTCTAGCTTGAGACATGTCAAGCTTGGTGCGCACCAAAAGTTAAAAGTTGCCAAAAATGAACTTCAGAGACCGCGCCAAGCGGCAGGTGAACTACACATTCTGTCTGTAGCATTGTGCCCCCGTGCTTTCAACTTTTTACAGCGCCAGCCAAGACAAGAACCCAGCGGTTGCCCCAGGCTACAGCGGCCTATTCTGTTTGGGCCTATAGCTCGCCTGCCGCTTGACGCGGTCTCTGCAGTTCATTTTTGCCAACTTTTAACTTTTGGTGCGCACCAAGCTTGACATGTTCCAAGCTAGAGCAATTGCGGACTGCTAGTTTTAATATTTTACGTGGGGCAATTTTTCGCTGCCTTGCGCTTGCTAGGAAATGCTTTTGAATGTACCAAAATTGAGAAATTTGATGTAAAATAATATTTTTATCAGTGTTCGGACAAAATTTTGAGCGGCATATTGTGTTTGTACCTAGCTACAGGCAGTGCGGCAGATTATCGGAAGCGGCAGCCAAGACAAGCATCCAGCGCGCGCGGCAGGCTACAGCGGCCTATTCTGTTTGGGCCTTCGTTCGTTCTCCTGATCCCTCTCCGGCAGTCATGCCACTTGCACCTGTCTCTTTCACGGAGCCAAATCTGCATGTTCATTTATATATTTATTAATTCTCTACATCGCGATGTTCACCCACTTTTCGTGGAGAATTCAGCGAGAATGCATATTTCACCAGTAGATGGCTCCTGGCCAAGTTTGACAGTGGCTTACTAAACAACCCGAAAATAATTTGACTTTTCAGAATTCGGTTTGAGAACCCAGGTGGCTCATCCTAAAACCATTGGAATAACATCGTGTAGAAAAGTTCACCACATTCGAATGCTTTTGCACTACAGTCGTTTTTACTGCATCTCAACTATCAGTGATATGAGATTAACCACTGACATATATAAAGGCGCGTTTCCAATACAGCGTGGAGTTCAGCGCCAAAGTAGGCCCGTTCCAAATGGCAGCGCAGAGTATGTTCGAAATATTCAGAGCTTTCGAAATCGGGTTATTGCCTGTAATTTTTTTTTCAAATGTCGTGTGAAGAGTGAAGATTGTATTCTTGTAAATTAATTGAAATTGTGGAAAATAAAGTTGCAGCTACCCTTGCAGTAGCTCATTACATAAATATATTGTCGATTGTTAAAGTAGTTCGAAAATATACGAGCCATCTGTAGATGACTTAGTGCAACTCATCCGAAAACACAAATTTCAATAACTAATTTTTGCCAAAATAACGAGCAATTCTACAGAATATTATATTCTGTAAACAAATTAGTCAAGTAATAAATTTATTTCGTATATAAGAAGCAATAATTTTGCCAATTTTGCATTCCAAGAAAGAAACTTTGCAGGAGCGCCATCTCGTATTAAATCAAGTTCGAAAGCTTTCGACATCTCCAGCGCGGAAGTAGAAGTAGGTCCCACTTTCACGCCGGCTCTCGGATTCAGAGTGAGATTTTTAAAGAGACAAAAGATACAACTCTGTCGTGTGAAGTGTAGAGATAGCAAATACTCTGAATCTCCACTCTGTATTGGAAACGCGGCTTTAACTCTTTATTCTTTTGGAAAAAAAATCAAAAATTTCCAAATTTTTTTTAACGGAAAAAAGTAAGCTCAAAATTTTTTTTAACGGAAAAAAACAATTTTTTGTTTTCAAACACTAAAAAAAGTAAGAAAGGAATTTTTTAGCTTAGTTTTTTTTTGACAGTTAACTCTTTATTATGTTTACTTTCTTTTGGAAAAAAAATCAAAAATTTCCAAATTTTTTTTAACGGAAAAAGTATGTTCAAAATTTTTTTTAACGGAAAAAAACCATTTTTTGTTTGCAAACACTAAAAAAAGTAAGAAAAAAATTTTTTAGCTCAGTTTTTTTTTGAGAGTTAACTCTTTATTATGTTTACTTTCTTTTGGAAAAAAAATCAAAAATTTCCAAATTTTTTTTAACGTAAAAAAGTATGATCAAAATTTTTTTTAACGGAAAAAAACAATTTTTTGTTTTCAAACACTACAAAAAGTAAGAAAAAAATTTTTTCGCTCAGTTTTTTTTTTGACAGTTAACTCTTTATTATGTTTACTTTCTTTTGGGAAAAAAATCAAAAATTTCAAAATTTTTTTTAACGGAAAAAAGTAAGCTCAAAATTTTTTTTAACGGAAAAAAACAATTTTTTGTTTTCAAACACTAAAAAAAGTAAGAAAAAAATTTTTTCGCTCAGTTTTTTTTTTGACAGTTAACTCTTTATTATGTTTACTTTCTTTTGGGAAAAAAACCAAAAATTTCAAAATTTTTTTTAACGGAAAAAAGTATGTTAAAAATTTTTTTTAACGGAAAAAAACAATTTTTTGGTTTCAAACACTACAAAAAGTAAGAAAAAAATTTGTTAGCTAATTTTTTTTTTTTGACAGTTAACTCTTTATTATGTTTACTTTCTTTTGGAAAAAAAATCAAAAATTTCCAAATTTTTTTTAACGGAAAAAAGTAAGCTCAAAATTTTTTTTAACGGAAAAAAACAATTTTTTGTTTTCAAACACTAAAAAAAGTAAGAAAGGAATTTTTTAGCTTAGTTTTTTTTTGACAGTTAACTCTTTATTATGTTTACTTTCTTTTGGAAAAAAAATCAAAAATTTCCAAATTTTTTTTAACGGAAAAAAGTATGTTCAAAATTTTTTTTAACGGAAAAAAACCATTTTTTGTTTTCAAACACTAAAAAAAGTAAGAAAAAAATTTTTTAGCTCAGTTTTTTTTTGAGAGTTAACTCTTTATTATGTTTTCTTTCTTTTGGAAAAAAAATCAAAAATTTCCAAATTTTTTTTAACGGAAAAAGGTATGATAAAAATTTTTATAACGGAAAAAAACAATTTTTTGTTTTCAAACACTAAAAAAAGTCAGAAAAAAATTTTTTAGCTCAGTTTTTTTTTGACAGTTAACTCTTTATTATGTTTGCTTTCTTGTGGAAAAAAAATCAAAAATTTCCAAATTTTTTTTAACGGAAAAAAGTATGTTCAAAATTTTTTTAACGGAAAAAAACAAATTTTTTGTTTTCAAACACTAAAAAAAGTAAGAAAAAAGTTCTTTAGCTCAGTTTTTTTTTTGACAGTTAACTCTTTATTATGTTTACTTTCTTTTGGAAAAAAAATCAAAAATTTCTAAATTTTTTTTAACGGAAAAAAGTATGTTAAAAATTTTTTTTAATGGAAAAAAACAATTTTTTGTTTTCAAACACTAAAAAAAGTAAGAAAAAAATTTTTTAGCTCAGTTTTTTTTTTACAGTTTACTCTTTATTATGCTTACTTTCTTTTGGAAAAAAAATCAAAAATTTCCAATTTTTTTTTAACGGAAAAAAGTATGTTCAAAATTTTTTGTAACGGAAAAAAACAATTTTTTGTTTTCAAACACTAAAAAAAGTAAGAAAAAAATTTTTTAGCTCAGTTTTTTTTTGACAGTTAACTCTTTATTATGTTTACTTTCTTTTGGAAAAAAAATCAAAAATTTCTAATTTTTTTTTAACGGAAAAAAGTATGTTCAAAATTTTTTTTAACGGAAAAAAACAATTTTTTGTTTTCAAACACTAAAAAAAGTAAGAAAAAAGTTTTTTAGCTCAGTTTTTTTTTTGACAGCTAACTCTTTATTATGTTTACTTTCTTTTGGAAAAAAAATCAAAAATTTCCAAATTTTTTTTAACGGAAAAAAGTATGTTCAAAATTTTTTTTAATGGGAAAAAATAATTTTTTGTTTTCAAACACTAAAAAAAGTAAGAAAAAAATTTTTTAGCTCAGTTTTTTTTTACAGTTAACTCTTTATTATGTTTACTTTCTTTTGGAAAAAAAATCAAAAATTTCCAATTTTTTTTTAACGGAAAAAAGTATGTTCAAAATTTTTTGTAACGGAAAAAAACAATTTTTTGTTTTCAAACACTAAAAAAAGTAAGAAAAAAATTTTTTAGCTCAGGTTTTTTTTGACAGTTAACTCTTTATTATGTTTACTTTCTTTTGGAAAAAAAATCAAAAATTTCCAAATTTTTTTTAACGGAAAAAAGTATGTTCAAAATTTTTTTTAACGGAAAAAAACAATTTTTTGTTTTCAAACACTAAAAAAAGTAAGAAAAAAATTTTTTAGCTCAGTTTTTTTTTGACAGTTAACTCTTTATTATGTTTACTTTCTTTTGGAAAAAAAATCAAAAATTTCCAAATTTTTTTTAACGGAGAAAAGTATGTTCAAAATTTTTTTAACGGAAAAAAACAATTTTTTGTTTTCAAACACTAAAAAAAGTAAGAAAAAAGTTGTTTAGCTCAGGTTTTTTTTTACAGTTAACTCTTTATTATGTTTACTTTCTTTTGGAAAAAAAATCAAAAATTTCCAATTTTTTTTTAACGGAAAAAAGTATGTTCAAAATTTTTTTTAACGGAAAAAAACAATTTTTTGTTTTCAAACACTAAAAAAAGTAAGAAAAAAATTTTTTAGCTCAGTTTTTTTTTTGACAGTTAACTCTTTATTATGTTTACTTTCTTCTGGAAAAAAAATCAAAAATTTCCAAATTTTTTTTAACGGAAAAAAGTATGTTCAAAAATTTTTTTAACGGAAAAAAACAATTTTTTGTATTCAAACACTAAAAAAAGTAAGAAAAAAATTTTTTAGCTCAGTTTTTTTTTGACAGTTAACTCTTTATTATGTTTACTTTCTTGTGGAAAAAAAATCAAAAATTTCCAAATTTTTTTTAACGGAAAAAGTATGTTCAAAATTTTTTAAATGGAAAAAAACAATTTTTTGTTGTCAAACACTAAAAAAAGTAAGAAAAAAATTTTTTAGCTCAGTTTTTTTTTTGACAGTTGGCTCTTTATTATGTTTACTTTCTTTTGGAAAAAAAATCAAAAATTTCCAAATTTTTTTTAACGGAAAAAAGTATGTTCAAAATTTTTTTTAACGGAAAAAAACAATTTTTTGTATTCAAACACTAAAAAAAGTAAGAAAAAAATTTTTTAGCTCAGTTTTTTTTTTGACAGTTAACTCTTTATTATGTTAACTTTCTTTTGGAAAAAAAATCAAAAATTTCAACATTTTTTTTAACGGAAAAAAGTATGTTCAAAATTTTTTTTAACGGAAAAAAACAATTTTTTGTATTCAAACACTAAAAAAAGTAAGAAAAAAATTTTCCAGCTCAGTTTTTTTTTGACAGTTAACTCTTTATTATGTTTACTTTCTTTTGGAAAAAAAATCAAAAATTTCCAAATTTTTTTTAACGGAAAAAAGTATGTTCAAAATTTTTTTTAACGGGAAAAAACAATTTTTTGTATTCAAACACTAAAAAAAGTAAGAAAAAAATTTTTTAGCTCAGTTTTTTTTTTGACAGTTAACTCTTTATTATGTTTACTTTCTTTTGGAAAAAAAATCAAAAATTTCCAAATTTTTTTTAACGGAAAAAAGTAAGCTCAAAATTTTTTTTAACGGAAAAAACAATTTTTTGTTTTCAAACACTAAAAAAAGTAAGAAAGGAATTTTTTAGCTTAGTTTTTTTTTGACAGTTAACTCTTTATTATGTTTACTTTCTTTTGGAAAAAAAATCAAAAATTTCCAAATTTTTTTTAACGGAAAAAAGTATGTTCAAAATTTTTTTTAACGGAAAAAAACCATTTTTTGTTTTCAAACACTAAAAAAAGTAAGAAAAAAATTTTTTAGCTCAGTTTTTTTTTGAGAGTTAACTCTTTATTATGTTTTCTTTCTTTTGGAAAAAAAATCAAAAATTTCCAAATTTTTTTTAACGGAAAAAGGTATGATAAAAATTTTTATAACGGAAAAAAACAATTTTTTGTTTTCAAACACTAAAAAAAGTCAGAAAAAAATTTTTTAGCTCATTTTTTTTTTGACAGTTAACTCTTTATTATGTGTGCTTTCTTGTGGAAAAAAAATCAAAAATTTCAAAATTTTTTTTAACGGAAAAAAGTATGTTCAAAATTTTTTTAACGGAAAAAAACAAATTTTTTGTTTTCAAACACTAAAAAAAGTAAGAAAAAAGTTCTTTAGCTCAGTTTTTTTTTTGACAGTTAACTCTTTATTATGTTTACTTTCTTTTGGAAAAAAAATCAAAAATTTCTAAATTTTTTTTAACGGAAAAAAGTATGTTAAAAATTTTTTTTAATGGAAAAAAACAATTTTTTGTTTTCAAACACTAAAAAAAGTAAGAAAAAAATTTTTTAGCTCAGTTTTTTTTTTACAGTTAACTCTTTATTATGCTTACTTTCTTTTGGAAAAAAAATCAAAAATTTCCAATTTTTTTTTAACGGAAAAAAGTATGTTCAAAATTTTTTGTAACGGAAAAAAACAATTTTTTGTTTTCAAACACTAAAAAAAGTAAGAAAAAAATTTTTTAGCTCAGTTTTTTTTTACAGTTAACTCTTTATTATGTTTACTTTCTTTTGGAAAAAAAATCAAAAATTTCCAATTTTTTTTTAACGGAAAAAAGTATGTTCAAAATTTTTTGTAACGGAAAAAAACAATTTTTTGTTTTCAAACACTAAAAAAAGTAAGAAAAAAATTTTTTAGCTCAGGTTTTTTTTGACAGTTAACTCTTTATTATGTTTACTTTCTTTTGGAAAAAAAATCAAAAATTTCCAAATTTTTTTTAACGGAAAAAAGTATGTTCAAAATTTTTTTTAACGGAAAAAAAAAATTTTTTGTTTTCAAACACTAAAAAAAGTAAGAAAAAAATTTTTTAGCTCAGTTTTTTTTTGACAGTTAACTCTTTATTATGTTTACTTTCTTTTGGAAAAAAAATCAAAAATTTCCAAATTTTTTTTAACGGAGAAAAGTATGTTCAAAATTTTTTTAATGGAAAAAAACAATTTTTTGTTTTCAAACACTAAAAAAAGTAAGAAAAAAGTTGTTTAGCTCAGGTTTTTTTTTTACAGTTAACTCTTTATTATGTTTACTTTCTTTTGGAAAAAAAATCAAAAATTTCCAATTTTTTTTTAACGGAAAAAAGTATGTTCAAAATTTTTTTTAACGGAAAAAAACAATTTTTTGTTTTCAAACACTAAAAAAAGTAAGAAAAAAATTTTTTAGCTCAGTTTTTTTTTTGACAGTTAACTCTTTATTATGTTTACTTTCTTCTGGAAAAAAAATCAAAAATTTCCAAATTTTTTTTAACGGAAAAAAGTATGTTCAAAAATTTTTTTAACGGAAAAAAACAATTTTTTGTTTTCAAACACTAAAAAAAGTAAGAAAAAAATTTTTTAGCTCAGTTTTTTTTTGACAGTTAACTCTTTATTATGTTTACTTTCTTGTGGAAAAAAAATCAAAAATTTCCAAATTTTTTTTAACGGAAAAAGTATGTTCAAAATTTTTTAAATGGAAAAAAACAATTTTTTGTTTTCAAACACTAAAAAAAGTAAGAAAAAAATTTTTTAGCTCAGTTTTTTTTTTGACAGTTAGCTCTTTATTATGTTTACTTTCTTTTGGAAAAAAAATCAAAAATTTCCAAATTTTTTTTAACGGAAAAAAGTATGTTCAAAATTTTTTTTAACGGAAAAAAACAATTTTTTGTATTCAAACACTAAAAAAAGTAAGAAAAAAATTTTTTAGCTCAGTTTTTTTTTTGACAGTAAACTCTTTATTATGTTAACTTTCTTTTGGAAAAAAAATCAAAAATTTGAACATTTTTTTTAACGGAAAAAAGTATGTTCAAAATTTTTTTTAACGGAAAAAAACAATTTTTTGTATTCAAACACTAAAAAAAGTAAGAAAAAAATTTTCCAGCTCAGTTTTTTTTGACAGTTAACTCTTTATTATGTTTACTTTCTTTTGGAAAAAAAATCAAAAATTTCCAAATTTTTTTTAACGGAAAAAAGTATGTTCAAAATTTTTTTTAACGGGAAAAAACAATTTTTTGTATTCAAACACTAAAAAAAGTAAGAAAAAAATTTTTTAGCTCAGTTTTTTTTTTGACAGTTAACTCTTTATTATGTTTACTTTCTTTTGGAAAAAAAATCAAAAATTTCCAAATTTTTTTTAACGGAAAAAAGTATGTTCAAAATTTTTTTTAACGGAAAAAAACAATTTTTTGTTTTCAAACACTAAAAAAAGTAAGAAAAAAATTTTTTAGCTCATTTTTTTTTTGACAGTTAACTCTTTATTATGATTACTTTCTTTTGGAAAAAAATCAAAAATTTCCAAATTTTTTTTAACGGAAAAAAGTATGTTCAAAATTTTTTTAACGGAAAAAAACAATTTTTTGTTTTCAAACACTAAAAAAAGTAAGAAAAAAGTTTTTTAGCTCAGTTTTTTTTTTTTGACAGTTAACTCTTTATTATGTTTACTTTCTTTTGGAAAAAAAATCAAAAATTTCCAATTTTTTTTTAACGGAAAAAAGTATGTTCAAAATTTTTTTTAACGGAAAAAAACAATTTTTTGTTTTCAAACACTAAAAAAAGTAAGAAAAAAATTTTTTAGCTCAGTTTTTTTTTGACAGTTAACTCTTTATTATGTTTACTTTCTTTTGGAAAAAAAATCAAACATTTCAAAATTTTTTTTAACGGAAAAAAGTATGTTCAAAATTTTTTCTAACGGAAAAAAACAATTTTTTGTTTTCAAACACTAAAACAAGTAAGAAAAAAATTTTTTCGCTCAGTTTTTTTTTTGACAGTTAACTCTTTATTATGTTTACTTTCTTTTGGAAAAAAAAATCAAAAATTTCCAAATTTTTTTTAACGGAAAAAAGTATGTTCAACATTTTTTTTAACGGAAAAAAACAATTTATTGTATTCAAACACTAAAAAAAGTAAGAAAAAAATTTTTTAGCTCAGTTTTTTTTTTTACAGTTAACTCTTTATTATGTTTACTTTCTTTTGGAAAAAAAATCAAAAATTTCCAAATTTTTTTTAACGGAAAAAAGTATGTTCACAATTTTTTTTAACGGAAAAAAACAATTTTTTGTTTTCAAATACTAAAAAAAGTAAGAAAAAAATTTTTTAGCTCAGTTTTTTTTTTTGCCAGTTAACTCTTTATTATGTTTACTTTCTTTTGGAAAAAAAATCAAAAATTTCCAATTTTTTTTTAACGGAAAAAAGTATGTTCAAACTTTTTTAAATGGAAAAAAACAATTTTTTGTTTTCAAACACTAAAAAAAGTAAGAAAAAAATTGTTTAGCTCAGTTTTTTTTTGACAGTTAACTCTTTATTATGTTTACTTTCTTTTGGAAAAAAAATCAAAAATTGCCAAATTTCTTTTAACGGAAAAAAGTATGTTCAAAATTTTTTTTAACGGAAAAAAACAATTTTTTGTTTTCAAACACTAAAAAAAGTAAGAAAAGAATTTTTTAGCTCAGTTTTTTTTTGACAGTTCACTCTTTATTATGTTTACTTTCTTTTGGAAAAAAAATCAAAAATTACCAAATTTTTATTAACAGAAAAAAGTATGTTCAAAATTTTTTTTAACGGAAAAAAACAATTTTTTGTTTTCAAACACTAAAAAAAGTAAGAAAAAAATTTTCTAGCTCAGTTTTTTTTTTGACAGTTAACTCTTTATTATGTTTACTTTCTTTTGGGAAAAAAATCAAAAATTTCAAAATTTTTTTTAACGGAAAAAAGTATGTTCAAAATTTTTTTTAACGGAAAAAAACAATTTTTTGTTTTCAAACACTACAAAAAGTAAGAAAAAAATTTGTTAGCTAATTTTTTTTTTTTTTTGACAGTTAACTCTTTATTATGTTTACTTTCTTTTGGAAAAAAAATCAAAAATTTCCAAATTTTTTTTAACGGAAAAAAGTAAGTTCAAAATTTTTTTTAACGGAAAAAAACAATTTTTTGTTTTCAAGCACTAAAAAAAGTAAGAAAGGAATTTTTTAGCTTAGTTTTGTTTTGACAGTTAACTCTTTATTATGTTTACTTTCTTTTGGAAAAAAAATCAAAAATTTCCAAATTTTTTTTAACGGAAAAAAGTATGTTCAAAATTTTTTTTAACGGAAAAAAACCATTTTTTGTTTTAAAACACTAAAAAAAGTAAGAAAAAAATTTTTTAGCTCAGTTTTTTTTTGAGAGTTAACTCTTTATTATGTTTACTTTCTTTTGGAAAAAAAATCAAAAATTTCCAAATTTTTTTTAACGGAAAAAAGTATGATCAAAATTTTTTTTAACGGAAAAAAACAATTTTTTGTTTTCAAACACTAAAAAAAGTAAGAAAAAAGTTTTTTAGCTCAGTTTTTTTTTTGACAGTTAACTCTTTATTATGTTTACTTTCTTTTGGAAAAAAAATCAAAAATTTCTAAATTTTTTTTAACGGAAAAAAGTATGTTAAAAATTTTTTTTAATGGAAAAAAACAATTTTTTGTTTTCAAACACTAAAAAAAGTAAGAAAAAAATTTTTTAGCTCAGGTTTTTTTTTACAGTTAACTCTTTATTATGTTTACTTTCTTTTGGAAAAAAAATCAAAAATTTCCAATTTTTTTTAACGGAAAAAAGTATGTTCACAATTTTTTTTAACGGAAAAAAACAATTTTTTGTTTTCAAACACTAAAAAAAGTAAGAAAAAAATTTTTTAGCTCAGTTTTTTTTTGACAGTTAACTCTTTATTATGTTTACTTTCTTTTGGAAAAAAAATCAAAAATTTCCAAATTTTTTTTAACGGAAAAAAGTATGTTCAAAATTTTTTTTAACGGAAAAAAACAATTTTTTGTTTTCAAACACTAAAAAAAGTAAGAAAAAAATTTGTTAGCTCAGTTTTTTTTTGACAGTTAACTCTTTATTATGTTTACTTTCTTTTGGAAAAAAAATCAAAAATTTCCAAAATTTTTTTAACGGAGAAAAGTATGTTCAAAATTTTTTTAACGGAAAAAAACAATTTTTTGTTTTCAAACACTAAAAAAAGTAAGAAAAAAGTTGTTTAGCTCAGTTTTTTTTTTTACAGTTAACTCTTTATTATGTTTACTTTCTTTTGGAAAAAAAATCAAAAATTTCCAATTTTTTTTTAACGGAAAAAAGTATGTTCAAAATTTTTTTTAACGGAAAAAAACAATTTTTTGTTTTCAAACACTAAAAAAAGTAAGAAAAAAATTTTTTAGCTCAGTTTTTTTTTGACAGTTAACTCTTTATTATGTTTACTTTCTTTTGGAAAAAAAATCAAAAATTTCCAATTTTTTTTTAACGGAAAAAAGTATGTTCAAAAATTTTTTTAACGGAAAAAAACAATTTTTTGTTTTCAAACACTAAAAAAAGTAAGAAAAAAATTTTTTAGCTCAGTTTTTGTTTTGACAGTTAACTCTTTATTATGTTTACTTTCTTGTGGAAAAAAAATCAAAAATTTCCAAATTTTTTTAACGGAAAAAAGTATGTTCAAAATTTTTTAAATGGAAAAAAACAATTTTTTGTTTTCAAACACTAAAAAAAGTAAGAAAAAAATTTTTTAGCTCAGTTTTTTTTTTTGACAGTTAGCTCTTTATTATGTTTACTTTCTTTTGGAAAAAAAATCAAAAATTTCCAAATTTTTTTTAACGGAAAAAAGTATGTTCAAAATTTTTTTTAACGGAAAAAAACAATTTTTTGTTTTCAAACACTAAAAAAAGTAGAAAAAATTTTTTAGATCAGTTTTTTTTTCGGCAGTTAACTCTTTATTATGTTTACTTTCTTTTGGAAAAAAAATCAAAAATTTCCAAATTTTTTTTAACGGAAAAAAGTATGTTCAAAATTGTTTTTGACGGAAAAAAACAATTTTTTGTATTCAAACACTAAAAAAAGTAAGAAAAAAATTTTTTAGCTCAGTTTTTTTTTGAGAGTTAACTCTTTATTATGTTTACTTTCTTTTGGAAAAAAAATCAAAAATTTCCAAATTTTTTTTAACGGAAAAAAGTATAATCAAAATTTTTTTTAACGGAAAAAAACAATTTTTTGTTTTCAAACACTAAAAAGAGTCAGAAAAAAATTTTGTAGCTCAGTTTTTTTTTGACAGTTAACTCTTTATTATGTTTACTTTCTTTTGGAAAAAAAATCAAAAATTTCCAAATTTTTTTTAACGGTAAAAGTATGTTCAAAATTTTTTTAACGGAAAAAAACAATTTTTTGTTTTCAAACACTAAAAAAAGTAAGAAAAAAGTTTTTTAGCTCAGTTTTTTTTTTGACAGTTAACTCTTTATTATGTTTACTTTCTTGTGGAAAAAAAATCAAAAATTTCCAAATTTTTTTTAACGGAAAAAAGTATGTTCAAAATTTTTTAAATGGAAAAAAACAATTTTTTGTTTTCAAACACTAAAAAAAGTAAGAAAAAAATTTTTTAGCTCAGTTTTTTTTTTTGATAGTTAACTCTTTATTATGTTTACTTTCTTTTGGAGAAAAAATCAAAAATTTCCAAATTTTTTTTAACGGAAAAAAGTATGTTCAAAATTTTTTTTAACGGAAAAAAACAATTTTTTGTATTCAAACACTAAAAAAAGTAAGAAAAAAATTTTTTAGCTCAGTTTTTTTTTTGACAGTTAACTCTTTATTATGTTTACTTTCTTTTGGAAGAAAAATCAAAAATTTCCAAATTTTTTTTAACGGAAAAAAGTATGTTCAAAATTTTTTAAATGGAAAAAAACAATTTTTTGTATTCAAACACTAAAAAAAGTAAGAAAAAAATTTTTTAGCTCAGTTTTTTTTTTGACAGTTAACTCTTTATTATGTTTACTTTCTTTTGGAAAAAAAATCAAAAATTTCCAAATTTTTTTTAACGGAAAAAAGTATGTTCAAAATTTTTTTTAACGGAAAAAAACAATTTTTTGTTTTCAAACACTAAAAAAAGTAAGAAAAAAATTTTTTAGCTCAGTTTTTTTTTGACAGTTAACTCTTTATTATGATTACTTTCTTTTGGAAAAAAATCAAAAATTTCCAAATTTTTTTTAACGGAAAAAAGTATGTTCAAAATTTTTTTAACGGAAAAAAACAATTTTTTGTTTTCAAACACTAAAAAAAGTAAGAAAAAAGTTTTTTAGCTCAGTTTTTTTTTTTGACAGTTAACTCTTTATTATGTTTACTTTCTTTTGGAAAAAAAATCAAAAATTTCCAATTTTTTTTTAACGGAAAAAAGTATGTTCAAAATTTTTTTTAACGGAAAAAAACAATTTTTTGTTTTCAAACACTAAAAAAAGTAAGAAAAAATTTTTTAGCTCAGTTTTTTTTTGACAGTTAACTCTTTATTATGTTTACTTTCTTTTGGAAAAAAATCAAAAATTTCCAAATTTTTTTTAACGGAAAAAAGTATGTTCAAAATTTTTTAAATGGAAAAAAACAATTTTTTGTTTTCAAACACTAAAAAAAGTAAGAAAAAAATTTTTTAGCTCGGTTTTTTTTTTGACAGTTAACTCTTTATTATGTTTACTTTCTTTTGGAAAAAAAATCAAAAATTTCCAAATTTTTTTTAAAGGAAAAAAGTATGTTCAAAATTTTTTTTAACGGAAAAAAACAATTTTTTGTTTTCAAACACTAAAAAAAGTAAGAAAAAAGTTTTTTAGCTCAGGTTTTTTTTTGACAGTTAACTCTTTATTATGTTTACTTTCTTTTGGAAAAAAAATCAAAAATTTCTAAATTTTTTTTAACGGAAAAAAGTATGTTAAAAATTTTTTTTAATGGAAAAAAACAATTTTTTGTTTTCAAACACTAAAAAAAGTTAGAAAAAAATTTTTTAGCTCAGGTTTTTTTTTACAGTTAACTCTTTATTATGTTTACTTTCTTTTGGAAAAAAAATCAAAAATTTCCAATTTTTTTTTAACGGAAAAAAGTATGTTCAAAATTTTTTGTAACGGAAAAAAACAATTTTTTGTTTTCAAACACTAAAAAAAGTAAGAAAAAAATTTTTTAGCTCAGTTTTTTTTTGACAGTTAACTCTTTATTATGTTTACTTTCTTTTGGAAAAAAAATCAAAAATTTCCAAATTTTTTTTAACGGAAAAAAGTATGTTCAAAATTTTTTTTAACGGAAAAAAACAATTTTTTGTTTTCAAACACTAAAAAAAGTAAGAAAAAAATTTGTTAGCTCAGTTTTTTATTGACAGTTAACTCTTTATTATGTTTACTTTCTTTTGGAAAAAAAATCAAAAATTTCCAAATTTTTTTTAACGGAGAAAAGTATGTTCAAAATTTTTTTAACGGAAAAAAACAATTTTTTGTTTTCAACCACTAAAAAAAGTAAGAAAAAAGTTGTTTAGCTCAGTTTTTTTTTTTACAGTTAACTCTTTATTATGTTTACTTTCTTTTGGAAAAAAAATCAAAAATTTCCAATTTTTTTTTAACGGAAAAAAGTATGTTCAAAATTTTTTTTAACGGAAAAAAACAATTTTTTGTTTTCAAACACTAAAAAAAGTAAGAAAAAAATTTTTTAGCTCAGTTTTTTTTTGACAGTTAACTCTTTATTATGTTTACTTTCTTTTGGAAAAAAAATCAAAAATTTCCAAATTTTTTTTAACGGAAAAAAGTATGTTCAAAAATTTTTTTAACGGAAAAAAAACAATTTTTTGTTTTCAAACACTAAAAAAAGTAAGAAAAAAATTTTTTAGCTCAGTTTTTTTTTTGACAGTTAACTCTTTATTATGTTTACTTTCTTGTGGAAAAAAAATCAAAAATTTCCAAATTTTTTTAACGGAAAAAAGTATGTTCAAAATTTTTTAAATGGAAAAAAACAATTTTTTGTTTTCAAACACTAAAAAAAGTAAGAAAAAAATTTTTTAGCTCAGTTTTTTTTTTGACAGTTAGCTCTTTATTATGTTTACTTTCTTTTGGAAAAAAAATCAAAAATTTCCAAATTTTTTTTAACGGAAAAAAGTATGTTCAAAATTTTTTTTAACGGAAAAAAACAATTTTTTGTTTTCAAACACTAAAAAAAGTAAGAAAAAAATTTGTTAGCTCAGTTTTTTATTGACAGTTAACTCTTTATTATGTTTACTTTCTTTTGGAAAAAAAATCAAAAATTTCCAAATTTTTTTTAACGGAGAAAAGTATGTTCAAAATTTTTTTAACGGAAAAAAACAATTTTTTGTTTTCAACCACTAAAAAAAGTAAGAAAAAAGTTGTTTAGCTCAGTTTTTTTTTTTACAGTTAACTCTTTATTATGTTTACTTTCTTTTGGAAAAAAAATCAAAAATTTCCAATTTTTTTTTAACGGAAAAAAGTATGTTCAAAATTTTTTTTAACGGAAAAAAACAATTTTTTGTTTTCAAACACTAAAAAAAGTAAGAAAAAAATTTTTTAGCTCAGTTTTTTTTTGACAGTTAACTCTTTATTATGTTTACTTTCTTTTGGAAAAAAAATCAAAAATTTCCAAATTTTTTTTAACGGAAAAAAGTATGTTCAAAAATTTTTTTAACGGAAAAAAAACAATTTTTTGTTTTCAAACACTAAAAAAAGTAAGAAAAAAATTTTTTAGCTCAGTTTTTTTTTTGACAGTTAACTCTTTATTATGTTTACTTTCTTGTGGAAAAAAAATCAAAAATTTCCAAATTTTTTTAACGGAAAAAAGTATGTTCAAAATTTTTTAAATGGAAAAAAACAATTTTTTGTTTTCAAACACTAAAAAAAGTAAGAAAAAAATTTTTTAGCTCAGTTTTTTTTTTTGACAGTTAGCTCTTTATTATGTTTACTTTCTTTTGGAAAAAAAATCAAAAATTTCCAAATTTTTTTTAACGGAAAAAAGTATGTTCAAAATTTTTTTTAACGGAAAAAAACAATTTTTTGTTTTCAAACACTAAAAAAAGTAGAAAAAAATTTTTTAGATCAGTTTTTTTTTCGACAGTTAACTCTTTATTATGTTTACTTTCTTTTGGAAAAAAAATCAAAAATTTCCAAATTTTTTTTAACGGAAAAAAGTATGTTCAAAATTGTTTTTGACGGAAAAAAACAATTTTTTGTATTCAAACACTAAAAAAAGTAAGAAAAAAATTTTTTAGCTCAGTTTTTTTTTGAGAGTTAACTCTTTATTATGTTTACTTTCTTTTGGAAAAAAAATCAAAAATGTCCAAATTTTTTTTAACGGAAAAAAGTATAATCAAAATTTTTTTTAACGGAAAAAAACAATTTTTTGTTTTCAAACACTAAAAAGAGTCAGAAAAAAATTTTGTAGCTCAGTTTTTTTTTGACAGTTAACTCTTTATTATGTTTACTTTCTTTTGGAAAAAAAATCAAAAATTTCCAAATTTTTTTTAACGGTAAAAGTATGTTCAAAATTTTTTTAACGGAAAAAAACAATTTTTTGTTTTCAAACACTAAAAAAAGTAAGAAAAAAGTTTTTTAGCTCAGTTTTTTTTTTGACAGTTAACTCTTTATTATGTTTACTTTCTTGTGGAAAAAAAATCAAAAATTTCCAAATTTTTTTTAACGGAAAAAAGTATGTTCAAAATTTTTTAAATGGAAAAAAACAATTTTTTGTTTTCAAACACTAAAAAAAGTAAGAAAAAAATTTTTTAGCCCAGTTTTTTTTTTTGATAGTTAACTCTTTATTATGTTTACTTTCTTTTGGAAAAAAAATCAAAAATTTCCAAATTTTTTTTAACGGAAAAAAGTATGTTCAAAATTTTTGTTAACGGAAAAAAACAATTTTTTGTATTCAAATACTAAAAAAAGTAAGAAAAAAATTTTTTAGCTCAGTTTTTTTTTTGACAGTTAACTCTTTATTATGTTTACTTTCTTTTGGAAAAAAAATCAAAAATTTCCAAATTTTTTTTAACGGAAAAAAGTATGTTCAAAATTTTTTAAATGGAAAAAAACAATTTTTTGTATTCAAACACTAAAAAAAGTAAGAAAAAAATTTTTTAGCTCAGTTTTTTTTTTGACAGTTAACTCTTTATTATGTTTACTTTCTTTTGGAAAAAAAATCAAAAATTTCCAAATTTTTTTTAACGGAAAAAAGTATGTTCAAAATTTTTTTTAACGGAAAAAAACAATTTTTTGTTTTCAAACACTAAAAAAAGTAAGAAAAAAATTTTTTAGCTCAGTTTTTTTTTGACAGTTAACTCTTTATTATGATTACTTTCTTTTGGAAAAAAATCGAAAATTTCCAAATTTTTTTTAACGGAAAAAAGTATGTTCAAAATTTTTTTAACGGAAAAAAACAATTTTTTGTATTGAAACACTAAAAAAAGTAAGAAAAAAGTTTTTTAGCTCAGTTTTTTTTTTGACAGTTAACTCTTTATTATGTTTACTTTCTTTTGGAAAAAAAATCAAAAATTTCCAATTTTTTTTTAACGGAAAAAAGTATGTTCAAAATTTTTTTTAACGGAAAAAAACAATTTTTTGTTTTCAAACACTAAAAAAAGTAAGAAAAAATTTTTTAGCTCAGTTTTTTTTTGACAGTTAACTCTTTATTATGTTTACTTTCTTTTGGAAAAAAATCAAAAATTTCCAAATTTTTTTTAACGGAAAAAAGTATGTTCAAAATTTTTTAAATGGAAAAAAACAATTTTTTGTTTTCAAACACTAAAAAAAGTAAGAAAAAAATTTTTTAGCTCAGTTTTTTTTTTGACAGTTAACTCTTTATTATGTTTACTTTCTTTTGGAAAAAAAATCAAAAATTTCCAAATTTTTTTTAACGGAAAAAAGTATGTTCAAAATTTTTTTTAACGGAAAAAAACAATTTTTTGTATTCAAACACTAAAAAAAGTAAGAAAAAAATTTTTTAGCTCAGTTTTTTTTTGACAGTTAACTCTTTATTATGTTTACTTTCTTTTGGAAAAAAAATCAAAAATTTCCAATTTTTTTTTAACGGAAAAAAGTATGTTCACAATTTTTTTTAACGGAAAAAAACAATTTTTTGTTTTCAAACACTAAAAAAAGTAAGAAAAAAATTGTTTAGCTCAGTTTTTTTTTTGACAGTTAACTCTTTATTATGTTTACTTTCTTTTGGAAAAAAAATCAAAAATGTCAACATTTTTTTTAAAGGAAAAAGGTATGTTCAAAATTTTTTTTAACGGAAAAAAACAATTTTTTGTTTTCAAACACTAAAAAAAGTAAGAAAAAAATTGTTTAGCTCAGTTTTTTTATTGACAGTTAACTCTTTATTATGCTTACTTTCTTTTGGAAAAAAAATCAAAAATTTCCAAATTTTTTTTAACGGAAAAAAGTATGTTCAAAATTTTTTTTAACGGAAAAAAACAATTTTTTGTTTTCAAACACTAAAAAAAGTAAGAAAAAAATTTTTTAGCTCAGTTTTTTTTTTACAGTTAACTCCTTATTATGTTTACTTTCTTTTGGAAAAAAAATCAAAAATTTCCAATTTTTTTTTAACGGAAAAAAGTATGTTCAAAATTTTTTTTAACGGAAAAAAACAATTTGTTGTTTTCAAACAATAAAAAAAGGAGGAAAAAAATTTTTTAGCTCTGTTTTTTTTTGACAGTTAACTCTTTATTATGTTTACTTTCTTTTGGAAAAAAAATCAAAAATTTCCAAATTTTTTTTAACGGAAAAAAGTATGTTCAAAATTTTTTTTAACGGAAAAAAACAATTATTTGTTTTCAAACACTAAAAAAAGTAGAAAAAAATTTTTTAGATCAGTTTTTTTTTCGACAGTTAACTCTTTATTATGTTTACTTTCTTTTGGAAAAAAAATCAAAAATTTCCAAATTTTTTTTAACGGAAAAAGTATGTTCAAAATTGTTTTTAACCTAAAAAAACAATTATTTGTTTTCAAACACTAAAAAAAGTAAGAAAAAAATTGTTTAGTTCAGTTTTTTTTTTTACAGTTAACTCTTTATTATGTTTACTTTCTTTTGGAAAAAAAATCAAAAATTTCCAAATTTTTTTTAACGGGAAAAAAGTATGTTCAAAATTTTTTTTAACGGAAAAAAACAATTTTTTGTTTTCAAACACTAAAAAAAGTAAGAAAAAAATTTTTTAGCTCAGTTTTTTTTTGACAGTTACCTCTTTATTATGTTTACTTTCTTTTGGAATAAAAATCAAAAATTTCCAAATTTTTTTTAACGGAAAAAAAGTATGTTCAAAATTTTTTTTTTACGGAAAAAAACAATTTTTTGTTTTCAAACACTAAAAAAAGTAAGAAAAAAATTTTTTAGCTCAGTTTTTTTTTTGACAGTTAACTCTTTATTATGTTTACTTTCTTTTAGAAAAAAAATCAAAAATTTCCAAATTTCTTTTAACGGAAAAAAGTATGTTCAAAATTTTTTTAACGGAAAAAAACAATTTTTTGTTTTCAAACACTAAAAAAAGTAAGAAAAAAATTTTTTAGCTCAGTTTTTTTTTTGACATTTAACTCTTTATTATGTTTACTTTCTTTTTGAAAAAAAATCAAAAAGGACCCCGCACAAATTGTATGGAAATCGGGTCCCGGTCAAATTCGCTGATTTGGCCAATTTTTGAAAAATCCAAAAATGTCCCGACAAATTCTGAAAAAATTCACACGTGTTCTTTGACTAATTTAAAGTATTTTCCCTTCTATACAATTTTCTTGTAAAGTTGATCCTTTTCGTGTAAAAAAATCGCCAAATTTTTTATTACATTGCTATACATAATGGCCATTTTGCAAAAACTTAAGCAAAAAAGAACTTTCAAAACCAGGTCTTGAGAATATCTAGACATTCGGGCCGTGATTTCTGTTGGTTATATGATCATTCAATAGTAGCAACAACAAGATAATCAAATTGAAAAGAAAAAAGACCAACAAAAATTCTCAGTTTTTTAAAAAACCCAAAAAGAAATAGGGTTTTTGAAGATTTTATGCAAAACAAATGCCAGATTCTGAAAGAACATCCCCGAAAACCCCCTATATACGATTTTGGAAGAAAATCGCCCCAATTTTCTATTCGAATCGTACAATTGAACTTGGGTGCACAAAATTCTCGTTTTGCGCATTAATGGGTTAAGGTCCATGGTCAAGGTCAAGGTCAACCAAAAATGTTTATGGTTGTAATGACATGCCTTGATAACTACAAACAACTTTTGTGTTCAAAGATTTCTGTTAGGGACCTTGGTTTCCGAGTTAAGCGACTAGAGACTTCGTGAAGCGTATTGGGTCTACAGCAAATGTCTCACACTTCACCCCTCTATATCTCCGCAACTAATCATAGGATGACTTCGGGCCCATTGAGACTTTTGATCAGCAAGTTGAGAACTACCTTTCTGCAAAGTTTCAGCGAATTTGACCGGGACCCGATTTCCATACAATTTGTGCGGGGTCCTTTCCAAATTTTTTTTAACGGAAAAAAGTATGTTCAAAATTTTTTTTAACGGAAAAAAACAATTATTTGTTTTCAAACACTAAAAAAAGTAAGAAAAAAATTTTTTAGCTCAGTTTTTTTTTTGACAGTTAACTCTTTATTATGTTTACTTTCTTTTGGAAAAAAAATCAAAAATTTCAAAATTTTTTTTAACGGAAAAAAGTATGTTCAAAATTTTTTTTAACGGAAAAAAACAATTTGTTGTTTTCAAACAATAAAAAAAGGAGGAAAAAAATTTTTTAGCTCTGTTTTTTTTTGACAGTTAACTCTTTATTATGTTTACTTTCTTTTGGAAAAAAAATCAAAAATTTCCAAATTTTTTTTAACGGAAAAAAGTATGTTCAAAATTTTTTTTAACGGAAAAAAACAATTATTTGTTTTCAAACACTAAAAAAAGTAGAAAAAAATTTTTTAGATCAGTTTTTTTTTCGACAGTTAACTCTTTATTATGTTTACTTTCTTTTGGAAAAAAAATCAAAAATTTCCAAATTTTTTTTAACGGAAAAAGTATGTTCAAAATTGTTTTTAACCTAAAAAAACAATTATTTGTTTTCAAACACTAAAAAAAGTAAGAAAAAAATTGTTTAGCTCAGTTTTTTTTTTTTACAGTTAACTCTTTATTATGTTTACTTTCTTTTGGAAAAAAAATCAAAAATTTCCAAATTTTTTTTAACGGGAAAAAAGGATGTTCAAAATTTTTTTTAACGGAAAAAAACAATTTTTTGTTTTCAAACACTAAAAAAAGTAAGAAAAAAATTTTTTAGCTCAGTTTTTTTTTGACAGTTACCTCTTTATTATGTTTACTTTCTTTTGGAAAAAAAATCAAAAATTTCCAAATTTTTTTTAACGGAAAAAAGTATGTTCAAAATTTTTTTAACGGAAAAAAACAATTTTTTGTTTTCAAACACTAAAAAAAGTAAGAAAAAAATTTTTTAGCTCAGTATTTTTTTGGACAGTTAACTCTTTATTATGTTTACTTTCTTTTGGAAAAAAAATCAAAAATTTCCAAATTTTTTTTAACGGAAAAAAAGTATGTTCAAAATTTTTTTTTTACGGAAAAAAACAATTTTTTGTTTTCAAACACTAAAAAAAGTAAGAAAAAAATTTTTTAGCTCAGTTTTTTTTTTGACAGTTAACTCTTTATTATGTTTACTTTCTTTTAGAAAAGAAATCAAAAATTTCCAAATTTCTTTTAACGGAAAAAAGTATGTTCAAAATTTTTTTAACGGAAAAAAACAATTTTTTGTTTTCAAACACTAAAAAAAGTAAGAAAAAAATTTTTTAGCTCAGTTTTTTTTTTGACATTTAACTCTTTATTATGTTTACTTTCTTTTTGACAAAAAAATCAAAAAGGACCCCGCACAAATTGTATGGAAATCGGGTCCCGGTCAAATTCGCTGAAACTTTGCAGAAAGGTAGTTCTCAACCTGCTGATCAAAAGTCTCAATGGGCCCGAAGTCATCCTATGATTAGTTGAGGAGATATAGAGGGGTGAAGTGTGAGACATTTGCTGTAGACCCAAGAACGCTTCACGAAGTCTCTAGTCGCTTAACTCGGAAACCAAGGTCCCTAACAGAAATCTTTGAACACAAAAGTTGTTTGTAGTTATCAAGGCATGTCATTACAACCATAAACATTTTTGGTTGACCTTGACCTTGACCATGGACCTTAACCCATTAATGCGCAAAACGAGAATTTTGTGCACCCAAGTTCAATTGTACGATTCGAATAGAAAATTGGGGCGATTTTCTTCCAAAATCGTATATAGGGGGTTTTCGGGGATGTTCTTTCAGAATCTGGCATTTGTTTTGCATAAAATCTTCAAAAACCCTATTTCTTTTTGGGTTTTTTAAAAAACTGAGAATTTTTGTTGGTCTTTTTTCTTTTCAATTTGATTATCTTGTTGTTGCTACTATTGAATGATCATATAACCACCAGAAATCACGGCCCGAATGTCTAGATATTCTCAAAACATGGTTTTGAAAGTTCTTTTTTGCTTAAGTTTTTGCAAAATGGCCATTATGTATAGCAATGTAATAAAAAATTTGGCGATTTTTTTACACGAAAAGGATCAACTTTACAAGAAAATTGTATATAACAGAAAATACTTTAAATGAGCCAAAGAACTCGCGTGATTTTTTTTCAGAATTTTTCGAACTATTTTTGGTTTTTTGGATTTGGCCAATTTTTGAAAAATCCAAAAATGTCCCGACAAATTCTGAAAAAATTCACACGTGTTCTTTGACTAATTTAAAGTATTTTCCCTTCTATACAATTTTCTTGTAAAGTTGATCCTTTTCGTGTAAAAAAATCGCCAAATTTTTTATTACATTGCTATACATAATGGCCATTTTGCAAAAACTTAAGCAAAAAAGAACTTTCAAAACCAGGTCTTGAGAATATCTAGACATTCGGGCCGTGATTTCTGTTGGTTATATGATCATTCAATAGTAGCAACAACAAGATAATCAAATTGAAAAGAAAAAAGACCAACAAAAATTCTCAGTTTTTTAAAAAACCCAAAAAGAAATAGGGTTTTTGAAGATTTTATGCAAAACAAATGCCAGATTCTGAAAGAACATCCCCGAAAACCCCCTATATACGATTTTGGAAGAAAATCGCCCCAATTTTCTATTCGAATCGTACAATTGAACTTGGGTGCACAAAATTCTCGTTTTGCGCATTAATGGGTTAAGGTCCATGGTCAAGGTCAAGGTCAACCAAAAATGTTTATGGTTGTAATGACATGCCTTGATAACTACAAACAACTTTTGTGTTCAAAGATTTCTGTTAGGGACCTTGGTTTCCGAGTTAAGCGACTAGAGACTTCGTGAAGCGTATTGGGTCTACAGCAAATGTCTCACACTTCACCCCTCTATATCTCCGCAACTAATCATAGGATGACTTCGGGCCCATTGAGACTTTTGATCAGCAAGTTGAGAACTACCTTTCTGCAAAGTTTCAGCGAATTTGACCGGGACCCGATTTCCATACAATTTGTGCGGGGTCCTTTCCAAATTTTTTTTAACGGAAAAAAGTATGTTCAAAATTTTTTTTAACGGAAAAAAACAATTATTTGTTTTCAAACACTAAAAAAAGTAAGAAAAAAATTTTTTAGCTCAGTTTTTTTTTTGACAGTTAACTCTTTATTATGTTTACTTTCTTTTGGAAAAAAAATCAAAAATTTCAAAATTTTTTTTAACGGAAAAAAGTATGTTCAAAATTTTTTTTAAAGGAAAAAAACAATTTTTTGTTTTCAAACACTAAAAAAAGTAAGAAAAAAATTTTTTAGCTCAGTGTTTTTTTTGACCAAAATTTTTTTTTAACGGAAAAAAACAATTTTTTGTTTTCAAACACTAAAAAAAGTAAAAAAAAATTTTTTCGCTCAGTTTTTTTTTTTGACAGTTAACTCTTTATTATGTTTACTTTCTTTTGGAAAAAAAATCAAAAATTTCAAAATTTTTTTTAACGGAAAAAAGTACAGTGGTACCTCGATATGCGAGTGCCCTAATATACGAGTGTTTTGAGATACGAGCCGCCTAGCGAACGATATTTTGCTTTGAGATGAGAGCAAGATTTGAGATACGAGGAATCGCACATTACACCGCTGCACACGACCCCAACTTGTGGGGCGCATTTTGGGGTCGTGTGCAGCGTCTAACAGTTTCTCCCACCTCAAACTATCCTGAAAGGGAGGAAGAAACAAACCTCCTTGGACAGATTTTTTAAACGATCTGCAGGTGAAAATGAGCAAAGCTTGACGAAAAAAGCGAAGACCAGTGACGAAAATTAAGCGCTTCCGTAAGCACTTCACTTTTTCTTTTATTATATTTTTATAGAATATGTATTTGTTATTTATAAATAAATTTTTCTTCTTGTAAATACATTTTTCTTATTCAAAAACACTTAACAAAAACAACTGAGGTGGTGTTTTGGGAGTTGGAACGGATTAATGGCATTTCAATTAATTTCAATGGGGAAAATTGCTTTGAGATACGAGCAATTTGACATACGAGTAAGGTTACGGAACGAATTAAACTCGTATGTCGAGGTACCACCGTATGTTCAAAATTTTTTTAACGGAAAAAAACAATTTTTTGTTTTCAAACACTACAAAAAGTAAGAAAAAAATTTTTTAGCTCAGTTTTTTTTGACAGTTACCTCTTTATTATGTTTACTTTCTTTTGGAAAAAAAATCAAAAATTTCCAATTTTTTTTTAACGGAAAAAAGTATGTTCAAAATTTTTTTAACGGAAAAAAAAAATTTTTTGTTTTCAAACACTAAAAAAAGTAAGAAAAAAATTTTTTAGCTCAGTTTTTTTATTGACAGTTAACTCTTTATTATGTTTACTTTCTTTTGGAAAAAAAATCAAAAATTTCCAAATTTTTTTTAACGGAAAAAAGTATGTTCAAAATTTTTTTTAACGGAAAAAAAAACAATTTTTTGTATTCAAACACTAAAAAAAGTAAGAAAAAAATTTTTTAGCTCAGTTTTTTTTTGACAGTTAACTCTTTATTATGTTTACTTTCTTTTGGGAAAAAAATCAAAAATTTCAAAATTTTTTTTAACGGAAAAAAGTATGTTCAAAATTTTTTTTAACGGAAAAAAACAATTTTTTGTATTCAAACACTAAAAAAAGTAAGACAAAATTTTTTTAGCTCAGTTTCTGTTTTGACAGTTAATTCTTTATTATGTTTACTTTCTTTTGGAAAAGAAATCGAAAATTTCAAAATTTTTTTTAACAGAAAAAAGTATGTTCAAAATTTTTTCTAACGGAAAAAAACAATTTTTTCTTTTCAAACACTAAAACAAGTAAGAAAAAAATTTTTTCGCTCAGTTTTTTTTGACAGTTAACTCTTTATTATGTTTACTTTCTTTTGGAAAAAAAATCAAAAATTTCCAAATTTTTTTAGTAACGGAAAAAAGTATGTTCAAAATTTTTTTTAACGGAAAAAAGTGTGTTCAAAATTTTTTTTAACTTAAAAAACAATTTTTTTTTTTCAAACACTACAAAAAGTAAGAAAAAATTTTTTTAGCTCTGTTTTTTTTGACAGTTAACTCTTTATTATGTTTACTTTCTTTTGGGAAAAGAATCAAAAATTTCAAAATTTTTTTTAACGGAAAAAAGTATGTTCAACATTTTTTCTAACGGAAAAAAACAATTTTTTGTTTTCAAACACTAAAAAAGGAAGAAAAAAATTTTTTAGCTCAGCTTTTTTTTTTGACAGTTAACTCTTTATTATGTTTCCTTTCTTTTGAAAAAAAAAATCAAAAATTTCAAAATTTTTTTTAACGGAAAAAAGTATGTTCACAATTTTTTTTAACGGAAAAAAACAATTTTTTGTATTCAAACACTAAAAAAAGTAAGAAAAAAAGTGTTTAGCTCAGTTTTTTTTTTTGACAGTTAACTCTTTATTATGTTTACTTTCTTTTGGGAAAAAAATCAAAAATTTCAAAATTTTTTTTAACGGAAAAAAGTATGTTCACAATTTTTTTTAACGGAAAAAAACAATTTTTTGTTTTCAAACACAAAAAAAAGTAAGAAAAAATTTTTTTAGCTCAGTTTTTGTTTTGACAGTTCATTCTTTATTATGTTTACTTTCTTTTGGAAAAAAAATCAAAAATTTCAAAATTTTTTTTAACGGAAAAAAGTATGTTCAAAATTTTTTCTAACGGAAAAAAACAATTTTTTGTTTTCAAACACTAAAAAAAGTAAGAAAAAAATTTTTTAGCTCAGGTTTTTTTTTTGACAGTTAACTCTTTATTATGTTTCCTTTCTTTTGGAAAAAAAAATCAAAAATTTCAAAAATTTTTTTAACGGAAAAAAGTATGTTCAAAATTTTTTTTAACGGAAAAAAGTATGTTCAAAATTTTTTTTAACCTAAAAAAACAATTTTTTGTTTTCAAACACTACAAAAAGTAAGAAAAAAATTATTTAGCTCAGTTTTTTTTTTTGAAAGTTAACTCTTTATTATGTTTACTTTCTTTTGGGAAAAAAATCAAAAATTTCAAAATTTTTTTTAACGGAAAAAAGTATGTTCAAAATTTTTTCTAACGGAAAAAAACAATTTTTTGTTTTCAAACACAAAAAAAAGTAAGAAAAAAATTTTTTAGCTCAGTTTTTTTTTTGACAGTTAACTCTTTATTATGTTTACTTTCTTTTGGAAAAAAAATCAAAAATTTCAAAATTTTTTTTAACGGAAAAAGGTATGTTCACAATTTTTTTTAACGGAAAAAAACAATTTTTTGTTTTCAAACACTAAAAAAAGTAAGAAAAAATTTTTTTAGCTCATTTTTTTTTTGACAGTTAACTCTTTATTATGTTTACTTTCTTTTGGAAAAAAAATCAAAAATTTCCAAATTTTTTTTAACGGAAAAAAGTATGTTCAAAATTTTTTTTAACGGAAAAAAACAATTTTTTGTTTTCAAACACTAAAAAAAGTAAGAACAAAATTTTTTAGCTCAGTTTTTTTTTTACAGTTAACTCTTTATTATGTTTACTTTCTTTTGGAAAAAAAATCAAAAATTTCCAATTTTTTTTTAACGGAAAAAAGTATGTTCAAAATTTTTTTTAACGGAAAAAAACAATTTGTTGTTTTCAAACACTAAAAAAAGTAAGAAAAAAATTTTTTAGCTCTGTGTTTTTTTGACAGTTAACTCTTTATTATGTTTACTTTCTTTTGGAAAAAAAATCAAAAATTTCCAAATTTTTTTTAACGGAAAAAAGGATGTTCAAAATTTTTTTTAACGGAAAAAAACAATTTTTTGTTTTCAAACACTAAAAAAATAAGAAAAAAATTTTTTAGCTGTTTTTTTTTTGACAGTTAACTCTTTATTATGTTTACTTTCTTTTGGAAAAAAAATCAAAAATTTCCAAATTTTGTTTAACGGAAAAAAGTATGTTCAAAATTTTTTTTAACGGAAAAAAACAATTATTTGTTTTCAAACACTAAAAAAAGTAGAAAAAAATTTTTTAGATCAGTTTTTTTTTCGACAGTTAACTCTTTATTATGTTTACTTTCTTTTGGAAAATAAATCAAAAATTTCCAAATTTTTTTTAACGGAAAAAAGTATGTTCAAAATTGTTTTTAACGGAAAAAAACAATTATTTGTTTTCAAACACTAAAAAAAGTAAGAAAAAAATTGTTTAGCTCAGTTTTTTTTTTGACAGTTAACTCTTTATTATGTTTACTTTCTTTTGGAAAAAAAATCAAAAATTTCCAAATTTTTTTTAACGGAAAAAAAGTATGTTCAAAATTTTTATTAACGGAAAAAAACAATTTTTTGTTTTCAAACACTAAAAAAAGTAAGAAAAAAATATTTTAGCTCAGTTTTTTTTTGACAGTTACCTCTTTATTATGTTTACTTTCTTTTGGAAAAAAAATCAAAAATTTCCAAATTTTTTTTAACGGAAAAAAGTATGTTCAAAATTTTTTTAACGGAAAAAAACAATTTTTTGTATTCAAACACTAAAAAAAGTAAGAAAAAAATTTTTTAGCTCAGTATTTTTTTGGACAGTTAACTCTTTATTATGTTTACTTTCTTTTCGAAAAAAAATCAAAAATTTCCAAATTTTTTTTAACGGAAAAAAGTATGTTCAAAATTTTTTTTAACGGAAAAAAAATATGTTAAAAATTTTTTTTAACGGAAAAAAACAATTATTTGTTTTCAAACACTAAAAAAAGTAGAAAAAAATTTTTTAGATCAGTTTTTTTTCGACAGTTAACTCTTTATTATGTTTACTTTCTTTTGGAAAAAAACTCAAAAATTTCCAAATTTTTTTTAACGGAAAAAAGTATGTTCAAAATTGTTTTTAACGGAAAAAAACAATTATTTGTTTTCAAACACTAAAAAAAGTAAGAAAAAAATTGTTTAGCTCAGTTTTTTTTTTGACAGTTAACTCTTTATTATGTTTACTTTCTTTTGGAAAAAAAATCAAAAATTTCCAAATTTTTTTTAACGGAAAAAAAGTATGTTCAAAATTTTTTTTAACAGAAAAAAACAATTTTTTGTTTTCAAACACTAAAAAAAGTAAGAAAAAAATTTTTTAGCTCAATTTTTTTTTGACAGTTACCTCTTTATTATGTTTACTTTCTTTTGGAAAAAAAATCAAAAATTTCCAAATTTTTTTTAACGGAAAAAAGTATGTTCAAAATTTTTTTTAACGGAAAAAAACAATTTTTTGTTTTCAAACACTAAAAAAAGTAAGAAAAAAATTTTTTAGCTCAGTTTTTTTTTTGACAGTTAACTCTTTATTATGTTTACTTTCTTTTGGAAAAAAAATCAAAAATTTCCAAATTTCTTTTAACGGAAAAAAGTATGTTCAAAATTTTTTTAACGAAAAAAAACAATTTTTTGTTTTCAAACACTAAAAAAAGTAAGAAAAAAATTTTTTAGCTCAGTTTTTTTTTTGACAGTTAACTCTTTATTATGTTTACTTTCTTTTGGAAAAAAAATCAAAAATTTCCAAATGTTTTTTAACTTAAAAAGTATGTTCAAAATTTTTTTTAACGGAAAAAAACAATTATTTGTTTTCAAACACTAAAAAAAGTAAGAAAAAAATTTTTTAGCTCAGTTTTTTTTTTGACAGTTAACTCTTTATTATGTTTACTTTCTTTTGGAAAAAAAATCAAAAATTTCCAAATTTTTTTTAACGGAAAAAAGTATGTTCAAAATTTTTTTTAACGGAAAAAAACAATTTTTTGTTTTCAAACACTAAAAAAAGTAAGAAAAAAATTTTTTAGCTCAGTTTTTTTTTTGACCAAAATTTTTTTTAACGGAAAAAACAATTTTTTGTTTTCAAACACTAAAAAAAGTAAAAAAAAATTTTTTTCGCTCAGTTTTTTTTTTGACAGTTAACTCTTTATTATGTTTACTTTCTTTTGGAAAAAAAATCAAAAATTTCAAAATTTTTTTTAACGGAAAAAAGTACAGTGGTACCTCGATATGCGAGTGCCCTAATATACGAGTGTTTTGAGATACGAGCTTCCGAGCGAGCGATATTTTGCTTTGAGATGAGAGCAAGATTTGAGATACGAGGAATCGCACATTACACCGCTGCACACGACCCCAACTTGTGGGGCGCATGTTGGGGTCGTGTGCAGCGTCTAACAGTTTCTCCCACCTCAAACTATCCTGAAAGGGAGGAAGAAACAAACCTCCTTGGACAGATTTTTTAAACGATCTGCAGGTGAAAATGAGCAAAGCTTGACGAAAAAAGCGAAGACCAGTGACGAAAATTAAGCGCTTCCGTAAGCACTTCACTTTTTCTTTTATTATGTTTTTATAGAATATGTATTTGTTATTTATAAATAAATTTTTCTTCTTGTAAATACATTTTTCTTATTCAAAAACACTTAACAAAAACAACTGAGGTGGTGTTTTGGGAGTTGGAACGGATTAATGGCATTTCAATTAATTTCAATGGGGAAAATTGCTTTGAGATACGAGCAATTTGACATACGAGTAAGGTTACGGAACGAATTAAACTCGTATGTCGAGGTACCACTGTATGTTCAAAATTTTTTTAACGGAAAAAAACAATTTTTTGTTTTCAAACACTACAAAAAGTAAGAAAAAAATTTTTTAGCTCAGTTTTTTTTTGACAGTTACCTCTTTATTATGTTTACTTTCTTTTGGAAAAAAAATCAAAAATTTCCAAATTTTTTTTAACGGAAAAAAGTATGTTCAAAATTTTTTTAACGGAAAAAAACAATTTTTTGTTTTCAAACACTAAAAAAAGTAAGAAAAAAATTTTGTAGCTCAGTTTTTTTATTGACAGTTAACTCTTTATTATGTTTACTTTCTTTTGGAAAAAAAAATCAAAAATTTCCAAATTTTTTTTAACGGAAAAAAGTATGTTCAAAATTTTTTTTAACGGAAAAAAAACAATTTTTTGTATTCAAACACTAAAAAAAGTAAGAAAAAAATTTTTTAGCTCAGTTTTTTTTTGACAGTTAACTCTTTATTATGTTTACTTTCTTTTGGGAAAAAAATCAAAAATTTCAAAATTTTTTTTAACGGAAAAAAGTATGTTCAAAATTTTTTTTAACGGAAAAAAAAAATTTTTTGTATGCAAACACTAAAAAAACTAAGAAAAAATTTTTTTAGCTCAGTTTTTGTTTTGACAGTTAATTCTTTATTATGTTTACTTTCTTTTGGAAAAAAAATCGAAAATTTCAAAATTTTTTTTAACAGAAAAAAGTATGTTCAAAATTTTTTCTAACGGAAAAAAACAATTTTTTCTTTTCAAACACTAAAACAAGTAAGAAAAAAATTTTTTCGCTCAGTTTTTTTTTTGACAGTTAACTCTTTATTATGTTTACTTTCTTTTGGAAAAAAAATCAAAAATTTCCAAATTTTTTTTAACGGAAAAAAGTATGTTCAAAATTTTTTTTAACGGAAAAAAAGTATGTTCAAAATTTTTTTTAACGGAAAAAAACAATTATTTGTTTTCAAACACTAAAAAAAGTAGAAACAAATTTTTTAGATCAGTTTTTTTTCGACAGTTAACTCTTTATTATGTTTACTTTCTTTTGGAAAAAAAATCAAAAATTTCCAAATTTTTTTTAACGGAAAAAAGTATGTTCAAAATTGTTTTTAACGGAAAAAAACAATTATTTGTTTTCAAACACTAAAAAAAGTAAGAAAAAAATTGTTTAGCTCAGTTTTTTTTTTGACAGTTAACTCTTTATTATGTTTACTTTCTTTTGGAAAAAAAATCAAAAATTTCCAAATTTTTTTTAACGGAAAAAAAGTATTTTCAAAATTTTTTTTAACAGAAAAAAACAATTTTTTGTTTTCAAACACTAAAAAAAGTAAGAAAAAAATTTTTTAGCTCAGTTTTTTTTTGACAGTTACCTCTTTATTATGTTTACTTTCTTTTGGAAAAAAAATCAAAAATTTCCAAATTTTTTTTAACGGAAAAAAGTAAGTTCAAAATTTTTTTTAACGGAAAAAAACAATTTTTTGTTTTCAAACACTAAAAAAAGTAAGAAAAAAATTGTTTAGCTGAGTTTTTTTTTTGACAGTTAACTCTTTATTATGTTTACTTTCTTTTGGAAAAAAAATCAAAAATTTCCAAATTTCTTTTAACGGAAAAAAGTATGTTCAAAATTTTTTTAACGGAAAAAAACAATGTTTTGTTTTCAAACACTAAAAAAAGTAAGAAAAAAATTTTTTAGCTCAGTTTTTTTTTTGACAGTTAACTCTTTATTATGTTTACTTTCTTTTGGAAAAAAAATCAAAAATTTCCAAATTTTTTTTAACGGAAAAAAGTATGTTCAAAATTTTTTTTAACGGAAAAAAACAATTATTTGTTTTCAAACACTAAAAAAAGTAAGAAAAAAATTTTTTAGCTCAGTTTTTTGTTTGACAGTTAACTCTTTATTATGTTTGCTTTCTTTTGGAAAAAAATCAAAAATTTCCAAATTTTGTTTAACGGAAAAAAGTATGTTCAAAATTTTTTTTAACGGAAAAAAACAATTTTTTGTTTTCAAACACTAAAAATAGTAAGAAAAAAATTTTTTACCTCAGTTTTTTTATTGACAGTTAACTCTTTATTATGTTTACTTTCTTTTGGAAAAAAAATCAAAAATTTCCAAATTTTTTTTAACGGAAAAAAGTATGTTCAAAATTTTTTTTAACGGAAAAAAAACAATTTTTTGTATTCAAACACTAAAAAAAGTAAGAAAAAAATTTTTTAGCTCAGTTTTTTTTTGACAGTTAACTCTTTATTATGTTTACTTTCTTTTGGGAAAAAAATCAAAAATTTCCAAATTTTTTTTAACGGAAAAAAGTATGCTCAAAATTTTTTTTAACGGGAAAAAACAATTTTTTGTATTCAAACACTAAAAAAAGTAAGAAAAAATTTTTTTAGCTCAGTTTTTGTTTTGACAGTTAATTCTTTATTATGTTTACTTTCTTTTGGAAAAAAAATCGAAAATTTCAAAATTTTGTTTAACAGAAAAAAGTATGTTCAAAATTTTTTCTAACGGAAAAAAACAATTTTTTCTTTTCAAACACTAAAACAAGTAAGAAAAAAAATTTTTCGCTCAGTTTTTTTTTTGACAGTTAACTCTTTATTATGTTTACTTTCTTTTGGAAAAAAAATCAAAAATTTCCAAATTTCTTTTAACGGAAAAAAGTATGTTCAAAATTTTTTTTAATGGAAAAAAGTATGTTCAAAATTTTTTTTAACGGAAAAAAACAATTTTTTGTTTTCAAACACTACAAAAAGTAAGAAAAAAATTTTTTAGCTCAGTTTTTTTTTGACAGTTAACTCTTTATTATGTTTACTTTCTTTTGGGAAAAGAATCAAAAATTTCAAAATTTTTTTTAACGGAAAAAAGTATGTTCAACAATTTTTCTAACGGAAAAAAAATATTTTTTTTTTCAAACACTAAAAAAAGGAAGAAAAAAATTTTTTAGCTCAGCTTTTTTTTTTGACAGTTAACTCTTTATTATGTTTCCTTTCTTTTGAAAAAAAAAATCAAAAATTTCAAAATTTTTTTTAACGGAAAAAAGTATGTTCACAATTTTTTTTAACGGAAAAAAACAATTTTTTGTATTCAAACACTAAAAAAAGTAAGAAAAAAAGTGTTTAGCTCAGTTTTTTTTTGACAGTTGACTCTTTATTATGTTTACTTTCTTTTGGGAAAAAAATCAAAAATTTCAAAATTTTTTTTAACGGAAAAAAGTATGTTCACAATTTTTTTTAACGGAAAAAAACAATTTTTTGTATGCAAACACTAAAAAAAGTAAGAAAAAATTTGGTTAGCTCAGTTTTTGTTTTGACAGTTAATTCTTTATTATGTTTACTTTCTTTTGGAAAAAAAAATCAAAAATTTCAAAATTTTTTTTAACGGAAAAAAGTATGTTCAAAATTTTTTCTAACGGAAAAAAACAATTTTTTGTTTTCAAACACAAAAAAAAGTAAGAAAAAAATTTTTTAGCTCAGTTTTTTTTTTGACAGTTAACTCTTTATTATGTTTACTTTCTTTTGGAAAAAAAAATCAAAAATTTCAAAATTTTTTTTAACGGAAAAAAGTATGTTCACAATTTTTTTTAACGGAAAAAAACAATTTTTTGTTTTCAAACACTAAAAAAACTAAGAAAAAAATTTTTAGTTCAGTGTTTTTTTTGACAGTTCACTCTTTATTATGTTTACTTTCTTTTGGAAAAAAATCAAAAATTTCAAACTTTTTTTAACGGAAAAAAGTATGTTCAAAATTTTTTCTAACGGAAAAAAACAATTTTTTGTTTTCAAACACTAAAAAAAGTAAGAAAAAAATGTTTTAGCTCAGTTTTTTTTTTTTGACAGTTAACTCTTTATTATGTTTACTTTCTTTTGGAAAAAAAAATCAAAAATTTCAAAAATTTTTTTAACGGAACAAAGTATGTTCAAAATTTTTTTTAACGGAAAAAAACAATTTTTTGTTTTGAAACACTAAAAAGAGTGGGAAAAAATTTTTTTAGCTCAGTTTTTTTTTTGGCAGTTAACTCTTTATTATGTTTACTTTCTTTTGGAAAAAAAAATCAAAAATTTCAAAATTTTTTTTAACGGAAAAAAGTATGTTCACAATTTTTTTAACGGAAAAAAACAATTTTTTGTATTCAAACACTAAAACAAGTAAGAAAAAAATTGTTTAGCTCAGTTTTGTTTCTGACAGTTAACTCTTTATTATGTTTACTTTCTTTTGGGAAAAAAATCAAAAATTTCAACATTTTTTTTAATGGAAAAAAGTATGTTCAAAAATTTTTTTAACGGAAAAAAACAATTTTTTGTTTTCAAACACTAAAAAAAGTAAGAAAAAATTTTTTTAGCTCAGTTTTTGTTTTGACAGTTAACTCTTTATTATGTTTACTTTCTTTTGGAAAAAAAATCAAAAATTTCAAAATTTTTTTTAACGGAAAAAAGTATGTTCAAAATTTTTTCTAACGGAAAAAAACAATTTTTTGTTTTCAAACACTAAAACAAGTAAGAAAAAAATTTTTTCGCTCAGTTTGTTTTTGACAGTTCACTCTTTATTATGTTTACTTTCTTTTGGAAAAAAAAATCAAAAATTTCCAAATTTTTTTTAACGGAAAAAAGTATGTCGAAAATTTTTTTAACGGAAAAAAACAATTTTTTGTTTTCAAACACTAAAAAAAGTAAGAAAAAAATTTTTTCGCTCAGTTTTTTTTTGACAGTTTACTCTCTATTATGTTTACTTTCTTTTGGAAAAAAAATCAAAAATTTCAAAATTTTTTTTAACGGAAACAAGTATGTTCAAAATTTTTTTTAACGGAAAAAAACAATTTTTTGTTTTCAAACACTACAAAAAGTAAGAAAAAAATTTTTTAGCTCAGTTTTTTTTTTTGACAGTCAACTCATTATTATGCTTACCTTCTTTTGGAAAAAAAATCAAAAATTTCCAAATTTTTTTTAACGGAAAAAAGTATGTTAAAAATTTTTTTAACGGAAAAAAGTATGTTCAAAATTTTTTTTAACGGAAAAAAACAATTTTTTGTTTTCAAACACTAAAAAAAGTAAGAAAGAAATTTTTTAGCTCAGTTTTTTTTTTTTGACAGTTAACTCTTTATTATGTTTACTTTTTTTTGGGAAAAGAATCAAAAATTTCAAAATTTTTTTTAACGGAAAAAAGTATGTTCAAAATTTTTTCTAACGGAAAAAAACAATTTTTTGTTTTCAAACACTAAAAAAAGGAAGAAAAAAATTTTTTAGCTCAGCTTTTTTTTTTGACGGTTAACTCTTTATTATGTTTACTTTCTTTTGAAAAAAAAAATCAAAAATTTCAAAATTTTTTTTAACGGAAAAAAGTATGTTCACAATTTTTTTTAACGGAAAAAAACAATTTTTTGTATTCAAACACTAAAAAAAGTAACAAAAAAAGTGTTTAGCTCAGTTTTTTTTTTGACAGTTAACTCTTTATTATGTTTACTTTCTTTTGGGAAAAAAATCAAAAATTTCAAAATTTTTTTTAACGGAAAAAAGTATGTTCACAATTTTTTTTAACGGAAAAAAACAATTTTGTGTATGCAAACACTAAAAAAAGTAAGAAAAAATTTTTTTAGCTCAGTTTTTGTTTTGACAGTTAATTCTTTATTATGTTTACTTTCTTTTGGAAAAAAAATCAAAAATTTCCAAATTTTTTTTAACGGAAAAAAGTATGTTCAAAATTTTTTCTAACGGAAAAAAATAATTTTTTGTTTTCAAACACTAAAAAAAGTAAGAAAAAAATTTTTTAGCTGTTTTTTTTTTTGACAGTTAACTCTTTATTATGTTTACTTTCTTTTGGAAAAAAAAATCAAAAATTTCAAAATTTTTTTTAACGGAAAAAAGTATGTTCAAAATTTTTTTTAACGGAAAAAAGTATGTTCAAAATTTTTTTTAACCTAAAAAAACAATTTTTTGTTTTCAAACACTACAAAAAGTAAGAAAAAAATTTTTTAGCTCAGTTTTTTTTTTACAGTTAACTCTTTATTATGTTTACTTTCTTTTGGGAATAAAATCAAAAATTTCAAAATTTTTTTTAACGGAAAAAAGTATGTTCAAAATTTTTTTTAACGGAAAAAAACAATTTTTTGTTTTCAAACACTAAAAAAAGTAAGAAAAAAATTTTTTAGCTCAGTTTTTTTTTTGACAGTTAACTCTTTATTATGTTTACTTTCTTTTGGAAAAAAAATCAAAAATTTCCAAATTTTTTTTAACGGAAAAAGGTATGTTCACAATTTTTTTTAACGGAAAAAAACAATTTTTTGTTTTCAAACACTACAAAAAGTAAGAAAAAAATTTTTTAGCTCAGTTTTTTTTTTACAGTTAACTCTTTATTATGTTTACTTTCTTTTGGGAATAAAATCAAAAATTTCAAAATTTTTTTTAACGGAAAAAAGTATGTTCAAAATTTTTTTTAAAGGAAAAAAACAATTTTTTGTTTTCAAACACTAAAAAAAGTAAGAAAAAAATTTTTTAGCTCAGTGTTTTTTTTGACCAAAATTTTTTTTTAACGGAAAAAAACAATTTTTTGTTTTCAAACACTAAAAAAAGTAAAAAAAAATTTTTTCGCTCAGTTTTTTTTTTTGACAGTTAACTCTTTATTATGTTTACTTTCTTTTGGAAAAAAAATCAAAAATTTCAAAATTTTTTTTAACGGAAAAAAGTACAGTGGTACCTCGATATGCGAGTGCCCTAATATACGAGTGTTTTGAGATACGAGCCGCCTAGCGAACGATATTTTGCTTTGAGATGAGAGCAAGATTTGAGATACGAGGAATCGCACATTACACCGCTGCACACGACCCCAACTTGTGGGGCGCATTTTGGGGTCGTGTGCAGCGTCTAACAGTTTCTCCCACCTCAAACTATCCTGAAAGGGAGGAAGAAACAAACCTCCTTGGACAGATTTTTTAAACGATCTGCAGGTGAAAATGAGCAAAGCTTGACGAAAAAAGCGAAGACCAGTGACGAAAATTAAGCGCTTCCGTAAGCACTTCACTTTTTCTTTTATTATGTTTTTATAGAATATGTATTTGTTATTTATAAATAAATTTTTCTTCTTGTAAATACATTTTTCTTATTCAAAAACACTTAACAAAAACAACTGAGGTGGTGTTTTGGGAGTTGGAACGGATTAATGGCATTTCAATTAATTTCAATGGGGAAAATTGCTTTGAGATACGAGCAATTTGACATACGAGTAAGGTTACGGAACGAATTAAACTCGTATGTCGAGGTACCACTGTATGTTCAAAATTTTTTTAACGGAAAAAAACAATTTTTTGTTTTCAAACACTACAAAAAGTAAGAAAAAAATTTTTTAGCTCAGTTTTTTTTTGACAGTTACCTCTTTATTATGTTTACTTTCTTTTGGAAAAAAAATCAAAAATTTCCAAATTTTTTTTAACGGAAAAAAGTATGTTCAAAATTTTTTTTAACGGAAAAAAACAATTTTTTGTTTTCAAACACTAAAAAAAGTAAGAAAAAAATTTTTTAGCTCAGTTTTTTTTTTGACAGTTAACTCTTTATTATGTTTACTTTCTTTTGGAAAAAAAATCAAAAATTTCCAAATTTCTTTTAACGGAAAAAAGTATGTTCAAAATTTTTTTAACGAAAAAAAACAATTTTTTGTTTTCAAACACTAAAAAAAGTAAGAAAAAAATTTTTTAGCTCAGTTTTTTTTTTGACAGTTAACTCTTTATTATGTTTACTTTCTTTTGGAAAAAAAATCAAAAATTTCCAAATGTTTTTTAACTTAAAAAGTATGTTCAAAATTTTTTTTAACGGAAAAAAACAATTATTTGTTTTCAAACACTAAAAAAAGTAAGAAAAAAATTTTTTAGCTCAGTTTTTTTTTTGACAGTTAACTCTTTATTATGTTTACTTTCTTTTGGAAAAAAAATCAAAAATTTCCAAATTTTTTTTAACGGAAAAAAGTATGTTCAAAATTTTTTTTAACGGAAAAAAACAATTTTTTGTTTTCAAACACTAAAAAAAGTAAGAAAAAAATTTTTTAGCTCAGTTTTTTTTTTGACCAAAATTTTTTTTAACGGAAAAAACAATTTTTTGTTTTCAAACACTAAAAAAAGTAAAAAAAAATTTTTTTCGCTCAGTTTTTTTTTTGACAGTTAACTCTTTATTATGTTTACTTTCTTTTGGAAAAAAAATCAAAAATTTCAAAATTTTTTTTAACGGAAAAAAGTACAGTGGTACCTCGATATGCGAGTGCCCTAATATACGAGTGTTTTGAGATACGAGCTTCCGAGCGAGCGATATTTTGCTTTGAGATGAGAGCAAGATTTGAGATACGAGGAATCGCACATTACACCGCTGCACACGACCCCAACTTGTGGGGCGCATGTTGGGGTCGTGTGCAGCGTCTAACAGTTTCTCCCACCTCAAACTATCCTGAAAGGGAGGAAGAAACAAACCTCCTTGGACAGATTTTTTAAACGATCTGCAGGTGAAAATGAGCAAAGCTTGACGAAAAAAGCGAAGACCAGTGACGAAAATTAAGCGCTTCCGTAAGCACTTCACTTTTTCTTTTATTATGTTTTTATAGAATATGTATTTGTTATTTATAAATAAATTTTTCTTCTTGTAAATACATTTTTCTTATTCAAAAACACTTAACAAAAACAACTGAGGTGGTGTTTTGGGAGTTGGAACGGATTAATGGCATTTCAATTAATTTCAATGGGGAAAATTGCTTTGAGATACGAGCAATTTGACATACGAGTAAGGTTACGGAACGAATTAAACTCGTATGTCGAGGTACCACTGTATGTTCAAAATTTTTTTAACGGAAAAAAACAATTTTTTGTTTTCAAACACTACAAAAAGTAAGAAAAAAATTTTTTAGCTCAGTTTTTTTTTGACAGTTACCTCTTTATTATGTTTACTTTCTTTTGGAAAAAAAATCAAAAATTTCCAAATTTTTTTTAACGGAAAAAAGTATGTTCAAAATTTTTTTAACGGAAAAAAACAATTTTTTGTTTTCAAACACTAAAAAAAGTAAGAAAAAAATTTTGTAGCTCAGTTTTTTTATTGACAGTTAACTCTTTATTATGTTTACTTTCTTTTGGAAAAAAAAATCAAAAATTTCCAAATTTTTTTTAACGGAAAAAAGTATGTTCAAAATTTTTTTTAACGGAAAAAAAACAATTTTTTGTATTCAAACACTAAAAAAAGTAAGAAAAAAATTTTTTAGCTCAGTTTTTTTTTGACAGTTAACTCTTTATTATGTTTACTTTCTTTTGGGAAAAAAATCAAAAATTTCAAAATTTTTTTTAACGGAAAAAAGTATGTTCAAAATTTTTTTTAACGGAAAAAAAAAATTTTTTGTATGCAAACACTAAAAAAACTAAGAAAAAATTTTTTTAGCTCAGTTTTTGTTTTGACAGTTAATTCTTTATTATGTTTACTTTCTTTTGGAAAAAAAATCGAAAATTTCAAAATTTTTTTTAACAGAAAAAAGTATGTTCAAAATTTTTTCTAACGGAAAAAAACAATTTTTTCTTTTCAAACACTAAAACAAGTAAGAAAAAAATTTTTTCGCTCAGTTTTTTTTTTGACAGTTAACTCTTTATTATGTTTACTTTCTTTTGGAAAAAAAATCAAAAATTTCCAAATTTTTTTTAACGGAAAAAAGTATGTTCAAAATTTTTTTTAACGGAAAAAAAGTATGTTCAAAATTTTTTTTAACGGAAAAAAACAATTATTTGTTTTCAAACACTAAAAAAAGTAGAAACAAATTTTTTAGATCAGTTTTTTTTCGACAGTTAACTCTTTATTATGTTTACTTTCTTTTGGAAAAAAAATCAAAAATTTCCAAATTTTTTTTAACGGAAAAAAGTATGTTCAAAATTGTTTTTAACGGAAAAAAACAATTATTTGTTTTCAAACACTAAAAAAAGTAAGAAAAAAATTGTTTAGCTCAGTTTTTTTTTTGACAGTTAACTCTTTATTATGTTTACTTTCTTTTGGAAAAAAAATCAAAAATTTCCAAATTTTTTTTAACGGAAAAAAAGTATTTTCAAAATTTTTTTTAACAGAAAAAAACAATTTTTTGTTTTCAAACACTAAAAAAAGTAAGAAAAAAATTTTTTAGCTCAGTTTTTTTTTGACAGTTACCTCTTTATTATGTTTACTTTCTTTTGGAAAAAAAATCAAAAATTTCCAAATTTTTTTTAACGGAAAAAAGTAAGTTCAAAATTTTTTTTAACGGAAAAAAACAATTTTTTGTTTTCAAACACTAAAAAAAGTAAGAAAAAAATTGTTTAGCTGAGTTTTTTTTTTGACAGTTAACTCTTTATTATGTTTACTTTCTTTTGGAAAAAAAATCAAAAATTTCCAAATTTCTTTTAACGGAAAAAAGTATGTTCAAAATTTTTTTAACGGAAAAAAACAATGTTTTGTTTTCAAACACTAAAAAAAGTAAGAAAAAAATTTTTTAGCTCAGTTTTTTTTTTGACAGTTAACTCTTTATTATGTTTACTTTCTTTTGGAAAAAAAATCAAAAATTTCCAAATTTTTTTTAACGGAAAAAAGTATGTTCAAAATTTTTTTTAACGGAAAAAAACAATTATTTGTTTTCAAACACTAAAAAAAGTAAGAAAAAAATTTTTTAGCTCAGTTTTTTGTTTGACAGTTAACTCTTTATTATGTTTGCTTTCTTTTGGAAAAAAATCAAAAATTTCCAAATTTTGTTTAACGGAAAAAAGTATGTTCAAAATTTTTTTTAACGGAAAAAAACAATTTTTTGTTTTCAAACACTAAAAATAGTAAGAAAAAAATTTTTTACCTCAGTTTTTTTATTGACAGTTAACTCTTTATTATGTTTACTTTCTTTTGGAAAAAAAATCAAAAATTTCCAAATTTTTTTTAACGGAAAAAAGTATGTTCAAAATTTTTTTTAACGGAAAAAAAACAATTTTTTGTATTCAAACACTAAAAAAAGTAAGAAAAAAATTTTTTAGCTCAGTTTTTTTTTGACAGTTAACTCTTTATTATGTTTACTTTCTTTTGGGAAAAAAATCAAAAATTTCCAAATTTTTTTTAACGGAAAAAAGTATGCTCAAAATTTTTTTTAACGGGAAAAAACAATTTTTTGTATTCAAACACTAAAAAAAGTAAGAAAAAATTTTTTTAGCTCAGTTTTTGTTTTGACAGTTAATTCTTTATTATGTTTACTTTCTTTTGGAAAAAAAATCGAAAATTTCAAAATTTTGTTTAACAGAAAAAAGTATGTTCAAAATTTTTTCTAACGGAAAAAAACAATTTTTTCTTTTCAAACACTAAAACAAGTAAGAAAAAAAATTTTTCGCTCAGTTTTTTTTTTGACAGTTAACTCTTTATTATGTTTACTTTCTTTTGGAAAAAAAATCAAAAATTTCCAAATTTCTTTTAACGGAAAAAAGTATGTTCAAAATTTTTTTTAATGGAAAAAAGTATGTTCAAAATTTTTTTTAACGGAAAAAAACAATTTTTTGTTTTCAAACACTACAAAAAGTAAGAAAAAAATTTTTTAGCTCAGTTTTTTTTTGACAGTTAACTCTTTATTATGTTTACTTTCTTTTGGGAAAAGAATCAAAAATTTCAAAATTTTTTTTAACGGAAAAAAGTATGTTCAACAATTTTTCTAACGGAAAAAAAATATTTTTTTTTTCAAACACTAAAAAAAGGAAGAAAAAAATTTTTTAGCTCAGCTTTTTTTTTTGACAGTTAACTCTTTATTATGTTTCCTTTCTTTTGAAAAAAAAAATCAAAAATTTCAAAATTTTTTTTAACGGAAAAAAGTATGTTCACAATTTTTTTTAACGGAAAAAAACAATTTTTTGTATTCAAACACTAAAAAAAGTAAGAAAAAAAGTGTTTAGCTCAGTTTTTTTTTGACAGTTGACTCTTTATTATGTTTACTTTCTTTTGGGAAAAAAATCAAAAATTTCAAAATTTTTTTTAACGGAAAAAAGTATGTTCACAATTTTTTTTAACGGAAAAAAACAATTTTTTGTATGCAAACACTAAAAAAAGTAAGAAAAAATTTGGTTAGCTCAGTTTTTGTTTTGACAGTTAATTCTTTATTATGTTTACTTTCTTTTGGAAAAAAAAATCAAAAATTTCAAAATTTTTTTTAACGGAAAAAAGTATGTTCAAAATTTTTTCTAACGGAAAAAAACAATTTTTTGTTTTCAAACACAAAAAAAAGTAAGAAAAAAATTTTTTAGCTCAGTTTTTTTTTTGACAGTTAACTCTTTATTATGTTTACTTTCTTTTGGAAAAAAAAATCAAAAATTTCAAAATTTTTTTTAACGGAAAAAAGTATGTTCACAATTTTTTTTAACGGAAAAAAACAATTTTTTGTTTTCAAACACTAAAAAAACTAAGAAAAAAATTTTTAGTTCAGTGTTTTTTTTGACAGTTCACTCTTTATTATGTTTACTTTCTTTTGGAAAAAAATCAAAAATTTCAAACTTTTTTTAACGGAAAAAAGTATGTTCAAAATTTTTTCTAACGGAAAAAAACAATTTTTTGTTTTCAAACACTAAAAAAAGTAAGAAAAAAATGTTTTAGCTCAGTTTTTTTTTTTTGACAGTTAACTCTTTATTATGTTTACTTTCTTTTGGAAAAAAAAATCAAAAATTTCAAAAATTTTTTTAACGGAACAAAGTATGTTCAAAATTTTTTTTAACGGAAAAAAACAATTTTTTGTTTTGAAACACTAAAAAGAGTGGGAAAAAATTTTTTTAGCTCAGTTTTTTTTTTGGCAGTTAACTCTTTATTATGTTTACTTTCTTTTGGAAAAAAAAATCAAAAATTTCAAAATTTTTTTTAACGGAAAAAAGTATGTTCACAATTTTTTTAACGGAAAAAAACAATTTTTTGTATTCAAACACTAAAACAAGTAAGAAAAAAATTGTTTAGCTCAGTTTTGTTTCTGACAGTTAACTCTTTATTATGTTTACTTTCTTTTGGGAAAAAAATCAAAAATTTCAACATTTTTTTTAATGGAAAAAAGTATGTTCAAAAATTTTTTTAACGGAAAAAAACAATTTTTTGTTTTCAAACACTAAAAAAAGTAAGAAAAAATTTTTTTAGCTCAGTTTTTGTTTTGACAGTTAACTCTTTATTATGTTTACTTTCTTTTGGAAAAAAAATCAAAAATTTCAAAATTTTTTTTAACGGAAAAAAGTATGTTCAAAATTTTTTCTAACGGAAAAAAACAATTTTTTGTTTTCAAACACTAAAACAAGTAAGAAAAAAATTTTTTCGCTCAGTTTGTTTTTGACAGTTCACTCTTTATTATGTTTACTTTCTTTTGGAAAAAAAAATCAAAAATTTCCAAATTTTTTTTAACGGAAAAAAGTATGTCGAAAATTTTTTTAACGGAAAAAAACAATTTTTTGTTTTCAAACACTAAAAAAAGTAAGAAAAAAATTTTTTCGCTCAGTTTTTTTTTGACAGTTTACTCTCTATTATGTTTACTTTCTTTTGGAAAAAAAATCAAAAATTTCAAAATTTTTTTTAACGGAAACAAGTATGTTCAAAATTTTTTTTAACGGAAAAAAACAATTTTTTGTTTTCAAACACTACAAAAAGTAAGAAAAAAATTTTTTAGCTCAGTTTTTTTTTTTGACAGTCAACTCATTATTATGCTTACCTTCTTTTGGAAAAAAAATCAAAAATTTCCAAATTTTTTTTAACGGAAAAAAGTATGTTAAAAATTTTTTTAACGGAAAAAAGTATGTTCAAAATTTTTTTTAACGGAAAAAAACAATTTTTTGTTTTCAAACACTAAAAAAAGTAAGAAAGAAATTTTTTAGCTCAGTTTTTTTTTTTTGACAGTTAACTCTTTATTATGTTTACTTTTTTTTGGGAAAAGAATCAAAAATTTCAAAATTTTTTTTAACGGAAAAAAGTATGTTCAAAATTTTTTCTAACGGAAAAAAACAATTTTTTGTTTTCAAACACTAAAAAAAGGAAGAAAAAAATTTTTTAGCTCAGCTTTTTTTTTTGACGGTTAACTCTTTATTATGTTTACTTTCTTTTGAAAAAAAAAATCAAAAATTTCAAAATTTTTTTTAACGGAAAAAAGTATGTTCACAATTTTTTTTAACGGAAAAAAACAATTTTTTGTATTCAAACACTAAAAAAAGTAACAAAAAAAGTGTTTAGCTCAGTTTTTTTTTTGACAGTTAACTCTTTATTATGTTTACTTTCTTTTGGGAAAAAAATCAAAAATTTCAAAATTTTTTTTAACGGAAAAAAGTATGTTCACAATTTTTTTTAACGGAAAAAAACAATTTTGTGTATGCAAACACTAAAAAAAGTAAGAAAAAATTTTTTTAGCTCAGTTTTTGTTTTGACAGTTAATTCTTTATTATGTTTACTTTCTTTTGGAAAAAAAATCAAAAATTTCCAAATTTTTTTTAACGGAAAAAAGTATGTTCAAAATTTTTTCTAACGGAAAAAAATAATTTTTTGTTTTCAAACACTAAAAAAAGTAAGAAAAAAATTTTTTAGCTGTTTTTTTTTTTGACAGTTAACTCTTTATTATGTTTACTTTCTTTTGGAAAAAAAAATCAAAAATTTCAAAATTTTTTTTAACGGAAAAAAGTATGTTCAAAATTTTTTTTAACGGAAAAAAGTATGTTCAAAATTTTTTTTAACCTAAAAAAACAATTTTTTGTTTTCAAACACTACAAAAAGTAAGAAAAAAATTTTTTAGCTCAGTTTTTTTTTTACAGTTAACTCTTTATTATGTTTACTTTCTTTTGGGAATAAAATCAAAAATTTCAAAATTTTTTTTAACGGAAAAAAGTATGTTCAAAATTTTTTCTAACGAAAAAAAACAATTTTTTGTTTTCAAACACAGAAAAAAGTAAGAAAAAAATTGTTTAGCTCAGTTTTTTTTTTGACAGTTAACTCTTTATTATGTTTACTTTCTTTTGGAAAAAAAATCAAAAATTTCAAAATTTTTTTTAACGGAAAAAAGTATGTTCACAATTTTTTTTAACGGAAAAAAACAATATTTTGTATTCAAACACTAAAAAAAGTAAGAAAAAATTTTTTTAGCTCAGTTTTTGTTTTGACAGTTAACTCTTTATTATGTTTACTTTCTTTTGGAAAAAAAAATCAAAAATTTCAAAATGTTTTTTAACGGAAAAAAGTAAGTTCACAATTTTTTTAACGGAAAAAAACAATTTTTTGTATTGAAACACTAAAAAAAGTAAGAAAAAAATTGTTTAGCTCAGTTTTGTTTTTGACAGTTAACTCTTTATTATGTTTACTTTCTTTTGGGAAAAAAATCAAAAATTTCAACATTTTTTTTAACGGAAAAAAGTATGTTCAAAATTTGTTTTAACGGAAAAAAACAATTTTTTGTATTCACACACTAAAAAAAGTAAGAAAAAATTTTTTTAGCTCAGTTTTTGTTTTGACAGTTAACTCTTTATTATGTTTACTTTCTTTTGGAAAAAAAATCAAAAATTTCAAAATTTTTTTTAACGGAAAAAAGTATGTTCAAAATTTTTTCTAACGGAAAAAAACAATTTTTTGTTTTCAAACACTAAAACAAGTAAGAAAAAAATTTTTTCGCTCAGTTTGTTTTTGACAGTTCACTCTTTATTATGTTTACTTTCTTTTGGAAAAAAAAATCAAAAATTTCCAAATTTTTTTTAACGGAAAAAAGTATGTCGAAAATTTTTTTAACGGAAAAAAACAATTTTTTGTTTTCAAACACTAAAAAAAGTAAGAAAAAAATTTTTTCGCTCAGTTTTTTTTTGACAGTTTACTCTCTATTATGTTTACTTTCTTTTGGAAAAAAAATCAAAAATTTCAAAATTTTTTTTAACGGAAACAAGTATGTTCAAAATTTTTTTTAACGGAAAAAAACAATTTTTTGTTTTCAAACACTAAAAAAAGTAAGAAAAAAATTTTTTAGCTGAGTTTTTTTTTTGACAGTTAACTCTTTATTATGTTTACTTTCTTTTGGAAAAAAAATCAAAAATTTCCAAATTTCTTTTAACGGAAAAAAGTATGTTCAAAATTTTTTTAACGGAAAAAAACAATGTTTTGTTTTCAAACACTAAAAAAAGTAAGAAAAAAATTTTTTAGCTCAGTTTTTTTTTTGACAGTTAACTCTTTATTATGTTTACTTTCTTTTGGAAAAAAAATCAAAAATTTCCAAATTTTTTTTAACGGAAAAAAGTATGTTCAAAATTTTTTTTAACGGAAAAAAACAATTATTTGTTTTCAAACACTAAAAAAAGTAAGAAAAAAATTTTTTAGCTCAGTTTTTTGTTTGACAGTTAACTCTTTATTATGTTTGCTTTCTTTTGGAAAAAAATCAAAAATTTCCAAATTTTTTTTAACGGAAAAAAGTATGTTCAAAATTTTTTTTAACGGAAAAAAACAATTTTTTGTTTTCAAACACTAAAAATAGTAAGAAAAAAATTTTTTACCTCAGTTTTTTTATTGACAGTTAACTCTTTATTATGTTTACTTTCTTTTGGAAAAAAAATCAAAAATTTCCAAATTTTTTTTAACGGAAAAAAGTATGTTCAAAATTTTTTTTAACGGAAAAAAAACAATTTTTTGTATTCAAACACTAAAAAAAGTAAGAAAAAAATTTTTTAGCTCAGTTTTTTTTTGACAGTTAACTCTTTATTATGTTTACTTTCTTTTGGGAAAAAAATCAAAAATTTCCAAATTTTTTTTAACGGAAAAAAGTATGCTCAAAATTTTTTTTAACGGGAAAAAACAATTTTTTGTATTCAAACACTAAAAAAAGTAAGAAAAAATTTTTTTAGCTCAGTTTTTGTTTTGACAGTTAATTCTTTATTATGTTTACTTTCTTTTGGAAAAAAAATCGAAAATTTCAAAATTTTGTTTAACAGAAAAAAGTATGTTCAAAATTTTTTCTAACGGAAAAAAACAATTTTTTCTTTTCAAACACTAAAACAAGTAAGAAAAAAAATTTTTCGCTCAGTTTTTTTTTTGACAGTTAACTCTTTATTATGTTTACTTTCTTTTGGAAAAAAAATCAAAAATTTCCAAATTTCTTTTAACGGAAAAAAGTATGTTCAAAATTTTTTTTAATGGAAAAAAGTATGTTCAAAATTTTTTTTAACGGAAAAAAACAATTTTTTGTTTTCAAACACTACAAAAAGTAAGAAAAAAATTTTTTAGCTCAGTTTTTTTTTGACAGTTAACTCTTTATTATGTTTACTTTCTTTTGGGAAAAGAATCAAAAATTTCAAAATTTTTTTTAACGGAAAAAAGTATGTTCAACAATTTTTCTAACGGAAAAAAACAATTTTTTGTTTTCAAACACTAAAAAAAGGAAGAAAAAAATTTTTTAGCTCAGCTTTTTTTTTTGACAGTTAACTCTTTATTATGTTTCCTTTCTTTTGAAAAAAAAAATCAAAAATTTCAAAATTTTTTTTAACGGAAAAAAGTATGTTCACAATTTTTTTTAACGGAAAAAAACAATTTTTTGTATTCAAACACTAAAAAAAGTAAGAAAAAAAGTGTTTAGCTCAGTTTTTTTTTGACAGTTGACTCTTTATTATGTTTACTTTCTTTTGGGAAAAAAATCAAAAATTTCAAAATTTTTTTTAACGGAAAAAAGTATGTTCACAATTTTTTTTAACGGAAAAAAACAATTTTTTGTATGCAAACACTAAAAAAAGTAAGAAAAAATTTGGTTAGCTCAGTTTTTGTTTTGACAGTTAATTCTTTATTATGTTTACTTTCTTTTGGAAAAAAAAATCAAAAATTTCAAAATTTTTTTTAACGGAAAAAAGTATGTTCAAAATTTTTTCTAACGGAAAAAAACAATTTTTTGTTTTCAAACACAAAAAAAAGTAAGAAAAAAATTTTTTAGCTCAGTTTTTTTTTTGACAGTTAACTCTTTATTATGTTTACTTTCTTTTGGAAAAAAAAATCAAAAATTTCAAAATTTTTTTTAACGGAAAAAAGTATGTTCACAATTTTTTTTAACGGAAAAAAACAATTTTTTGTTTTCAAACACTAAAAAAACTAAGAAAAAAATTTTTAGTTCAGTGTTTTTTTTGACAGTTCACTCTTTATTATGTTTACTTTCTTTTGGAAAAAAATCAAAAATTTCAAACTTTTTTTAACGGAAAAAAGTATGTTCAAAATTTTTTCTAACGGAAAAAAACAATTTTTTGTTTTCAAACACTAAAAAAAGTAAGAAAAAAATGTTTTAGCTCAGTTTTTTTTTTTTGACAGTTAACTCTTTATTATGTTTACTTTCTTTTGGAAAAAAAAATCAAAAATTTCAAAAATTTTTTTAACGGAACAAAGTATGTTCAAAATTTTTTTTAACGGAAAAAAACAATTTTTTGTTTTGAAACACTAAAAAGAGTGGGAAAAAATTTTTTTAGCTCAGTTTTTTTTTTGGCAGTTAACTCTTTATTATGTTTACTTTCTTTTGGAAAAAAAAATCAAAAATTTCAAAATTTTTTTTAACGGAAAAAAGTATGTTCACAATTTTTTTAACGGAAAAAAACAATTTTTTGTATTCAAACACTAAAACAAGTAAGAAAAAAATTGTTTAGCTCAGTTTTGTTTCTGACAGTTAACTCTTTATTATGTTTACTTTCTTTTGGGAAAAAAATCAAAAATTTCAACATTTTTTTTAATGGAAAAAAGTATGTTCAAAAATTTTTTTAACGGAAAAAAACAATTTTTTGTTTTCAAACACTAAAAAAAGTAAGAAAAAATTTTTTTAGCTCAGTTTTTGTTTTGACAGTTAACTCTTTATTATGTTTACTTTCTTTTGGAAAAAAAATCAAAAATTTCAAAATTTTTTTTAACGGAAAAAAGTATGTTCAAAATTTTTTCTAACGGAAAAAAACAATTTTTTGTTTTCAAACACTAAAACAAGTAAGAAAAAAATTTTTTCGCTCAGTTTGTTTTTGACAGTTCACTCTTTATTATGTTTACTTTCTTTTGGAAAAAAAAATCAAAAATTTCCAAATTTTTTTTAACGGAAAAAAGTATGTCGAAAATTTTTTTAACGGAAAAAAACAATTTTTTGTTTTCAAACACTAAAAAAAGTAAGAAAAAAATTTTTTCGCTCAGTTTTTTTTTGACAGTTTACTCTCTATTATGTTTACTTTCTTTTGGAAAAAAAATCAAAAATTTCAAAATTTTTTTTAACGGAAACAAGTATGTTCAAAATTTTTTTTAACGGAAAAAAACAATTTTTTGTTTTCAAACACTACAAAAAGTAAGAAAAAAATTTTTTAGCTCAGTTTTTTTTTTTGACAGTCAACTCATTATTATGCTTACCTTCTTTTGGAAAAAAAATCAAAAATTTCCAAATTTTTTTTAACGGAAAAAAGTATGTTAAAAATTTTTTTAACGGAAAAAAGTATGTTCAAAATTTTTTTTAACGGAAAAAAACAATTTTTTGTTTTCAAACACTAAAAAAAGTAAGAAAGAAATTTTTTAGCTCAGTTTTTTTTTTTTGACAGTTAACTCTTTATTATGTTTACTTTTTTTTGGGAAAAGAATCAAAAATTTCAAAATTTTTTTTAACGGAAAAAAGTATGTTCAAAATTTTTTCTAACGGAAAAAAACAATTTTTTGTTTTCAAACACTAAAAAAAGGAAGAAAAAAATTTTTTAGCTCAGCTTTTTTTTTTGACGGTTAACTCTTTATTATGTTTACTTTCTTTTGAAAAAAAAAATCAAAAATTTCAAAATTTTTTTTAACGGAAAAAAGTATGTTCACAATTTTTTTTAACGGAAAAAAACAATTTTTTGTATTCAAACACTAAAAAAAGTAACAAAAAAAGTGTTTAGCTCAGTTTTTTTTTTGACAGTTAACTCTTTATTATGTTTACTTTCTTTTGGGAAAAAAATCAAAAATTTCAAAATTTTTTTTAACGGAAAAAAGTATGTTCACAATTTTTTTTAACGGAAAAAAACAATTTTGTGTATGCAAACACTAAAAAAAGTAAGAAAAAATTTTTTTAGCTCAGTTTTTGTTTTGACAGTTAATTCTTTATTATGTTTACTTTCTTTTGGAAAAAAAATCAAAAATTTCCAAATTTTTTTTAACGGAAAAAAGTATGTTCAAAATTTTTTCTAACGGAAAAAAATAATTTTTTGTTTTCAAACACTAAAAAAAGTAAGAAAAAAATTTTTTAGCTGTTTTTTTTTTTGACAGTTAACTCTTTATTATGTTTACTTTCTTTTGGAAAAAAAAATCAAAAATTTCAAAATTTTTTTTAACGGAAAAAAGTATGTTCAAAATTTTTTTTAACGGAAAAAAGTATGTTCAAAATTTTTTTTAACCTAAAAAAACAATTTTTTGTTTTCAAACACTACAAAAAGTAAGAAAAAAATTTTTTAGCTCAGTTTTTTTTTTACAGTTAACTCTTTATTATGTTTACTTTCTTTTGGGAATAAAATCAAAAATTTCAAAATTTTTTTTAACGGAAAAAAGTATGTTCAAAATTTTTTCTAACGAAAAAAAACAATTTTTTGTTTTCAAACACAGAAAAAAGTAAGAAAAAAATTGTTTAGCTCAGTTTTTTTTTTGACAGTTAACTCTTTATTATGTTTACTTTCTTTTGGAAAAAAAATCAAAAATTTCAAAATTTTTTTTAACGGAAAAAAGTATGTTCACAATTTTTTTTAACGGAAAAACACAATATTTTGTATTCAAACACTAAAAAAAGTAAGAAAAAATTTTTTTAGCTCATTTTTTGTTTTGACAGTTAACTCTTTATTATGTTTACTTTCTTTTGGAAAAAAAAATCAAAAATTTCAAAATGTTTTTTAACGGAAAAAAGTAAGTTCACAATTTTTTTAACGGAAAAAAACAATTTTTTGTATTGAAACACTAAAAAAAGTAAGAAAAAAATTGTTTAGCTCAGTTTTGTTTTTGACAGTTAACTCTTTATTATGTTTACTTTCTTTTGGGAAAAAAATCAAAAATTTCAACATTTTTTTTAACGGAAAAAAGTATGTTCAAAATTTGTTTTAACGGAAAAAAACAATTTTTTGTATTCACACACTAAAAAAAGTAAGAAAAAATTTTTTTAGCTCAGTTTTTGTTTTGACAGTTAACTCTTTATTATGTTTACTTTCTTTTGGAAAAAAAATCAAAAATTTCAAAATTTTTTTTAACGGAAAAAAGTATGTTCAAAATTTTTTCTAACGGAAAAAAACAATTTTTTGTTTTCAAACACTAAAACAAGTAAGAAAAAAATTTTTTCGCTCAGTTTGTTTTTGACAGTTCACTCTTTATTATGTTTACTTTCTTTTGGAAAAAAAAATCAAAAATTTCCAAATTTTTTTTAACGGAAAAAAGTATGTCGAAAATTTTTTTAACGGAAAAAAACAATTTTTTGTTTTCAAACACTAAAAAAAGTAAGAAAAAAATTTTTTCGCTCAGTTTTTTTTTGACAGTTTACTCTCTATTATGTTTACTTTCTTTTGGAAAAAAAATCAAAAATTTCAAAATTTTTTTTAACGGAAACAAGTATGTTCAAAATTTTTTTTAACGGAAAAAAACAATTTTTTGTTTTCAAACACTACAAAAAGTAAGAAAAAAATTTTTTAGCTCAGTTTTTTTTTTTGACAGTCAACTCATTATTATGCTTACTTTCTTTTGGAAAAAAAATCAAAAATTTCCAAATTTTTTTTAACGGAAAAAAGTATGTTAAAAATTTTTTTAACGGAAAAAAGTATGTTCAAAATTTTTTTTAACGGAAAAAAACAATTTTTTGTTTTCAAACACTAAAAAAAGTAAGAAAGAAATTTTTTAGCTCAGTTTTTTTTTTTTGACAGTTAACTCTTTATTATGTTTACTTTTTTTTGGGAAAAGAATCAAAAATTTCAAAATTTTTTTTAACGGAAAAAAGTATGTTCAAAATTTTTTCTAACGGAAAAAAACAATTTTTTGTTTTCAAACACTAAAAAAAGGAAGAAAAAAATTTTTTAGCTCAGCTTTTTTTTTTGACAGTTAACTCTTTATTATGTTTACTTTCTTTTGAAAAAAAAAATCAAAAATTTCAAAATTTTTTTTAACGGAAAAAAGTATGTTCACAATTTTTTTTAACGGAAAAAAACAATTTTTTGTATTCAAACACTAAAAAAAGTAACAAAAAAAGTGTTTAGCTCAGTTTTTTTTTTGACAGTTAACTCTTTATTATGTTTACTTTCTTTTGGGAAAAAAATCAAAAATTTCAAAATTTTTTTTAACGGAAAAAAGTATGTTCACAATTTTTTTTAACGGAAAAAAACAATTTTGTGTATGCAAACACTAAAAAAAGTAAGAAAAAATTTTTTTAGCTCAGTTTTTGTTTTGACAGTTAATTCTTTATTATGTTTACTTTCTTTTGGAAAAAAAATCAAAAATTTCCAAATTTTTTTTAACGGAAAAAAGTATGTTCAAAATTTTTTCTAACGGAAAAAAACAATTTTTTGTTTTCAAACACTAAAAAAAGTAAGAAAAAAATTTTTTAGCTGTTTTTTTTTTTTACAGTTAACTCTTTATTATGTTTACTTTCTTTTGGAAAAAAAAATCAAAAATTTCAAAATTTTTTTTAACGGAAAAAAGTATGTTCAAAATTTTTTTTAACGGAAAAAAGTATGTTCAAAATTTTTTTTAACCTAAAAAAACAATTTTTTGTTTTCAAACACTACAAAAAGTAAGAAAAAAATTTTTTATCTCAGTTTTTTTTTTTACAGTTAACTCTTTATTATGTTTACTTTCTTTTGGGAATAAAATCAAAAATTTCAAAATTTTTTTTAACGGAAAAAAGTATGTTCAAAATTTTTTCTAACGAAAAAAAACAATTTTTTGTTTTCAAACACAGAAAAAAGTAAGAAAAAAATTGTTTAGCTCAGTTTTTTTTTTGACAGTTAACTCTTTATTATGTTTACTTTCTTTTGGAAAAAAAATCAAAAATTTCAAAATTTTTTTTAACGGAAAAAAGTATGTTCACAATTTTTTTTAACGGAAAAAAACAATATTTTGTATTCAAACACTAAAAAAAGTAAGAAAAAATTTTTTTAGCTCAGTTTTTGTTTTGACAGTTAACTCTCTATTATGTTTACTTTCTTTTGGAAAAAAAAACAAAAATTTCAAAATGTTTTTTAACGGAAAAAAGTAAGTTCACAATTTTTTTAACGGAAAAAAACAATTTTTTGTATTGAAACACTAAAAAAAGTAAGAAAAAAATTGTTTAGCTCAGTTTTGTTTTTGACAGTTAACTCTTTATTATGTTTACTTTCTTTTGGGAAAAAAATCAAAAATTTCAACATTTTTTTTAACGGAAAAAAGTATGTTCAAAATTTGTTTTAACGGAAAAAAACAATTTTTTGTATTCACACACTAAAAAAAGTAAGAAAAATTTTTTTTAGCTCAGTTTTTGTTTTGACAGTTAACTCTTTATTATGTTTACTTTCTTTTGGAAAAAAAATCAAAAATTTCAAAATTTTTGTTAACGGAAAAAAGTATGTTCAAAATTTTTTCTAACGGAAAAAAACAATTTTTTGTTTTCAAACACTAAAACAAGTAAGAAAAAAATTTTTTCGCTCAGTTTGTTTTTGACAGTTAACTCTTTATTATGTTTACTTTCTTTTGGAAAAAAAATCAAAAATTTCCAAATTTTTTTTAACGGAAAAAAGTATGTTGAAAATTGTTTTTAACGGAAAAAAACAATTTTTGTTTTCAAACACTAAAAAAAGTAAGAAAAAAATTTTTTCGCTCAGTTTTTTTTTTTGACAGTTAACTCTTTATTATGTTTACTTTCTTTTGGAAAAAAAATCAAAAATTTCCAAATTTTTTTTAACGGAAAAAAGTATGTCGAAAATTTTTTTTAACGGAAAAAAACAATTTTTTGTTTTCAAACACTAAAAAAAGTAAGAAAAAAATTTTTTCGCTCAGTTTTTTTTTTGACAGTTAACTCTCTATTATGTTTACTTTCTTTTGGAAAAAAAATCAAAAATTTCCAAATTTTTTTTAACGGAAAAAAGTATGTTAAAAATTTTTTTAACGGAAAAAAGTATGTTCAAAATTTTTTTTAACGGAAAAAAACAATTTTTTGTTTACAACCACTAAAAAAAGCAAGAAAAAAATTTTTTAGCTCAGTTTTTTTTTTGACAGTTAACTCTTTATTATGTTTACTTTCTTTTGGAAAAAAAAATCAAAAATTTCAAAATTTTTTTTAGCGGAAAAAAGTATGTTCAAAATTTGTTTTAACGGAAAAAAACAATTTTTTGTTTTCAAACACTAAAAAAAGTAAGAAAAAAATTTTTTCGCTCAGTTTTTTTTTGACAGTTAACTCTTTATTATGTATACTTTCTTTTGGAGAAAAAATCAAAAATTTCAAAATTTTTTTTAACGGAAAAAAGTATGTTCAAAATTTTTTTTAACGGAAAAAAACAATATTTTGTATTCAAACACTAAAAAAAGTAAGAAAAAATTTTTTTAGCTCAGTTTTTGTTTTGACAGTTAACTCTTTATTATGTTTACTTTCTTTTGGAAAAAAAATCAAAAATTTCAAAATTTTTTTTAACGGAAAAAAGTATGTTCAAAATTTTTTCTAACGGAAAAAAACAATTTTTTGTTTTCAAACACTAAAACAAGTAAGAAAACAATCTTTTCGCTTAGTTTGTTTTTGACAGTTAACTCTTTATTATGTTTACTTTCTTTTGGGAAAAAAATCAAAAATTTCAAAATTTTTTTTAACGGAAAAAAGTATGTTCAAAATTTTTTTTAACGGAAAAAAACAATATTTTGTATTCAAACACTAAAAAAAGTAAGAAAAAATTTTTTTAGAACAGTTTTTGTTTTGACAGTTAACTCTTTATTATGTTTACTTTCTTTTGGAAGAAAAATCAAAAATTTCAAAATTTTTTTTAACGGAAAAAAGTATGTTCAAAATTTTTTCTAACGGAAAAAAACAATTTTTTTTTTCAAACACTAAAACAAGTAAGAAAAAAAATTTTTCGCTCAGTTTTTTTTTTGACAGTTAACTCTTTATTATGTTTACTTTCTTTTGGAAAAAAAATCAAAAATTTCCAAATTTTTTTAACGGAAAAAAGTATGTTCAAAATTTTTTTTAACGGAAAAAAACAATTTTTTGTTTTCAAACACTAAAAAAAGTAAGAAACAATTTTTTTCGCTCAGTTTGTTTTTGACAGTTAACTCTTTATTATGTTTACTTTCTTTTGGAAAAAAAATCAAAAATTTCAAAATTTTTTTTAACGGAAAAAGTATGTTCAAAATTTTTTTTAACGGAAAAAAACAATTTTTTGTATTCAAACACTAAAAAAAGTAAGAAAAAAATTTGTTAGCTCAGTTTCTTTTTTGACAGTTAACTCTTTATTATGTTTACTTTTTTTTTGGAAAAAAATCAAAAATTTGAAAATTTTTTTTAACGGAAAAAAGTATGTTCAAACTTTTTTCTAACGGAAAAAAACAATTTTTTGTTTTCAAACACTAAAAAAAGTAAGAAACAAATTTTTAAGCTCAGCGTTTTTTTTGACAGTTCACTCTTTATTATGTTTACTTTCTTTTGGAAAAAAAATCAAAAATTTCAAAATTTTTTTTAACGGAATGTTCAAAATTTTTTCTAAAGGAAAAAAACAATTTTTTTTTTGCAAACACTAAAAAAAGTAAGAAAAAAATTTTTTAGCTCAGTTTTTTTTTTTACAGTTAACAGTTAAGTAAGTTCAAAATTTTTTTTAACGGAAAAAAACAATTTTTTGTATTCAAACACTAAAAAAAGTAAGAAAAAATTTTTTTAGCTCAGTTTTTGTTTTGACAGTTAATTCTTTATTATGTTTACTTTCTTTTGGAAAAAAAATCAAAAATTTCAAAAATTTTTTTAACGGAAAAAAGTATGTTCACAATTTTTTTTAACGGAAAAAAACAATTTTTTGTATTCAAATACTAAAAAAAGTAAGAAAAAAATTGTTTAGCTCAGTTTTTTTTTTGACAGTTAACTCTTTATTATGTTTACTTTCTTTTGGGAAAAAAAATCAAAAATTTCAAAATTTTTTTTAACGGAAAAAAGTATGTTCAAAATTTTTTTTAACGGAAAAAACAATTTTTTGTATTCAAACACTAAAAAAAGTAAGAAAAATTTTTTTTAGCTCAGTTTTTGTTTTGACAGTTAATTCTTTATTATGTTTACTTTCTTTTGGAAAAAAAATCAAAAATTTCAACATTTTTTTGAACGGAAAAAGTATGTTCAAAATTTTTTCTAACGGAAAAAAACAATTTTTTGTTTTCAAACACTAAAACAAGTAAGAAAAAAATTTTTTCGCTCAGTTTTGTTTTTTTACGGTTAACTCTTTATTATGTTTACTTTCTTTTGGAAAAAAAATCAAAAATTTCCAAATTTTTTTTAACGGAAAAAAGTATGTTGAAAATTGTTTTTAACGGAAAAAAACAATTTTTTGTTTTCAAACACTACAAAAAGTAAGAAAAAAATTTGTTAGCTAATTTTTTTTTTTTTGACAGTTAACTCTTTATTATGTTTACTTTCTTTTGGAAAAAAAATCAAAAATTTCCAAATTTTTTTTAACGGAAAAAAGTATGTTGAAAATTGTTTTTAACGGAAAAAAAACAATTTTTTGTTTTCAAACACTACAAAAAGTAAGAAAAAAATTTTTTCGCTCAGTTTTTTTTTTGACAGTTAACTCTTTATTATGTTTACTTTCTTTTGGGAAAAAAGTCAAAAATTTCAAAATTTTTTTTAACGGAAAAAAGTATGTTCAAAATTTTTTTTAACGGAAAAAAACCATTTTTTGTTTTCAAACACTACAAAAAGTAAGAAAAAAATTTGTTAGCTAATTTTTTTTTTTTTGACAGTTAACTCTTTATTATGTTTACTTTCTTTTGGAAAAAAAATCAAAAATTTCCAAATTTTTTTTAACGGAAAAAAGTATGTTCAAAATTTTTTTTAACGGAAAAAAAACAATTTTTTGTTTTCAAACACTAAAAAAAGTAAGAAAAAAATTTTTTCGCTCAGTTTTTGTTTTGACAGTTAATTCTTTATTATGTTTACTTTCTTTTGGGAAAAAAATCAAAAATTTCGAAATTTTTTTTAACGGAAAAAAGTATGTTCAAAATTTTTTCTAACGGAAAAAAACAATTTTTTGTTTTCAAACACTAAAACAAGAAAGAAAAAAAAATTTTTCGCTCAGTTTTTTTTTTGACAGTTAACTCTTTATTATGTTTACTTTCTTTTGGGAAAAAAATCAAAAATTTCAAAATTTTTTTTAACGGAAAAAAGTATGTTCAAAATTTTTTTTAACGGAAAAAAAAAATTATTTGTATGCAAACACTAAAAAAACTAAGAAAAAATTTTTTTAGCTCAGTTTTTGTTTTGACAGTTAATTCTTTATTATGTTTACTTTCTTTTGGAAAAAAAAATCAAAAATTTCAAAATTTTTTTTAACGGAAAAAAGTATGTTCAAAATTTTTTCTAACGGAAAAAAACAATTTTTTGTTTTCAAACACTAAAACAAGTAAGAAAAAAATTTTTTCGCTCAGTTTGTTTTTGACAGTTAACTCTTTATTATGTTTACTTTCTTTTGGAAAAAAAATCAAAAATTTCCAAATTTTTTTTAACGGAAAAAAGTATGTTGAAAATTGTTTTTAACGGAAAAAAACAATTTTTGTTTTCAAACACTAAAAAAAGTAAGAAAAAAATTTTTTCGCTCAGTTTTTTTTTTTGACAGTTAACTCTTTATTATGTTTACTTTCTTTTGGAAAAAAAATCAAAAATTTCCAAATTTTTTTTAACGGAAAAAAGTATGTTCAAAATTTTTTTTAACGGAAAAAAACAATGTTTTGTTTTCAAACACTACAAAAAGTAAGAAAAAAATTTTTTAGCTCATTTTTTTTTTTTTACAGTTAACTCTTTATTATGTTTACTTTCTTTTGGAAAAAAAATCAAAAATTTCCTTTTTTTTTTTTAACGGAAAAAAGTATGTTCAAAATTTTTTTTAACGGAAAAAAATATGTTCAAAATTTTTTTTAACGGAAAAAAACAATTTTTTGTTTTCAAACACTAAAAAAAGTAAGAAAAAATTTTTTTAGCTCAGTTTTTTTTTTGAGAGTTAACTCTTTATTATGTTTACTTTCTTTTGGAAAAAAAATCAAAAATTTCAAAATTTTTTTTAACGGAAAAAAGTATGTTCAAAATTTTTTCTAACGGAAAAAAACAATTTTTTGTTTTCAAACACTAAAACAAGTAAGAAAAAAATTTTTTAGCTCAGTTTTTGTTTTGACAGTTAATTCTTTATTATGTTTACTTTCTTTTGGAAAAAAAATCAAAAATTTCAAAATTTTTTTTAACGGAAAAAAGTATGTTCAAAATTTTTTCTAACGGAAAAAAACAATTTTTTGTTTTCAAACACTAAAACAAGTAAGAAAAAAATTTTTTCGCTCAGTTTGTTTTTGACAGTTAACTCTTTATTATGTTTACTTTCTTTTGGAAAAAAAGTCAAAAATTTTCAAATTTTTTTTAACGGAAAAAAGTATGTTGAAAATTGTTTTTAACGGAAAAAAAACAATTTTTGTTTTCAAACACTAAAAAAAGTAAGAAAAAAATTTTTTCGCTCAGTTTTTTTTTTGACAGTTAACTCTTTATTATGTTTACTTTCTTTTGGAAAAAAAATCAAAAATTTCAAAATTTTTTTTAACGGAAAAAAGTATGTTCAAAATTTTTTCTAACGGAAAAAACCAATTTTTTGTTTTCAAAAACTAAAAAAAGTAAGAAAAAAATTTTTTAGCTCAGTTTTTTTTTTGACAGTTAACTCTTTATTATGTTTACTTTCTTTTGGAAAAAAAATCTAAAATTTCAACATTTTTTTTAACGGAAAAAAGTATGTTCAAAATTTTTTTTAACGGAAAAAACAATTTTCTGTTTTCAAACACTAAACAAAGTAAGAAAAAAATTTTTTAGCTCAGTTTTTTTTTGACAGTTAACTCTTTATTATGTTTACTTTCTTTTGGAAAAAAAATCAAAAATTTCAATATTTTTTTTAACGGAAAAAAGTATGTTCAAAATTTTGTTTAACGGAAAAAAACAATTTTTTGTATTCAAACACTAAAAAAAGTAAGAAAAAAATTTGTTAGCTCAGTTTCTTTTTTGACAGTTAACTCTTTATTATGTTTACTTTTTTTTTGGAAAAAAATCAAAAATTTGAAAATTTTTTTTAACGGAAAAAAGTATGTTCAAAATTTTTTCTAACGGAAAAAAACAATTTTTTGTTTTCAAACACTAAAAAAAGTAAGAAAAAAATTTTTTAGCTCAGTGTTTTTTTTGACAGTTCACTCTTTATTATGTTTACTTTCTTTTGGAAAAAAATCAAAAATTTCAAAATTTTTTTTAACGGAAAAAAGTATGTTCAAAATTTTTTCTAACGGAAAAAAACAATTTTTTGTTTTCAAACACTAAAAAAAGTAAGAAAAAAATTTTTTAGCTCAGTTTTTTTTTTACAGTTAACTCTATATTATGTTTACTTTCTTTTGGAAAAAAAGTCAAAAATTTCAAAAATTTTTTTAACGGAACAAAGTTCAAAATTTTTTTTAACGGAAAAAAACAATTTTTTGTTTTGAAACACTAAAAAAAGGGGAAAAAAAATTTTTTAGCTCAGTTTTTTTTTGGCAGTTAACTTTTTATTATGTTTACTTTCTTTTGGAAAAAAAATCAAAAATTTCAAAAAATTTTTTAACGGAAAAAAGTATGTTCACAATTTTTTTTAACGGAAAAAAACAATTTTTTGTATTCAAACACTAAAAAAAGTAAGAAAAAAATTGTTTAGCTCAGTTTTTTTTGACAGTTAACTCTTTATTATGTTTACTTTCTTTTGGGAAAAAAATCAAAAATTTCAAAATTTTTTTTAACGGAAAAAAGTATGTTCAAAATTTTTTTTAACGGAAAAAAAAAATTATTTGTATGCAAACACTAAAAAAACTAAGAAAAAATTTTTTTAGCTCAGTTTTTGTTTTGACAGTTAATTCTTTATTATGTTTACTTTCTTTTGGAAAAAAAATCAAAAATTTCAAAATTTTTTTTAACGGAAAAAAGTATGTTCAAAATTTTTTTTAACGGAAAAAAACAATTTTTTGTTTTCAAACACTACAAAAAGTAAGAAAAAAATTTTTTAGCTCATTTTTTTTTTTTTACAGTTAACTCTTTATTATGTTTACTTTCTTTTGGGAAAAAAATCAAAAATTTCCTTTTTTTTTTTTAACGGAAAAAAGTATGTTCAAAATTTTTTTTAACGGAAAAAAATATGTTCAAAATTTGTTTTAACGGAAAAAAACAATTTTTTGTTTTCAAACACTAAAAAAAGTAAGAAAAAAATTTTTTAGCTCAGTTTTTTTTTTGACAGTTAACTCTTTATTATGTTTACTTTCTTTTGGAAAAAAAATCAAAAATTTCAAAATTTTTTTTAACGGAAAAAAGTATGTTCAAAATTTTTTCTAACGGAAAAAAACAATTTTTTGTTTTCAAACACTAAAACAAGTAAGAAAAAAATTTTTTAGCTCAGTTTTTGTTTTGACAGTTAATTCTTTATTATGTTTACTTTCTTTTGGAAAAAAAAATCAAAAATTTCAAAATTTTTTTTAACGGAAAAAAGTATGTTCAAAATTTTTTCTAACGGAAAAAAACAATTTTTTGTTTTCAAACACTAAAACAAGTAAGAAAAAAATTTTTTCGCTCAGTTTGTTTTTGACAGTTAACTCTTTATTATGTTTACTTTCTTTTGGAAAAAAAATCAAAAATTTTCAAATTTTTTTTAACGGAAAAAAGCATGGTGAAAATTGTTTTTAACGGAAAAAAAACAATTTTTGTTTTCAAACACTAAAAAAAGTAAGAAAAAAATTTTTTCGCTCAGTTTTTTTTTTGACAGTTAACTCTTTATTATGTTTACTTTCTTTTGGAAAAAAAATCAAAAATTTCAAAATTTTTTTTAACGGAAAAAAGTATGTTCAAAATTTTTTTTAACGGAAAAAAACAATTTTTTGTTTTCAAACACTACAAAAAGTAAGAAAAAAATTTTTTAGCTCATTTTGTTTTTTTTTACAGTTAACTCTTTATTATGTTTACTTTCTTTTGGAAAAAAAATCAAAAATTTCCTTTTTTTTTTTTAACGGAAAAAAGTATGTTCAAAATTTTTTTTAACGGAAAAAAATATGTTCAACATTTTTTTTAACGGAAAAAAACAATTTTTTGTTTTCAAACACTAAAAAAAGTAAGAAAAAATTTTTTTAGCTCAGTTTTTTTTTTTTACAGTTAACTCTTTATTATGTTTACTTTCTTTTGGAAAAAAAATCAAAAATTTCAAAATTTTTTTTAACGGAAAAAGGTATGTTCAAAATTTTTTCTAACGGAAAAAACCAATTTTTTGTTTTCAAAAACTAAAAAAAGTAAGAAAAAAATTTTTTAGCTCAGTTTTTTTTTGACAGTTAACTCTTTATTATGTTTACTTTCTTTTGGAAAAAAAATCTAAAATTTCAACATTTTTTTTAACGGAAAAAAGTATGTTCAAAATTTTTTTTAACGGAAAAAAACAATTTTTTGTTTTCAAACACTAAACAAAGTAAGAAAAAAATTTTTTAGCTCAGTTTTTTTTTGACAGTTAACTCTTTATTATGTTTACTTTCTTTTGGAAAAAAAATCAAAAATTTCAATATTTTTTTTAACGGAAAAAAGTATGTTCAAAATTTTGTTTAACGGAAAAAACAATTTTTTGTATTCAAACACTAAAAAAAGTAAGAAAAAAATTTGTTAGCTCAGTTTCTTTTTTGACAGTTAACTCTTTATTATGTTTACTTTTTTTTTGGAAAAAAATCAAAAATTTGAAAATTTTTTTTAACGGAAAAAAGTATGTTCAAAATTTTTTCTAACGGAAAAAAACAATTTTTTGTTTTCAAACACTAAAAAAGTAAGAAAAAAATTTTTTAGCTCAGTGTTTTTTTTGACAGTTCACTCTTTATTATGTTTACTTCCTTTTGGAAAAAATCAAAAATTTCAAAATTTTTTTTAACGGAAAAAAGTATGTTCAAAATTTTTTCTAACGGAAAAAAACAATTTTTTGTTTTCAAACACTAAAAAAAGTAAGAAAAAAATTTTTTAGCTCAGTTTTTTTTTTACAGTTAACTCTTTATTATGTTTACTTTCTTTTGGAAAAAAAATCAAAAATTTCAAAAATTTTTTTAACGGAACAAAGTTCAAAATTTTTTTTAACGGAAAAAAACAATTTTTTGTTTTGAAACACTAAAAAAAGGGGGAAAAAAATTTTTTAGCTCAGTTTTTTTTTGGCAGTTAACTTTTTATTATGTTTACTTTCTTTTGGAAAAAAAATCAAAAATTTCAAAAAATTTTTTAACGGAAAAAAGTATGTTCACAAATTTTTTTAACGGAAAAAAACAATTATTTGTATGCAAACACTAAAAAAACTAAGAAAAAATTTGTTTAGCTCAGTTTTTGTTTTGACAGTGAATTCTTTATTATGTTTACTTTCTTTTGGGAAAAAAATCAAAAATTTCAAAATTTTTTTTAACGGAAAAAAGTATGTTCAAAATTTTTTCTAACGGAAAAAAACCATTTTTTGTTTTCAAACACTAAAAAAAGTAAGAAAAAAATTTTTTCGCTCAGTTTTTTTTTTGACAGTTAACTCTTTATTATGTTTACTTTCTTTTGGAAAAAAAATCAAAAATTTCCAAATTTTTTTTAACGGAAAAAAGTAAGTTCAAAATTTTTTTTAACGGAAAAAAGTATGTTCACAATTTTTTTTAACCTAAAAAAACAATTTTTTGTTTTCAAACACTACAAAAAGTAAGAAAAAAATTTTTTAGCTGTTTTTTTTTTTGCAGTTAACTCTTTATTATGTTTACTTTCTTTTGGGAAAAAAATCAAAAATTTCAAATTTTTTTTTAACGGAAAAAAGTATGTTCAAAATTTTTTCTAACGGAAAAAAACAATTTTTTGTTTTCAAACACTAAAACAAGTAAGAAAAAAAATTTTTCGCTCAGTTTTTTTTTTTTTACAGTTAACTCTTTATTATGTTTACTTTCTTTTGGGAAAAAAATCAAAAATTTCAAAATTTTTTTTAACGGAAAAAAGTATGTTCAAAATTTTTTTTTTAACGGAAAAAAGTATGTTCAAACTTTTTTCTAACGGAAAAAAACAATTTTTTGTTTTCAAACACTAATAAAAGTAAGAAAAAAATTTTTTAGCTCAGTGTTTTTTTTTACAGTTCTCTCTTTATTATGTTTACTTTCTTTTGGAATGAAAATCAAAAATTTCAAAATTTTTTTTAACGGAAAAAAGTATGTTCAAAATTTTTTCTAACTGAAAAAAACAATTTTTTGTTTTCAAACACTAAAAAAAGTAAGAAAAAAATTTTTTAGCTCAGTTTTTTTTTTGACAGTTAACTCTTTATTATGGTTACTTTCTTTTGGAAAAAAAATCAAAAATTTCAAAAATTTTTTTAACGGAACAAAGTATGTTCAAAATTTTTTTTAACGGAAAAAAACAATTTTTTGTTTTCAAACACTAAAAAAAGTAAGAAAAAAATTTTTTAGCTCAGTTTTTTTTTTTTGACAGTTAACTCTTTATTATGTTTACTTTCTTTTGGAAAAAAATCAAAAATTTCAAAATTTTTTTAACGGAAAAAAGTATGTTCACAATTTTTTTTAACGGAAAAAAACAATTTTTTGTATTCAAACACTAAAAAAAGTAAGAAAAAAATTGTTTAGCTCAGTTTTTTTTTGACAGTTAACTCTTTTTTATGTTTACGTTCTTTTGGGAAAAAAATGAAAAATTTCAAAATTTTTTTAACGGAAAAAAGTATGTTCAAAATTTTTTTTAACGGAAAAAAACAATTTTTTGTTTTCAAACACTAAAAAAAGTAAGAAAAAAATTTTTAGCTCAGTTTTTTTTTTGACAGTTAACTAAAGAGTTAAATAAAGATTATGTTTACTTTCTTTTGGGAAAAAAATCAAAAATTTCAAAATTTTTTTTAACGGAAAAAAGTATGTTCAAAATTTTTTTTAACGGAAAAAAATATGTTCAAAATTTTTTCTAACGGAAAAAAACAATTTTTTGTTTTCAAACACTAAAAAAAGTAAGAAAAAAATTTTTTCGCTCAGTTTGTTTTTGACAGTTAACTCTTTATTATGTTTACTTTCTTTTGGAAAAAAAATCAAAAATTTCAAAATTTTTTTTAACGGAAAAAAGTATGTTCAAAATTTTTTCTAACGGAAAAAAACAATTTTTTGTTTTCAAACACTAAAAAAAGTAAGAAAAAAATTTTTTAGCTGTTTTTTTTTTTTACAGTTAACTCTTTATTATGTTTACTTTCTTTTGGAAAAAAAAATCAAAAATTTCAAAATTTTTTTTAACGGAAAAAAGTATGTTCAAAATTTTTTTTAACGGAAAAAAGTATGTTCAAAATTTTTTTTAACCTAAAAAAACAATTTTTTGTTTTCAAACACTACAAAAAGTAAGAAAAAAATTTTTTAGCTCAGTTTTTTTTTTTACAGTTAACTCTTTATTATGTTTACTTTCTTTTGGGAATAAAATCAAAAATTTCAAAATTTTTTTTAACGGAAAAAAGTATGTTCAAAATTTTTTCTAACGAAAAAAAACAATTTTTTGTTTTCAAACACAGAAAAAAGTAAGAAAAAAATTGTTTAGCTCAGTTTTTTTTTTGACAGTTAACTCTTTATTATGTTTACTTTCTTTTGGAAAAAAAATCAAAAATTTCAAAATTTTTTTTAACGGAAAAAAGTATGTTCACAATTTTTTTTAACGGAAAAAAACAATATTTTGTATTCAAACACTAAAAAAAGTAAGAAAAAATTTTTTTAGCTCAGTTTTTGTTTTGACAGTTAACTCTTTATTATGTTTACTTTCTTTTGGAAAAAAAAACAAAAATTTCAAAATGTTTTTTAACGGAAAAAAGTAAGTTCACAATTTTTTTAACGGAAAAAAACAATTTTTTGTATTGAAACACTAAAAAAAGTAAGAAAAAAATTGTTTAGCTCAGTTTTGTTTTTGACAGTTAACTCTTTATTATGTTTACTTTCTTTTGGGAAAAAAATCAAAAATTTCAACATTTTTTTTAACGGAAAAAAGTATGTTCAAAATTTGTTTTAACGGAAAAAAACAATTTTTTGTATTCACACACTAAAAAAAGTAAGAAAAATTTTTTTTAGCTCAGTTTTTGTTTTGACAGTTAACTCTTTATTATGTTTACTTTCTTTTGGAAAAAAAATCAAAAATTTCAAAATTTTTGTTAACGGAAAAAAGTATGTTCAAAATTTTTTCTAACGGAAAAAAACAATTTTTTGTTTTCAAACACTAAAACAAGTAAGAAAAAAATTTTTTCGCTCAGTTTGTTTTTGACAGTTAACTCTTTATTATGTTTACTTTCTTTTGGAAAAAAAATCAAAAATTTCCAAATTTTTTTTAACGGAAAAAAGTATGTTGAAAATTGTTTTTAACGGAAAAAAACAATTTTTGTTTTCAAACACTAAAAAAAGTAAGAAAAAAATTTTTTCGCTCAGTTTTTTTTTTTGACAGTTAACTCTTTATTATGTTTACTTTCTTTTGGAAAAAAAATCAAAAATTTCCAAATTTTTTTTAACGGAAAAAAGTATGTCGAAAATTTTTTTTAACGGAAAAAAACAATTTTTTGTTTTCAAACACTAAAAAAAGTAAGAAAAAAATTTTTTCGCTCAGTTTTTTTTTTGACAGTTAACTCTCTATTATGTTTACTTTCTTTTGGAAAAAAAATCAAAAATTTCCAAATTTTTTTTAACGGAAAAAAGTATGTTAAAAATTTTTTTAACGGAAAAAAGTATGTTCAAAATTTTTTTTAACGGAAAAAAACAATTTTTTGTTTACAACCACTAAAAAAAGCAAGAAAAAAATTTTTTAGCTCAGTTTTTTTTTTGACAGTTAACTCTTTATTATGTTTACTTTCTTTTGGAAAAAAAAATCAAAAATTTCAAAATTTTTTTTAGCGGAAAAAAGTATGTTCAAAATTTGTTTTAACGGAAAAAAACAATTTTTTGTTTTCAAACACTAAAAAAAGTAAGAAAAAAATTTTTTCGCTCAGTTTTTTTTTGACAGTTAACTCTTTATTATGTATACTTTCTTTTGGAGAAAAAATCAAAAATTTCAAAATTTTTTTTAACGGAAAAAAGTATGTTCAAAATTTTTTTTAACGGAAAAAAACAATATTTTGTATTCAAACACTAAAAAAAGTAAGAAAAAATTTTTTTAGCTCAGTTTTTGTTTTGACAGTTAACTCTTTATTATGTTTACTTTCTTTTGGAAAAAAAATCAAAAATTTCAAAATTTTTTTTAACGGAAAAAAGTATGTTCAAAATTTTTTCTAACGGAAAAAAACAATTTTTTGTTTTCAAACACTAAAACAAGTAAGAAAACAATTTTTTCGCTTAGTTTGTTTTTGACAGTTAACTCTTTATTATGTTTACTTTCTTTTGGGAAAAAAATCAAAAATTTCAAAATTTTTTTTAACGGAAAAAAGTATGTTCAAAATTTTTTTTAACGGAAAAAAACAATATTTTGTATTCAAACACTAAAAAAAGTAAGAAAAAATTTTTTTAGAACAGTTTTTGTTTTGACAGTTAACTCTTTATTATGTTTACTTTCTTTTGGAAAAAAAATCAAAAATTTCAAAATTTTTTTTAACGGAAAAAAGTATGTTCAAAATTTTTTCTAACGGAAAAAAACAATTTTTTTTTTCAAACACTAAAACAAGTAAGAAAAAAAATTTTTCGCTCAGTTTTTTTTTTGACAGTTAACTCTTTATTATGTTTACTTTCTTTTGGAAAAAAAATCAAAAATTTCCAAATTTTTTTAACGGAAAAAAGTATGTTCAAAATTTTTTTTAACGGAAAAAAACAATTTTTTGTTTTCAAACACTAAAAAAAGTAAGAAAAAATTTTTTTCGCTCAGTTTGTTTTTGACAGTTAACTCTTTATTATGTTTACTTTCTTTTGGAAAAAAAATCAAAAATTTCAAAATTTTTTTTAACGGAAAAAGTATGTTCAAAATTTTTTTTAACGGAAAAAAACAATTTTTTGTATTCAAACACTAAAAAAAGTAAGAAAAAAATTTGTTAGCTCAGTTTCTTTTTTGACAGTTAACTCTTTATTATGTTTACTTTTTTTTTTGGAAAAAAATCAAAAATTTGAAAATTTTTTTTAACGGAAAAAAGTATGTTCAAACTTTTTTCTAACGGAAAAAAACAATTTTTTGTTTTCAAACACTAAAAAAAGTAAGAAACAAATTTTTAAGCTCAGCGTTTTTTTTGACAGTTCACTCTTTATTATGTTTACTTTCTTTTGGAAAAAAAATCAAAAATTTCAAAATTTTTTTTAACGGAATGTTCAAAATTTTTTCTAAAGGAAAAAAACAATTTTTTTTTTGCAAACACTAAAAAAAGTAAGAAAAAAATTTTTTAGCTCAGTTTTTTTTTTTACAGTTAACAGTTAAGTAAGTTCAAAATTTTTTTTAACGGAAAAAAACAATTTTTTGTATTCAAACACTAAAAAAAGTAAGAAAAAATTTTTTTAGCTCAGTTTTTGTTTTGACAGTTAATTCTTTATTATGTTTACTTTCTTTTGGAAAAAAAATCAAAAATTTCAAAAATTTTTTTAACGGAAAAAAGTATGTTCACAATTTTTTTTAACGGAAAAAAACAATTTTTTGTATTCAAATACTAAAAAAAGTAAGAAAAAAATTGTTTAGCTCAGTTTTTTTTTTGACAGTTAACTCTTTATTATGTTTACTTTCTTTTGGGAAAAAAAATCAAAAATTTCAAAATTTTTTTTAACGGAAAAAAGTATGTTCAAAATTTTTTTTAACGGAAAAAACAATTTTTTGTATTCAAACACTAAAAAAAGTAAGAAAAATTTTTTTTAGCTCAGTTTTTGTTTTGACAGTTAATTCTTTATTATGTTTACTTTCTTTTGGAAAAAAAATCAAAAATTTCAACATTTTTTTGAACGGAAAAAGTATGTTCAAAATTTTTTCTAACGGAAAAAAACAATTTTTTGTTTTCAAACACTAAAACAAGTAAGAAAAAAATTTTTTCGCTCAGTTTTGTTTTTTTACGGTTAACTCTTTATTATGTTTACTTTCTTTTGGAAAAAAAATCAAAAATTTCCAAATTTTTTTTAACGGAAAAAAGTATGTTGAAAATTGTTTTTAACGGAAAAAAACAATTTTTTGTTTTCAAACACTACAAAAAGTAAGAAAAAAATTTGTTAGCTAATTTTTTTTTTTTTGACAGTTAACTCTTTATTATGTTTACTTTCTTTTGGAAAAAAAATCAAAAATTTCCAAATTTTTTTTAACGGAAAAAAGTATGTTGAAAATTGTTTTTAACGGAAAAAAAACAATTTTTTGTTTTCAAACACTACAAAAAGTAAGAAAAAAATTTTTTCGCTCAGTTTTTTTTTTGACAGTTAACTCTTTATTATGTTTACTTTCTTTTGGGAAAAAAGTCAAAAATTTCAAAATTTTTTTTAACGGAAAAAAGTATGTTCAAAATTTTTTTTAACGGAAAAAAACCATTTTTTGTTTTCAAACACTACAAAAAGTAAGAAAAAAATTTGTTAGCTAATTTTTTTTTTTTTGACAGTTAACTCTTTATTATGTTTACTTTCTTTTGGAAAAAAAATCAAAAATTTCCAAATTTTTTTTAACGGAAAAAAGTATGTTCAAAATTTTTTTTAACGGAAAAAAAACAATTTTTTGTTTTCAAACACTAAAAAAAGTAAGAAAAAAATTTTTTCGCTCAGTTTTTGTTTTGACAGTTAATTCTTTATTATGTTTACTTTCTTTTGGGAAAAAAATCAAAAATTTCGAAATTTTTTTTAACGGAAAAAAGTATGTTCAAAATTTTTTCTAACGGAAAAAAACAATTTTTTGTTTTCAAACACTAAAACAAGTAAGAAAAAAAAATTTTTCGCTCAGTTTTTTTTTTGACAGTTAACTCTTTATTATGTTTACTTTCTTTTGGGAAAAAAATCAAAAATTTCAAAATTTTTTTTAACGGAAAAAAGTATGTTCAAAATTTTTTTTAACGGAAAAAAAAAATTATTTGTATGCAAACACTAAAAAAACTAAGAAAAAATTTTTTTAGCTCAGTTTTTGTTTTGACAGTTAATTCTTTATTATGTTTACTTTCTTTTGGAAAAAAAAATCAAAAATTTCAAAATTTTTTTTAACGGAAAAAAGTATGTTCAAAATTTTTTCTAACGGAAAAAAACAATTTTTTGTTTTCAAACACTAAAACAAGTAAGAAAAAAATTTTTTCGCTCAGTTTGTTTTTGACAGTTAACTCTTTATTATGTTTACTTTCTTTTGGAAAAAAAATCAAAAATTTCCAAATTTTTTTTAACGGAAAAAAGTATGTTGAAAATTGTTTTTAACGGAAAAAAACAATTTTTGTTTTCAAACACTAAAAAAAGTAAGAAAAAAATTTTTTCGCTCAGTTTTTTTTTTTGACAGTTAACTCTTTATTATGTTTACTTTCTTTTGGAAAAAAAATCAAAAATTTCCAAATTTTTTTTAACGGAAAAAAGTATGTTCAAAATTTTTTTTAACGGAAAAAAACAATTTTTTGTTTTCAAACACTACAAAAAGTAAGAAAAAAATTTTTTAGCTCATTTTTTTTTTTTTACAGTTAACTCTTTATTATGTTTACTTTCTTTTGGAAAAAAAATCAAAAATTTCCTTTTTTTTTTTTAACGGAAAAAAGTATGTTCAAAATTTTTTTTAACGGAAAAAAATATGTTCAAAATTTTTTTTAACGGAAAAAAACAATTTTTTGTTTTCAAACACTAAAAAAAGTAAGAAAAAAATTTTTTAGCTCAGTTTTTTTTTTTACAGTTAACTCTTTATTATGTTTACTTTCTTTTGGAAAAAAAATCAAAAATTTCAAAATTTTTTTTAACGGAAAAAAGTATGTTCAAAATTTTTTCTAACGGAAAAAAACAATTTTTTGTTTTCAAACACTAAAACAAGTAAGAAAAAAATTTTTTAGCTCAGTTTTTGTTTTGACAGTTAATTCTCTATTATGTTTACTTTCTTTTGGAAAAAAAATCAAAAATTTCAAAATTTTTTTTAACGGAAAAAAGTATGTTCAAAATTTTTTCTAACGGAAAAAAACAATTTTTTGTTTTCAAACACTAAAACAAGTAAGAAAAAAATTTTTTCGCTCAGTTTGTTTTTGACAGTTAACTCTTTATTATGTTTACTTTCTTTTGGAAAAAAAGTCAAAAATTTTCAAATTTTTTTTAACGGAAAAAAGTATGTTGAAAATTGTTTTTAACGGAAAAAAAACAATTTTTGTTTTCAAACACTAAAAAAAGTAAGAAAAAAATTTTTTCGCTCAGTTTTTTTTTTGACAGTTAACTCTTTATTATGTTTACTTTCTTTTGGAAAAAAAATCAAAAATTTCAAAATTTTTTTTAACGGAAAAAAGTATGTTCAAAATTTTTTCTAACGGAAAAAACCAATTTTTTGTTTTCAAAAACTAAAAAAAGTAAGAAAAAAATTTTTTAGCTCAGTTTTTTTTTTGACAGTTAACTCTTTATTATGTTTACTTTCTTTTGGAAAAAAAATCTAAAATTTCAACATTTTTTTTAACGGAAAAAAGTATGTTCAAAATTTTTTTTAACGGAAAAAACAATTTTCTGTTTTCAAACACTAAACAAAGTAAGAAAAAAATTTTTTAGCTCAGTTTTTTTTTGACAGTTAACTCTTTATTATGTTTACTTTCTTTTGGAAAAAAAATCAAAAATTTCAATATTTTTTTTAACGGAAAAAAGTATGTTCAAAATTTTGTTTAACGGAAAAAAACAATTTTTTGTATTCAAACACTAAAAAAAGTAAGAAAAAAATTTGTTAGCTCAGTTTCTTTTTTGACAGTTAACTCTTTATTATGTTTACTTTTTTTTTGGAAAAAAATCAAAAATTTGAAAATTTTTTTTAACGGAAAAAAGTATGTTCAAAATTTTTTCTAACGGAAAAAAACAATTTTTTGTTTTCAAACACTAAAAAAAGTAAGAAAAAAATTTTTTAGCTCAGTGTTTTTTTTGACAGTTCACTCTTTATTATGTTTACTTTCTTTTGGAAAAAAATCAAAAATTTCAAAATTTTTTTTAACGGAAAAAAGTATGTTCAAAATTTTTTCTAACGGAAAAAAACAATTTTTTGTTTTCAAACACTAAAAAAAGTAAGAAAAAAATTTTTTAGCTCAGTTTTTTTTTTACAGTTAACTCTATATTATGTTTACTTTCTTTTGGAAAAAAAGTCAAAAATTTCAAAAATTTTTTTAACGGAACAAAGTTCAAAATTTTTTTTAACGGAAAAAAACAATTTTTTGTTTTGAAACACTAAAAAAAGGGGAAAAAAAATTTTTTAGCTCAGTTTTTTTTTGGCAGTTAACTTTTTATTATGTTTACTTTCTTTTGGAAAAAAAATCAAAAATTTCAAAAAATTTTTTAACGGAAAAAAGTATGTTCACAATTTTTTTTAACGGCAAAAAACAATTTTTTGTATTCAAACACTAAAAAAAGTAAGAAAAAAATTGTTTAGCTCAGTTTTTTTTGACAGTTAACTCTTTATTATGTTTACTTTCTTTTGGGAAAAAAATCAAAAATTTCAAAATTTTTTTTAACGGAAAAAAGTATGTTCAAAATTTTTTTTAACGGAAAAAAAAAATTATTTGTATGCAAACACTAAAAAAACTAAGAAAAAATTTTTTTAGCTCAGTTTTTGTTTTGACAGTTAATTCTTTATTATGTTTACTTTCTTTTGGAAAAAAAATCAAAAATTTCAAAATTTTTTTTAACGGAAAAAAGTATGTTCAAAATTTTTTTTAACGGAAAAAAACAATTTTTTGTTTTCAAACACTACAAAAAGTAAGAAAAAAATTTTTTAGCTCATTTTTTTTTTTTTACAGTTAACTCTTTATTATGTTTACTTTCTTTTGGGAAAAAAATCAAAAATTTCCTTTTTTTTTTTTAACGGAAAAAAGTATGTTCAAAATTTTTTTTAACGGAAAAAAATATGTTCAAAATTTGTTTTAACGGAAAAAAACAATTTTTTGTTTTCAAACACTAAAAAAAGTAAGAAAAAAATTTTTTAGCTCAGTTTTTTTTTTGACAGTTAACTCTTTATTATGTTTACTTTCTTTTGGAAAAAAAATCAAAAATTTCAAAATTTTTTTTAACGGAAAAAAGTATGTTCAAAATTTTTTCTAACGGAAAAAAACAATTTTTTGTTTTCAAACACTAAAACAAGTAAGAAAAAAATTTTTTAGCTCAGTTTTTGTTTTGACAGTTAATTCTTTATTATGTTTACTTTCTTTTGGAAAAAAAAATCAAAAATTTCAAAATTTTTTTTAACGGAAAAAAGTATGTTCAAAATTTTTTCTAACGGAAAAAAACAATTTTTTGTTTTCAAACACTAAAACAAGTAAGAAAAAAATTTTTTCGCTCAGTTTGTTTTTGACAGTTAACTCTTTATTATGTTTACTTTCTTTTGGAAAAAAAATCAAAAATTTTCAAATTTTTTTTAACGGAAAAAAGCATGGTGAAAATTGTTTTTAACGGAAAAAAAACAATTTTTGTTTTCAAACACTAAAAAAAGTAAGAAAAAAATTTTTTCGCTCAGTTTTTTTTTTGACAGTTAACTCTTTATTATGTTTACTTTCTTTTGGAAAAAAAATCAAAAATTTCAAAATTTTTTTTAACGGAAAAAAGTATGTTCAAAATTTTTTTTAACGGAAAAAAACAATTTTTTGTTTTCAAACACTACAAAAAGTAAGAAAAAAATTTTTTAGCTCATTTTGTTTTTTTTTACAGTTAACTCTTTATTATGTTTACTTTCTTTTGGAAAAAAAATCAAAAATTTCCTTTTTTTTTTTTAACGGAAAAAAGTATGTTCAAAATTTTTTTTAACGGAAAAAAATATGTTCAAAATTTTTTTTAACGGAAAAAAACAATTTTTTGTTTTCAAACACTAAAAAAAGTAAGAAAAAATTTTTTTAGCTCAGTTTTTTTTTTTACAGTTAACTCTTTATTATGTTTACTTTCTTTTGGAAAAAAAATCAAAAATTTCAAAATTTTTTTTAACGGAAAAAGGTATGTTCAAAATTTTTTCTAACGGAAAAAACCAATTTTTTGTTTTCAAAAACTAAAAAAAGTAAGAAAAAAATTTTTTAGCTCAGTTTTTTTTTGACAGTTAACTCTTTATTATGTTTACTTTCTTTTGGAAAAAAAATCTAAAATTTCAACATTTTTTTTAACGGAAAAAAGTATGTTCAAAATTTTTTTTAACGGAAAAAAACAATTTTTTGTTTTCAAACACTAAACAAAGTAAGAAAAAAATTTTTTAGCTCAGTTTTTTTTTGACAGTTAACTCTTTATTATGTTTACTTTCTTTTGGAAAAAAAATCAAAAATTTCAATATTTTTTTTAACGGAAAAAAGTATGTTCAAAATTTTGTTTAACGGAAAAAACAATTTTTTGTATTCAAACACTAAAAAAAGTAAGAAAAAAATTTGTTAGCTCAGTTTCTTTTTTGACAGTTAACTCTTTATTATGTTTACTTTTTTTTTGGAAAAAAATCAAAAATTTGAAAATTTTTTTTAACGGAAAAAAGTATGTTCAAAATTTTTTCTAACGGAAAAAAACAATTTTTTGTTTTCAAACACTAAAAAAGTAAGAAAAAAATTTTTTAGCTCAGTGTTTTTTTTGACAGTTCACTCTTTATTATGTTTACTTCCTTTTGGAAAAAATCAAAAATTTCAAAATTTTTTTTAACGGAAAAAAGTATGTTCAAAATTTTTTCTAACGGAAAAAAACAATTTTTTGTTTTCAAACACTAAAAAAAGTAAGAAAAAAATTTTTTAGCTCAGTTTTTTTTTTACAGTTAACTCTTTATTATGTTTACTTTCTTTTGGAAAAAAAATCAAAAATTTCAAAAATTTTTTTAACGGAACAAAGTTCAAAATTTTTTTTAACGGAAAAAAACAATTTTTTGTTTTGAAACACTAAAAAAAGGGGGAAAAAAATTTTTTAGCTCAGTTTTTTTTTGGCAGTTAACTTTTTATTATGTTTACTTTCTTTTGGAAAAAAAATCAAAAATTTCAAAAAATTTTTTAACGGAAAAAAGTATGTTCACAAATTTTTTTAACGGAAAAAAACAATTTTTTGTATTCAAACACTAAAAAAAGTAAGAAAAAATTTGTTTAGCTCAGTTTTTGTTTTGACAGTGAATTCTTTATTATGTTTACTTTCTTTTGGGAAAAAAATCAAAAATTTCAAAATTTTTTTTAACGGAAAAAAGTATGTTCAAAATTTTTTCTAACGGAAAAAAACCATTTTTTGTTTTCAAACACTAAAAAAAGTAAGAAAAAAATTTTTTCGCTCAGTTTTTTTTTTGACAGTTAACTCTTTATTATGTTTACTTTCTTTTGGAAAAAAAATCAAAAATTTCCAAATTTTTTTTAACGGAAAAAAGTAAGTTCAAAATTTTTTTTAACGGAAAAAAGTATGTTCACAATTTTTTTTAACCTAAAAAAACAATTTTTTGTTTTCAAACACTACAAAAAGTAAGAAAAAAATTTTTTAGCTGTTTTTTTTTTTGCAGTTAACTCTTTATTATGTTTACTTTCTTTTGGGAAAAAAATCAAAAATTTCAAATTTTTTTTTAACGGAAAAAAGTATGTTCAAAATTTTTTCTAACGGAAAAAAACAATTTTTTGTTTTCAAACACTAAAACAAGTAAGAAAAAAAATTTTTCGCTCAGTTTTTTTTTTTTTACAGTTAACTCTTTATTATGTTTACTTTCTTTTGGGAAAAAAATCAAAAATTTCAAAATTTTTTTTAACGGAAAAAAGTATGTTCAAAATTTTTTTTTTAACGGAAAAAAGTATGTTCAAACTTTTTTCTAACGGAAAAAAACAATTTTTTGTTTTCAAACACTAATAAAAGTAAGAAAAAAATTTTTTAGCTCAGTGTTTTTTTTTACAGTTCTCTCTTTATTATGTTTACTTTCTTTTGGAATGAAAATCAAAAATTTCAAAATTTTTTTTAACGGAAAAAAGTATGTTCAAAATTTTTTCTAACTGAAAAAAACAATTTTTTGTTTTCAAACACTAAAAAAAGTAAGAAAAAAATTTTTTAGCTCAGTTTTTTTTTTGACAGTTAACTCTTTATTATGGTTACTTTCTTTTGGAAAAAAAATCAAAAATTTCAAAAATTTTTTTAACGGAACAAAGTATGTTCAAAATTTTTTTTAACGGAAAAAAACAATTTTTTGTTTTCAAACACTAAAAAAAGTAAGAAAAAAATTTTTTAGCTCAGTTTGTTTTTTTTGACAGTTAACTCTTTATTATGTTTACTTTCTTTTGGAAAAAAATCAAAAATTTCAAAATTTTTTTAACGGAAAAAAGTATGTTCACAATTTTTTTTAACGGAAAAAAACAATTTTTTGTATTCAAACACTAAAAAAAGTAAGAAAAAAATTGTTTAGCTCAGTTTTTTTTTGACAGTTAACTCTTTTTTATGTTTACGTTCTTTTGGGAAAAAAATGAAAAATTTCAAAATTTTTTTAACGGAAAAAAGTATGTTCAAAATTTTTTTTAACGGAAAAAAACAATTTTTTGTTTTCAAACACTAAAAAAAGTAAGAAAAAAATTTTTAGCTCAGTTTTTTTTTTGACAGTTAACTAAAGAGTTAAATAAAGATTATGTTTACTTTCTTTTGGGAAAAAAATCAAAAATTTCAAAATTTTTTTTAACGGAAAAAAGTATGTTCAAAATTTTTTTTAACGGAAAAAAATATGTTCAAAATTTTTTCTAACGGAAAAAAACAATTTTTTGTTTTCAAACACTAAAAAAAGTAAGAAAAAAATTTTTTCGCTCAGTTTGTTTTTGACAGTTAACTCTTTATTATGTTTACTTTCTTTTGGAAAAAAATCAAAAATTTCAAAATTTTTTTTAACGGAAAAAAGTATGTTCAAAATTTTTTTTAACGGAAAAAAACAATTTTTTGTTTTCAAACACTACAAAAAGTAAGAAAAAAATTTTTTAGCTCAGTTTTTTTTTTTTGACAGTTAACTCTTTATTATGTTTACTTTCTTTTGGAAAAAAAATCAAAAATTTCCAAATTTTTTTTAACGGAAAAAAGTATGTTCAAAATTTTTTTTAATGGAAAAAAGTATGTTCACAATTTTTTTTAACGGAAAAAAACAATTTTTTGTATGCAAACACTAAAAAAAGTAAGAAAAAAATTTTTTAGCTCAGTTTTTTTTTGACAGTTAGCTCTTTATTATGTTTACTTTCTTTTGGGAAAAAAATCAAAAATTTCAAAATTTTTTTTAACGGGAAAAAGTATGTTCAAAATTTTTTTTAACGGAAAAAAACCATTTTTTGTTTTCAAACACTTAAAAAGGAAGAAAAAATTTTGTTAGCTCAGTGTTTTTTTTGACAGTTCACTCATTATTATGTTTACTTTCTTTTGGAAAAAAAATCAAAAATTTCAAAATTTTTTTTAACGGAAAAAAGTATGTTCAAAATTTTTTCTAACGGAAAAAAACAATTTTTTGTTTTCAAACACTAAAACAAGTAAGAAAAAAATTTTTTAGCTCAGTTTTTTTTTTGACAGTTAACTCTTTATTATGTTTACTTTCTTTTGGGAAAAAAATCAAAAATTTCAAAAAATTTTTTAACGGAAAAAAGTATGTTCAAAATTTTTTTTAACGGAAAAAAAAAATTTTTTGTATGCAAACACTAAAAAAACTAAGAAAAAATTTTCTTAGCTCAGTTTTTGTCTTGACAGCTAATTCTTTATTATGTTTACTTTCTTTTGGAAAAAAAATCAAAAATTTCAAAATTTTTTTTAACAGAAAAAAGTATGTTCAATATTTTTTCTAACGGAAAAAAACAATTTTTTGTTTTCAAACACTTAAAAAGGAAGAAAAAAATTTTTTCGCTCAGTTTTTTTTTGACAGTTAACTCTTTATTATGTTTACTTTCTTTTGGAAAAAAAATCAAAAATTTCAAAAATTTTTTTTAACGGAACAAAGTAAGTTCAAAATTTTTTTTAACGGAAAAAACAATTTTTTGTTTTGAAACACCAAAAAAAGTGGGAAAAAAATTTTTTAGCTCAGTTTTTTTTTGACAGTTAACTCTTTATTATGTTTACTTTCTTTTGGAAAAAAAATCAAAAACTTCAAAAATTTTTTTAACGGAAAAAAGTATGTTCACAATTTTTTTTAACGGAAAAAAACAATTTTTTGTTTTCAAACACTAAACAAAGTAAGAACAAAATTTTTTAGCTTAGTTTTTTTTTGACAGTTAACTCTTTATTATATTTACTTTCTTTTGGAAAAAAAATCAAAAATTTCAACATTTTTTTTAAGGGAAAAAAGTATGTTCAACATTTTTTTTAACGGAAAAAAACAATTTTTTGTATTCAAACACTAAAAAAAGTAAGAAAAAATTTTTTTAGCTCAGTTTTTGTTTTGGCAGTTAATTCTTTATTATGTTTACTTTCTTTTGGAAAAAAAATCAAAAATGTCAAAATTTTTTTTAACGGAAAAAAGTATGTTCAAAATTTTTTCTAACGGAAAAAAACAATTTTTTGTTTTCAAACACTAAAACAAGTAAGAAAAAAATTTTTTCGCTCAGTTTTTTTTACGGTTAACTCTTTATTATGTTTACTTTCTTTTGGAAAAAAAATCAAAAATTTCCAAATTTTTTTTAACGGAAAAAAGTATGTTGAAAATTGTTTTTAACGGAAAAAAAAACAATTTTTTGTTTTCAAACACTACAAAAAGTAAGAAAAAAATTTTTTCGCTCAGTTTTTTTTTTGACAGTTAACTCTTTATTATGTTTCCTTTCTTTTGAAAAAAAAAATCAAAAATTTCAAAATTTTTTTTAACGGAAAAAAGTATGTTCAAAATTTTTTTTAACGGAAAAAAACAATTTTTTGTTTTCAAACACTACAAAAAGTAAGAAAAAAAATTTTTCGCTCAGTTTTTTTTTGACAGTTAACTCTTTATTATGTTTACTTTCTTTTGGAAAAAAATCAAAAATTTCAAAATTTTTTTAACGGAAAAAAGTATGTTCACAATTTTTTTTAACGGAAAAAAACAATTTTTTGTATTCAAACACTAAAAAAAGTAAGAAAAAAATTGTTTAGCTCAGTTTTTTTTTGACAGTTAACTCTTTATTATGTTTACGTTCTTTTGGGAAAAAAATGAAAAATTTCAAAATTTTTTTAACGGAAAAAAGTATGTTCAAAATTTTTTTTAACGGAAAAAAACAATTTTTTGTTTTCAAACACTAAAAAAAGTAAGAAAAAAATTTTTAGCTCAGTTTTTTTTTTGACAGTTAACTAAAGAGTTAAATAAAGATTATGTTTACTTTCTTTTGGGAAAAAAATCAAAAATTTCAAAATTTTTTTTAACGGAAAAAAGTATGTTCAAAATTTTTTTTAACGGAAAAAAATATGTTCAAAATTTTTTCTAACGGAAAAAAACAATTTTTTGTTTTCAAACACTAAAAAAAGTAAGAAAAAAATTTTTTCGCTCAGTTTGTTTTTGACAGTTAACTCTTTATTATGTTTACTTTCTTTTGGAAAAAAATCAAAGATTTCAAAATTTTTTTTAACGGAAAAAAGTATGTTCAAAATTTTTTTTAACGGAAAAAAACAATTTTTTGTTTTCAAACACTACAAAAAGTAAGAAAAAAATTTTTTAGCTCAGTTTTTTTTTTTTGACAGTTAACTCTTTATTATGTTTACTTTCTTTTGGAAAAAAAATCAAAAATTTCCAAATTTTTTTTAACGGAAAAAAGTATGTTCAAAATTTTTTTTAATGGAAAAAAGTATGTTCACAATTTTTTTTAACGGAAAAAAACAATTTTTTGTATGCAAACACTAAAAAAAGTAAGAAAAAAATTGTTTAGCTCAGTTTTTTTTTGACAGTTAGCTCTTTATTATGTTTACTTTCTTTTGGGAAAAAAATCAAAAATTTCAAAATTTTTTTTAACGGAAAAAAGTATGTTCAAAATTTTTTTTAACGGAAAAAAACCATTTTTTGTTTTCAAACACTTAAAAAGGAAGAAAAAATTTTTTTAGCTCAGTGTTTTTTTTGACAGTTCACTCATTATTATGTTTACTTTCTTTTGGAAAAAAAATCAAAAATTTCAAAATTTTTTTTAACGGAAAAAAGTATGTTCAAAATTTTTTCTAACGGAAAAAAACAATTTTTTGTTTTCAAACACTAAAACAAGTAAGAAAAAAATTTTTTAGCTCAGTTTTTTTTTTGACAGTTAACTCTTTATTATGTTTACTTTCTTTTGGGAAAAAAATCAAAAATTTCAAAATTTTTTTTAACGGAAAAAAGTATGTTCAAAATTTTTTTTAACGGAAAAAAAAAAAATTTTGTATGCAAACACTAAAAAAACTAAGAAAAAATTTTCTTGGCTCAGTTTTTGTTTTGACAGCTAATTCTTTATTATGTTTACTTTCTTTTGGAAAAAAAATCAAAAATTTCAAAATTTTTTTTAACGGAAAAAAGTATGTTCAAAATTTTTTCTAACGGAAAAAAACAATTTTTTGTTTTCAAACACTTAAAAAGGAAGAAAAAAATTTTTTAGCTCAGTTTTTTTTTGACAGTTAACTCTTTATTATGTTTACTTTCTTTTGGAAAAAAAATCAAAAATTTCAAAAATTTTTTTAACGGAACAAAGTAAGTTCAAAATTTTTTTTAACGGAAAAAAACAATTTTTTGTTTTGAAACACCAAAAAAAGTGGGAAAAAAATTTTTTAGCTCATTTTTTTTTTGACAGTTAACTCTTTATTATGTTTACTTTCTTTTGGAAAAAAAATCAAAAACTTCAAAAAATTTTTTAACGGAAAAAAGTATGTTCACAATTTTTTTTAACGGAAAAAAACAATTTTTTGTTTTCAAACACTAAACAAAGTAAGAAAAAAATTTTTTAGCTTAGTTTTTTTTTGACAGTTAACTCTTTATTATATTTACTTTCTTTTGGAGAAGAAATCAAAAATTTCAACATTTTTTTTAACGGAAAAAAGTATGTTCAAAATTTTTTTTAACGGAAAAAAACAATTTTTTGTATTCAAACACTAAAAAAAGTAAGAAAAAATTTTTTTAGCTCAGTTTTTGTTTTGACAGTTAATTCTTTATTATGTTTACTTTCTTTTGGAAAAAAAATCAAAAATGTCAAAATTTTTTTTAACGGAAAAAAGTATGTTCAAAATTTTTTCTAACGGAAAAAAACAATTTTTTGTTTTCAAACACTAAAACAAGTAAGAAAAAAATTTTTTCGCTCAGTTTTTTTTACGGTTAACTCTTTATTATGTTTACTTTCTTTTGGAAAAAAAATCAAAAATTTCCAAATTTTTTTTAACGGAAAAAAGTATGTTGAAAATTGTTTTTAACGGAAAAAAAACAATTTTTTGTTTTCAAACACTACAAAAAGTAAGAAAAAAATTTTTTCGCTCAGTTTTTTTTTGACAGTTAACTCTTTATTATGTTTACTTTCTTTTGGAAAAAAATCAAAAATTTCTAAATTTTTTTAACGGAAAAAAGTATGTTCACAATTTTTTTTAACGGAAAAAAACAATTTTTTGTATTCAAACACTAAAAAAAGTAAGAAAAAAATTGTTTAGCTCAGTTTTTTTTTGACAGTTAACTCTTTATTATGTTTACGTTCTTTTGGGAAAAAAATGAAAAATTTCAAAATTTTTTTAACGGAAAAAAGTATGTTCAAAATTTTTTTTAACGGAAAAAAACAATTTTTTGTTTTCAAACACTAAAAAAAGTAAGAAAAAAATTTTTAGCTCAGTTTTTTTTTTGACAGTTAACTAAAGAGTTAAATAAAGATTATGTTTACTTTCTTTTGGGAAAAAAATCAAAAATTTCAAAATTTTTTTTAACGGAAAAAAGTATGTTCAAAATTTTTTTTAACGGAAAAAAATATGTTCAAAATTTTTTCTAACGGAAAAAAACAATTTTTTGTTTTCAAACACTAAAAAAAGTAAGAAAAAAATTTTTTCGCTCAGTTTGTTTTTGACAGTTAACTCTTTATTATGTTTACTTTCTTTTGGAAAAAAATCAAAGATTTCAAAATTTTTTTTAACGGAAAAAAGTATGTTCAAAATTTTTTTTAACGGAAAAAAACAATTTTTTGTTTTCAAACACTACAAAAAGTAAGAAAAAAATTTTTTAGCTCAGTTTTTTTTTTTTGACAGTTAACTCTTTATTATGTTTACTTTCTTTTGGAAAAAAAATCAAAAATTTCCAAATTTTTTTTAACGGAAAAAAGTATGTTCAAAATTTTTTTTAATGGAAAAAAGTATGTTCACAATTTTTTTTAACGGAAAAAAACAATTTTTTGTATGCAAACACTAAAAAAAGTAAGAAAAAAATTGTTTAGCTCAGTTTTTTTTTTGACAGTTAGCTCTTTATTATGTTTACTTTCTTTTGGGAAAAAAATCAAAAATTTCAAAATTTTTTTAACGGAAAAAAGTATGTTCAAAATTTTTTTTAACGGAAAAAAACCATTTTTTGTTTTCAAACACTTAAAAAGGAAGAAAAAATTTTTTTAGCTCAGTGTTTTTTTTGACAGTTCACTCATTATTATGTTTACTTTCTTTTGGAAAAAAAATCAAAAATTTCAAAATTTTTTTTAACGGAAAAAAGTATGTTCAAAATTTTTTCTAACGGAAAAAAACAATTTTTTGTTTTCAAACACTAAAACAAGTAAGAAAAAAATTTTTTAGCTCAGTTTTTTTTTTGACAGTTAACTCTTTATTATGTTTACTTTCTTTTGGAAAAAAAATCAAAAATTTCAAAATTTTTTTTAACGGAAAAAAGTATGTTCAAAATTTTTTTTAACGGAAAAAAAAAATTTTTTGTATGCAAACACTAAAAAAACTAAAAAAAAATTTTCTTGGCTCAGTTTTTGTTTTGACAGCCAATTCTTTATTATGTTTACTTTCTTTTGGAAAAAAAATCAAAAATTTCAAAATTTTTTTTAACGGAAAAAAGTATGTTCAAAATTTTTTCTAACGGAAAAAAACAATTTTTTGTTTTCAAACACTTAAAAAGGAAGAAAAAAATTTTTTAGCTCAGTTTGTTTTTGACAGTTAACTCTTTATTATGTTTACTTTCTTTTGGAAAAAAAATCAAAAATTTCAAAAATTTTTTTAACGGAACAAAGTAAGTTCAAAATTTTTTTTAACGGAAAAAAACAATTTTTTGTTTTGAAACACCAAAAAAAGTGGGAAAAAAATTTTTTAGCTCATTTTTTTTTTGACAGTTAACTCTTTATTATGTTTACTTTCTTTTGGAAAAAAAATCAAAAACTTCAAAAATTTTTTTAACGGAAAAAAGTATGTTCACAATTTTTTTTAACGGAAAAAAACAATTTTTTGTTTTCAAACACTAAATAAAGTAAGAAAAAAATTTTTTAGCTCAGTTTTTTTTTTGACAGTTAACTCTTTATTATATTTACTTTCTTTTGGAGAAAAAATCAAAAATTTCAACATTTTTTTTAACGGAAAAAAGTATGTTCAAAATTTTTTTTAACGGAAAAAAACAATTTTTTGTATTCAAACACTAAAAAAAGTAAGAAAAAATTTTTTTAGCTCAGTTTTTGTTTTGACAGTTAATTCTTTATTATGTTTACTTTCTTTTGGAAAAAAAATCAAAAATTTCAAAATTTTTTTTAACGGAAAAAAGTATGTTCAAAATTTTTTTTAACGGAAAAAAACAATTTTTTGTTTTCAAACACTAAAACAAGTAAGAAAAAAATTTTTTCGCTCAGTTTTTTTTTTACGGTTAACTCTTTATTATGTTTGCTTTCTTTTGGAAAAAAAATCAAAAATTTCCAAATTTTTTTTAACGGAAAAAAGTATGTTGAAAATTGTTTTTAACGGAAAAAAAACAATTTTTTGTTTTCAAACACTACAAAAAGTAAGAAAAAATTTTTTTCGCTCAGTTTTTTTTTTGACAGTTAACTCTTTATTATGTTTACTTTCTTTTGGGAAAAAAATCAAAAATTTCAAAATTTTTTTTAACGGAAAAAAGTATGTTCAAAATTTTTTTTAACGGAAAAAAACAATTTTTTGTTTTCAAACACTACAAAAAGTAAGAAAAAAATTTGTTACCTAATTTTTTTTTTTTGACAGTTAACTCTTTATTATGTTTACTTTCTTTTGGAAAAAAAATCAAAAATTTCCAAATTTTTTTTAACGGAAAAAAGTATGTTCAAAATTTTTTTTAACGGAAAAAAAACAATTTTTTGTTTTCAAACACTAAAAAAAGTAAGAAAAAAATTTTTTCGCTCAGTTTTTGTTTTGACAGTTAACTCTTTATTATGTTTACTTTCTTTTGGGAAAAAAATCAAAAATTTCAAAATTTTTTTTAACGGAAAAAAGTATGTTCAAAATTTTTTCTAGCGGAAAAAAACAATTTTTTGATTTCAAACACTAAAAAAAGTAAGAAAAAATTTTTTTAGCTCAGTTTTTTTTTTTACAGTTAACTCTTTATTACGTTTACTTTCTTTTGGGAGAAAAATCAAAAATTTCAAAATTTTTTTTAACGGAAAAAAGTATGTTCAAAATTTTTTTTAACGGAAAAAAAAAATTTTTTGTATGCAAACACTAAAAAAACTAAGAAAAAATTTTTTTAGCTCAGTTTTTGTTTTGACAGTTAATTCTTTATTATGTTTACTTTCTTTTGGAAAAAAAATCAAAAATTTAAAAATTTTTTTTAACGGAAAAAAGTATGTTCAAAATTTTTTCTAATGGAAAAAAACAATTTTTTGTTTTCAAACACTAAAACAAGTAAGAAAAAAATTTTTTCGCTCAGTTTGTTTTTGACAGTTAACTCTTTATTATGTTTACTTTCTTTTGGAATAAAAATCAAAAATTTCCAAATTTTTTTTAACGGAAAAAAGTATGTTGAAAATTGTTTTTAACGGAAAAAAACAATTTTTGTTTTCAAACACTAAAAAAAGTAAGAAAAAAATTTTTTCGCTCAGTTTTTTTTTTGACAGTTAACTCTTTATTATGTTTACTTTCTTTTGGAAAAAAAAATCAAAAATTTCAAAATTTTTTTTAACGGAAAAAAGTATGTTAAACATTTTTTTAACGGAAAAAAACAATTTTTTGTTTTCAAACACTACAAAAAGTAAGAAAAAAATTTTTTAGCTCATTTTTTTTTTTTTACAGTTAACTCTTTATTATGTTTACTTTCTTTTGGAAAAAAAATCAAAAATTTCCTTTTTTTTTTTAACGGAAAAAAGTATGTTCAAAATTTTTTTTAAAGGAAAAAAATATGTTCAAAATTTTTTTTAACGGAAAAAAACAATTTTTTGTTTTGAAACACTAAAAAAAGTAAGAAAAAAATTTGTTAGCTCCGTTTTTTTTTTTTACAGTTAACTCTTTATTATGTTTACTTTCTTTTGGAAAAAAAATCAAAAATTTCAAAATTTTTTTTAACGGAAAAAAGTATGTTCAAAATTTTTTCTAACGGAAAAAACCAATTTTTTGTTTTCAAAAACTAAAAAAAGTAAGAAAAAAATTTTTTAGCTTAGTTTTTTTTTGACAGTTAACTCTTTATTATGTTTACTTTCTTTTGGAAAAAAAATCAAAAATTTCCAAATTTTTTTTAACGGAAAAAAGTATGTTCAAAATTTTTTTTAACGGAAAAAAACAATTTTTTGTTTTCAAACACTAAACAAAGTAAGAAAAAAATTTTTTAGCTCAGTTTTTTTTTGACAGTTAACTCTTTATTATGTTTACTTTCTTTTGGAAAAAAAATCAAAAATTTCAAAATTTTTTTTAACGGAAAAAAGTATGTTCAAAATTTTTTTTAACGGAAAAAAACAATTTTTTGTTTTCAAACACTACAAAAAGTAAGAAAAAAATTTTTTAGCTCAGTTTTTTTTTTTTGACAGTTAACTCTTTATTATGTTTACTTTCTTTTGGGAAAAAAAACAAAAATTTCCAAATTTTTTTTAACGGAAAAAGGTATGTTCAAAATTTTTTTTAATGGAAAAAAGTATGTTCACAATTTTTTTTAACAGAAAAAAACAATTTTTTGTATGCAAACACTAAAAAAAGTAAGAAAAAAATTGTTTAGCTCAGTTTTTTTTTTGACAGTTAGCTCTTTATTATGTTTACTTTCTTTTGGGAAAAAAATCAAAAATTTCAAAATTTTTTTTAACGGAAAAAAGTATGTTCAAAATTTTTTTTAACGGAAAAAAACCATTTTTTGTTTTCAAACACTTAAAAAGGAAGAAAAAATTTTTTTAGCTCAGTGTTTTTTTTGACAGTTCACTCATTATTATGTTTACTTTCTTTTGGAAAGAAAATCAAAAATTTAAAAATTTTGTTTAACGGAAAAAAGTATGTTCAAAATTTTTTCTAACGGAAAAAAACAATTTTTTGTTTTCAAACACTAAAACAAGTAAGAAAAAAATTTTTTGGCTCAGTTTTTTTTTTGACAGTTAACTCTTTATTATGTTTACTTTCTTTTGGGAAAAAAATCAAAAATTTCAAAATTTTTTTTAACGGAAAAAAGTATGTTCAAAATTTTTTTTAACGGAAAAAAAAATTTTTTTGTATGCAAACACTAAAAAAACTAAGAAAAAATTTTCTTAGCTCAGTTTTTGTTTTGACAGCTAATTCTTTATTATGTTTACTTTCTTTTGGAAAAAAAATCAAAAATTTCAAAATTTTTTTTAACGGAAAAAAGTATGTTCAAAATTTTTTCTAACGGAAAAAAACAATTTTTTGTTTTCAAACACTTAAAAAGGAAGAAAAAAATTTTTTAGCTCAGTTTTTTTTTGACAGTTAACTCTTTATTATGTTTACTTTCTTTTGGAAAAAAAATCAAAAATTTCAAAAAATTTTTTAACGGAACAAAGTAAGTTCAAAATTTTTTTTAACGGAAAAAAACAATTTTTTTGTTTTGAAACACCAAAAAAAGTGGGAAAAAAATTTTTTAGCTCAGTTTTTTTTTGACAGTTAACTCTTTATTATGTTTACTTTCTTTTGGAAAAAAAATCAAAAATTTCAACATTTTTTTTAACGGAAAAAAGTATGTTCAAAATTTTTTTTAACGGAAAAAAACAATTTTTTGTATTCAAACACTAAAAAAAGTAAGAAAAAAAATTTTTTAGCTCAGTTTTTGTTTTGCAAGTTAATTCTTTATTATGTTTACTTTCTTTTGGAAGAAAAATCAAAAATTCCAAAATTTTTTTTAACGGAAAAAAGTATGTTCAAAATTTTTTCTAACGGAAAAAAACAATTTTTTGTTTTCAAACACTACAAAAAGTAAGAAAAAAATTTTTTAGCTCTGTTTTTTTTTGACAGTTAACTCTTTATTATGTTTACTTTCTTTTGGAAGAAAAATCAAAAATTTCCAAATTTTTTTTAACGGAAAAAAATATGTTCAAAATTTTTTTTAACGGAAAAAAACAATTTTTTGTTTTCAAACACTAAACAAAGTAAGAAAAAATTTTTTTAGCTCGGTTTTTGTTTTGACAGTTAATTCTTTATTATGTTTACTTTCTTTTGGAAAAAAAATCAAACATTTCAAAATTTTTTTTAACGGAAAAAAGTATGTTCAAAATTTTTTCTAACGGAAAAAAACAATTTTTTGTTTTCAAACACTAAAACAAGTAAGAAAAAAATTTTTTCGCTCAGTTTTTTTTTTGACAGTTAACTCTTTATTATGTTTACTTTCTTTTGGAAAAAAAAATCAAAAATTTCCAAATTTTTTTTAACGGAAAAAAGTATGTTCAAACTTTTTTCTAACGGAAAAAAACAATTTTTTGTTTTCAAACACTAAAACAAGTAAGAAAAAAAAATTTTCGCTCAGTTTTTTTTTACAGTTAACTCTTTATTATGTTTACTTTCTTTTGGGAAAAAAATGAAAAATTTGAAAATTTTTTTTAACGGAAAAAAGTATGTTAAAATTTTTTTTTATGGAAAAAAACAATTTTTTGTATGCAAACACTAAAAAAACTAAGAAAAAGTTTTTTAGCTCAGTTTTTGTTTTGACAGTTAATTCTTTATTATGTTTACTTTCTTTTGGAAAAAAAATCAAAAATTTCAAAATTTTTTTTAACGGAAAAAAGTATGTTCAAAATTTTTTCTAACGGAAAAAAACAATTTTTTGTTTTCAAACACTAAAACAAGTAAGAAAAAAATTGTTTCGCTCAGTTTGTTTTTGACAGTTAACTCTTTATTATGTTTACTTTCTTTTAGAAAAAAAAATCAAAAATTTCCAAATTTTTTTTAACGGAAAAAAGTATGTTCAAACTTTTTTCTAACGGAAAAAAACAATTTTTTGTTTTGAAACACTAAAAAAAGTAAGAAAAAAATTGTGTAGCTCAGTTTTTTTTTTTACAGTTAACTCTTTATTATGTTTACTTTCTTTTGGGAAAAAAATCAAAAATTTCAAAATTTTTTTTAACGGAAAAAAGTATGTTCAAAATTTTTTTTAACGGAAAAAAACAATTTTTTGTATTGAAACACTAAAAAAAGTAAGAAAAAATTTTTTTAGCTCAGTTTTTGTTTTGACAGTTAATTCTTTATTATGTTTACTTTCTTTTGGAAAAAAAATCAAAAATGTCAAAATTTTTTTTAACGGAAAAAAGTATGTTCAAAATTTTTTCTAACGGAAAAAAACAATTTTTTGTTTTCAAACACTAACACAAGTAAGAAAAAAAATTTTTTCGCTCAGTTTTTTTTTTACAGTTAACTCTTTATTATGTTTACTTTCTTTTGGAAAAAAAACCAAAAATTTTCAAATTTTTTTTAACGGAAAAAAGTATGTTCAAAATTTTTTTTAACGGAAAAAAACAATTTTTTGTTTTCAAACACTAAAAAAAGTAAGAAAAAAATTTTTTCGCTCAGTTTTTTTTTGACAGTTAACTCTTTATTATGTTTACTTTCTTTTGGAAAAAAAATCAAAACTTTCAAAAATTTTTTTAACGGAAAAAAGTATGTTCAAAATTTTTTCTAACGGAAAACAACAATTTTTTGTATTGAAACACTAAAAAAAGTAAGAAAAAAATTTGTTAGCTCAGTTTTTTTTTAACAGTTAACTCTTTATTATGTTTACTTTGTTTTGGGAAAAAATCAAAAATTTAAAAATTTTTTTTAACGGAAAAAAAACATGGCAGTCGCGGGACTGGCCGATGGAAGCTTTAATTAAAAAATTTTCAAAATTTTTCAAATTTTTTTAAATTTTCAAAATTATTTAAATTTTCAAAATTTTTTAAATTTTCAAAATTTTTTAAATTTTCAAAATTTTTTAAATTTTCGAAATTTTTTAAATTTTCAAAATTTTGAAAATTTAAAAAATTTTGAAAATTTAAAAAATTTTGGAAATTTAAAAAATTTTGGAAATTTAAAAAATTTTGAAAATTTAAAAAATTTTGAAAATTTAAAAAATTTCGAAAATTTAAAAAATTTTGAAAATTTAAAAAATTTTGAAAATTTAAAAAATTTTGAAAATTTAAATAATTTTGAAGATTTAAAAAAATTTGAAAATTTAAAAAATTTTGGAAATTTAAAAAATTTTGAAAATTTAAAAAATTTTGAAAATTTAAAAAATTTTGAAAATTTTAAAAATTTTGAAAATTTAAAAAATTTTGAAAATTTAAAATTTTTGAAAATTTGAAAACTTAAAAATTTTGAAAATTTAAAAAATTTTGAAAATTTAAAAATTTTTGAACTTTTAAAAATTTTTGGAAATTTGAATTTTCGTTACCGTCGGATTTCGCTACTTTTTTTCGTTACTTTTTTTCGTTACCGTCGGAAATTGTGACCGAATCTCCCGCACAACGTCCCAAAGGAAGCAAAGCTTCAAAAAAGTATGTTCAAACTTTTTTCTAACGGAAAAAAACAATGTTTTTGTTTTCAAACGCTAAAAAAAGTAAGAAAAAAATTTTTGAGCACAGTTTTTTTTGACACTTAACTCTTTATTATGTTTACTTTCTTTTGGAAAAAAAATCAAAAATTTCAAAAAATTTTTTAACGGAAAAAAGTATGTTCAAAATTTTTTTTAACGGAAAAAAACAATTTTTTGTTTTCAACCACTAAAAAAAGTAAGAAAAAAATTGTTTAGCTCAGTTTTTTTTTGACAGTTAACTCTTTATTATGTTTACTTTCTTTTGGAAAAAAAATCAAAAATTTCAAATTTTTTTTTAACGGAAAAAAGTATGTTCAAAATTTTTTCTAACGGAAAAAAACAATTTTTTGTTTTGAAACACTAAAAAAAAGTAAGAAAAAAAATTTTTAGCTCAGTTTTTTTTTGACAGTTAACTCTTTATTATGTTTACTTTCTTTTGGAAGAAAAATCAAAAATTTCAAAATTTTTTCTAACGGAAAAAAACAATTTTTTGTTTTCAAACACTAAAAAAAGTAAGAAAAAAATTTTTTAGCTCAGTTTTTTTTTGACAGTTCACTCTTTATTATGTTTACTTTCTTTTGGAAAAAAATTCAAAAATTTCAAAATTTTTTTTAACGGAAAAAAGTATGTTCAAAATTTTTTCTAACGGAAAAAAACAATTTTTTGTTTTCAAACACTAAAAAAAGTAAGAAAAAAATTTTTTAGCTCAGTGTTTTTTTTGACAGTTAACTCTTTATTATGTTTACTTTCTTTTGGAAAAAAAATCAAAAATTTCAAAATTTTTTCTAACGGAAAAAAACAATTTTTTGTTTTCAAACACTAAAAAAAGTAAGAAAAAAATTTTTTAGCTCAGTTTTTTTTTTGACAGTTCACTCTTTATTATGTTTGCTTTGTTTTGGAAAAAAAATCAAAAATTTCAAAATTTTTTTTAACGGAAAAAAACAATTTTTTGTTTTGAAACACAAAAAAAAGTGGGAACAAATTTTTTTAGCTCAGTTTTTTTTTTTACAGTTAACTCTTTATTATGTTTACTTTCTTTTGGAAAAAAATCAAAAATTTCAAAATTTTTTTTAACGGAAAAAAGTATGTTCAAAATTTTTTCTAACGGAAAAAAACAATTTTTTGTTTTGAAACACTAAAAAAAGTAAGAAAAAAATTTTTTAGCTCAATTTTTTTTTTGACAGTTAACTCTTTATTATGTTTACTTTCTTTTGGAAAAAAAATCAAAAATTTCCAAATTTTTTTTAACGGAAAAAAGTATATTCAAAATTTTTTTTAAAGGAAAAACACAATTTTTTGTTTTCAAACACTAAAAAAAGTAGGAAAAAAATTTTTTAGCTCAGTTTTTTTTTGACAGTTAACACTTTATTTTGTTTACTTTCTTTTGGAAAAAAATCAAAAATTTCAAAATTTTTTTTAACGGAAAAAAGTATGTTCAAAATTTTTTCTAACGGAAATAAACAATTTTTTGTTTTGAAACACTAAAAAAAGTAAGAAAAAAATTTTTTAGCTCAGTTTCTTCTTTGACCGTTAACTCTTTATTATGTTTACTTTCTTTTGGAAAAAAAATCAAAAATTTCAAAATTTTTTTTAACGGAAAAAAGTATGTTCAAAATTTTTTCTAACGGAAAAAAACAATTTTTTGTTTTCAAACACTAAAACAAGTAAGAAAAAAATTTTTTCGCTCAGTTTTTTTTTTGACAGTTAACTCTCTATTATGTTTACTTTCTTTTGGAAAAAAAATCAAAAATTTCAAAATTTTTTTTAACGGAAAAAAGTATGTTCAAAATTTTTTCTAACGGAAAAAAACAATTTTTTGTTTTCAAACACTAAAAAAAGTAAGAAAAAAATTTTTTAGCTCAGTTTTTTTTTGACACTTAACTCTTTATTATGTTTACTTTCTTTTGGAAAAAAAATCAAAAATTTCAAAAAATTTTTTAACGGAACAAAGTATGTTCAAAATTTTTTTTAACGGAAAAAAACAATTTTTTGTTTTGAAACACTAAAAAAAGTGGGAACAAATTTTTTTAGCTCAGTTGTTTTTTTTTTACAGTTAACTCTTTATTTTGTTTACTTTCTTTTGGAAAAAAAATCAAAAATTTCAAATTTTTTTTAACGGAAAAAAGTATGTTCAAAATTTTTTTTAACGGAAAAAAACAATTTTTTGTTTTCAAACACTAAAAAAAGTAAGAAAACAATTTTTTAGCTCAGTGTTTTTTTTTACCGTTAACTCTTTATTATGTTTACTTTCTTTTGGGAAAAAAATCAAAAATTTCAAAATTTTTTTTAACGGAAAAAAGTATGTTCAAAATTTTTTTTAACGGAAAAAAACAATTTTTTGTTTTCAAACACTAAAAAAAGTAAGAAAAAAATTTTTTAGCGCAGTTTTTTTTTTGACAGTTAACTCTTTATTATGTTTGCTTTCTTTTGGAAAAAAAATCAAAAATTTCAAAATTTTGTTTAACGGAAAAAAGTATGTTCAAAATTTTTTTTAAAGGAAAAACACAATTTTTTGTTTTCAAACACTAAAAAAAGTAGGAAAACAATTTTTTAGCTCAGTTTTTTTTGTGACAGTTAACTCTTTATTATATTTACTTTCTTTTGGAAAAAAATCAAAGATTTCAAAATTTTTTTTAACGGAAAAAAGTATGTTCAAAATCTTTTTTAACGGAAAAAAACAATTTTTTGTTTTCAAACACTAAAAAAAGTAAGAACAAAATTTTTTAGCTTAGTTTTTTTTTTTTACAGTTAACTCTTTATTATGTTTACTTTCTTTTGGAAAAAAAATCAAAAATTTCAAAATTTTTTTTAACGGAAAAAGTATGTTCAAAATTTTTTTTAACGGAAAATAACAATTTTTTGTTTTCAAACACTAAAAAAAGTAAGAAAACAATTTTTTAACTCAGTTTTTTTTTTGACAGTTAACTCTTTATTATGTTTACTTTCTTTTGGAAAAAAAATTTCCTTTTGTGCAAAAATTAGTTTCTATACTATACTACGCGCATCCCGCAAGCCTTTTAAGCGTTAAGGTGTTAATTGCTAGTAACGCCTCTTCGCTTACATTTTTTTTTCATTCTACCGGTTGGCGGTGTGCAAGGGGTTTTGTTGGGAGTTACAGGGGGTGGTATGGCGAAGCCTAAATAACCCCCAATGAGGAAGTTAACAATATGTATCGCGGGATGGAGGGGAGTTCTGTTTCCTCAGGTGGCGGTAATATCTTGTAAATTGAAATAGGTGCCATTCGATTCGCCGGAAAAAATGCTATTGATACCTAGGGGCCCACGGGGCAAAATTAATCCCGAATTTCCTATAGGAGCCGAGATTTTGCTTTCTAAAATTGCAAGTGCAACTTGCACCAAGAAACTTGTTCTCGGAAAATGAGCTAAAGTAGCCGAGATTTTTTTTCTAAAGTTTCAAGTGCAACTTGTTGTCGGAAATTAGCCAGAGTAGCTATTGCGGCGCTGGCATCGTAGCGAAGTTCGGAACTATTGTTGGCGGATCCATTAAATAGTGGTAGCTTTATATAATTTCACGTCAGATGGCGCACAGCTCTGTTGAATGTTAGTAGATACAACAACCCTTTTAAATGACGAATAAAATCGTCATAGCGAATACATTTTTCTTGACGAATAAATTTGGCTCAACGAATATATTTGCCGACGAATAAATTTCTCATGGCGAGTAAATTTGATATCAAGTATAAATTTATCATGACGAATAAGTTTGACTCACCGAATAAATTGGTCGTGACGAATAAATTTGTCATAGTTCAAACCGCTGTATTAAAACTGTATCTGAATTATTGAGAAAAGAGTTGAGGTTATGTTTCTCATTTGCTGTCAACGGAGAAAGCGTGCATCCGATCTAGTTTTGGGTTTCAGGGCGGTTATTGGATAATTACAATATCCAAAGAGACAAAAAACAACTGGAAGTCCCCGTAGAGACAGTTTGGAGCCAATTGACCGTCAAAGCTTTGTATTGGGGCTATGATCCAAAAACTGGAAGTGAATATGAGACCAGTAATTGGCCCACTTTTCTAGACAATTTTGCCGTGATATCCAGCCACGTAAAATTACTTGAATGAAATTGAGTAACGTGTAAATAATAAGGTTATGTTCTAGCTTACTGAACTGTGCAACATTCTTGGAAAGGAGCTAGGGCTTCCGCTAAGGAATCTTACAGTACTGTCATTCAATGTATCTCCAGAACGTGATGGGGCACTGTGGCAGCTAACTGACGGCAGGGTGCCTGTATTTTCTTATGATATTGTTCCCGACTACCTGAGAACTAAGCCTGAACCTGCAGCTGAGCAAAGGATGCTGCACCATGAGCGAAGTTTGTTACGCCTATTATACAACAAAATTATCACCCACGTATTCGATATTCAGCAAGGATAAAGAGGAATGGGCAATCGAGTCCTCTTCCAGAGCAGGTAAAATTGCAGACATTGCTTCGTAGTTTTTCACTACAATTTTGCTACACACTAGGAGTACAACAGACGAGTAACATGATTGATGCAGAAGCCCTGGTAGCTGCTGTCGACATGGGAAAAGATTTGAAAGTATCAATGTCCGACCCCGTGCCAGGTTCAGCGCCTGATGGAGGAATGATGGGCCCACCAGCTTTTCGCCCTTCTGCTCCAATGAACTCGGTCAGTCCATCCGGTGTTAACCAGTTAGGATGTCAATAAGTCGGTCAACCAAATCCTTCCATTCGGAAGATAAGATTATTTTGATGTTTGTTTTATTTGTAATGTTAGCTTTACGAAATTATCGTGACTGTTGGTGGAGATACAGTATATTATTATTTAACTAAGTTTAAGAAATGAGTCGGATCTCACGAGATAAGAGTTACACAAGTGTTTGCACTATTATACCTAATCGGAGGGGGACACAAAAAAGAAGCAGATTATACCCAAATGAAGATTGGCGCGAGTACCCATAGCAATGACCCAGAAGACCAAGCCCTGCCACTAACAGCAAACCATTAAAACTGAGGTATGCAAAATTTACTTTCAGATGCAAGCAAGTTTCGTGGTTTAAGTAAAACCTTTAAATGCGAATATCTCGGCTCCTATGAGGAATTGGGGTTTTTTTTTGCCCCTAGAACCCCTAGAGTTCTATAGCATTTTTTCTGGGGAATCGAATGACTATTTTGAAACCCGTATCTACAGTAGTTTTCAAGATGGCGTCATGTCCTGTTTTTCTCCTTATATTTATATGTCTAAGGACTTCTGAATGTTTCATTTTGTAGCAATCGATAGCCCTAACTAAATCCGTTTATATTTGAACGCGTATGACCGGCCATAGTAAATTTATCATTTAATTTGAGCCCCATTTTAAACGGCCACATGCAAGAATTAGCTATGCGATGTTAGCGTCATGTGAACAATATTATAATCACAAATACTGCTTGTACGCCATCTGACTAACAATAATAAAGGTAAGTTCGCATGTGCGCCTTTACAGTTGCTTCTATAAAAGGTGGACACCTATTGGTTTTTTTTTTTTTTTTTTGTGGGAGCAGGTTTCGTGGTTTAAGTAAAATCTGTAAATGCGATTATCTCGGCTCCTATGAGGAATTGGGGGTTTTTTTTGCCCCTAGAACTCCTAGAATTCTATAGCATTTTTTCCGGGGAATCGAATGAGACTATTTTGACACCCGTATCTACAGTAGTTTTCAAGATGGCGTCATGTCCTGTTTTTCTCCTTATATTTATATGTCCAAGGACTTCTGAGTGTTTCATTTTGTAGCAATCGATAGCCCTAACTAAATCCGTTTATATTTGAACGCGTATGAATGGCCATAGCAATGACAAGTATTCTCTTCGAATTTCAAGTAACGGATGAGACTTTTGTGAAACTTGTTGTCGGAAATTGCGGCGCTGGCATCGTAGCGAAGTTCGGGACTATTGTTGGCGGATCCATTAAATAGTGGTAGCTTTATATAATTTCACGTCAGATGACGCACAGCTCTGTTGAATGTTAGTAGATACAACAACCCTTTTAAATGACGAATAAAATCGTCATAGCGAATACATTTTTCTTGACGAATAAATTTGGCTCAACGAATATATTTGCCGACGAATAAATTTCTCATGGCGAGTAAATTTGATATCAAGTATAAATTTATCATGACGAATAAATTTGACTCACCGAATAAATTGGTCGTGACGAATAAATTTGTCATAGTTCAAACCGCTGTATTAAAACTGTATCTGAATTATTGAGAAAAGAGTTGAGGTTATGTTTCTCATTTGCTGTCAACGGAGAAAGCGTGCATCCGATCTAGTTTTGGGTTTCAGGGCGGTTATTGGATAATTACAATATCCAAAGAGACAAAAAACAACTGGAAGTCCCCGTAGAGACAGTTTGGAGCCAATTGACCGTCAAAGCTTTGTATTGGGGCTATGATCCAAAAACTGGAAGTGAATATGAGACCAGTAATTGGCCCACTTTTCTAGACAATTTTGCCGTGATATCCAGCCACGTAAAATTACTCGAATGAAATTGAGTAACGTGTAAATAATAAGGTTATGTTCTAGCTTACTGAACTGTGCAACATTCTTGGAAAGGAGCTAGGGCTTCCGCTAAGGAATCTTACAGTACTGTCATTCAATGTATCTCCAGAACGTGATGGGGCACTGTGGCAGCTAACTGACGGCAGGGTGCCTGTATTTTCTTATGATATTGTTCCCGACTACCTGAGAACTAAGCCTGAACCTGCAGCTGAGCAAAGGATGCTGCACCATGAGCGAAAAGTTTGTTACGCCTATTAGCCAAGGGCCTTTCAAATATACAACTCTTTTCAATCTAGGCAAATAATCTTCCATCAGAGAACGCTATAAAACTTGTGGCGCAATACAACAAAATTATCACCCACGTATTCGATATGGTCAGCAAGGATAAAGAGGAATGGGCAATCGAGTCCTCTTCCAGAGCAGGTAAAATTGCAGACATTGCTTCGTAGTTTTTCACTACAATTTTGCTACACACTAGGAGTACAACAGACGAGTAACATGATTGATGCAGAAGCCCTGGTAGCTGCTGTCGACATGGGAAAAGATTTGAAAGTATCAATGTCCGACCCCGTGCCAGGTTCAGCGCCTGATGGAGGAATGATGGGCCCACCAGCTTTTCGCCCTTCTGCTCCAATGAGCTCGGTCAGTCCATCCGGTGTTAACCAGTTAGGATGTCAATAAGCCGGTCAACCAAATCCTTCCATTCGGAAGATAAAATTATTTTGATGTTTGTTTTATTTGTAATGTTAGCTTTACGAAATTATCGTGACTGTTGGTGGAGATACAGTATATTATTATTTAACTAAGTTTAAGAAATGAGTCGGATCTCACGCGATAAGAGTTACACAAGTGTTTGCACTATTATACCTAATCGGAGGGGGACACAAAAAAGAAGCAGATTATACCCAAATGAAGATTGGCGCGAGTACCCATAGCAATGACCCAGAAGACCAAGCCCTGCCACTAACAGCAAACCATTAAAACTGAGGTATGCAAAATTTACTTTCAGATGCAAGCAAGTTTCGTGGTTTAAGTAAAACCTTTAAATGCGAATATCTCGGCTCCTATGAGGAATTGGGGGTTTTTTTTGCCCCTAGAACCCCTAGAGTTCTATAGCATTTTTTCTGGGGAATCGAATGACTATTTTGAAACCCGTATCTACAGTAGTTTTCAAGATGGCGTCATGTCCTGTTTTTCTCCTTATATTTATATGTCTAAGGACTTCTGAATGTTTCATTTTGTAGCAATCGATAGCCCTAACCAAATCCGTTTATATTTGAACGCGTATGACCGGCCATAGTAAATTTATCATTTAATTTGAGCCCCATTTTAAACGGCCACATGCAACAATTAGCTATGCGATGTTAGCGTCATGTGAACAATATTATAATCACAAATACTGCTTGTACGCCATCTGACTAACAATAATAAAGGTAAGTTTGCATGTGCGCCTTTACAGTTGCTTCTATAAAAGGTGGACGCCTATTGGTTTTTTTTTTTTTTTTGTGGGAGCAGGTTTCGTGGTTTAAGTAAAATCTAGAAATGCGATTATCTCGGCTCCTATGAGTAATTGGGGGTTTTTTTTGCCCCTAGAACTCCTAGAATTCTATAGCATTTTTTCCGGGGAATCGAATGAGGCTATTTTGAAACCCGTATCTACAGTAGTTTTCAAGATGGCGTCATGTCCTGTTTTTCTCCTTATATTTATATGTCCAAGGACTTCTGAGTGTTTCATTTTGTAGCAATCGATAGCCCTAACTAAATCCGTTTATATTTGAACGCGTGTGAATGGCCATAGCAATGACAAGTATTCTCTTCGAATTTCAAGTAACGGATGAGACTTTTGTGAAAACCTAACTACTTAAAGTTAATTTATTTATTTTATTTATTTAAAAAATTAACATATAGGGCTTAACCTAAAGGTTAAATTAAAAGCGCGCTCGGGAACGAAGCCCATATGGCGCTATTTGAAGTTAAGAAGGTAAGTATTCTATCGGAAATGAATTTAGATTAGAGCTTATGCCCTATATCTAAGTGGTTAAGGAGAGATTTAGTAGGGTTGGGTTGGATGGGTCCATTAAAGTGGTCAAGGGGTAAGCGGGCTACCGTATAAGCTGAAATTAGTGGGGCAGCTTTCGAGGGTGTGAGCAATCGTAAGTGGATGTACCGGTGGGTAAGCTGAGTGCGACCGGTTCTGCCCGGAAGATTGTCACCACTTTCCGCTCTTCTCAGCTCACTGTGCATTCGTCACCAATGGGAGACTAGGAAAGTTCTGTTCGTTAGGTAGGCTGCGCCTCTTTTCTACAGTTACAGGAATAATTGGGGTCTTTACGGTAGCTGGTATCATAACAACCCTTTTGCATAATTTCCTTGAAGTCCTTTAAAAAAAGCTAGTGGTAGGTAAACTCAGTGCACGATCGAACGTGCGATTCGAACCAATAGAATAGTCATTGTTCTCATTGTGTCCTAACAATTTCCAATTCTTTCTTAAACAGTGTAAACGCCACACTAGATATTATCCCGCAGGTTTTTTCCCCTCTGTTAAGGCTAGTGAGGTTAGGGTTTCCTGGTCGCCTAGTCAGTCGGTAAATATTAGGGTATTCTTTTAGTACTTTTACCTCTTTCTTACCGCGTATAGCTTGAGGCTTACTTAGGTCCAATATTTTTTTTAAACTAATTTCCCTTTGTGCAAAAATTAGTTTCTATACTATACTACGCGCATCCCGCAAGCCTTTTAAGCGTTAAGGTGTTAATTGCTAGTAACACCTCTTTGCTAAAGTTTTTTTTCATTCTACCGGTTTGCGGTGTGCAAGGTGTTCTGTTGGGTGTTGTAGGGGTGGTATGGGGAAGCCTAAATAATAATATATATAGAAACCAAAGTTGTCTTTATTTCTAGTATTTATACACTACCCGAGATGCGCACTCGGGAACTGGGCTCGGGAACTGGGCGGTTCTAATTTACTTTTCTACTTATTCCTAGCTATCGGCTAAATACTTAGGTCCAATATATTTTTAAACTAATTTCCCTTTGTGCAAAAATTAGTTTCTATACTACACTAAGCGCATCCCGCAAGCCTTTTAAGCGTGAAGGTGTTAACTGCTAGTTACTCCTCTTTGCTTACATTTTTTTTTTTCATTCTACCGGTTGGCGGTGTGCAAGGGGTTTTGTTGGGAGTTGCAGGGGGTGGTATAGCGAAGCCTAAATAACCCCCAATCAGGAAGTTAACAATATGTACCGCGGGATGGAGGGGAGTTCTGTTTCCTCAGGTGGCGGTAATATTTTGTAAATTGAAATAGGTGTCATTCGATTCGCCGGAAAAAATGCTATTGATACCTAGGGGCCCACGGGGCAAAATTAATCCCGAATTTCCTATAGGAGCCGAGATTTTGCTTTCTAAAATTGCAAGTGCAACTTGTACCAAGAAACTTGTTCGCGGAAAATGAGCTAAAGTAGCCGAGATTTTTTTTCTAAAGTTTCAAGTGCAACTTGTTGTCGGAAATTAGCCAGAGTAGCTATTGCGGCGCTGGCATCGTAGCGAAGTTCGGAACTATTGTTGGTGGATCCATTAAATAGTGGTAGCTTTATATAATTTCACGTCAGATGGCGCACAGCTCTGTTGAATGTTAGTAGATACAACAACCCTTTTAAATGACGAATAAAATCGTCATAGCGAATACATTTTTCTTGACGAATAAATTTGGCTCAACGAATATATTTGCCGACGAATAAATTTCTCATGGCGAGTAAATTTGATATCAAGTATAAATTTATCATGACGAATAAATTTGACTCACCGAATAAATTGGTCGTGACGAATAAATTTGTCATAGTTCAAACCGCTGTATTAAAACTGTATCTGAATTATTGAGAAAAGAGTTGAGGTTATGTTTCTCATTTGCTGTCAACGGAGAAAGCGTGCATCCGATCTAGTTTTGGGTTTCAGGGCGGTTATTGGATAATTACAATATCCAAAGAGACAAAAAACAACTGGAAGTCCCCGTAGAGACAGTTTGGAGCCAATTGACCGTCAAAGCTTTGTATTGGGGCTATGATCCAAAAACTGGAAGTGAATATGAGACCAGTAATTGGCCCACTTTTCTAGACAATTTTGCCGTGATATCCAGCCACGTAAAATTACTTGAATGAAATTGAGTAACGTGTAAATAATAAGGTTATGTTCTAGCTTACTGAACTGTGCAACATTCTTGGAAAGGAGCTAGGGCTTCCGCTAAGGAATCTTACAGTACTGTCATTCAATGTATCTCCAGAACGTGATGGGGCACTGTGGCAGCTAACTGACGGCAGGGTGCCTGTATTTTCTTATGATATTGTTCCCGACTACCTGAGAACTAAGCCTGAACCTGCAGCTGAGCAAAGGATGCTGCACCATGAGCGAAAAGTTTGTTACGCCTATTATACAACAAAATTATCACCCACGTATTCGATATGGTCAGCAAGGATAAAGAGGAATGGGCAATCGAGTCCTCTTCCAGAGCAGGTAAAATTGCAGACATTGCTTCGTAGTTTTTCACTACAATTTTGCTACACACTAGGAGTACAACAGACGAGTAACATGATTGATGCAGAAGCCCTGGTAGCTGCTGTCGACATGGGAAAAGATTTGAAAGTATCAATGTCCGACCCCGTGCCAGGTTCAGCGCCTGATGAAGGAATGATGGGCCCACCAGCTTTTCGCCCTTCTGCTCCAATGAGCTCGGTCAGTCCATCCGGTGTTAACCAGTTAGGATGTCAATAAGTCGGTCAACCAAATCCTTCCATTCGGAAGATAAGATTATTTTGATGTTTGTTTTATTTGTAATGTTAGCTTTACGAAATTATCGTGACTGTTGGTGGAGATACAGTATATTATTATTTGACTAAGTTTAAGAAATGAGTCGGATCTCACGAGATAAGAGTTACACAAGTGTTTGCACTATTATACCTAATCGGAGGGGGACACAAAAAAGAAGCAGATTATACCCAAATGAAGATTGGCGCGAGTACCCATAGCAATGACCCAGAAGACCAAGCCCTGCCACTAACAGCAAACCATTAAAACTGAGGTATGCATAATTTACTTTCAGATGCAAGCAAGTTTCGTGGTTTAAGTAAAACCTTTAAATGCGAATATCTCGGCTCCTATGAGGAATTGGGGGTTTTTTTTGGCCCTAGAACCCCTAGAGTTCTATAGCATTTTTTCTGGGGAATCGAATGAGACTATTTTGAAACCCGTATCTACAGTAGTTTTCAAGATGGCGTCATGTCCTGTTTTTCTCCTTATATTTATATGTCTAAGGACTTCTGAATGTTTCATTTTGTAGCAATCGATAGCCCTAACTAAATCCGTTTATATTTGAACGCGTATGACCGGCCATAGTAAATTTACCATTTAATTTGAGCCCCATTTTAAACGGCCACATGCAAGAATTAGCTATGCGATGTTAGCGTCATGTGAACAATATTATAATCACAAATACTGCTTGTACGCCATCTGACTAACAATAATAAAGGTAAGTTCGCATGTGCGCCTTTACAGTTGCTTCTATAAAAGGTGGACACCTATTGGTTTTTTTTTTTTTTTTTGTGGGAGCAGGTTTCGTGGTTTAAGTAAAATCTGTAAATGCGATTATCTCGGCTCCTATGAGGAATTGGGGGTTTTTTTTGCCCCTAGAACTCCTAGAATTCTATAGCATTTTTTCCGGGGAATCGAATGAGACTATTTTGACACCCGTATCTACAGTAGTTTTCAAGATGGCGTCATGTCCTGTTTTTCTCCTTATATTTATATGTCCAAGGACTTCTGAGTGTTTCATTTTGTAGCAATCGATAGCCCTAACTAAATCCGTTTATATTTGAACGCGTATGAATGGCCATAGCAATGACAAGTATTCTCTTCGAATTTCAAGTAACGGATGAGACTTTTGTGAAACTTGTTGTCGGAAATTGCGGCGCTGGCATCGTAGCGAAGTTCGGGACTATTGTTGGCGGATCCATTAAATAGTGGTAGCTTTATATAATTTCACGTCAGATGACGCACAGCTCTGTTGAATGTTAGTAGATACAACAACCCTTTTAAATGACGAATAAAATCGTCATAGCGAATACATTTTTCTTGACGAATAAATTTGGCTCAACGAATATATTTGCCGACGAATAAATTTCTCATGGCGAGTAAATTTGATATCAAGTATAAATTTATCATGACGAATAAATTTGACTCACCGAATAAATTGGTCGTGACGAATAAATTTGTCATAGTTCAAACCGCTGTATTAAAACTGTATCTGAATTATTGAGAAAAGAGTTGAGGTTATGTTTCTCATTTGCTGTCAACGGAGAAAGCGTGCATCCGATCTAGTTTTGGGTTTCAGGGCGGTTATTGGATAATTACAATATCCAAAGAGACAAAAAACAACTGGAAGTCCCCGTAGAGACAGTTTGGAGCCAATTGACCGTCAAAGCTTTGTATTGGGGCTATGATCCAAAAACTGGAAGTGAATATGAGACCAGTAATTGGCCCACTTTTCTAGACAATTTTGCCGTGATATCCAGCCACGTAAAATTACTTGAATGAAATTGAGTAACGTGTAAATAATAAGGTTATGTTCTAGCTTACTGAACTGTGCAACATTCTTGGAAAGAAGCTAGGGCTTCCGCTAAGGAATCTTACAGTACTGTCATTCAATGTATCTCCAGAACGTGATGGGGCACTGTGGCAGCTAACTGACGGCAGGGTGCCTGTATTTTCTTATGATATTGTTCCCGACTACCTGAGAACTAAGCCTGAACCTGCAGCTGAGCAAAGGATGCTGCACCATGAGCGAAAAGTTTGTTACGCCTATTATACAACAAAATTATCACCCACGTATTCGATATGGTCAGCAAGGATAAAGAGGAATGGGCAATCGAGTCCTCTTCCAGAGCAGGTAAAATTGCAGACATTGCTTCGTAGTTTTTCACTACAATTTTGCTACACACTAGGAGTACAACAGACGAGTAACATGATTGATGCAGAAGCCCTGGTAGCTGCTGTCGACATGGGAAAAGATTTGAAAGTATCAATGTCCGACCCCGTGCCAGGTTCAGCGCCTGATGGAGGAATGATGGGCCCACCAGCTTTTCGCCCTTCTGCTCCAATGAGCTCGGTCAGTCCATCCGGTGTTAACCAGTTAGGATGTCAATAAGTCGGTCAACCAAATCCTTCCATTCGGAAGATAAGATTATTTTGATGTTTGTTTTATTTGTAATGTTAGCTTTACGAAATTATCGTGACTGTTGGTGGAGATACAGTATATTATTATTTGACTAAGTTTAAGAAATGAGTCGGATCTCACGAGATAAGAGTTACACAAGTGTTTGCACTATTATACCTAATCGGAGGGGGACACAAAAAAGAAGCAGATTATACCCAAATGAAGATTTGCGCGAGTACCCATAGCAATGACCCAGAAGACCAAGCCCTGCCACTAACAGCAAACCATTAAAACTGAGGTATGCAAAATTTACTTTCAGATGCAAGCAAGTTTCGTGGTTTAAGTAAAACCTTTAAATGCGAATATCTCGGCTCCTATGAGGAATTGGGGGTTTTTTTTTGCCCCTAGAAGCCCTAGAGTTCTATAGCATTTTTTCTGGGGAATCGAATGAGACTATTTTGAAACCCGTATCTACAGTAGTTTTCAAAATGGCGTCATGTCCTGTTTTTCTCCTTATATTTATATGTCTAAGGACTTCTGAATGTTTCATTTTGTAGCAATCGATAGCCCTAACTAAATCCGTTTATATTTGAACGCGTATGACCGGCCATAGTAAATTTATCATTTAATTTGAGCCCCATTTTAAACGGCCACATGCAAGAATTAGCTATGCGATGTTAGCGTCATGTGAACAATATTATAATCACAAATACTGCTTGTACGCCATCTGACTAACAATAATAAAGGTAAGTTCGCATGTGTGCCTTTACAGTTGCTTCTGTAAAAGGTGGACACCTATTGGTTTTTTTTTTTTTTGTGGGAGCAGGTTTCGTGGTTTAAGTAAAATCTATAAATGCGATTATCTCGGCTCCTATGAGGAATTGGGTTTTTTTTTTTTGCCCCTAGAACCCTCGGAATTCTATAGCATTTTTTCCGGGGAATCGAATGAGACTATTTTGAAACCCGTATCTACAGTAGTTTTCAAGATGGCGTCATGTCCTGTTTTTCTCCTTATATTTATATGTCCAAGGACTTCTGAGTGTTTCATTTTGTAGCAATCGATAGCCCTAACTAAATCCGTTTATATTTGAACGCGTATGAATGGCCATAGCAATGACAAGTATTCTCTTCGAATTTCAAGTAACGGATGAGACTTTTGTGAAACTTGTTGTCGGAAATTGCGGCGCTGGCATCGTAGCGAAGTTCGGAACTATTGTTGGCGGATCCATTAAATAGTGGTAGCTTTATATAATTTCACGTCAGATGGCGCACAGCTCTGTTGAATGTTAGTAGATACAACAACCCTTTTAAATGACGAATAAAATCGTCATAGCGAATACATTTTTCTTGACGAATAAATTTGGCTCAACGAATATATTTGCCGACGAATAAATTTCTCAAGGCGAGTAAATTTGATATCAAGTATAAATTTTTTATGACGAATAAATTTGACTCACCGAATAAATTGGTCGTGACGAATAAATTTGTCATAGTTCAAACCGCTGTATTAAAACTGTATCTGAATTATTGAGAAAAGAGTTGAGGTTATGTTTCTCATTTGCTGTCAACGGAGAAAGCGTGCATCCGATCTAGTTTTGGGTTTCAGGGCGGTTATTGGATAATTACAATATCCAAAGAGACAAAAAACAACTGGAAGTCCCCGTAGAGACAGTTTGGAGCCAATTGACCGTCAAAGCTTTGTATTGGGGCTATGATCCAAAAACTGGAAGTGAATATGAGACCAGTAATTGGCCCACTTTTCTAGACCATTTTGCCGTGATATCCAGCCACGTAAAATTACTTGAATGAAATTGAGTAACGTGTAAATAATAAGGTTATGTTCTAGCTTACTGAACTGTGCAACATTCTTGGAAAGGAGCTAGGGCTTCCGCTAAGGAATCTTACAGTACTGTCATTCAATGTATCTCCAGAACGTGATGGGGCACTGTGGCAGCTAACTGACGGCAGGGTGCCTGTATTTTCTTATGATATTGTTCCCGACTACCTGTGAACTAAGCCTGAACCTGCAGCTGAGCAAAGGATGCTGCACCATGAGCGAAAAGTTTGTTACGCCTATTATACAACAAAATTATCACCCACGTATTCGATATGGTCAGCAAGGATAAAGAGGAATGGGCAATCGAGTCCTCTTCCAGAGCAGGTAAAATTGCAGACATTGCTTCGTAGTTTTTCACTACAATTTTGCTACACACTAGGAGTACAACAGACGAGTAACATGATTGATGCAGAAGCCCTGGTAGCTGCTGTCGACATGGGAAAAGATTTGAAAGTATCAATGTCCGACCCCGTGCCAGGTTCAGCGCCTGATGAAGGAATGATGGGCCCACCAGCTTTTCGCCCTTCTGCTCCAATGAGCTCGGTCAGTCCATCCGGTGTTAACCAGTTAGGATGTCAATAAGTCGGTCAACCAAATCCTTCCATTCGGAAGATAAGATTATTTTGATGTTTGTTTTATTTGTAATGTTAGCTTTACGAAATTATCGTGACTGTTGGTGGAGATACAGTATATTATTATTTGACTAAGTTTAAGAAATGAGTCGGATCTCACGAGATAAGAGTTACACAAGTGTTTGCACTATTATACCTAATCGGAGGGGGACACAAAAAAGAAGCAGATTATACCCAAATGAAGATTGGCGCGAGTACCCATAGCAATGACCCAGAAGACCAAGCCCTGCCACTAACAGCAAACCATTAAAACTGAGGTATGCATAATTTACTTTCAGATGCAAGCAAGTTTCGTGGTTTAAGTAAAACCTTTAAATGCGAATATCTCGGCTCCTATGAGGAATTGGGGGTTTTTTTTGGCCCTAGAACCCCTAGAGTTCTATAGCATTTTTTCTGGGGAATCGAATGAGACTATTTTGAAACCCGTATCTACAGTAGTTTTCAAGATGGCGTCATGTCCTGTTTTTCTCCTTATATTTATATGTCTAAGGACTTCTGAATGTTTCATTTTGTAGCAATCGATAGCCCTAACTAAATCCGTTTATATTTGAACGCGTATGACCGGCCATAGTAAATTTACCATTTAATTTGAGCCCCATTTTAAACGGCCACATGCAAGAATTAGCTATGCGATGTTAGCGTCATGTGAACAATATTATAATCACAAATACTGCTTGTACGCCATCTGACTAACAATAATAAAGGTAAGTTCGCATGTGCGCCTTTACAGTTGCTTCTATAAAAGGTGGACACCTATTGGTTTTTTTTTTTTTTTTTGTGGGAGCAGGTTTCGTGGTTTAAGTAAAATCTGTAAATGCGATTATCTCGGCTCCTATGAGGAATTGGGGGTTTTTTTTGCCCCTAGAACTCCTAGAATTCTATAGCATTTTTTCCGGGGAATCGAATGAGACTATTTTGACACCCGTATCTACAGTAGTTTTCAAGATGGCGTCATGTCCTGTTTTTCTCCTTATATTTATATGTCCAAGGACTTCTGAGTGTTTCATTTTGTAGCAATCGATAGCCCTAACTAAATCCGTTTATATTTGAACGCGTATGAATGGCCATAGCAATGACAAGTATTCTCTTCGAATTTCAAGTAACGGATGAGACTTTTGTGAAACTTGTTGTCGGAAATTGCGGCGCTGGCATCGTAGCGAAGTTCGGGACTATTGTTGGCGGATCCATTAAATAGTGGTAGCTTTATATAATTTCACGTCAGATGACGCACAGCTCTGTTGAATGTTAGTAGATACAACAACCCTTTTAAATGACGAATAAAATCGTCATAGCGAATACATTTTTCTTGACGAATAAATTTGGCTCAACGAATATATTTGCCGACGAATAAATTTCTCATGGCGAGTAAATTTGATATCAAGTATAAATTTATCATGACGAATAAATTTGACTCACCGAATAAATTGGTCGTGACGAATAAATTTGTCATAGTTCAAACCGCTGTATTAAAACTGTATCTGAATTATTGAGAAAAGAGTTGAGGTTATGTTTCTCATTTGCTGTCAACGGAGAAAGCGTGCATCCGATCTAGTTTTGGGTTTCAGGGCGGTTATTGGATAATTACAATATCCAAAGAGACAAAAAACAACTGGAAGTCCCCGTAGAGACAGTTTGGAGCCAATTGACCGTCAAAGCTTTGTATTGGGGCTATGATCCAAAAACTGGAAGTGAATATGAGACCAGTAATTGGCCCACTTTTCTAGACAATTTTGCCGTGATATCCAGCCACGTAAAATTACTTGAATGAAATTGAGTAACGTGTAAATAATAAGGTTATGTTCTAGCTTACTGAACTGTGCAACATTCTTGGAAAGAAGCTAGGGCTTCCGCTAAGGAATCTTACAGTACTGTCATTCAATGTATCTCCAGAACGTGATGGGGCACTGTGGCAGCTAACTGACGGCAGGGTGCCTGTATTTTCTTATGATATTGTTCCCGACTACCTGAGAACTAAGCCTGAACCTGCAGCTGAGCAAAGGATGCTGCACCATGAGCGAAAAGTTTGTTACGCCTATTATACAACAAAATTATCACCCACGTATTCGATATGGTCAGCAAGGATAAAGAGGAATGGGCAATCGAGTCCTCTTCCAGAGCAGGTAAAATTGCAGACATTGCTTCGTAGTTTTTCACTACAATTTTGCTACACACTAGGAGTACAACAGACGAGTAACATGATTGATGCAGAAGCCCTGGTAGCTGCTGTCGACATGGGAAAAGATTTGAAAGTATCAATGTCCGACCCCGTGCCAGGTTCAGCGCCTGATGGAGGAATGATGGGCCCACCAGCTTTTCGCCCTTCTGCTCCAATGAGCTCGGTCAGTCCATCCGGTGTTAACCAGTTAGGATGTCAATAAGTCGGTCAACCAAATCCTTCCATTCGGAAGATAAGATTATTTTGATGTTTGTTTTATTTGTAATGTTAGCTTTACGAAATTATCGTGACTGTTGGTGGAGATACAGTATATTATTATTTGACTAAGTTTAAGAAATGAGTCGGATCTCACGAGATAAGAGTTACACAAGTGTTTGCACTATTATACCTAATCGGAGGGGGACACAAAAAAGAAGCAGATTATACCCAAATGAAGATTTGCGCGAGTACCCATAGCAATGACCCAGAAGACCAAGCCCTGCCACTAACAGCAAACCATTAAAACTGAGGTATGCAAAATTTACTTTCAGATGCAAGCAAGTTTCGTGGTTTAAGTAAAACCTTTAAATGCGAATATCTCGGCTCCTATGAGGAATTGGGGGTTTTTTTTTGCCCCTAGAAGCCCTAGAGTTCTATAGCATTTTTTCTGGGGAATCGAATGAGACTATTTTGAAACCCGTATCTACAGTAGTTTTCAAAATGGCGTCATGTCCTGTTTTTCTCCTTATATTTATATGTCTAAGGACTTCTGAATGTTTCATTTTGTAGCAATCGATAGCCCTAACTAAATCCGTTTATATTTGAACGCGTATGACCGGCCATAGTAAATTTATCATTTAATTTGAGCCCCATTTTAAACGGCCACATGCAAGAATTAGCTATGCGATGTTAGCGTCATGTGAACAATATTATAATCACAAATACTGCTTGTACGCCATCTGACTAACAATAATAAAGGTAAGTTCGCATGTGTGCCTTTACAGTTGCTTCTGTAAAAGGTGGACACCTATTGGTTTTTTTTTTTTTTGTGGGAGCAGGTTTCGTGGTTTAAGTAAAATCTATAAATGCGATTATCTCGGCTCCTATGAGGAATTGGGTTTTTTTTTTTTGCCCCTAGAACCCTCGGAATTCTATAGCATTTTTTCCGGGGAATCGAATGAGACTATTTTGAAACCCGTATCTACAGTAGTTTTCAAGATGGCGTCATGTCCTGTTTTTCTCCTTATATTTATATGTCCAAGGACTTCTGAGTGTTTCATTTTGTAGCAATCGATAGCCCTAACTAAATCCGTTTATATTTGAACGCGTATGAATGGCCATAGCAATGACAAGTATTCTCTTCGAATTTCAAGTAACGGATGAGACTTTTGTGAAACTTGTTGTCGGAAATTGCGGCGCTGGCATCGTAGCGAAGTTCGGAACTATTGTTGGCGGATCCATTAAATAGTGGTAGCTTTATATAATTTCACGTCAGATGGCGCACAGCTCTGTTGAATGTTAGTAGATACAACAACCCTTTTAAATGACGAATAAAATCGTCATAGCGAATACATTTTTCTTGACGAATAAATTTGGCTCAACGAATATATTTGCCGACGAATAAATTTCTCAAGGCGAGTAAATTTGATATCAAGTATAAATTTTTTATGACGAATAAATTTGACTCACCGAATAAATTGGTCGTGACGAATAAATTTGTCATAGTTCAAACCGCTGTATTAAAACTGTATCTGAATTATTGAGAAAAGAGTTGAGGTTATGTTTCTCATTTGCTGTCAACGGAGAAAGCGTGCATCCGATCTAGTTTTGGGTTTCAGGGCGGTTATTGGATAATTACAATATCCAAAGAGACAAAAAACAACTGGAAGTCCCCGTAGAGACAGTTTGGAGCCAATTGACCGTCAAAGCTTTGTATTGGGGCTATGATCCAAAAACTGGAAGTGAATATGAGACCAGTAATTGGCCCACTTTTCTAGACCATTTTGCCGTGATATCCAGCCACGTAAAATTACTTGAATGAAATTGAGTAACGTGTAAATAATAAGGTTATGTTCTAGCTTACTGAACTGTGCAACATTCTTGGAAAGGAGCTAGGGCTTCCGCTAAGGAATCTTACAGTACTGTCATTCAATGTATCTCCAGAACGTGATGGGGCACTGTGGCAGCTAACTGACGGCAGGGTGCCTGTATTTTCTTATGATATTGTTCCCGACTACCTGTGAACTAAGCCTGAACCTGCAGCTGAGCAAAGGATGCTGCACCATGAGCGAAAAGTTTGTTACGCCTATTATACAACAAAATTATCACCCACGTATTCGATATGGTCAGCAAGGATAAAGAGGAATGGGCAATCGAGTCCTCTTCCAGAGCAGGTAAAATTGCAGACATTGCTTCGTAGTTTTTCACTACAATTTTGCTACACACTAGGAGTACAACAGACGAGTAACATGATTGATGCAGAAGCCCTGGTAGCTGCTGTCGACATGGGAAAAGATTTGAAAGTATCAATGTCCGACCCCGTGCCAGGTTCAGCGCCTGATGGAGGAATGATGGGCCCACCAGCTTTTCGCCCTTCTGCTCCAATGAGCTCGGTCAGTCCATCCGGTGTTAACCAGTTAGGATGTCAATAAGTCGGTCAACCAAATCCTTCCATTCGGAAGATAAGATTATTTTGATGTTTGTTTTATTTGTAATGTTAGCTTTACGAAATTATCGTGACTGTTGGTGGAGATACAGTATATTATTATTTAACTAAGTTTAAGAAATGAGTCGGATCTCACGAGATAAGAGTTACACAAGTGTTTGCACCATTATACCTAATCGGAGGGGGACACAAAAAAAAAGCAGATTATACCCAAATGAAGATTGGCGCGAGTACCCATAGCAATGACCCAGAAGACCAAGCCCTGCCACTAACAGCAAACCATTAAATCTGAGGTATGCAAAATTTACTTTCAGATCCAAGCAAGTTTCGTGGTTTAAGTAAAACCTTTAAATGCGAATATCTCGGCTCCTATGAGGAATTGGGTGTTTTTTTTGCCCCTAGAACCCCTAGAGTTCTATAGCATTTTTTCTGGGGAATCGAATGAGACTATTTTGAAACCCGTATCTACAGTAGTTTTCAAGATGGCGTCATGTCCTGTTTTTCTCCTTATATTTATATGTCTAAGGACTTCTGAATGTTTCATTTTTTAGCAATCGATAGCCCTAACTAAATCCGTTTATATTTGAACGCGTATGACCGGCCATAGTAAATTTATCATTTAATTTGAGCCCCATTTTAAACGGCCACATGCAACAATTAGCTATGCGATGTTAGCGTCATGTGAACAATATTATAATCACAAATACTGCTTGTACGCCATCTGACTAACAATAATAAAGGTAAGTTCGCATGTGCGCCTTTACAGTTGCTTCTATAAAAGGTGGACACCTATTGTTTTTTTTTTTTTTTTTGTGGGAGCAGGTTTCGTGGTTTAACACGTTGAGTGCGGCCCCGGTCCCTGGGGACCGGCGCTGAACTTTTGTCCGGGACGGCGCCGGTCCCCAGGGACCGGCATTAGACTTTTCGTTAGGCCGATATCGGTCCGGTGGGACCGGCAGTATTAAAGTTAAAAGATAAATGTCGCCTGAATGAAATGTAGTCAAATATAGTTTTAATGAGCTTTATTTAAGCATTCTAAGCAAAAGTATGGCTGGGATTTACACATGTAACAAAATGTATGTTTAAAAGTCGCGGATCATCTTCTAAAGTTTCAAGTGCAACTTGTCGGAAATTAGCCAGAGTAGCTATTGCGGCGCTGGCATCGTAGCGAAGTTCGGAACTATTGTTGGCGGATCCATTAAATAGTGGTAGCTTTATATAATTTCACGTCAGATGGCGCACAGCTCTGTTGAATGTTAGTAGATACAACAACCCTTTTAAATGACGAATAAAATCGTCATAGTGAATACATTTTTCTTGACGAATAAATTTGGCTCAACGAATATATTTGCCGACGAATAAATTTCTCATGGCGAGTAAATTTGATATCAAGTATAAATTTATCATTACGAATAAGTTTGACTCACCGAATAAATTGGTCGTGACGAATAAATTTGTCATAGTTCAAACCGCTGTATTAAAACTGTATCTGAATTATTGAGAAAAGAGTTGAGGTTATGTTTCTCATTTGCTGTCAACGGAGAAAGCGTGCATCCGATCTAGTTTTGGGTTTCAGGACCAAATATACCCTTTCTACTCAATATATTTTAAGTCTCACTACAAAAGAATGTCTCGGTATTATGCGCAATACTAAAGGAAATAATGATAAGAAATGCATCTAATATTAGGGTTACATCTGTAATGGTAGGTTGCCGTAATAATAACCATTTTGACAGCGCGACTTTTGTGGTCAGCTGAATATACTTGTAATGAAATCTGTCACTAGTCATAAGAAAGTAATGTTCACATGAAGTCGCAATAAATATTCTGTTATTCTGTTATTCTGTTTGGGTTTCAGGGCGGTTATTGGATAATTACAATATCCAAAGAGACAAAAAACAACTGGAAGTCCCCGTAGAGACAGTTTGGAGCCAATTGACCGTCAAAGCTTTGTATTGGGGCTATGATCCAAAAACTGGAAGTGAATATGAGACCAGTAATTGGCCCACTTTTCTAGACAATTTTGCCGTGATATCCAGCCACGTAAAATTACTTGAATGAAATTGAGTAACGTGTAAATAATAAGGTTATGTTCTAGCTTACTGAACTGTGCAACATTCTTGGAAAGGAGCTAGGGCTTCCGCTAAGGAATCTTACAGTACTGTCATTCAATGTATCTCCAGAACGTGATGGGGCACTGTGGCAGCTAACTGACGGCAGGGTGCCTGTATTTTCTTATGATATTGTTCCCGACTACCTGAGAACTAAGCCTGAACCTGCAGCTGAGCAAAGGATGCTGCACCATGAGCGAAGTTTGTTACGCCTATTATACAACAAAATTATCACCCACGTATTCGATATGGTCAGCAAGGATAAAGAGGAATGGGCAATCGAGTCCTCTTCCAGAGCAGGTAAAATTGCAGACATTGCTTCGTAGTTTTTCACTACAATTTTGCTACACACTAGGAGTACAACAGACGAGTAACATGATTGATGCAGAAGCCCTGGTAGCTGCTGTCGACATGGGAAAAGATTTGAAAGTATCAATGTCCGACCCCGTGCCAGGTTCAGCGCCTGATGGAGGAATGATGGGCCCACCAGCTTTTCGCCCTTCTGCTCCAATGAACTCGGTCAGTCCATCCGGTGTTAACCAGTTATGATGTCAATAAGTCGGTCAACCAAATCCTTCCATTCGGAAGATAAGATTATTTTGATGTTTGTTTTATTTGTAATGTTAGCTTTACGAAATTATCGTGACTGTTGGTGGAGATACAGTATATTATTATTTAACTAAGTTTAAGAAATGAGTCGGATCTCACGAGATAAGAGTTACACAAGTGTTTGCACTATTATACCTAATCGGAGGGGGACACAAAAAAGAAGCAGATTATACCCAAATGAAGATTGGCGCGAGTACCCATAGCAATGACCCAGAAGACCAAGCCCTGCCACTAACAGCAAACCATTAAAAATGCAAAATTTACTTTCAGATGCAAGCAAGTTTCGTGGTTTAAGTAAAACCTTTAAATGCGAATATCTCGGCTCCTATGAGGAATTGGGGTTTTTTTTTTTTGCCCCTAGAAGCCCTAGAGTTCTATAGCATTTTTTCTGGGGAATCGAATGAGACTATTTTGAAACCCGTATCTACAGTAGTTTTCAAGATGGCGTCATGTCCTGTTTTTCTCCTTATATTTATATGTCTAAGGACTTCTGAATGTTTCATTTTGTAGCAATCGATAGCCCTAACTAAATCCGTTTATATTTGAACGCGTATGACCGGCCATAGTAAATTTACCATTTAATTTGAGCCCCATTTTAAACGGCCACATGCAAGAATTAGCTATGCGATGTTAGCGTCATGTGAACAATATTATAATCACAAATACTGCTTGTACGCCATCTGACTAACAATAATAAAGGTAAGTTCGCATGTGTGCCTTTACAGTTGCTTCTATAAAAGGTGGACACCTATTGTTTTTTTTTTTTTTTTGTGGGAGCAGGTTTCGTGGTTTAACACGTTGAGTGCGGCCCCGGTCCCTGGGGACCGGCGCTGAACTTTTGTCCGGGACGGCGCCGGTCCCCAGGGACCGGCATTAGACTTTTCGTTAGGCCGATATCGGTCCGGTGGGACCGGCAGTATTAAAGTTAAAAGATAAATGTCGCCTGAATGAAATGTAGTCAAATATAGTTTTAATGAGCTTTATTTAAGCATTCTAAGCAAAAGTATGGCTGGGATTTACACATGTAACAAAATGTATGTTTAAAAGTCGCGGATCATCTTCTAAAGTTTCAAGTGCAACTTGTCGGAAATTAGCCAGAGTAGCTATTGCGGCGCTGGCATCGTAGCGAAGTTCGGAACTATTGTTGGCGGATCCATTAAATAGTGGTAGCTTTATATAATTTCACGTCAGATGGCGCACAGCTCTGTTGAATGTTAGTAGATACAACAACCCTTTTAAATGACGAATAAAATCGTCATAGTGAATACATTTTTCTTGACGAATAAATTTGGCTCAACGAATATATTTGCCGACGAATAAATTTCTCATGGCGAGTAAATTTGATATCAAGTATAAATTTATCATTACGAATAAGTTTGACTCACCGAATAAATTGGTCGTGACGAATAAATTTGTCATAGTTCAAACCGCTGTATTAAAACTGTATCTGAATTATTGAGAAAAGAGTTGAGGTTATGTTTCTCATTTGCTGTCAACGGAGAAAGCGTGCATCCGATCTAGTTTTGGGTTTCAGGACCAAATATACCCTTTCTACTCAATATATTTTAAGTCTCACTACAAAAGAATGTCTCGGTATTATGCGCAATACTAAAGGAAATAATGATAAGAAATGCATCTAATATTAGGGTTACATCTGTAATGGTAGGTTGCCGTAATAATAACCATTTTGACAGCGCGACTTTTGTGGTCAGCTGAATATACTTGTAATGAAATCTGTCACTAGTCATAAGAAAGTAATGTTCACATGAAGTCGCAATAAATATTCTGTTATTCTGTTATTCTGTTTGGGTTTCAGGGCGGTTATTGGATAATTACAATATCCAAAGAGACAAAAAACAACTGGAAGTCCCCGTAGAGACAGTTTGGAGCCAATTGACCGTCAAAGCTTTGTATTGGGGCTATGATCCAAAAACTGGAAGTGAATATGAGACCAGTAATTGGCCCACTTTTCTAGACAATTTTGCCGTGATATCCAGCCACGTAAAATTACTTGAATGAAATTGAGTAACGTGTAAATAATAAGGTTATGTTCTAGCTTACTGAACTGTGCAACATTCTTGGAAAGGAGCTAGGGCTTCCGCTAAGGAATCTTACAGTACTGTCATTCAATGTATCTCCAGAACGTGATGGGGCACTGTGGCAGCTAACTGACGGCAGGGTGCCTGTATTTTCTTATGATATTGTTCCCGACTACCTGAGAACTAAGCCTGAACCTGCAGCTGAGCAAAGGATGCTGCACCATGAGCGAAGTTTGTTACGCCTATTATACAACAAAATTATCACCCACGTATTCGATATGGTCAGCAAGGATAAAGAGGAATGGGCAATCGAGTCCTCTTCCAGAGCAGGTAAAATTGCAGACATTGCTTCGTAGTTTTTCACTACAATTTTGCTACACACTAGGAGTACAACAGACGAGTAACATGATTGATGCAGAAGCCCTGGTAGCTGCTGTCGACATGGGAAAAGATTTGAAAGTATCAATGTCCGACCCCGTGCCAGGTTCAGCGCCTGATGGAGGAATGATGGGCCCACCAGCTTTTCGCCCTTCTGCTCCAATGAACTCGGTCAGTCCATCCGGTGTTAACCAGTTATGATGTCAATAAGTCGGTCAACCAAATCCTTCCATTCGGAAGATAAGATTATTTTGATGTTTGTTTTATTTGTAATGTTAGCTTTACGAAATTATCGTGACTGTTGGTGGAGATACAGTATATTATTATTTAACTAAGTTTAAGAAATGAGTCGGATCTCACGAGATAAGAGTTACACAAGTGTTTGCACTATTATACCTAATCGGAGGGGGACACAAAAAAGAAGCAGATTATACCCAAATGAAGATTGGCGCGAGTACCCATAGCAATGACCCAGAAGACCAAGCCCTGCCACTAACAGCAAACCATTAAAAATGCAAAATTTACTTTCAGATGCAAGCAAGTTTCGTGGTTTAAGTAAAACCTTTAAATGCGAATATCTCGGCTCCTATGAGGAATTGGGGGTTTTTTTTTTTGCCCCTAGAAGCCCTAGAGTTCTATAGCATTTTTTCTGGGGAATCGAATGAGACTATTTTGAAACCCGTATCTACAGTAGTTTTCAAGATGGCGTCATGTCCTGTTTTTCTCCTTATATTTATATGTCTAAGGACTTCTGAATGTTTCATTTTGTAGCAATCGATAGCCCTAACTAAATCCGTTTATATTTGAACGCGTATGACCGGCCATAGTAAATTTACCATTTAATTTGAGCCCCATTTTAAACGGCCACATGCAAGAATTAGCTATGCGATGTTAGCGTCATGTGAACAATATTATAATCACAAATACTGCTTGTACGCCATCTGACTAACAATAATAAAGGTAAGTTCGCATGTGCGCCTTTACAGTTGCTTCTATAAAAGGTGGACACCTATTGGTTTTTTTTTTTTTTTTTTTGTGGGAGCAGGTTTCGTGGTTTAAGTAAAATCTGTAAATGCGATTATCTCGGCTCCTATGAGGAATTGGGGGTTTTTTTTGCCCCTAGAACCCCTAGAATTCTATAGCATTTTTTCCGGGGAATCGAATGAGACTATTTTGACACCCGTATCTACAGTAGTTTTCAAGATGGCGTCATGTCCTGTTTTTCTCCTTATATTTATATGTCCAAGGACTTCTGAGTGTTTCATTTTGTAGCAATCGATAGCCCTAACTAAATCCGTTTATATTTGAACGCGTATGAATGGCCATAGCAATGACAAGTATTCTCTTCGAATTTCAAGTAACGGATGAGACTTTTGTGAAACTTGTTGTCGGAAATTGCGGCGCTGGCATCGTAGCGAAGTTCGGGACTATTGTTGGCGGATCCATTAAATAGTGGTAGCTTTATATAATTTCACGTCAGATGACGCACAGCTCTGTTGAATGTTAGTAGATACAACAACCCTTTTAAATGACGAATAAAATCGTCATAGCGAATACATTTTTCTTGACGAATAAATTTGGCTCAACGAATATATTTGCCGACGAATAAATTTCTCATGGCGAGTAAATTTGATATCAAGTATAAATTTATCATGACGAATAAATTTGACTCACCGAATAAATTGGTCGTGACGAATAAATTTGTCATAGTTCAAACCGCTGTATTAAAACTGTATCTGAATTATTGAGAAAAGAGTTGAGGTTATGTTTCTCATTTGCTGTCAACGGAGAAAGCGTGCATCCGATCTAGTTTTGGGTTTCAGGGCGGTTATTGGATAATTACAATATCCAAAGAGACAAAAAACAACTGGAAGTCCCCGTAGAGACAGTTTGGAGCCAATTGACCGTCAAAGCTTTGTATTGGGGCTATGATCCAAAAACTGGAAGTGAATATGAGACCAGTAATTGGCCCACTTTTCTAGACAATTTTGCCGTGATATCCAGCCACGTAAAATTACTTGAATGAAATTGAGTAACGTGTAAATAATAAGGTTATGTTCTAGCTTACTGAACTGTGCAACATTCTTGGAAAGAAGCTAGGGCTTCCGCTAAGGAATCTTACAGTACTGTCATTCAATGTATCTCCAGAACGTGATGGGGCACTGTGGCAGCTAACTGACGGCAGGGTGCCTGTATTTTCTTATGATATTGTTCCCGACTACCTGAGAACTAAGCCTGAACCTGCAGCTGAGCAAAGGATGCTGCACCATGAGCGAAAAGTTTGTTACGCCTATTATACAACAAAATTATCACCCACGTATTCGATATGGTCAGCAAGGATAAAGAGGAATGGGCAATCGAGTCCTCTTCCAGAGCAGGTAAAATTGCAGACATTGCTTCGTAGTTTTTCACTACAATTTTGCTACACACTAGGAGTACAACAGACGAGTAACATGATTGATGCAGAAGCCCTGGTAGCTGCTGTCGACATGGGAAAAGATTTGAAAGTATCAATGTCCGACCCCGTGCCAGGTTCAGCGCCTGATGGAGGAATGATGGGCCCACCAGCTTTTCGCCCTTCTGCTCCAATGAGCTCGGTCAGTCCATCCGGTGTTAACCAGTTAGGATGTCAATAAGTCGGTTAACCAAATCCTTCCATTCGGAAGATAAGATTATTTTGATGTTTGTTTTATTTGTAATGTTAGCTTTACGAAATTATCGTGACTGTTGGTGGAGATACAGTATATTATTATTTAACTAAGTTTAAGAAATGAGTCGGATCTCACGAGATAAGAGTTACACAAGTGTTTGCACTATTATACCTAATCGGAGGGGGACACAAAAAAGAAGCAGATTATACCCAAATGAAGATTGGCGCGAGTACCCATAGCAATGACCCAGAAGACCAAGCCCTGCCACTAACAGCAAACCATTAAAAATGCAAAATTTACTTTCAGATGCAAACAAGTTTCGTGGTTTAAGTAAAACCTTTAAATGCGAATATCTCGGCTCCTATGAGGAATTGGGGGTTTTTTTTTTGCCCCTAGACGCCCTAGAGTTCTATAGCATTTTTTCTGGGGAATCGAATGAGACTATTTTGAAACCCGTATCTACAGTAGTTTTCAAGATGGCGTCATGTCCTGTTTTTCTCCTTATATTTATATGTCTAAGGACTTCTGAATGTTTCATTTTGTAGCAATCGATAGCCCTAACTAAATCCGTTTATATTTGAACGCGTATGACCGGCCATAGTAAATTTATCATTTAATTTGAGCCCCATTTTAAACGGCCACATGCAAGAATTAGCTATGCGATGTTAGCGTCATGTGAACAATATTATAATCACAAATACTGCTTGTACGCCATCTGACTAACAATAATAAAGGTAAGTTCGCATGTGTGCCTTTACAGTTGCTTCTATAAAAGGTGGACACCTATTGGTTTTTTTTTTTTTGTGGGAGCAGGTTTCGTGGTTTAAGTAAAATCTATAAATGCGATTATCTCGGCTCCTATGAGGAATTGGGTTTTTTTTTGCCCCTAGAACCCCTGGAATTCTATAGCATTTTTTCCGGGGAATCGAATGAGACTATTTTGAAACCCGTATCTACAGTAGTTTTCAAGATGGCGTCATGTCCTGTTTTTCTCCTTATATTTATATGTCCAAGGACTTCTGAGTGTTTCATTTTGTAGCAATCGATAGCCCTAACTAAATCCGTTTATATTTGAACGCGTATGAATGGCCATAGCAATGACAAGTATTCTCTTCGAATTTCAAGTAACGGATGAGACTTTTGTGAAACTTGTTGTCGGAAATTGCGGCGCTGGCATCGTAGCGAAGTTCGGAACTATTGTTGGCGGATCCATTAAATAGTGGTAGCTTTATATAATTTCACGTCAGATGGCGCACAGCTCTGTTGAATGTTAGTGGATACAACAACCCTTTTAAATGACGAATAAAATCGTCATAGCGAATACATTTTTCTTGACGAATAAATTTGGCTCAACGAATATATTTGCCGACGAATAAATTTCTCAAGGCGAGTAAATTTGATATCAAGTATAAATTTATCATGACGAATAAATTTGACTCACCGAATAAATTGGTCGTGACGAATAAATTTGTCATAGTTCAAACCGCTGTATTAAAACTGTATCTGAATTATTGAGAAAAGAGTTGAGGTTATGTTTCTCATTTGCTGTCAACGGAGAAAGCGTGCATCCGATCTAGTTTTGGGTTTCAGGGCGGTTATTGGATAATTACAATATCCAAAGAGACAAAAAACAACTGGAAGTCCCCGTAGAGACAGTTTGGAGCCAATTGACCGTCAAAGCTTTGTATTGGGGCTATGATCCAAAAACTGGAAGTGAATATGAGACCAGTAATTGGCCCACTTTTCTAGACCATTTTGCCGTGATATCCAGCCACGTAAAATTACTTGAATGAAATTGAGTAACGTGTAAATAATAAGGTTATGTTCTAGCTTACTGAACTGTGCAACATTCTTGGAAAGGAGCTAGGGCTTCCGCTAAGGAATCTTACAGTACTGTCATTCAATGTATCTCCAGAACGTGATGGGGCACTGTGGCAGCTAACTGACGGCAGGGTGCCTGTATTTTCTTATGATATTGTTCCCGACTACCTGTGAACTAAGCCTGAACCTGCAGCTGAGCAAAGGATGCTGCACCATGAGCGAAAAGTTTGTTACGCCTATTATACAACAAAATTATCACCCACGTATTCGATATGGTCAGCAAGGATAAAGAGGAATGGGCCATCGAGTCCTCTTCCAGAGCAGGTAAAATTGCAGACATTGCTTCGTAGTTTTTCACTACAATTTTGCTACACACTAGGAGTACAACAGACGAGTAACATGATTGATGCAGAAGCCCTGGTAGCTGCTGTCGACATGGGAAAAGATTTGAAAGTATCAATGTCCGACCCCGTGCCAGGTTCAGCGCCTGATGGAGGAATGATGGGCCCACCAGCTTTTCGCCCTTCTGCTCCAATGAGCTCGGTCAGTCCATCCGGTGTTAACCAGTTAGGATGTCAATAAGTCGGTCAACCAAATCCTTCCATTCGGAAGATAAGATTATTTTGATGTTTGTTTTATTTGTAATGTTAGCTTTACGAAATTATCGTGACTGTTGGTGGAGATACAGTATATTATTATTTAACTAAGTTTAAGAAATGAGTCGGATCTCACGAGATAAGAGTTACACAAGTGTTTGCACTATTATACCTAATCGGAGGGGGACACAAAAAAGAAGCAGATTATACCCAAATGAAGATTTGCGCGAGTACCCATAGCAATGACCCAGAAGACCAAGCCCTGCCACTAACAGCAAACCATTAAAACTGAGGTATGCAAAATTTACTTTCAGATGCAAGCAAGTTTCGTGGTTTAAGTAAAACCTTTAAATGCGAATATCTCGGCTCCTATGAGGAATTGGGGGTTTTTTTTTGCCCCTAGAAGCCCTAGAGTTCTATAGCATTTTTTCTGGGGAATCGAATGAGACTATTTTGAAACCCGTATCTACAGTAGTTTTCAAGATGGCGTCATGTCCTGTTTTTCTCCTTATATTTATATGTCTAAGGACTTCTGAATGTTTCATTTTGTAGCAATCGATAGCCCTAACTAAATCCGTTTATATTTGAACGCGTATGACCGGCCATAGTAAATTTATCATTTAATTTGAGCCCCATTTTAAACGGCCACATGCAAGAATTAGCTATGCGATGTTAGCGTCATGTGAACAATATTATAATCACAAATACTGCTTGTACGCCATCTGACTAACAATAATAAAGGTAAGTTCGCATGTGTGCCTTTACAGTTGCTTCTGTAAAAGGTGGACACCTATTGGTTTTTTTTTTTTTTGTGGGAGCAGGTTTCGTGGTTTAAGTAAAATCTATAAATGCGATTATCTCGGCTCCTATGAGGAATTGGGTTTTTTTTTTTGCCCCTAGAACGCTTGGAATTCTATAGCATTTTTTCCGGGGAATCGAATGAGACTATTTTGAAACCCGTATCTACAGTAGTTTTCAAGATGGCGTCATGTCCTGTTTTTCTCCTTATATTTATATGTCCAAGGACTTCTGAGTGTTTCATTTTGTAGCAATCGATAGCCCTAACTAAATCCGTTTATATTTGAACGCGTATGAATGGCCATAGCAATGACAAGTATTCTCTTCGAATTTCAAGTAACGGATGAGACTTTTGTGAAACTTGTTGTCGGAAATTGCGGCGCTGGCATCGTAGCGAAGTTCGGAACTATTGTTGGCGGATCCATTAAATAGTGGTAGCTTTATATAATTTCACGTCAGATGGCGCACAGCTCTGTTGAATGTTAGTGGATACAACAACCCTTTTAAATGACGAATAAAATCATCATAGCGAATACATTTTTCTTGACGAATAAATTTGGCTCAACGAATATATTTGCCGACGAATAAATTTCTCAAGGCGAGTAAATTTGATATCAAGTATAAATTTATTATGACGAATAAATTTGACTCACCGAATAAATTGGTCGTGACGAATAAATTTGTCATAGTTCAAACCGCTGTATTAAAACTGTATCTGAATTATTGAGAAAAGAGTTGAGGTTATGTTTCTCATTTGCTGTCAACGGAGAAAGCGTGCATCCGATCTAGTTTTGGGTTTCAGGGCGGTTATTGGATAATTACAATATCCAAAGAGACAAAAAACAACTGGAAGTCCCCGTAGAGACAGTTTGGAGCCAATTGACCGTCAAAGCTTTGTATTGGGGCTATGATCCAAAAACTGGAAGTGAATATGAGACCAGTAATTGGCCCACTTTTCTAGACCATTTTGCCGTGATATCCAGCCACGTAAAATTACTTGAATGAAATTGAGTAACGTGTAAATAATAAGGTTATGTTCTAGCTTACTGAACTGTGCAACATTCTTGGAAAGGAGCTAGGGCTTCCGCTAAGGAATCTTACAGTACTGTCATTCAATGTATCTCCAGAACGTGATGGGGCACTGTGGCAGCTAACTGACGGCAGGGTGCCTGTATTTTCTTATGATATTGTTCCCGACTACCTGTGAACTAAGCCTGAACCTGCAGCTGAGCAAAGGATGCTGCACCATGAGCGAAAAGTTTGTTACGCCTATTATACAACAAAATTATCACCCACGTATTCGATATGGTCAGCAAGGATAAAGAGGAATGGGCAATCGAGTCCTCTTCCAGAGCAGGTAAAATTGCAGACATTGCTTCGTAGTTTTTCACTACAATTTTGCTACACACTAGGAGTACAACAGACGAGTAACATGATTGATGCAGAAGCCCTGGTAGCTGCTGTCGACATGGGAAAAGATTTGAAAGTATCAATGTCCGACCCCGTGCCAGGTTCAGCGCCTGATGGGCCCACCAGCTTTTCGCCCTTCTGCTCCAATGAGCTCGGTCAGTCCATCCGGTGTTAACCAGTTAGGATGTCGTCAACCAAATCCTTCCATTCGGAAGATAAGATTATTTTGATGTTTGTTTTATTTGTAATGTTAGCTTTACGAAATTATCGTGACTGTTGGTGGAGATACAGTATATTATTATTTAACTAAGTTTAAGAAATGAGTCGGATCTCACGAGATAAGAGTTACACAAGTGTTTGCACCATTATACCTAATCGGAGGGGGACACAAAAAAAAAGCAGATTATACCCAAATGAAGATTGGCGCGAGTACCCATAGCAATGACCCAGAAGACCAAGCCCTGCCACTAACAGCAAACCATTAAATCTGAGGTATGCAAAATTTACTTTCAGATCCAAGCAAGTTTCGTGGTTTAAGTAAAACCTTTAAATGCGAATATCTCGGCTCCTATGAGGAATTGGGTGTTTTTTTTGCCCCTAGAACCCCTAGAGTTCTATAGCATTTTTTCTGGGGAATCGAATGAGACTATTTTGAAACCCGTATCTACAGTAGTTTTCAAGATGGCGTCATGTCCTGTTTTTCTCCTTATATTTATATGTCTAAGGACTTCTGAATGTTTCATTTTGTAGCAATCGATAGCCCTAACTAAATCCGTTTATATTTGAACGCGTATGACCGGCCATAGTAAATTTATCATTTAATTTGAGCCCCATTTTAAACGGCCACATGCAACAATTAGCTATGCAATGTTAGCGTCATGTGAACAATATTATAATCACAAATACTGCTTGTACGCCATCTGACTAACAATAATAAAGGTAAGTTCGCATGTGCGCCTTTACAGTTGCTTCTATAAAAGGTGGACACCTATTGTTTTTTTTTTTTTTTTGTGGGAGCAGGTTTCGTGGTTTAACACGTTGAGTGCGGCCCCGGTCCCTGGGGACCGGCGCTGAACTTTTGTCCGGGACGGCGCCGGTCCCCAGGGACCGGCATTAGACTTTTCGTTAGGCCGATATCGGTCCGGTGGGACCGGCAGTATTAAAGTTAAAAGATAAATGTCGCCTGAATGAAATGTAGTCAAATATAGTTTTAATGAGCTTTATTTAAGCATTCTAAGCAAAAGTATGGCTGGGATTTACACATGTAACAAAATGTATGTTTAAAAGTCGCGGATCATCTTCTAAAGTTTCAAGTGCAACTTGTCGGAAATTAGCCAGAGTAGCTATTGCGGCGCTGGCATCGTAGCGAAGTTCGGAACTATTGTTGGCGGATCCATTAAATAGTGGTAGCTTTATATAATTTCACGTCAGATGGCGCACAGCTCTGTTGAATGTTAGTAGATACAACAACCCTTTTAAATGACGAATAAAATCGTCATAGTGAATACATTTTTCTTGACGAATAAATTTGGCTCAACGAATATATTTGCCGACGAATAAATTTCTCATGGCGAGTAAATTTGATATCAAGTATAAATTTATCATGACGAATAAGTTTGACTCACCGAATAAATTGGTCGTGACGAATAAATTTGTCATAGTTCAAACCGCTGTATTAAAACTGTATCTGAATTATTGAGAAAAGAGTTGAGGTTATGTTTCTCATTTGCTGTCAACGGAGAAAGCGTGCATCCGATCTAGTTTTGGGTTTCAGGACCAAATATACCCTTTCTACTCAATATATTTTAAGTCTCCCTACAAAAGAATGTCTCGGTATTATGCGCAATACTAAAGGAAATAATGATAAGAAATACATCTAATATTAGGGTTACATCTGTAATGGTAGGTTGCCGTAATAATAACCATTTTGACAGCGCGACTTTTGTGGTCAGCTGAATATACTTGTAATGAAATCTGTCACTAGTCATAAGAAAGTAATGTTCACATGAAGTCGCAATAAATATTCTGTTATTCTGTTATTCTGTTTGGGTTTCAGGGCGGTTATTGGATAATTACAATATCCAAAGAGACAAAAAACAACTGGAAGTCCCCGTAGAGACAGTTTGGAGCCAATTGACCGTCAAAGCTTTGTATTGGGGCTATGATCCAAAAACTGGAAGTGAATATGAGACCAGTAATTGGCCCACTTTTCTAGACAATTTTGCCGTGATATCCAGCCACGTAAAATTACTTGAATGAAATTGAGTAACGTGTAAATAATAAGGTTATGTTCTAGCTTACTGAACTGTGCAACATTCTTGGAAAGGAGCTAGGGCTTCCGCTAAGGAATCTTACAGTACTGTCATTCAATGTATCTCCAGAACGTGATGGGGCACTGTGGCAGCTAACTGACGGCAGGGTGCCTGTATTTTCTTATGATATTGTTCCCGACTACCTGAGAACTAAGCCTGAACCTGCAGCTGAGCAAAGGATGCTGCACCATGAGCGAAGTTTGTTACGCCTATTATACAACAAAATTATCACCCACGTATTCGATATGGTCAGCAAGGATAAAGAGGAATGGGCAATCGAGTCCTCTTCCAGAGCAGGTAAAATTGCAGACATTGCTTCGTAGTTTTTCACTACAATTTTGCTACACACTAGGAGTACAACAGACGAGTAACATGATTGATGCAGAAGCCCTGGTAGCTGCTGTCGACATGGGAAAAGATTTGAAAGTATCAATGTCCGACCCCGTGCCAGGTTCAGCGCCTGATGGAGGAATGATGGGCCCACCAGCTTTTCGCCCTTCTGCTCCAATGAACTCGGTCAGTCCATCCGGTGTTAACCAGTTAGGATGTCAATAAGTCGGTCAACCAAATCCTTCCATTCGGAAGATAAGATTATTTTGATGTTTGTTTTATTTGTAATGTTAGCTTTACGAAATTATCGTGACTGTTGGTGGAGATACAGTATATTATTATTTAACTAAGTTTAAGAAATGAGTCGGATCTCACGAGATAAGAGTTACACAAGTGTTTGCACTATTATACCTAATCGGAGGGGGACACAAAAAAGAAGCAGATTATACCCAAATGAAGATTGGCGCGAGTACCCATAGCAATGACCCAGAAGACCAAGCCCTGCCACTAACAGCAAACCATTAAAAATGCAAAATTTACTTTCAGATGCAAGCAAGTTTCGTGGTTTAAGTAAAACCTTTAAATGCGAATATCTCGGCTCCTATGAGGAATTGGGGGTTTTTTTTTTTGCCCCTAGAAGCCCTAGAGTTCTATAGCATTTTTTCTGGGGAATCGAATGAGACTATTTTGAAACCCGTATCTACAGTAGTTTTCAAGATGGCGTCATGTCCTGTTTTTCTCCTTATATTTATATGTCTAAGGACTTCTGAATGTTTCATTTTGTAGCAATCGATAGCCCTAACTAAATCCGTTTATATTTGAACGCGTATGACCGGCCATAGTAAATTTACCATTTAATTTGAGCCCCATTTTAAACGGCCACATGCAAGAATTAGCTATGCGATGTTAGCGTCATGTGAACAATATTATAATCACAAATACTGCTTGTACGCCATCTGACTAACAATAATAAAGGTAAGTTCGCATGTGCGCCTTTACAGTTGCTTCTATAAAAGGTGGACACCTATTGGTTTTTTTTTTTTTTTTTTGTGGGAGCAGGTTTCGTGGTTTAAGTAAAATCTGTAAATGCGATTATCTCGGCTCCTATGAGGAATTGGGGGTTTTTTTTGCCCCTAGAACCCCTATAATTCTATAGCATTTTTTCCGGGGAATCGAATGAGACTATTTTGACACCCGTATCTACAGTAGTTTTCAAGATGGCGTCATGTCCTGTTTTTCTCCTTATATTTATATGTCCAAGGACTTCTGAGTGTTTCATTTTGTAGCAATCGATAGCCCTAACTAAATCCGTTTATATTTGAACGCGTATGAATGGCCATAGCAATGACAAGTATTCTCTTCGAATTTCAAGTAACGGATGAGACTTTTGTGAAACTTGTTGTCGGAAATTGCGGCGCTGGCATCGTAGCGAAGTTCGGGACTATTGTTGGCGGATCCATTAAATAGTGGTAGCTTTATATAATTTCACGTCAGATGACGCACAGCTCTGTTGAATGTTAGTAGATACAACAACCCTTTTAAATGACGAATAAAATCGTCATAGCGAATACATTTTTCTTGACGAATAAATTTGGCTCAACGAATATATTTGCCGACGAATAAATTTCTCATGGCGAGTAAATTTGATATCAAGTATAAATTTATCATGACGAATAAATTTGACTCACCGAATAAATTGGTCGTGACGAATAAATTTGTCATAGTTCAAACCGCTGTATTAAAACTGTATCTGAATTATTGAGAAAAGAGTTGAGGTTATGTTTCTCATTTGCTGTCAACGGAGAAAGCGTGCATCCGATCTAGTTTTGGGTTTCAGGGCGGTTATTGGATAATTACAATATCCAAAGAGACAAAAAACAACTGGAAGTCCCCGTAGAGACAGTTTGGAGCCAATTGACCGTCAAAGCTTTGTATTGGGGCTATGATCCAAAAACTGGAAGTGAATATGAGACCAGTAATTGGCCCACTTTTCTAGACAATTTTGCCGTGATATCCAGCCACGTAAAATTACTTGAATGAAATTGAGTAACGTGTAAATAATAAGGTTATGTTCTAGCTTACTGAACTGTGCAACATTCTTGGAAAGAAGCTAGGGCTTCCGCTAAGGAATCTTACAGTACTGTCATTCAATGTATCTCCAGAACGTGATGGGGCACTGTGGCAGCTAACTGACGGCAGGGTGCCTGTATTTTCTTATGATATTGTTCCCGACTACCTGAGAACTAAGCCTGAACCTGCAGCTGAGCAAAGGATGCTGCACCATGAGCGAAAAGTTTGTTACGCCTATTATACAACAAAATTATCACCCACGTATTCGATATGGTCAGCAAGGATAAAGAGGAATGGGCAATCGAGTCCTCTTCCAGAGCAGGTAAAATTGCAGACATTGCTTCGTAGTTTTTCACTACAATTTTGCTACACACTAGGAGTACAACAGACGAGTAACATGATTGATGCAGAAGCCCTGGTAGCTGCTGTCGACATGGGAAAAGATTTGAAAGTATCAATGTCCGACCCCGTGCCAGGTTCAGCGCCTGATGGAGGAATGATGGGCCCACCAGCTTTTCGCCCTTCTGCTCCAATGAGCTCGGTCAGTCCATCCGGTGTTAACCAGTTAGGATGTCAATAAGTCGGTCAACCAAATCCTTCCATTCGGAAGATAAGATTATTTTGATGTTTGTTTTATTTGTAATGTTAGCTTTACGAAATTATCGTGACTGTTGGTGGAGATACAGTATATTATTATTTAACTAAGTTTAAGAAATGAGTCGGATCTCACGAGATAAGAGTTACACAAGTGTTTGCACTATTATACCTAATCGGAGGGGGACACAAAAAAGAAGCAGATTATACCCAAATGAAGATTGGCGCGAGTACCCATAGCAATGACCCAGAAGACCAAGCCCTGCCACTAACAGCAAACCATTAAAAATGCAAAATTTACTTTCAGATGCAAACAAGTTTCGTGGTTTAAGTAAAACCTTTAAATGCGAATATCTCGGCTCCTATGAGGAATTGGGGGGTTTTTTTTTTTGCCCCTAGAAGCCCTAGAGTTCTATAGCATTTTTTCTGGGGAATCGAATGAGACTATTTTGAAACCCGTATCTACAGTAGTTTTCAAGATGGCGTCATGTCCTGTTTTTCTCCTTATATTTATATGTCTAAGGACTTCTGAATGTTTCATTTTGTAGCAATCGATAGCCCTAACTAAATCCGTTTATATTTGAACGCGTATGACCGGCCATAGTAAATTTATCATTTAATTTGAGCCCCATTTTAAACGGCCACATGCAAGAATTAGCTATGCGATGTTAGCGTCATGTGAACAATATTATAATCACAAATACTGCTTGTACGCCATCTGACTAACAATAATAAAGGTAAGTTCGCATGTGTGCCTTTACAGTTGCTTCTATAAAAGGTGGACACCTATTGGATTTTTTTTTTTTGTGGGAGCAGGTTTCGTGGTTTAAGTAAAATCTATAAATGCGATTATCTCGGCTCCTATGAGGAATTGGGTTTTTTTTTGCCCCTAGAACCCCTGGAATTCTATAGCATTTTTTCCGGGGAATCGAATGAGACTATTTTGAAACCCGTATCTACAGTAGTTTTCAAGATGGCGTCATGTCCTGTTTTTCTCCTTATATTTATATGTCCAAGGACTTCTGAGTGTTTCATTTTGTAGCAATCGATAGCCCTAACTAAATCCGTTTATATTTGAACGCGTATGAATGGCCATAGCAATGACAAGTATTCTCTTCGAATTTCAAGTAACGGATGAGACTTTTGTGAAACTTGTTGTCGGAAATTGCGGCGCTGGCATCGTAGCGAAGTTCGGAACTATTGTTGGCGGATCCATTAAATAGTGGTAGCTTTATATAATTTCACGTCAGATGGCGCACAGCTCTGTTGAATGTTAGTGGATACAACAACCCTTTTAAATGACGAATAAAATCGTCATAGCGAATACATTTTTCTTGACGAATAAATTTGGCTCAACGAATATATTTGCCGACGAATAAATTTCTCAAGGCGAGTAAATTTGATATCAAGTATAAATTTATCATGACGAATAAATTTGACTCACCGAATAAATTGGTCGTGACGAATAAATTTGTCATAGTTCAAACCGCTGTATTAAAACTGTATCTGAATTATTGAGAAAAGAGTTGAGGTTATGTTTCTCATTTGCTGTCAACGGAGAAAGCGTGCATCCGATCTAGTTTTGGGTTTCAGGGCGGTTATTGGATAATTACAATATCCAAAGAGACAAAAAACAACTGGAAGTCCCCGTAGAGACAGTTTGGAGCCAATTGACCGTCAAAGCTTTGTATTGGGGCTATGATCCAAAAACTGGAAGTGAATATGAGACCAGTAATTGGCCCACTTTTCTAGACCATTTTGCCGTGATATCCAGCCACGTAAAATTACTTGAATGAAATTGAGTAACGTGTAAATAATAAGGTTATGTTCTAGCTTACTGAACTGTGCAACATTCTTGGAAAGGAGCTAGGGCTTCCGCTAAGGAATCTTACAGTACTGTCATTCAATGTATCTCCAGAACGTGATGGGGCACTGTGGCAGCTAACTGACGGCAGGGTGCCTGTATTTTCTTATGATATTGTTCCCGACTACCTGTGAACTAAGCCTGAACCTGCAGCTGAGCAAAGGATGCTGCACCATGAGCGAAAAGTTTGTTACGCCTATTATACAACAAAATTATCACCCACGTATTCGATATGGTCAGCAAGGATAAAGAGGAATGGGCAATCGAGTCCTCTTCCAGAGCAGGTAAAATTGCAGACATTGCTTCGTAGTTTTTCACTACAATTTTGCTACACACTAGGAGTACAACAGACGAGTAACATGATTGATGCAGAAGCCCTGGTAGCTGCTGTCGACATGGGAAAAGATTTGAAAGTATCAATGTCCGACCCCGTGCCAGGTTCAGCGCCTGATGGAGGAATGATGGGCCCACCAGCTTTTCGCCCTTCTGCTCCAATGAGCTCGGTCAGTCCATCCGGTGTTAACCAGTTAGGATGTCAATAAGTCGGTCAACCAAATCCTTCCATTCGGAAGATAAGATTATTTTGATGTTTGTTTTATTTGTAATGTTAGCTTTACGAAATTATCGTGACTGTTGGTGGAGATACAGTATATTATTATTTAACTAAGTTTAAGAAATGAGTCGGATCTCACGAGATAAGAGTTACACAAGTGTTTGCACTATTATACCTAATCGGAGGGGGACACAAAAAAAAAGCAGATTATACCCAAATGAAGATTGGCGCGAGTACCCATAGCAATGACCCAGAAGACCAAGCCCTGCCACTAACAGCAAACCATTAAATCTGAGGTATGCAAAATTTACTTTCAGATCCAAGCAAGTTTCGTGGTTTAAGTAAAACCTTTAAATGCGAATATCTCGGCTCCTATGAGGAATTGGGTGTTTTTTTTGCCCCTAGATCCCCTAGAGTTCTATAGCATTTTTCTGGGGAATCGAATGAGACTATTTTGAAACCCGTATCTACAGTAGTTTTCAAGATGGCGTCATGTCCTGTTTTTCTCCTTATATTTATATGTCTAAGGACTTCTGAATGTTTCATTTTGTAGCAATCGATAGCCCTAACTAAATCCGTTTATATTTGAACGCGTATGACCGGCCATAGTAAATTTATCATTTAATTTGAGCCCCATTTTAAACGGCCACATGCAACAATTAGCTATGCAATGTTAGCGTCATGTGAACAATATTATAATCACAAATACTGCTTGTACGCCATCTGACTAACAATAATAAAGGTAAGTTCGCATGTGCGCCTTTACAGTTGCTTCTATAAAAGGTGGACACCTATTGTTTTTTTTTTTTTTGTGGGAGCAGGTTTCGTGGTTTAACACGTTGAGTGCGGCCCCGGTCCCTGGGGACCGGCGCTGAACTTTTGTCCGGGACGGCGCCGGTCCCCAGGGACCGGCATTAGACTTTTCGTTAGGCCGATATCGGTCCGGTGGGACCGGCAGTATTAAAGTTAAAAGATAAATGTCGCCTGAATGAAATGTAGTCAAATATAGTTTTAATGAGCTTTATTTAAGCATTCTAAGCAAAAGTATGGCTGGGATTTACACATGTAACAAAATGTATGTTTAAAAGTCGCGGATCATCTTCTAAAGTTTCAAGTGCAACTTGTCGGAAATTAGCCAGAGTAGCTATTGCGGCGCTGGCATCGTAGCGAAGTTCGGAACTATTGTTGGCGGATCCATTAAATAGTGGTAGCTTTATATAATTTCACGTCAGATGGCGCACAGCTCTGTTGAATGTTAGTAGATACAACAACCCTTTTAAATGACGAATAAAATCGTCATAGTGAATACATTTTTCTTGACGAATAAATTTGGCTCAACGAATATATTTGCCGACGAATAAATTTCTCATGGCGAGTAAATTTGATATCAAGTATAAATTTATCATGACGAATAAGTTTGACTCACCGAATAAATTGGTCGTGACGAATAAATTTGTCATAGTTCAAACCGCTGTATTAAAACTGTATCTGAATTATTGAGAAAAGAGTTGAGGTTATGTTTCTCATTTGCTGTCAACGGAGAAAGCGTGCATCCGATCTAGTTTTGGGTTTCAGGACCAAATATACCCTTTCTACTCAATATATTTTAAGTCTCACTACAAAAGAATGTCTCGGTATTATGCGCAATACTAAAGGAAATAATGATAAGAAATACATCTAATATTAGGGTTACATCTGTAATGGTAGGTTGCCGTAATAATAACCATTTTGACAGCGCGACCTTTGTGGTCAGCTGAATATACTTGTAATGAAATCTTTCACTAGTCATAAGAAAGTAATGTTCACATGAAGTCGCAATAAATATTCTGTTATTCTGTTATTCTGTTTGGGTTTCAGGGCGGTTATTGGATAATTACAATATCCAAAGAGACAAAAAACAACTGGAAGTCCCCGTAGAGACAGTTTGGAGCCAATTGACCGTCAAAGCTTTGTATTGGGGCTATGATCCAAAAACTGGAAGTGAATATGAGACCAGTAATTGGCCCACTTTTCTAGACAATTTTGCCGTGATATCCAGCCACGTAAAATTACTTGAATGAAATTGAGTAACGTGTAAATAATAAGGTTATGTTCTAGCTTACTGAACTGTGCAACATTCTTGGAAAGGAGCTAGGGCTTCCGCTAAGGAATCTTACAGTACTGTCATTCAATGTATCTCCAGAACGTGATGGGGCACTGTGGCAGCTAACTGACGGCAGGGTGCCTGTATTTTCTTATGATATTGTTCCCGACTACCTGAGAACTAAGCCTGAACCTGCAGCTGAGCAAAGGATGCTGCACCATGAGCGAAGTTTGTTACGCCTATTATACAACAAAATTATCACCCACGTATTCGATATTCAGCAAGGATAAAGAGGAATGGGCAATCGAGTCCTCTTCCAGAGCAGGTAAAATTGCAGACATTGCTTCGTAGTTTTTCACTACAATTTTGCTACACACTAGGAGTACAACAGACGAGTAACATGATTGATGCAGAAGCCCTGGTAGCTGCTGTCGACATGGGAAAAGATTTGAAAGTATCAATGTCCGACCCCGTGCCAGGTTCAGCGCCTGATGGAGGAATGATGGGCCCACCAGCTTTTCGCCCTTCTGCTCCAATGAACTCGGTCAGTCCATCCGGTGTTAACCAGTTAGGATGTCAATAAGTCGGTCAACCAAATCCTTCCATTCGGAAGATAAGATTATTTTGATGTTTGTTTTATTTGTAATGTTAGCTTTACGAAATTATCGTGACTGTTGGTGGAGATACAGTATATTATTATTTAACTAAGTTTAAGAAATGAGTCGGATCTCACGAGATAAGAGTTACACAAGTGTTTGCACTATTATACCTAATCGGAGGGGGACACAAAAAAGAAGCAGATTATACCCAAATGAAGATTGGCGCGAGTACCCATAGCAATGACCCAGAAGACCAAGCCCTGCCACTAACAGCAAACCATTAAAAATGCAAAATTTACTTTCAGATGCAAGCAAGTTTCGTGGTTTAAGTAAAACCTTTAAATGCGAATATCTCGGCTCCTATGAGGAATTGGGGGTTTTTTTTTTTGCCCCTAGAAGCCCTAGAGTTCTATAGCATTTTTTCTGGGGAATCGAATGAGACTATTTTGAAACCCGTATCTACAGTAGTTTTCAAGATGGCGTCATGTCCTGTTTTTCTCCTTATATTTATATGTCTAAGGACTTCTGAATGTTTCATTTTGTAGCAATCGATAGCCCTAACTAAATCCGTTTATATTTGAACGCGTATGACCGGCCATAGTAAATTTACCATTTAATTTGAGCCCCATTTTAAACGGCCACATGCAAGAATTAGCTATGCGATGTTAGCGTCATGTGAACAATATTATAATCACAAATACTGCTTGTACGCCATCTGACTAACAATAATAAAGGTAAGTTCGCATGTGCGCCTTTACAGTTGCTTCTATAAAAGGTGGACACCTATTGGTTTTTTTTTTTTTTTTTTTGTGGGAGCAGGTTTCGTGGTTTAAGTAAAATCTGTAAATGCGATTATCTCGGCTCCTATGAGGAATTGGGGGTTTTTTTTGCCCCTAGAGCCCCTAGAATTCTATAGCATTTTTTCCGGGGAATCGAATGAGACTATTTTGACACCCGTATCTACAGTAGTTTTCAAGATGGCGTCATGTCCTGTTTTTCTCCTTATATTTATATGTCCAAGGACTTCTGAGTGTTTCATTTTGTAGCAATCGATAGCCCTAACTAAATCCGTTTATATTTGAACGCGTATGAATGGCCATAGCAATGACAAGTATTCTCTTCGAATTTCAAGTAACGGATGAGACTTTTGTGAAACTTGTTGTCGGAAATTGCGGCGCTGGCATCGTAGCGAAGTTCGGGACTATTGTTGGCGGATCCATTAAATAGTGGTAGCTTTATATAATTTCACGTCAGATGACGCACAGCTCTGTTGAATGTTAGTAGATACAACAACCCTTTTAAATGACGAATAAAATCGTCATAGCGAATACATTTTTCTTGACGAATAAATTTGGCTCAACGAATATATTTGCCGACGAATAAATTTCTCATGGCGAGTAAATTTGATATCAAGTATAAATTTATCATGACGAATAAATTTGACTCACCGAATAAATTGGTCGTGACGAATAAATTTGTCATAGTTCAAACCGCTGTATTAAAACTGTATCTGAATTATTGAGAAAAGAGTTGAGGTTATGTTTCTCATTTGCTGTCAACGGAGAAAGCGTGCATCCGATCTAGTTTTGGGTTTCAGGGCGGTTATTGGATAATTACAATATCCAAAGAGACAAAAAACAACTGGAAGTCCCCGTAGAGACAGTTTGGAGCCAATTGACCGTCAAAGCTTTGTATTGGGGCTATGATCCAAAAACTGGAAGTGAATATGAGACCAGTAATTGGCCCACTTTTCTAGACAATTTTGCCGTGATATCCAGCCACGTAAAATTACTTGAATGAAATTGAGTAACGTGTAAATAATAAGGTTATGTTCTAGCTTACTGAACTGTGCAACATTCTTGGAAAGAAGCTAGGGCTTCCGCTAAGGAATCTTACAGTACTGTCATTCAATGTATCTCCAGAACGTGATGGGGCACTGTGGCAGCTAACTGACGGCAGGGTGCCTGTATTTTCTTATGATATTGTTCCCGACTACCTGAGAACTAAGCCTGAACCTGCAGCTGAGCAAAGGATGCTGCACCATGAGCGAAAAGTTTGTTACGCCTATTATACAACAAAATTATCACCCACGTATTCGATATGGTCAGCAAGGATAAAGAGGAATGGGCAATCGAGTCCTCTTCCAGAGCAGGTAAAATTGCAGACATTGCTTCGTAGTTTTTCACTACAATTTTGCTACACACTAGGAGTACAACAGACGAGTAACATGATTGATGCAGAAGCCCTGGTAGCTGCTGTCGACATGGGAAAAGATTTGAAAGTATCAATGTCCGACCCCGTGCCAGGTTCAGCGCCTGATGGAGGAATGATGGGCCCACCAGCTTTTCGCCCTTCTGCTCCAATGAGCTCGGTCAGTCCATCCGGTGTTAACCAGTTAGGATGTCAATAAGTCGGTCAACCAAATCCTTCCATTCGGAAGATAAGATTATTTTGATGTTTGTTTTATTTGTAATGTTAGCTTTACGAAATTATCGTGACTGTTGGTGGAGATACAGTATATTATTATTTAACTAAGTTTAAGAAATGAGTCGGATCTCACGAGATAAGAGTTACACAAGTGTTTGCACTATTATACCTAATCGGAGGGGGACACAAAAAAGAAGCAGATTATACCCAAATGAAGATTGGCGCGAGTACCCATAGCAATGACCCAGAAGACCAAGCCCTGCCACTAACAGCAAACCATTAAAAATGCAAAATTTACTTTCAGATGCAAACAAGTTTCGTGGTTTAAGTAAAACCTTTAAATGCGAAAATCTCGGCTCCTATGAGGAATTGGGGGTTTTTTTTTTTGCCCCTAGAAGCCCTAGAGTTCTATAGCATTTTTTCTGGGGAATCGAATGAGACTATTTTGAAACCCGTATCTACAGTAGTTTTCAAGATGGCGTCATGTCCTGTTTTTCTCCTTATATTTATATGTCTAAGGACTTCTGAATGTTTCATTTTGTAGCAATCGATAGCCCTAACTAAATCCGTTTATATTTGAACGCGTATGACCGGCCATAGTAAATTTATCATTTAATTTGAGCCCCATTTTAAACGGCCACATGCAAGAATTAGCTATGCGATGTTAGCGTCATGTGAACAATATTATAATCACAAATACTGCTTGTACGCCATCTGACTAACAATAATAAAGGTAAGTTCGCATGTGTGCCTTTACAGTTGCTTCTATAAAAGGTGGACACCTATTGGTTTTTTTTTTTTGTGGGAGCAGGTTTCGTGGTTTAAGTAAAATCTATAAATGCGATTATCTCGGCTCCTATGAGGAATTGGGTTTTTTTTGCCCCTAGAACCCCTGGAATTCTATAGCATTTTTTCCGGGGAATCGAATGAGACTATTTTGAAACCCGTATCTACAGTAGTTTTCAAGATGGCGTCATGTCCTGTTTTTCTCCTTATATTTATATGTCCAAGGACTTCTGAGTGTTTCATTTTGTAGCAATCGATAGCCCTAACTAAATCCGTTTATATTTGAACGCGTATGAATGGCCATAGCAATGACAAGTATTCTCTTCGAATTTCAAGTAACGGATGAGACTTTTGTGAAACTTGTTGTCGGAAATTGCGGCGCTGGCATCGTAGCGAAGTTCGGAACTATTGTTGGCGGATCCATTAAATAGTGGTAGCTTTATATAATTTCACGTCAGATGGCGCACAGCTCTGTTGAATGTTAGTGGATACAACAACCCTTTTAAATGACGAATAAAATCGTCATAGCGAATACATTTTTCTTGACGAATAAATTTGGCTCAACGAATATATTTGCCGACGAATAAATTTCTCAAGGCGAGTAAATTTGATATCAAGTATAAATTTATCATGACGAATAAATTTGACTCACCGAATAAATTGGTCGTGACGAATAAATTTGTCATAGTTCAAACCGCTGTATTAAAACTGTATCTGAATTATTGAGAAAAGAGTTGAGGTTATGTTTCTCATTTGCTGTCAACGGAGAAAGCGTGCATCCGATCTAGTTTTGGGTTTCAGGGCGGTTATTGGATAATTACAATATCCAAAGAGACAAAAAACAACTGGAAGTCCCCGTAGAGACAGTTTGGAGCCAATTGACCGTCAAAGCTTTGTATTGGGGCTATGATCCAAAAACTGGAAGTGAATATGAGACCAGTAATTGGCCCACTTTTCTAGACCATTTTGCCGTGATATCCAGCCACGTAAAATTACTTGAATGAAATTGAGTAACGTGTAAATAATAAGGTTATGTTCTAGCTTACTGAACTGTGCAACATTCTTGGAAAGGAGCTAGGGCTTCCGCTAAGGAATCTTACAGTACTGTCATTCAATGTATCTCCAGAACGTGATGGGGCACTGTGGCAGCTAACTGACGGCAGGGTGCCTGTATTTTCTTATGATATTGTTCCCGACTACCTGTGAACTAAGCCTGAACCTGCAGCTGAGCAAAGGATGCTGCACCATGAGCGAAAAGTTTGTTACGCCTATTATACAACAAAATTATCACCCACGTATTCGATATGGTCAGCAAGGATAAAGAGGAATGGGCAATCGAGTCCTCTTCCAGAGCAGGTAAAATTGCAGACATTGCTTCGTAGTTTTTCACTACAATTTTGCTACACACTAGGAGTACAACAGACGAGTAACATGATTGATGCAGAAGCCCTGGTAGCTGCTGTCGACATGGGAAAAGATTTGAAAGTATCAATGTCCGACCCCGTGCCAGGTTCAGCGCCTGATGGAGGAATGATGGGCCCACCAGCTTTTCGCCCTTCTGCTCCAATGAGCTCGGTCAGTCCATCCGGTGTTAACCAGTTAGGATGTCAATAAGTCGGTCAACCAAATCCTTCCATTCGGAAGATAAGATTATTTTGATGTTTGTTTTATTTGTAATGTTAGCTTTACGAAATTATCGTGACTGTTGGTGGAGATACAGTATATTATTATTTAACTAAGTTTAAGAAATGAGTCGGATCTCACGAGATAAGAGTTACACAAGTGTTTGCACTATTATACCTAATCGGAGGGGGACACAAAAAAGAAGCAGATTATACCCAAATGAAGATTTGCGCGAGTACCCATAGCAATGACCCAGAAGACCAAGCCCTGCCACTAACAGCAAACCATTAAAACTGAGGTATGCAAAATTTACTTTCAGATGCAAGCAAGTTTCGTGGTTTAAGTAAAACCTTTAAATGCGAATATCTCGGCTCCTATGAGGAATTGGGGGTTTTTTTTTGCCCCTAGAAGCCCTAGAGTTCTATAGCATTTTTTCTGGGGAATCGAATGAGACTATTTTGAAACCCGTATCTACAGTAGTTTTCAAGATGGCGTCATGTCCTGTTTTTCTCCTTATATTTATATGTCTAAGGACTTCTGAATGTTTCATTTTGTAGCAATCGATAGCCCTAACTAAATCCGTTTATATTTGAACGCGTATGACCGGCCATAGTAAATTTATCATTTAATTTGAGCCCCATTTTAAACGGCCACATGCAAGAATTAGCTATGCGATGTTAGCGTCATGTGAACAATATTATAATCACAAATACTGCTTGTACGCCATCTGACTAACAATAATAAAGGTAAGTTCGCATGTGTGCCTTTACAGTTGCTTCTGTAAAAGGTGGACACCTATTGGTTTTTTTTTTTTTTGTGGGAGCAGGTTTCGTGGTTTAAGTAAAATCTATAAATGCGATTATCTCGGCTCCTATGAGGAATTGGGTTTTTTTTTTTGCCCCTAGAACCCCTGGAATTCTATAGCATTTTTTCCGGGGAATCGAATGAGACTATTTTGAAACCCGTATCTACAGTAGTTTTCAAGATGGCGTCATGTCCTGTTTTTCTCCTTATATTTATATGTCCAAGGACTTCTGAGTGTTTCATTTTGTAGCAATCGATAGCCCTAACTAAATCCGTTTATATTTGAACGCGTATGAATGGCCATAGCAATGACAAGTATTCTCTTCGAATTTCAAGTAACGGATGAGACTTTTGTGAAACTTGTTGTCGGAAATTGCGGCGCTGGCATCGTAGCGAAGTTCGGAACTATTGTTGGCGGATCCATTAAATAGTGGTAGCTTTATATAATTTCACGTCAGATGGCGCACAGCTCTGTTGAATGTTAGTGGATACAACAACCCTTTTAAATGACGAATAAAATCGTCATAGCGAATACATTTTTCTTGACGAATAAATTTGGCTCAACGAATATATTTGCCGACGAATAAATTTCTCAAGGCGAGTAAATTTGATATCAAGTATAAATTTATTATGACGAATAAATTTGACTCACCGAATAAATTGGTCGTGACGAATAAATTTGTCATAGTTCAAACCGCTGTATTAAAACTGTATCTGAATTATTGAGAAAAGAGTTGAGGTTATGTTTCTCATTTGCTGTCAACGGAGAAAGCGTGCATCCGATCTAGTTTTGGGTTTCAGGGCGGTTATTGGATAATTACAATATCCAAAGAGACAAAAAACAACTGGAAGTCCCCGTAGAGACAGTTTGGAGCCAATTGACCGTCAAAGGTTTGTATTGGGGCTATGATCCAAAAACTGGAAGTGAATATGAGACCAGTAATTGGCCCACTTTTCTAGACCATTTTGCCGTGATATCCAGCCACGTAAAATTACTTGAATGAAATTGAGTAACGTGTAAATAATAAGGTTATGTTCTAGCTTACTGAACTGTGCAACATTCTTGGAAAGGAGCTAGGGCTTCCGCTAAGGAATCTTACAGTACTGTCATTCAATGTATCTCCAGAACGTGATGGGGCACTGTGGCAGCTAACTGACGGCAGGGTGCCTGTATTTTCTTATGATATTGTTCCCGACTACCTGTGAACTAAGCCTGAACCTGCAGCTGAGCAAAGGATGCTGCACCATGAGCGAAAAGTTTGTTACGCCTATTATACAACAAAATTATCACCCACGTATTCGATATGGTCAGCAAGGATAAAGAGGAATGGGCAATCGAGTCCTCTTCCAGAGCAGGTAAAATTGCAGACATTGCTTCGTAGTTTTTCACTACAATTTTGCTACACACTAGGAGTACAACAGACGAGTAACATGATTGATGCAGAAGCCCTGGTAGCTGCTGTCGACATGGGAAAAGATTTGAAAGTATCAATGTCCGACCCCGTGCCAGGTTCAGCGCCTGATGGAGGAATGATGGGCCCACCAGCTTTTCGCCCTTCTGCTCCAATGAGCTCGGTCAGTCCATCCGGTGTTAACCAGTTAGGATGTCAATAAGTCGGTCAACCAAATCCTTCCATTCGGAAGATAAGATTATTTTGATGTTTGTTTTATTTGTAATGTTAGCTTTACGAAATTATCGTGACTGTTGGTGGAGATACAGTATATTATTATTTAACTAAGTTTAAGAAATGAGTCGGATCTCACGAGATAAGAGTTACACAAGTGTTTGCACCATTATACCTAATCGGAGGGGGACACAAAAAAAAAGCAGATTATACCCAAATGAAGATTGGCGCGAGTACCCATAGCAATGACCCAGAAGACCAAGCCCTGCCACTAACAGCAAACCATTAAAACTGAGGTATGCAAAATTTACTTTCAGATCCAAGCAAGTTTCGTGGTTTAAGTAAAACCTTTAAATGCGAATATCTCGGCTCCTATGAGGAATTGGGTGGTTTTTTTGCCCCTAGAACCCCTAGAGTTCTATAGCATTTTTTCTGGGGAATCGAATGAGACTATTTTGAAACCCGTATCTACAGTAGTTTTCAAGATGGCGTCATGTCCTGTTTTTCTCCTTATATTTATATGTCTAAGGACTTCTGAATGTTTCATTTTGTAGCAATCGATAGCCCTAACTAAATCCGTTTATATTTGAACGCGTATGACCGGCCATAGTAAATTTATCATTTAATTTGAGCCCCATTTTAAACGGCCACATGCAACAATTAGCTATGCAATGTTAGCGTCATGTGAACAATATTATAATCACAAATACTGCTTGTACGCCATCTGACTAACAATAATAAAGGTAAGTTCGCATGTGCGCCTTTACAGTTGCTTCTATAAAAGGTGGACACCTATTGTTTTTTTTTTTTTTTTGTGGGAGCAGGTTTCGTGGTTTAACACGTTGAGTGCGGCCCCGGTCCCTGGGGACCGGCGCTGAACTTTTGTCCGGGACGGCGCCGGTCCCCAGGGACCGGCATTAGACTTTTCGTTAGGCCGATATCGGTCCGGTGGGACCGGCAGTATTAAAGTTAAAAGATAAATGTCGCCTGAATGAAATGTAGTCAAATATAGTTTTAATGAGCTTTATTTAAGCATTCTAAGCAAAAGTATGGCTGGGATTTACACATGTAACAAAATGTATGTTTAAAAGTCGCGGATCATCTTCTAAAGTTTCAAGTGCAACTTGTCGGAAATTAGCCAGAGTAGCTATTGCGGCGCTGGCATCGTAGCGAAGTTCGGAACTATTGTTGGCGGATCCATTAAATAGTGGTAGCTTTATATAATTTCACGTCAGATGGCGCACAGCTCTGTTGAATGTTAGTAGATACAACAACCCTTTTAAATGACGAATAAAATCGTCATAGTGAATACATTTTTCTTGACGAATAAATTTGGCTCAACGAATATATTTGCCGACGAATAAATTTCTCATGGCGAGTAAATTTGATATCAAGTATAAATTTATCATGACGAATAAGTTTGACTCACCGAATAAATTGGTCGTGACGAATAAATTTGTCATAGTTCAAACCGCTGTATTAAAACTGTATCTGAATTATTGAGAAAAGAGTTGAGGTTATGTTTCTCATTTGCTGTCAACGGAGAAAGCGTGCATCCGATCTAGTTTTGGGTTTCAGGACCAAATATACCCTTTCTACTCAATATATTTTAAGTCTCACTACAAAAGAATGTCTCGGTATTATGCGCAATACTAAAGGAAATAATGATAAGAAATACATCTAATATTAGGGTTACATCTGTAATGGTAGGTTGCCGTAATAATAACCATTTTGACAGCGCGACTTTTGTGGTCAGCTGAATATACTTGTAATGAAATCTGTCACTAGTCATAAGAAAGTAATGTTCACATGAAGTCGCAATAAATATTCTGTTATTCTGTTTGGGTTTCAGGGCGGTTATTGGATAATTACAATATCCAAAGAGACAAAAAACAACTGGAAGTCCCCGTAGAGACAGTTTGGAGCCAATTGACCGTCAAAGCTTTGTATTGGGGCTATGATCCAAAAACTGGAAGTGAATATGAGACCAGTAATTGACCCACTTTTCTAGACAATTTTGCCGTGATATCCAGCCACGTAAAATTACTTGAATGAAATTGAGTAACGTGTAAATAATAAGGTTATGTTCTAGCTTACTGAACTGTGCAACATTCTTGGAAAGGAGCTAGGGCTTCCGCTAAGGAATCTTACAGTACTGTCATTCAATGTATCTCCAGAACGTGATGGGGCACTGTGGCAGCTAACTGACGGCAGGGTGCCTGTATTTTCTTATGATATTGTTCCCGACTACCTGAGAACTAAGCCTGAACCTGCAGCTGAGCAAAGGATGCTGCACCATGAGCGAAGTTTGTTACGCCTATTATACAACAAAATTATCACCCACGTATTCGATATTCAGCAAGGATAAAGAGGAATGGGCAATCGAGTCCTCTTCCAGAGCAGGTAAAATTGCAGACATTGCTTCGTAGTTTTTCACTACAATTTTGCTACACACTAGGAGTACAACAGACGAGTAACATGATTGATGCAGAAGCCCTGGTAGCTGCTGTCGACATGGGAAAAGATTTGAAAGTATCAATGTCCGACCCCGTGCCAGGTTCAGCGCCTGATGGAGGAATGATGGGCCCACCAGCTTTTCGCCCTTCTGCTCCAATGAACTCGGTCAGTCCATCCGGTGTTAACCAGTTAGGATGTCAATAAGTCGGTCAACCAAATCCTTCCATTCGGAAGATAAGATTATTTTGATGTTTGTTTTATTTGTAATGTTAGCTTTACGAAATTATCGTGACTGTTGGTGGAGATACAGTATATTATTATTTAACTAAGTTTAAGAAATGAGTCGGATCTCACGAGATAAGAGTTACACAAGTGTTTGCACTATTATACCTAATCGGAGGGGGACACAAAAAAGAAGCAGATTATACCCAAATGAAGATTGGCGCGAGTACCCATAGCAATGACCCAGAAGACCAAGCCCTGCCACTAACAGCAAACCATTAAAAATGCAAAATTTACTTTCAGATGCAAGCAAGTTTCGTGGTTTAAGTAAAACCTTTAAATGCGAATATCTCGGCTCCTATGAGGAATTGGGGGTTTTTTTTTTTGCCCCTAGAAGCCCTAGAGTTCTATAGCATTTTTTCTGGGGAATCGAATGAGACTATTTTGAAACCCGTATCTACAGTAGTTTTCAAGATGGCGTCATGTCCTGTTTTTCTCCTTATATTTATATGTCTAAGGACTTCTGAATGTTTCATTTTGTAGCAATCGATAGCCCTAACTAAATCCGTTTATATTTGAACGCGTATGACCGGCCATAGTAAATTTACCATTTAATTTGAGCCCCATTTTAAACGGCCACATGCAAGAATTAGCTATGCGATGTTAGCGTCATGTGAACAATATTATAATCACAAATACTGCTTGTACGCCATCTGACTAACAATAATAAAGGTAAGTTCGCATGTGCGCCTTTACAGTTGCTTCTATAAAAGGTGGACACCTATTGGTTTTTTTTTTTTTTTTTTGTGGGAGCAGGTTTCGTGGTTTAAGTAAAATCTGTAAATGCGATTATCTCGGCTCCTATGAGGAATTGGGGGTTTTTTTTGCCCCTAGAACGCCTAGAATTCTATAGCATTTTTTCCGGGGAATCGAATGAGACTATTTTGACACCCGTATCTACAGTAGTTTTCAAGATGGCGTCATGTCCTGTTTTTCTCCTTATATTTATATGTCCAAGGACTTCTGAGTGTTTCATTTTGTAGCAATCGATAGCCCTAACTAAATCCGTTTATATTTGAACGCGTATGAATGGCCATAGCAATGACAAGTATTCTCTTCGAATTTCAAGTAACGGATGAGACTTTTGTGAAACTTGTTGTCGGAAATTGCGGCGCTGGCATCGTAGCGAAGTTCGGGACTATTGTTGGCGGATCCATTAAATAGTGGTAGCTTTATATAATTTCACGTCAGATGACGCACAGCTCTGTTGAATGTTAGTAGATACAACAACCCTTTTAAATGACGAATAAAATCGTCATAGCGAATACATTTTTCTTGACGAATAAATTTGGCTCAACGAATATATTTGCCGACGAATAAATTTCTCATGGCGAGTAAATTTGATATCAAGTATAAATTTATCATGACGAATAAATTTGACTCACCGAATAAATTGGTCGTGACGAATAAATTTGTCATAGTTCAAACCGCTGTATTAAAACTGTATCTGAATTATTGAGAAAAGAGTTGAGGTTATGTTTCTCATTTGCTGTCAACGGAGAAAGCGTGCATCCGATCTAGTTTTGGGTTTCAGGGCGGTTATTGGATAATTACAATATCCAAAGAGACAAAAAACAACTGGAAGTCCCCGTAGAGACAGTTTGGAGCCAATTGACCGTCAAAGCTTTGTATTGGGGCTATGATCCAAAAACTGGAAGTGAATATGAGACCAGTAATTGGCCCACTTTTCTAGACAATTTTGCCGTGATATCCAGCCACGTAAAATTACTTGAATGAAATTGAGTAACGTGTAAATAATAAGGTTATGTTCTAGCTTACTGAACTGTGCAACATTCTTGGAAAGAAGCTAGGGCTTCCGCTAAGGAATCTTACAGTACTGTCATTCAATGTATCTCCAGAACGTGATGGGGCACTGTGGCAGCTAACTGACGGCAGGGTGCCTGTATTTTCTTATGATATTGTTCCCGACTACCTGAGAACTAAGCCTGTACCTGCAGCTGAGCAAAGGATGCTGCACCATGAGCGAAAAGTTTGTTACGCCTATTATACAACAAAATTATCACCCACGTATTCGATATGGTCAGCAAGGATAAAGAGGAATGGGCAATCGAGTCCTCTTCCAGAGCAGGTAAAATTGCAGACATTGCTTCGTAGTTTTTCACTACAATTTTGCTACACACTAGGAGTACAACAGACGAGTAACATGATTGATGCAGAAGCCCTGGTAGCTGCTGTCGACATGGGAAAAGATTTGAAAGTATCAATGTCCGACCCCGTGCCAGGTTCAGCGCCTGATGGAGGAATGATGGGCCCACCAGCTTTTCGCCCTTCTGCTCCAATGAGCTCGGTCAGTCCATCCGGTGTTAACCAGTTAGGATGTCAATAAGTCGGTCAACCAAATCCTTCCATTCGGAAGATAAGATTATTTTGATGTTTGTTTTATTTGTAATGTTAGCTTTACGAAATTATCGTGACTGTTGGTGGAGATACAGTATATTATTATTTAACTAAGTTTAAGAAATGAGTCGGATCTCACGAGATAAGAGTTACACAAGTGTTTGCACTATTATACCTAATCGGAGGGGGACACAAAAAAGAAGCAGATTATACCCAAATGAAGATTGGCGCGAGTACCCATAGCAATGACCCAGAAGACCAAGCCCTGCCACTAACAGCAAACCATTAAAAATGCAAAATTTACTTTCAGATGCAAACAAGTTTCGTGGTTTAAGTAAAACCTTTAAATGCGAATATCTCGGCTCCTATGAGGAATTGGGGGTTTTTTTTTTTGCCCCTAGAAGCCCTAGAGTTCTATAGCATTTTTTCTGGGGAATCGAATGAGACTATTTTGAAACCCGTATCTACAGTAGTTTTCAAGATGGCGTCATGTCCTGTTTTTCTCCTTATATTTATATGTCTAAGGACTTCTGAATGTTTCATTTTGTAGCAATCGATAGCCCTAACTAAATCCGTTTATATTTGAACGCGTATGACCGGCCATAGTAAATTTATCATTTAATTTGAGCCCCATTTTAAACGGCCACATGCAAGAATTAGCTATGCGATGTTAGCGTCATGTGAACAATATTATAATCACAAATACTGCTTGTACGCCATCTGACTAACAATAATAAAGGTAAGTTCGCATGTGTGCCTTTACAGTTGCTTCTATAAAAGGTGGACACCTATTGGTTTTTTTTTTTTTGTGGGAGCAGGTTTCGTGGTTTAAGTAAAATCTATAAATGCGATTATCTCGGCTCCTATGAGGAATTGGGTTTTTTTTTGCCCCTAGAACCCCTGGAATTCTATAGCATTTTTTCCGGGGAATCGAATGAGACTATTTTGAAACCCGTATCTACAGTAGTTTTCAAGATGGCGTCATGTCCTGTTTTTCTCCTTATATTTATATGTCCAAGGACTTCTGAGTGTTTCATTTTGTAGCAATCGATAGCCCTAACTAAATCCGTTTATATTTGAACGCGTATGAATGGCCATAGCAATGACAAGTATTCTCTTCGAATTTCAAGTAACGGATGAGACTTTTGTGAAACTTGTTGTCGGAAATTGCGGCGCTGGCATCGTAGCGAAGTTCGGAACTATTGTTGGCGGATCCATTAAATAGTGGTAGCTTTATATAATTTCACGTCAGATGGCGCACAGCTCTGTTGAATGTTAGTGGATACAACAACCCTTTTAAATGACGAATAAAATCGTCATAGCGAATACATTTTTCTTGACGAATAAATTTGGCTCAACGAATATATTTGCCGACGAATAAATTTCTCAAGGCGAGTAAATTTGATATCAAGTATAAATTTATCATGACGAATAAATTTGACTCACCGAATAAATTGGTCGTGACGAATAAATTTGTCATAGTTCAAACCGCTGTATTAAAACTGTATCTGAATTATTGAGAAAAGAGTTGAGGTTATGTTTCTCATTTGCTGTCAACGGAGAAAGCGTGCATCCGATCTAGTTTTGGGTTTCAGGGCGGTTATTGGATAATTACAATATCCAAAGAGACAAAAAACAACTGGAAGTCCCCGTAGAGACAGTTTGGAGCCAATTGACCGTCAAAGCTTTGTATTGGGGCTATGATCCAAAAACTGGAAGTGAATATGAGACCAGTAATTGGCCCACTTTTCTAGACAATTTTGCCGTGATATCCAGCCACGTAAAATTACTTGAATGAAATTGAGTAACGTGTAAATAATAAGGTTATGTTCTAGCTTACTGAACTGTGCAACATTCTTGGAAAGGAGCTAGGGCTTCCGCTAAGGAATCTTACAGTACTGTCATTCAATGTATCTCCAGAACGTGATGGGGCACTGTGGCAGCTAACTGACGGCAGGGTGCCTGTATTTTCTTATGATATTGTTCCCGACTACCTGAGAACTAAGCCTGAACCTGCAGCTGAGCAAAGGATGCTGCACCATGAGCGAAAAGTTTGTTACGCCTATTAGCCAAGGGCCTTTCAAATATACAACTCTTTTCAATCTAGGCAAATAATCTTCCATCAGAGAACGCTATAAAACTTGTGGCGCAATACAACAAAATTATCACCCACGTATTCGATATGGTCAGTAAGGATAAAGAGGAATGGGCAATCGAGTCCTCTTCCAGAGCAGGTAAAATTGCAGACATTGCTTCGTAGTTTTTCACTACAATTTTGCTACACACTAGGAGTACAACAGACGAGTAACATGATTGATGCAGAAGCACTGGTAGCTGCTGTCGACATGGGAAAAGATTTGAAAGTATCAATGTCAATGTCCGACCTCGTGCCAGGTTCAGCGCCTGATGGAGGAATGATGGGCCCACCAGCTTTTCGCCCTTCTCCTCCAATGAGCTCGGTCAGTCCATCCGGTGTTAACCAGTTAGGATGTCAATAAGTCGGTCAACCAAATCCTTCCATTCGGAAGATGAAATTATTTTGATGTTTGTTTTATTTGTAATGTTAGCTTTACGAATTTATCGTGACTGTTGGTGGAGATACAGTATATTATTATTTAACTAAGTTTAAGAAATGAGTCGGATCTCACGCGATAAGAGTTACACAAGTGTTTGCACTATTATACCTAATCGGAGGGGGACACAAAAAAGAAGCAGATTATACCCAAATGAAGATTGGCGCGAGTACCCATAGCAATGACCCAGAAGACCAAGCCCTGCCACTAACAGCAAACCATTAAAACTGAGGTATGCAAAATTTACTTTCAGATGCAAGCAAGTTTCGTGGTTTAAGTAAAACCTTTAAATGCGAATATCTCGGCTCCTATGAGGAATTGGGGGTTTTTTTTGCCCCTAGAGCCCCTAGAGTTCTATAGCATTTTTTCTGGGGAATCGAATGAGACTATTTTGAAACCCGTATCTACAGTAGTTTTCAAGATGGCGTCATGTCCTGTTTTTCTCCTTATATTTATATGTCTAAGGACTTCTGAATGTTTCATTTTGTAGCAATCGATAGCCCTAACTAAATCCGTTTATATTTGAACGCGTATGACCGGCCATAGTAAATTTATCATTTAATTTGAGCCCCATTTTAAACGGCCACATGCAACAATTAGCTATGCGATGTTAGCGTCATGTGAACAATATTATAATCACAAATACTGCTTGTACGCCATCTGACTAACAATAATAAAGGTAAGTTTGCATGTGCGCCTTTACAGTTGCTTCTATAAAAGGTGGACACCTATTGGTTTTTTTTTTTTTTTTGTGGGAGCAGGTTTCGTGGTTTAAGTAAAATCTATAAATGCGATTATCTCGGCTCCTATGAGGAATTGGGGGTTTTTTTTGCCCCTAAAACCCCTAGGATTCTATAGCATTTTTTCCGGGGAATCGAATGAGACTATTTTGAAACCCGTATCTACAGTAGTTTTCAAGATGGCGTCATGTCCTGTTTTTCTCCTTATATTTATATGTCCAAGGACTTCTGAGTGTTTCATTTTGTAGCAATCGATAGCCCTAACTAAATCCGTTTATATTTGAACGCGTATGAATGGCCATAGCAATGACAAGTATTCTCTTCGAATTTCAAGTAACGGATGAGACTTTTGTGAAAACCTAACTACTTAAAGTTAATTTATTTATTTTATTTATTTAAAAAATTAACATATAGGGCTTAACCTAAAGGTTAAATTAAAAGCGCGCTCGGGAACGAAGCCCATATGGCGCTATTTGAAGTTAAGGAGGTAAGTATTCTATCGGAAATGAATTTAGATTAGAGCTTATGTCCTATATCTAAGTGGTTAAGGAGAGATTTAGTTGGGTTGGATTGGATGGGTCCATTAAAGTGGTCAAGGGGTAAGCGGGCTACCGTATAAGCTGAAATTAGTGGGGCAGCTTTCGAGGGTGTGAGCAATCGTAAGTGGCTGGTGCATTCGGGGCGTGGGACGTGGGGAAAAATGTACCGGTGGGTAAGCCGAGTGCGACCGGTTCTGCCCGGAAGATTGTCACCACTTTCCGCTCTTCTCAGCTCACTGTGCATTCGTCACCAATGGGAGACTAGGAAAGTTCTGTTCGTTAGCTAGGCTGCGCCTCTTTTCTACAGTTACAGGAATAATTGGGGTCTTTACGGTAGCTGGTATCATAACAACCCTTTTGCATAATTTCCTTGAAGTGCTTTAAAAAAAGCTAGTGGTAGGTAAACTCAGTACACGATCGAACGTGCGATTCGAACCAATAGAATAGTCATTGTTCTCATTGTGTCCTAACAATTTCCAATTCTTTCTTAAACAGTGTAAATGCCACACTAGATATTATCCCGCAGGTTTTTTCCCCTCTGTTAAGGCTAGTGGAGTTAGGGTTTCCTGGTCGCCTAGTCAGTCGGTAAATATTAGGGTATTCTTTTAGTATTTTTACCTCTTTCTTACCGCGTATAGCTTGAGGCTTACTTAGGTCCAATATTTTTTTTAAACTAATTTCCCTTTGTGCAAAAATTAGTTTCTATACTATACTACGCGCATCCCGCAAGCCTTTTAAGCGTTAAGGTGTTAATTGCTAGTAACACCTCTTTGCTTAAGTTTTTTTTCATTCCACCGGTTTGCGGTGTGCAAGGTGTGCTGTTGGGTGTTGTAGGGGTGGTATGGGGAAGCCTAAATAATAATATATATAGAAACCAAAGTTGTCTTTATTTCTAGTATTTATACACTACCCGAGATGCGCACTCGGGAACTGGGCGGTTGTAATTTACTTTTCTACTTATTCCTAGCTATCGGCTAAATACTTAGGTCCAATATATTTTTAAACTAATTTCCCTTTGTGCAAAAATTAGTTTCTATACTACACTACGCGCATCCCGCAAGCCTTTTAAGCGTGAAGGTGTTAACTGCTAGTTACTCCTCTTTGCTTACATTTTTTTTTTCATTCTACCGGTTTACGGTGTGCAAGGGGTTTTGTTGGGAGTTGCAGGGGGTGGTATGGCGAAGCCTAAATAACCCCCAATGAGGAAGTTAACAATATGTACCGCGGGATGGAGGGGAGTTCTGTTTCCTCAGGTGGCGGTAATATTTTGTAAATTGAAATAGGTGTCATTCGATTCGCCGGAAAAAATGCTATTGATACCTAGGGGCCCACGGGGCAAAATTAATCCCGAATTTCCTATAGGAGCCGAGATTTTGCTTTCTAAAATTGCAAGTGCAACTTGTACCAAGAAACTTGTTCGCGGAAAATGAGCTAAAGTAGCCGAGATTTTTTTTCTAAAGTTTCAAGTGCAACTTGTTGTCGGAAATTAGCCAGAGTAGCTATTGCGGCGCTGGCATCGTAGCGAAGTTCGGAACTATTGTTGGCGGATCCATTAAATAGTGGTAGCTTTATATAATTTCACGTCAGATGGCGCACAGCTGTGTTGAATGTTAGTAGATACAACAACCCTTTTAAATGACGAATAAAATCGTCATAGCGAATACATTTTTCTTGACGAATAAATTTGGCTCAACGAATATATTTGCCGACGAATAAATTTCTCATGGCGAGTAAATTTGATATCAAGTATAAATTTATCATGACGAATAAATTTGACTCACCGAATAAATTGGTCGTGACGAATAAATATGTCATAGTTCAAACCGCTGTATTAAAACTGTATCTGAATTATTGAGAAAAGAGTTGAGGTTATGTTTCTCATTTGCTGTCAACGGAGAAAGCGTGCATCCGATCTAGTTTTGGGTTTCAGGGCGGCTATTGGATAATTACAATATCCAAAAAGACAAAAAACAACTGGAAAGAGAGACAGAGAGACAGTTTGGAGCCAATTGACCGTCAAAGCTTTGTATTGGGGCTATGATCCAAAAACTGGAAGTGAATATGAGACCAGTAATTGGCCGACTTTTCTAGACAATTTTGCCGTGATATCCAGCCACGTAAAATTACTTGAATGAAATTGAGTAACGTGTAAATAATAAGGTTATGTTCTAGCTTACTGAACTGTGCAACATTCTTGGAAAGGAGCTAGGGCTTCCGCTAAGGAATCTTACAGTACTGTCATTCAATGTATCTCCAGAACGTGATGGGGCACTGTGGCAGCTAACTGACGGCAGGGTGCCTGTATTTTCTTATGATATTGTTCCCGACTACCTGAGAACTAAGCCTGAACCTGCAGCTGAGCAAAGGATGCTGCACCATGAGCGAAAAGTTTGTTACGCCTATTAGCCAAGGGCCTTTCAAATATACAACTCTTTTCAATCTAGGCAAATAATCTTCCATCAGAGAACGCTATAAAACTTGTGGCGCAATACAACAAAATTATCACCCACGTATTCGATATGGTCAGCAAGGATAAAGAGGAATGGGCAATCGAGTCCTCTTCCAGAGCAGGTAAAATTGCAGACATTGCTTCGTAGTTTTTCACTACAATTTTGCTACACACTAGGAGTACAACAGACGAGTAACATGATTGATGCAGAAGCACTGGTAGCTGCTGTCGACATGGGAAAAGATTTGAAAGTATCAATGTCCGACCCCGTGCCAGGTTCAGCGCCTGATGGAGGAATGATGGGCCCACCAGCTTTTCGCCCTTCTGCTCCAATGAGCTCGGTCAGTCCATCCGGTGTTAACCAGTTAGGATGTCAATAAGTCGGTCAACCAAATGAAATTATTTTGATGTTTGTTTTATTTGTAATGTTAGCTTTACGAATTTATCGTGACTGTTGGTGGAGATACAGTATATTATTATTTAACTAAGTTTAAGAAATGAGTCGGATCTCACGCGATAAGAGTTACACAAGTGTTTGCACTATTATACCTAATCGGAGGGGGACACAAAAAAGAAGCAGATTATACCCAAATGAAGATTGGCGCGAGTACCCATAGCAATGACCCAGAAGACCAAGCCCTGCCACTAACAGCAAACCATTAAAACTGAGGTATGCAAAATTTACTTTCAGATGCAAGCAAGTTTCGTGGTTTAAGTAAAACCTTTAAATGCGAATATCTCGGCTCCTATGAGGAATTGGGGGTTTTTTTTGCCCCTAGAGCCCCTAGAGTTCTATAGCATTTTTTCTGGGGAATCGAATGAGACTATTTTGAAACCCGTATCTACAGTAGTTTTCAAGATGGCGTCATGTCCTGTTTTTCTCCTTATATTTATATGTCTAAGGACTCCTGAATGTTTCATTTTGTAGCAATCGATAGCCCTAACTAAATCCGTTTATATTTGAACGCGTATGACCGGCCATAGTAAATTTATCATTTAATTTGAGCCCCATTTTAAACGGCCACATGCAACAATTAGCTATGCGATGTTAGCGTCATGTGAACAATATTATAATCACAAATACTGCTTGTACGCCATCTGACTAACAATAATAAAGGTAAGTTTGCATGTGCGCCTTTACAGTTGCTTCTATAAAAGGTGGACACCTATTGGTTTTTTTTTTTTTTTTTGTGGGTGCAGGTTTCGTGGTTTAACACGTTGAGTGCGGCCCCGGTCCCTGGGGACCGGCGCTGAACTTTTGTCCGGGACGGCGCCGGTCCCCAGGGACCAGCGTTAGACTTTTCGTTAGGCCGATATCGGTCCGGTGGGACCGGCAGTATTAAAGTTAAAAGATAAATGTCGCCTGAATGAAATGTAGTCAAATATAGTTTTAATGAGCTTTATTTAAGCATTCTAAGCAAAAGTATGGCTGGGATTTACACATGTAACAAAATGTATGTTTAAAAGTCGCGGATCATCTTCTAAAGTTTCAAGTGCAACTTGTTGTCGGAAATTAGCCAGAGTAGCTATTGCGGCGCTGGCATCGTAGCGAAGTTCGGAACTATTGTTGGCGGATCCATTAAATAGTGGTAGCTTTATAAAATTTCACGTCAGATGGCGCACAGCTCTGTTGAATGTTAGTAGATACAACAACCCTTTTAAATGACGAATAAAATCGTCATAGTGAATACATTTTTCTTGACGAATAAATTTGGCTCAACGAATATATTTGCCGACGAATAAATTTCTCATGGCGAGTAAATTTGATATCAAGTATAAATTTATCATGACGAATAAATTTGACTCACCGAATAAATTGGTCGTGACGAATAAATTTGTCATAGTTCAAACCGCTGTATTAAAACTGTATTTGAATTATTGAGAAAAGAGTTGAGGTTATGTTTCTCATTTGCTGTCAACGGAGAAAGCGTGCATCCGATCTAGTTTTGGGTTTCAGGGCGGTTATTGGATAATTACAATATCCAAAAAGACAAAAAACAACTGGAAAGAGAGACAGAGAGACAGTTTGGAGCCAATTGACCGTCAAAGCTTTGTATTGGGGCTATGATCCAAAAACTGGAAGTGAATATGAGACCAGTAATTGGCCCACTTTTCTAGACAATTTTGCCGTGATATCCAGCCACGTAAAATTACTTGAATGAAATTGAGTAACGTGTAAATAATAAGGTTATGTTCTAGCTTACTGAACTGTGCAACATTCTTGGAAAGGAGCTAGGGCTTCCGCTAAGGAATCTTACAGTACTGTCATTCAATGTATCTCCAGAACGTGATGGGGCACTGTGGCAGCTAACTGACGGCAGGGTGCCTGTATTTTCTTATGATATTGTTCCCGACTACCTGAGAACTAAGCCTGAACCTGCAGCTGAGCAAAGGATGCTGCACCATGAGCGAAAAGTTTGTTACGCCTATTAGCCAAGGGCCTTTCAAATATACAACTTTTCAATCTAAGCAAATAATCTTCCATCAGAGAACGCTATAAAACTTGTGGCGCAATACAACAAAATTATCACCCACGTATTCGATATGGTCAGCAAGGATAAAGAGGAATGGGCAATCGAGTCCTCTTCCAGAGCAGGTAAAATTGCAGACATTGCTTCGTAGTTTTTCACTACAATTTTGCTACACACTAGGAGTACAACAGACGAGTAACATGATTGATGCAGAAGCACTGGTAGCTGCTGTCGACATGGGAAAAGATTTGAAAGTATCAATGTCCGACCCCGTGCCAGGTTCAGCGCCTGATGGAGGAATGATGGGCCCACCAGCTTTTCGCCCTTCTGCTCCAATGAGCTCGGTCAGTCCATCCGGTGTTAACCAGTTAAGATGTCAATAAGTCGGTCAACCAAATCCTTCCATTCGGAAGATAAAATTATTTTGATGTTTGTTTTATTTGTAATGTTAGCTTTACGAAATTATCGTGACTGTTGGTGGAGATACAGTATATTATTATTTAACTAAGTTTAAGAAATGAGTTGGATCTCACGAGATAAGAGTTACACAAGTGTTTGCACTATTATACCTAATCGGAGGGGGACACAAAAAAAAAAGCAGATTATACCCAAATGAAGATTGGCGCGAGTACCCATAGCAATGACCCAGAAGACCAAGCCCTGCCACTAACAGCAAACCATTAAATCTGAGGTATGCAAAATTTACTTTCAGATGCAAGCAAGTTTCGTCGTTTAAGTAAAACCTTTAAATGCGAATATCTCGGCTCCTATGAGGAATTGGGTGTTTTTTTGCCCCTAGAACCTCTAGAGTTCTATAGCATTTTTTCTGGGGAATCGAATGAGACTATTTTGAAACCCGTATCTACAATAGTTTTCAAGATGGCGTCATGTCCTGTTTTTCTCCTTATATTTATATGTCTAAGGACTTCTGAATGTTTCATTTTGTAGCAATCGATAGCCCTAACTAAATCCGTTTATATTTGAACGCGTATGACCGGCCATAGTAAATTTATCATTTAATTTGAGCCCCATTTTAAACGGCCACATGCAACAATTAGCTATGCAATGTTAGCGTCATGTGAACAATATTATAATCACAAATACTGCTTGTACGCCATCTGACTAACAATAATAAAGGTAAGTTCGCATGTGCGCCTTTACAGTTGCTTCTATAAAAGGTGGACACCTATTGTTTTTTTTTTTTTTTGTGGGAGCAGGTTTCGTGGTTTAACACGTTGAGTGCGGCCCCGGTCCCTGGGGACCGGCGCTGAACTTTTGTCCGGGACGGCGCCGGTCCCCAGGGACCGGCGTTAGACTTTTCGTTAGGCCGATATCGGTCCGGTGGGACCGGCAGTATTAAAGTTAAAAGATAAATGTCGCCTGAATGAAATGTAGTCAAATATAGTTTTAATGAGCTTTATTTAAGCATTCTAAGCAAAAGTATGGCTGGGATTTACACATGTAACAAAATGTATGTTTAAAAGTCGCGGATCATCTTCTAAAGTTTCAAGTGCAACTTGTCGGAAATTAGCCAGAGTAGCTATTGCGGCGCTGGCATCGTAGCGAAGTTCGGAACTATTGTTGGCGGATCCATTAAATAGTGGTAGCTTTATATAATTTCACGTCAGATGGCGCACAGCTCTGTTGAATGTTAGTAGATACAACAACCCTTTTAAATGACGAATAAAATCGTCATAGTGAATACATTTTTCTTGACGAATAAATTTGGCTCAACGAATATATTTGCCGACGAATAAATTTCTCATGGCGAGTAAATTTGATATCAAGTATAAATTTATCATGACGAATAAGTTTGACTCACCGAATAAATTGGTCGTGACGAATAAATTTGTCATAGTTCAAACCGCTGTATTAAAACTGTATCTGAATTATTGAGAAAAGAGTTGAGGTTATGTTTCTCATTTGCCGTCAACGGAGAAAGCGTGCATCCGATCTAGTTTTGGGTTTCAGGACCAAATATACCCTTTCTACTCAATATATTTTAAGTCTCACTACAAAAGAATGTCTCGGTATTATGCGCAATACTAAAGGAAATAATGATAAGAAATACATCTAATATTAGGGTTACATCTGTAATGGTAGGTTGCCGTAATAATAACCATTTTGACAGCACGACCTTTGTGGTCAGCTGAATATACTTGTAATGAAATCTGTCACTAGTCATAAGAAAGTAATGTTCACATGAAGTCGCAATAAATATTCTGTTATTCTGTTATTCTGTTTGGGTTTCAGGGCGGTTATTGGATAATTACAATATCCAAAGAGACAAAAAACAACTGGAAGTCCCCGTAGAGACAGTTTGGAGCCAATTTACCGTCAAAGCTTTGTATTGGGGCTATGATCCAAAAACTGGAAGTGAATATGAGACCAGTAATTGGCCCACTTTTCTAGACAATTTTGCCGTGATATCCAGCCACGTAAAATTACTTGAATGAAATTGAGTAACGTGTAAATAATAAGGTTATGTTCTAGCTTACTGAACTGTGCAACATTCTTGGAAAGGAGCTAGGGCTTCCGCTAAGGAATCTTACAGTACTGTCATTCAATGTATCTCCAGAACGTGATGGGGCACTGTGGCAGCTAACTGACGGCAGGGTGCCTGTATTTTCTTATGATATTGTTCCCGACTACCTGAGAACTAAGCCTGAACCTGCAGCTGAGCAAAGGATGCTGCACCATGAGCGAAAAGTTTGTTACGCCTATTAGCCAAGGGCCTTTCAAATATACAACTCTTTTCAATCTAGGCAAATAATCTTCCATCAGAGAACGCTATAAAACTTGTGGCGCAATACAACAAAATTATCACCCACGTATTCGATATGGTCAGCAAGGATAAAGAGGAATGGGCAATCGAGTCCTCTTCCAGAGCAGGTAAAATTGCAGACATTGCTTCGTAGTTTTTCACTACAATTTTGCTACACACTAGGAGTACAACAGACGAGTAACATGATTGATGCAGAAGCACTGGTAGCTGCTGTCGACATGGGAAAAGATTTGAAAGTATCAATGTCCGACCCCGTCCCAGGTTCAGCGCCTGATGGAGGAATGATGGGCCCACCAGCTTTTCGCCCTTCTGCTCCAATGAGCTCGGTCAGTCCATCCGGTGTTAACCAGTTAGGATGTCAATAAGTCGGTCAACCAAATCCTTCCATTCGGAAGATGAAATTATTTTGATGTTTGTTTTATTTGTAATGTTAGCTTTACGAATTTATCGTGACTGTTGGTGGAGATACAGTATATTATTATTTAACTAAGTTTAAGAAATGAGTCGGATCTCACGCGATAAGAGTTACACAAGTGTTTGCACTATTATACCTAATCGGAGGGGGACACAAAAAAGAAGCAGATTATACCCAAATGAAGATTGGCGCGAGTACCCATAGCAATGACCCAGAAGACCAAGCCCTGCCACTAACAGCAAACCATTAAAAATGCAAAATTTACTTTCAGATGCAAGCAAGTTTCGTGGTTTAAATAAAACCTTTAAATGCGAATATCTGGGCTCCTATGAGGAATTGGGGGTTTTTTTTTGCCCCTAGAAGCCCTAGAGTTCTATAGCATTTTTTCTGGGGAATCGAATGAGACTATTTTGAAACCCGTATCTACAGTAGTTTTCAAGATGGCGTCATGTCCTGTTTTTCTCCTTATATTTATATGTCTAAGGACTTCTGAATGTTTCATTTTGTAGCAATCGATAGCCCTAACTAAATCCGTTTATATTTGAACGCGTATGACCGGCCATAGTAAATTTATCATTTAATTTGAGCCCCATTTTAAACGGCCACATGCAACAATTAGCTATGCGATGTTAGCGTCATGTGAACAATATTATAATCACAAATACTGCTTGTACGCCATCTGACTAACAATAATAAAGGTAAGTTTGCAGTTGCTTCTATAAAAGGTGGACACCTATTGGTTTTTTTTTTTTGTGGGAGCAGGTTTCGTGGTTTAAGTGCAACTTGTACCAAGAAACTTGTTCGCGGAAAATGAGCTAAAGTAGCCGAGATTTTTTTCCTAAAGTTTCAAGTGCAACTTGTCGGAAATTAGCCAGAGTAGCTATTGCGGCGCTGGCATCGTAGCGAAGTTCGGAACTATTGTTGGCGGATCCATTAAATAGTGGTAGCTTTATATAATTTCACGTCAGATGGCGCACAGCTCTGTTGAATGTTAGTAGATACAACAACCCTTTTAAATGACGAATAAAATCGTCATAGCGAATACATTTTTCTTGACGAATAAAATTGGCTCAACGAATATATTTGCCGACGAATAAATTTCTCATGGCGAGTAAATTTGATATCAAGTATAAATTTATCATGACGAATAAATTTGACTTACCGAATAAATTGGTCGTGACGAATAAATATGTCATAGTTCAAACCGCTGTATTAAAACTGTATCTGAATTATTGAGAAAAGAGTTGAGGTTATGTTTCTCATTTGCTGTCAACGGAGAAAGCGTGCATCCGATCTAGTTTTGGGTTTCAGGGCGGTGATTGGATAATTACAATATCCAAAAAGACAAAAAACAACTGGAAAGAGAGACAGAGAGACAGTTTGGAGCCAATTGACCGTCAAAGCTTTGTATTGGGGCTATGATCCAAAAACTGGAAGTGAATATGAGACCAGTAATTGGCCCACTTTTCTAGACAATTTTGCCGTGATATCCAGCCACGTAAAATTACTCGAATGAAATTGAGTAACGTGTAAATAATAAGGTTATGTTCTAGCTTACTGAACTGTGCAACATTCTTGGAAAGGAGCTAGGGCTTCCGCTAAGGAATCTTACAGTACTGTCATTCAATGTATCTCCAGAACGTGATGGGGCACTGTGGCAGCTAACTGACGGCAGGGTGCCTGTATTTTCTTATGATATTGTTCCCGACTACCTGAGAACTAAGCCTGAACCTGCAGCTGAGCAAAGGATGCTGCACCATGAGCGAAAAGTTTGTTACGCCTATTAGCCAAGGGCCTTTCAAATATACAACTCTTTTCAATCTAGGCAAATAATCTTCCATCAGAGAACGCTATAAAACTTGTGGCGCAATACAACAAAATTATCACCCACGTATTCGATATGGTCAGCAAGGATAAAGAGGAATGGGCAATCGAGTCCTCTTCCAGAGCAGGTAAAATTGCAGACATTGCTTCGTAGTTTTTCACTACAATTTTGCTACACACTAGGAGTACAACAGACGAGTAACATGATTGCTGCAGAAGCACTGGTAGCTGCTGTCGACATGGGAAAAGATTTGAAAGTATCAATGTCCGACCCCGTGCCAGGTTCAGCGCCTGATGGAGGAATGATGGGCCCACCAGCTTTTCGCCCTTCTGCTCCAATGAGCTCGGTCAGTCCATCCGGTGTTAACCAGTTATAATAATAATAAGTCGGTCAACCAAATCCTTCCATTCGGAAGATGAAATTATTTTGATGTTTGTTTTATTTGTAATGTTAGCTTTACGAATTTATCGTGACTGTTGGTGGAGATACAGTATATTATTATTTAACTAAGTTTAAGAAATGAGTCGGATCTCACGCGATAAGAGTTACACAAGTGTTTGCACTATTATACCTAATCGGAGGGGGACACAAAAAAGAAGCAGATTATACCCAAATGAAGATTGGCGCGAGTACCCATAGCAATGACCCAGAAGACCAAGCCCTGCCACTAACAGCAAATCATTAAAACTGAGGTATGCAAAATTTACTTTCAGATGCAAGCAAGTTTCGTGGTTTAAGTAAAACCTTTAAATGCGAATATCTCGGCTCCTATGAGGAATTGGGGGTTTTTTTTGCCCCTAGAGCCCCTAGAGTTCTATAGCATTTTTTCTGGGGAATCGAATGAGACTATTTTGAAACCCGTATCTACAGTAGTTTTCAAAATGGCGTCATGTCCTGTTTTTCTCCTTATATTTATATGTCTAAGGACTTCTGAATGTTTCATTTTGTAGCAATCGATAGCCCTAACTAAATCCGTTTATATTTGAACGCGTATGACCGGCCATAGTAAATTTATCATTTAATTTGAGCCCCATTTTAAACGGCCACATGCAACAATTAGCTATGCGATGTTAGCGTCATGTGAACAATATTATAATCACAAATACTGCTTGTACGCCATCTGACTAACAATAATAAAGGTAAGTTTGCATGTGCGCCTTTACAGTTGCTTCTATAAAAGGTGGACACCTATTGGTTTTTTTTTTTTTTTTTTTTGTGGGTGCAGGTTTTGTGGTTTAACACGTTGAGTGCGGCCCGGGTCCCTGGGGACCGACGCTGAACTTTTGTCCGGGACGGCGCCGGTCCCCAGGGACCGGCGTTAGACTTTTCGTTAGGCCGATATCGGTCCGGTGGGACCGGCAGTATTAAAGTTAAAAGATAAATGTCGCCTGAATGAAATGTATTCAAATATAGTTTTAATGAGCTTTATTTAAGCATTCTAAGCAAAAGTATGGCTGGGATTTACACATGTAACAAAATGTATGTTTAAAAGTCGCGGATCATCTTCTAAAGTTTCAAGTGCAACTTGTCGGAAATTAGCCAGAGTAGCTATTGCGGCGCTGGCATCGTAGCGAAGTTCGGAACTATTGTTGGCGGATCCATTAAATAGTGGTAGCTTTATATAATTTCACGTCAGATGGCGCACAGCTCTGTTGAATGTTAGTAGATACAACAACCCTTTTAAATGACGAATAAAATCGTCATAGTGAATACATTTTTCTTGACGAATAAATTTGGCTCAACGAATATATTTGCCGACGAATAAATTTCTCATGGCGAGTAAATTTGATATCAAGTATAAATTTATCATGACGAATAAGTTTGACTCACCGAATAAATTGGTCGTGACGAATAAATTTGTCATAGTTCAAACCGCTGTATTAAAACTTGTTGGTTTTGATGTGGGGGATCGTGAGAAACGAACAGAGAACACCTTTATGATTCGAATGCAACAGTATATATTTCAGTTTTTAAGTAATTTGCACAAAATTAACAAGAGCTGTTGAAACACACAAAAGAATGGTTTTTGCGCAACTGTCAAGACAACAAGAACTAGAAGAAGACAAAAGTAACCCGCATGATGGAGTCTTTGCACTCCGGCGGCAATCGGTAGAATTATAAATTCAACACTCTCCCTTAATGCGACGATTGACGGTGGAGTCGCTGGGAAGAATTCCAAGTCCTCGGCGGCAAAATTCGTACTTAGAGGTAGGAAGTCTTTTGGTGAGGAAATCGGCGATCATGAAGTCGGTTGAAAGGTGGAAAAGAGACACTGGTTCGTTTTTCAGGATGTGACGGATGTAATGGTGACGGACATCGATATGTTTGGTCCGGGAATGAAAAACGGGATTTTCGGCGAGTTTGAGGGCTCCAGAATTGTCGTTGAACAGGTCGACTTTGGCAATCGAAGGGAAGCCGAGTTCCTTCAGGAATCCACTCAGGTAGACGGCTTCTTGTCCAGCAGCAGAGAGACCAAGGTATTCTGCCTCGGTGCTTGAAAGAGCGACTGTGCGCTGTTTTCGCGACTCCCAGGTCACGGCTGCTCCGGATAGCAGGAAACAGTAGCCGGTGTAGGATCTGCGGTCCTTGGTGCAGTTGGCCCAATCAGCGTCGACGAAGCCGCGCAGACTGAGGTCATCCGGTTTGTAGGTGAGTCCCAAGTCGATGGTTCCTTGGAGGTACCGCAGAACACGTTTGGCAGCGATCCAATGTGCGTTGGAGTGTTTCTCATTGAATTGACTGAGCACACTGACCGCGTTGGCAATGTCGGGACGAGTTGCGACGGCCAGGTACATTAGTGCTCCGACGAGTTCTCGGTAAGGCCGCTTCTCGTTGGTGTCGTCTATGTCGAGAGCAGGATCATGAAGGTTCACGCCGGCGGCGAGAGGGGTAGACGCAGGTTTGCAGTTGCTCATCTCGAATCTGACCAGGACATCCCGAACGTAGTTGGATTGCGAGATGTGGACACTCTCCCTTGTTCTGCTGATCTGGATACCCAGACAATAGCTAGCTTGGCCGAGGTTCTTGAGTTTGAAGGTCTTGGAGAGGGCGTCGATGAGCTGCTTCTCTCTGCGTTGGTCCTTGGTGACGACGATCAAATCGTCGACACAGATGAGGACAAAAGTCCGCTTGTCCCGGTCCACGAAGAGGCAAGGATCCGAGTGGGTAGGTATGTAGCCGTTCTTTTTCATCTCGGAGGAGAGTTTCGAATGCCACTGTCGTCCGGCTTGTTTGAGTCCGTAGATGGCGCGGTCGAGCTGGCACACCTGGTTGCCCTTGCGGATCCTGGATAACATCTTGAATGCCTTTTCTCTCATGTTAGGGTCCTTGTCCAGCTTGGAGATGGTCTCCAGGGATTTTTCGAGGACCTCGGGCAGCTCCATGAAAATGTCCGTGTCGATATCTCCGTAGAGATATGCCGTTGTCACGTCGTGCTGAGTCACGTGCATCCTGTATTTTGCGGCGAGAGCCAGCAGAAGTCTGAGCGAGCTCAGTCGAGCGACTGTAGAGTAAGAGTCGTGGTAGTCAACTCCTGGAACCTGGCTGTATCCCTTGGCGACGATCCTGGCTTTGCGGCGTTCCAGAGTACCGTTACTCTTGTATTTGTTCCTGAGTACGGTTCTGGAGCCAACGACTTTGCGGTTCGTAGGTCGGTCAACCACGTGCCAGGCGTTGTTTTCCAGCAGGCTCCGAGTTTCGGCGTTGATGGCCTCCATCCATTCCTCCTTTTCAGGACCAGAGACCGCATTAGAAAGAGGAATTTCGGAGCAGGACATGGCGAATTCAACATCCGGCCAGTCGGCGTCTTCTCCGGAGCACATGGCGAGGCAGCTTGGTTCGTCACTTCCGGTGCACTCGGGTTGATCGAAACCGAGAAACGGTTCCTGTTCCTCGTCGTCCAGATCACGGGATTCAGGCGATTGCTTGTCGTTCTCCCGTTGCTCTGCGTCTGAGTGTTCCCCGTCGTGTCTCGTCGAAGAGGTTTTCTCGATGTAGTGATGCTTTTTAGCAGGTCTGCCTCTTTTACCCGTCCTGACTTTGGACGGACGTCCTGGTCCTCGCCTCCGTGTAACTATGCTGTCTTCGGCAGTGACATTGAGGTCAGGTGGTGGATCAACATGTCGCCGGTCGTCAACTCTCGCCTGCTGCTGCACTGGAGTTGGTAGTGCAGCTTGAGACGTGAAGCCGTCGGCAGGCGCGCTGTATCCGATGTCCGAGACGTTGATAGGGTTGTCGGAATCGAGGAGCCGAGTTCGTCCGGAGAGAGTGTCCTCGCTGATGATGTCGGATGATCTGGTGGTGGATGAAGCAAATTCCTCTAGGAATTTGACGTCTCGAGTGATTCGGATTTTGTGCTCACTCGGGATCCACACTCGGAATGCCTTTGAGTCGTCAGAATATCCGACGAGTTTGCCTTCGATGCCTTTGGCATCGAACTTGCCTTTTCCTGGTTGTTTGTCCAGCACAAAAGCTTTGCATCCGAATGGCTTGAGGTAGGCGAGGTTGGTTCTGCGACCGGTGAGCTTCTCGTACGGGATGTCCTTGTCGAGACTCCTGGTTGGACATCTGTTACGCACGTGGTTAGCAGCAGCGATGGCTTCGGCCCAAAAAAATGGAGACATGCCCGATTGCATGAGCATGCAACGAGCCATTTCCACCAAGGTTCTGTTTTTCCTTTCGGCGACTCCGTTTTGCTGCGGCGTGTGCGCACAGGTGAGTCTTCTCTGGATCCCGGCTTCCTTGAGGATGGCGTCCATACGGGAGTTGCAGTATTCGGTTCCGTTGTCGGATTGCAAGTTTTTAATCTTGTAGCCAGTTTGGTTCTCGATTTTGGCCTTGTATCCCAGAAATACATCAGGCACTTGATCCTTGCTGCGAAGGAAGTAGACGTTGGTCCATCGGCTGAATTCATCAGTAAAAGTGATGAAGTATTGGGCGCCCCCTTGCGATGCAGTGCGCATCTTCCCACAAAGGTCGGTGTGTACGATCTCGAGAGGTCGAGTCGCTGTCGTCGTCCGTTTGGGGAAGGGCAAGCGAGTCAATTTGCCCGAGATGCATGTAACACACGGCGCAGGATGGTCCACGTTGACGTCCTTGTCCGGGATGTAGCCAGCGTCCACCAACTCCTTGATGTCGGCGTAGTTGAGATGGCCAAGACGTTGATGCCACTTGACAGCCGCAGAGGAGCCGGTGTCAGCGGCGTGGGCACGCTGCGTATCCTGGTCCAAGTAATAGAGGTTACCCTTTCGATGTGCCACGAGCCTGACGTTGTCCTGATTGTCCTTGATGACGGCGCTCTTTGCGGTGAAGACCACGTTGTTGCCCCTGTCGACCAGCTTCGAGACGGAGAGCAAGTTGTTTCTCAGATCTGGAACCAGGTAGGTATCTTGAAGAACGATCGACTTTTCTCGTTTGCCCACCTGAGTTGGGATCCGGACGTTGCCCTTTGCTTTGATCGCTGTGGTAGCGCTGCTGGCGAGATGAAGTCCGGATTGCACCGTTCGAGCGCTGACGAACAGAGACCTGTCGTTGCACAAGTGTGATGTCGCTCCGCTGTCCAAACACCATCTGTCGGAAACGACCGAGGATTCGGCGCTATGCGCGGAGTTGCGAGCATCGGCAAAGTAGACGTCATTAATGGAGGACATATGGCCTTTCTCGCTGTCGGCCTTTTTCTTTTTGCGGCATTCTTCGATGACGTGTCCTTTGTTTTTGCAATATTTGCACCGTTCCTTGCCTTTGACGTGTTTTGCGGGTTTTTGAGCGTTTGACGGGTTGGCGGGCTTGTTGAACCTCTGTCCAGACTGCTGGTGCTTGACGAAGAAGGCGCCGTTGTCGTTGGTCCTATGTTTTTGTTTCCTGGCTTCGTCTTCCTCGAGGATTTTCACTCGAAGCGAATCAGCTGTCGGCAGCAAGTCCCGGGTCTCCATTGCAACCCGAAAGTACTCGAAAGAGTCTGGAAGGGTGTTGAGAAGCATGATGGCGAGCAAGTCCCCGTCTATGTGCACGTCCATGGCCCGCAATTTGCTTACCGTGTAGAAGAACGAATTCAGATGCTCCCGCATGTCATCTCCATCGCCGACCTTTTTGTGAAAAAGTTGCTTGAGGAGGGTTGCCTTTCGAGCCGGTCCTTTGGAGGCGAAGGCATTGGTGAGCACGTCCCAAATGCCTTTGGAAGTCGGGATGTCGTGAACTTGTGTCAGTTCGTCTGGGCTTATTGATAAAATCAGAGTTCCCCTGGCTTTGCGATCCTGCCTTGTCCATTCGGCAATGGCTGCTGCACGGGCTTGTTTGACATCGGCTGTGACGTCTTCGGCCGCCGGTGCTGGCTTTGTCTTCTCGCCGCTAACATATTCCCACAATTCGTTTGAACTCAGGAGAGCCTCGACCTGAATTCTCCAGGTGTCATAATTATCCTTGGTGAGGGTCTCCACACGAGTGGAATTGATGATGTTAGAGGTCGCCATGAGGTCGTCCGAGTAGGTTACCTTTTGTTTTTCCTGTAGGTTGTGCTGACGCCGAGGATTGCCGTGATCGTCCACAGGGAGAAGTGAAGCGAGTGTTCCGGGAAGTCCTCTGGTCAATTGCTTTAGACGACTGTCGTCGATGATTCGAGTGTCGGTTGAAGGCGCGCACGAGCAGTGAAGTTAGATTACCAGGCGGCACCGATTTGTTCTCACTTCGTTCCGACCTGGGCCCATAACCTGTTGGTTTTGATGTGGGGGATCGTGAGAAACGAACAGAGAACACCTTTATGATTCGAATGCAACAGTATATATTTCAGTTTTTAAGTAATTTGCACAAAATTAACAAGAGCTGTTGAAACACACAAAAGAATGGTTTTTGCGCAACTGTCAAGACAACAAGAACTAGAAGAAGACAAAAGTAACCCGCATGATGGAGTCTTTGCACTCCGGCGGCAATCGGTAGAATTATAAATTCAACAAAACTGTATCTGAATTATTGAGAAAATAGTTGAGGTTATGTTTCTCATTTGCTGTCAACGGAGAAAGCGTGCATCCGATCTAGTTTTGGGTTTCAGGGCGGTGATTGGATAATTACAATATCCAAAAAGACAAAAAACAACTGGAAAGAGAGACAGAGAGACAGTTTGGAGCCAATTGACCGTCAAAGCTTTGTATTGGGGCTATGATCCAAAAACTGGAAGTGAATATGAGACCAGTAATTGGCCCACTTTTCTAGACAATTTTGCCGTGATATCCAGCCACGTAAAATTACTCGAATGAAATTGAGTAACGTGTAAATAATAAGGTTATGTTCTAGCTTACTGAACTGTGCAACATTCTTGGAAAGGAGCTAGGGCTTCCGCTAAGGAATCTTACAGTACTGTCATTCAATGTATCTCCAGAACGTGATGGGGCACTGTGGCAGCTAACTGACGGCAGGGTGCCTGTATTTTCTTATGATATTGTTCCCGACTACCTGAGAACTAAGCCTGAACCTGCAGCTGAGCAAAGGATGCTGCACCATGAGCGAAAAGTTTGTTACGCCTATTAGCCAAGGGCCTTTCAAATATACAACTCTTTTCAATCTAGGCAAATAATCTTCCATCAGAGAACGCTATAAAACTTGTGGCGCAATACAACAAAATTATCACCCACGTATTCGATATGGTCAGCAAGGATAAAGAGGAATGGGCAATCGAGTCCTCTTCCAGAACAGGTAAAATTGCAGACATTGCTTCGTAGTTTTTCACTACAATTTTGCTACACACTAGGAGTACAACAGACGAGTAACATGATTGATGCAGAAGCACTGGTAGCTGCTGTCGACATGGGAAAAGATTTGAAAGTATCAATGTCCGACCCCGTGCCAGGTTCAGCGCCTGATGGAGGAATGATGGGCACACCAGCTTTTCGCCCTTCTGCTCCAATGAGCTCGGTCAGTCCATCCGGTGTTAACCAGTTAGGATGTCAATAAGTCGGTCAACCAAATCCTTCCATTCGGAAGATGAAATTATTTTGATGTTTGTTTTATTTGTAATGTTAGCTTTACGAATTTATCGTGACTGTTGGTGGAGATACAGTATATTATTATTTAACTAAGTTTAAGAAATGAGTCGGATCTCACGCGATAAGAGTTACACAAGTGTTTGCACTATTATACCTAATCGGAGGGGGACACAAAAAAGAAGCAGATTATACCCAAATGAAGATTGGCGCGAGTACCCATAGCAATGACCCAGAAGACCAAGCCCTGCCACTAACAGCAAACCATTAAAACTGAGGTATGCAAAATTTACTTTCAGATGCAAGCAAGTTTCGTGGTTTAAATAAAACCTTTAAATGCGAATATCTCGGCTCCTATGAGGAATTGGGGGTTTTTTTTGCCCCTAGAGCCCCTAGAGTTCTATAGCATTTTTTCTGGGGAATCGAATGAGACTATTTTGAAACCCGTATCTACAGTAGTTTTCAAGATGGCGTCATGTCCTGTTTTTCTCCTTATATTTATATGTCTAAGGACTTCTGAATGTTTCATTTTGTAGCAATCGATAGCCCTAACTAAATCCGTTTATATTTGAACGCGTATGACCGGCCATAGTAAATTTATCATTTAATTTGAGCCCCATTTTAAACGGCCACATGCAACAATTAGCAATGCGATGTTAGCGTCATGTGAACAATATTATAATCACAAATACTGCTTGTACGCCATCTGACTAACAATAATAAAGGTAAGTTTGCATGTGCGCCTTTACAGTTGCTTCTATAAAAGGTGGACACCTATTGGTTTTTTTTTTTTTTTTTTTGTGGGTGCAGGTTTCGTGGTTTAACACGTTGAGTGCGGCCCCGGTCCCTGGGGACCGGCGCTGAACTTTTGTCCGGGACGGCGCCGGTCCCCAGGGACCGGCGTTAGACTTTTCGTTAGGCCGATATCGGTCCGGTGGGACCGGCAGTATTAAAGTTAAAAGATAAATGTCGCCTGAATGAAATATAGTCAAATATAGTTTTAATGAGCTTTATTAAAGCATTCTAAGCAAAAGTATGGCTGGGATTTACACATGTAACAAAATGTATGTTTAAAAGTCGCGGATCATCTTCTAAAGTTTCAAGTGCAACTTGTTGCCGGAAATTAGCCAGAGTAGCTATTGCGGCGCTGGCATCGTAGCGAAGTTCGGAACTATTGTTGGCGGATCCATTAAATAGTGGTAGCTTTATATAATTTCACGTCAGATGGCGCACAGCTCTGTTGAATGTTAGTAGATACAACAACCCTTTTAAATGACGAATAAAATCGTCATAGTGAATACATTTTTCTTGACGAATAAATTTGGCTCAACGAATATATTTGCCGACGAATAAATTTCTCATGGCGAGTAAATTTGATATCAAGTATAAATTTATCATGACGAATAAATTTGACTCACCGAATAAATTGGTCGTGACGAATAAATTTGTCATAGTTCAAACCGCTGTATTAAAACTGTATCTGAATTAATGAGAAAAGAGTTGAGGTTATGTTTCTCATTTGCTGTCAACGGAGAAAGCGTGCATCCGATCTAGTTTTGGGTTTCAGGGCGGTTATTGGATAATTACAATATCCAAAAAGACAAAAAACAACTGGAAAGAGAGACAGAGAGACAGTTTGGAGCCAATTGACCGTCAAAGCTTTGTATTGGGGCTATGATCCAAAAACTGGAAGTGAATATGAGACCAGTAATTGGCCCACTTTTCTAGACAATTTTGCCGTGATGTCCAGCCACGTAAAATTACTTGAATGAAATTGAGTAACGTGTAAATAATAAGGTTATGTTCTAGCTTACTGAACTGTGCAACATTCTTGGAAAGGAGCTAGGGCTTCCGCTAAGGAATCTTACAGTACTGTCATTCAATGTATCTCCAGAACGTGATGGGGCACTGTGGCAGCTAACTGACGGCAGGGTGCCTGTATTTTCTTATGATATTGTTCCCGACTACCTGAGAACTAAGCCTGAACCTGCAGCTGAGCAAAGGATGCTGCACCATGAGCGAAAAGTTTGTTACGCCTATTAGCCAAGGGCCCTTCAAATATACAACTTTTCAATCTAAGCAATTAATCTTCCATCAGAGAACGCTATAAAACTTGTGGCGCAATACAACAAAATTATCACCCACGTATTCGATATGGTCAGTAAGGATAAAGAGGAATGGGCAATCGAGTCCTCTTCCAGAGCAGGTAAAATTGCAGACATTGCTTCGTAGTTTTTCACTACAATTTTGCTACACACTAGGAGTACAACAGACGAGTAACATGATTGATGCAGAAGCACTGGTAGCTGCTGTCGACATGGGAAAAGATTTGAAAGTATCAATGTCCGACCCCGTGCCAGGTTCAGCGCCTGATGGAGGAATGATGGGCACACCAGCTTTTCGCCCTTCTGCTCCAATGAGCTCGGTCAGTCCATCCGGTGTTAACCAGTTAGGATGTCAATAAGTCGGTCAACCAAATCCTTCCATTCGGAAGATGAAATTATTTTGATGTTTGTTTTATTTGTAATGTTAGCTTTACGAATTTATCGTGACTGTTGGTGGAGATACAGTATATTATTATTTAACTAAGTTTAAGAAATGAGTCGGATCTCACGCGATAAGAGTTACACAAGTGTTTGCACTATTATACCTAATCGGAGGGGGACACAAAAAAGAAGCAGATTATACCCAAATGAAGATTGGCGCGAGTACCCATAGCAATGACCCAGAAGACCAAGCCCTGCCACTAACAGCAAACCATTAAAACTGAAGTATGCAAAATTTACTTTCAGATGCAAGCAAGTTTCGTGGTTTAAGTAAAACCTTTAAATGCGAGTATCTCGGCTCCTATGAGGAATTGGGGGTTTTTTTTTTTGCCCCTAGAAGCCCTAGAGTTCTATAGCATTTTTTCTGGGGAATCGAATGAGACTATTTTGAAACCCGTATCTACAGTAGTTTTCAAGATGGCGTCATGTCCTGTTTTTCTCCTTATATTTATATGTCTAAGGACTTCTGAATGTTTCATTTTGTAGCAATCGATAGCCCTAACTAAATCCGTTTATATTTGAACGCGTATGACCGGCCATAGTAAATTTATCATTTAATTTGAGCCCCATTTTAAACGGCCACATGCAACAATTAGCTATGCGATGTTAGCGTCATGTGAACAATATTATAATCACAAATACTGCTTGTACGCCATCTGACTAACAATAATAAAGGTAAGTTTGCATGTGCGCCTTTACAGTTGCTTCTATAAAAGGTGGACACCTATTGGTTTTTTTTTTTTTTTGTGGGAGCAGGTTTCGTGGTTTAAGTAAAATCTATAAATGCGATTATCTCGGCTCCTATGAGGAATTGGGGGTTTTTTTTGCCCCTAAAACCCCTAGGATTCTATAGCATTTTTTCCGGGGAATCGAATGAGACTATTTTGAAACCCGTATCTACAGTAGTTTTCAAGATGGCGTCATGTCCTGTTTTTCTCCTTTGTGCAAAAATTAGTTTCTATACTATACTACGCGCATCCCGCAAGCCTTTTAAGCGTTAAGGTGTTAATTGCTAGTAACACCTCTTTGCTTAAGTTTTTTTTCATTCCACCGGTTTGCGGTGTGCAAGGTGTGCTGTTGGGTGTTGTAGGGGTGGTATGGGGAAGCCTAAATAATAATATATATAGAAACCAAAGTTGTCTTTATTTCTAGTATTTATACACTACCCGAGATGCGCACTCGGGAACTGGGCGGTTCTAATTTACTTTTCTACTTATTCCTAGCTATCGGCTAAATACTTAGGTCCAATATATTTTTAAACTAATTTCCCTTTGTGCAAAAATTAGTTTCTATACTACACTACGCGCATCCCGCAAGCCTTTTAAGCGTGAAGGTGTTAACTGCTAGTTACTCCTCTTTGCTTACATTTTTTTTTTTTCATTCTACCGGTTTACGGTGTGCAAGGGGTTTTGTTGGGAGTTGCAGGGGGTGGTATGGCGAAGCCTAAATAACCCCCAATGAGGAAGTTAACAATATGTACCGCGGGATGGAGGGGAGTTCTGTTTCCTCAGGTGGCGGTAATATTTTGTAAATTGAAATAAGTGTCATTCGATTCGCCGGAAAAAATGCTATTGATACCTAGGGGCCCACGGGGCAAAATTAATCCCGAATTTCCTATAGGAGCCGAGATTTTGCTTTCTAAAATTGCAAGTGCAACTTGTACCAAGAAACTTGTTCGCGGAAAATGAGCTAAAGTAGCCGAGATTTTTTTTCTAAAGTTTCAAGTGCAACTTGTTGTCGGAAATTAGCCAGAGTAGCTATTGCGGCGCTGGCATCGTAGCGAAGTTCGGAACTATTGTTGGCGGATCCATTAATTAGTGGTAGCTTTATATAATTTCACGTCAGATGGCGCACAGCTCTGTTGAATGTTAGTAGATACAACAACCCTTTTAAATGACGAATAAAATCGTCATAGCGAATACATTTTTCTTGACGAATAAATTTGGCTCAACGAATATATTTGCCGACGAATAAATTTCTCATGGCGAGTAAATTTGATATCAAGTATAAATTTATCATGACGAATAAATTTGACTCACCGAATAAATTGGTCGTGACGAATAAATATGTCATAGTTCAAACCGCTGTATTAAAACTGTATCTGAATTATTGAGAAAAGAGTTGAGGTTATGTTTCTCATTTGCTGTCAACGGAGAAAGCGTGCATCCGATCTAGTTTTGGGTTTCAGGGCGGCTATTGGATAATTACAATATCCAAAAAGACAAAAAACAACTGGAAAGAGAGACAGAGAGACAGTTTGGAGCCAATTGACCGTCAAAGCTTTGTATTGGGGCTATGATCCAAAAACTGGAAGTGAATATGAGACCAGTAATTGGCCCACTTTTCTAGACAATTTTGCCGTGATATCCAGCCACGTAAAATTACTTGAATGAAATTGAGTAACGTGTAAATAATAAGGTTATGTTCTAGCTTACTGAACTGTGCAACATTCTTGGAAAGGAGCTGGGGCTTCCGCTAAGGAATCTTACAGTACTGTCATTCAATGTATCTCCAGAACGTGATGGGGCACTGTGGCAGCTAACTGACGGCAGGGTGCCTGTATTTTCTTATGATATTGTTCCCGGTTACCTGAGAACTAAGCCTGAACCTGCAGCTGAGCAAAGGATGCTGCACCATGAGCGAAAAGTTTGTTACGCCTATTAGCCAAGGGCCTTTCAAATATACAACTCTTTTCAATCTAGGCAAATAATCTTCCATCAGAGAACGCTATAAAACTTGTGGCGCAATACAACAAAATTATCACCCACGTATTCGATATGGTCAGCAAGGATAAAGAGGAATGGGCAATCGAGTCCTCTTCCAGAGCAGGTAAAATTGCAGACATTGCTTCGTAGTTTTTCACTACAATTTTGCTACACACTAGGAGTACAACAGACGAGTAACATGATTGATGCAGAAGCACTGGTAGCTGCTGTCGACATGGGAAAAGATTTGAAAGTATCAATGTCCGACCCCGTGCCAGGTTCAGCGCCTGATGGAGGAATGATGGGCCCACCAGCTTTTCGCCCTTCTGCTCCAATGAGCTCGGTCAGTCCATCCGGTGTTAACCAGTTAGGATGTCAATAAGTCGGTCAACCAAATCCTTCCATTCGGAAGATAAAATTATTTTGATGTTTGTTTTATTTGTAATGTTAGCTTTACGAAATTATCGTGACTGTTGGTGGAGATACAGTATATTATTATTTAACTAAGTTTAAGAAATGAGTCGGATCTCACGCGATAAGAGTTACACAAGTGTTTGCACTATTATACCTAATCGGAGGGGGACACAAAAAAGAAGCAGATTATACCCAAATGAAGATTGGCGCGAGTACCCATAGCAATGACCCAGAAGACCAAGCCCTGCCACTAACAGCAAACCATTAAAACTGAGGTATGCAAAATTTACTTTCAGATGCAAGCAAGTTTCGTGGTTTAAGTAAAACCTTTAAATGCGAATATCTCGGCTCCTATGAGGAATTGGGTGTTTTTTTTGCCCCTAGAAGCCCTAGAGTTCTATAGCATTTTTTCTGGGGAATCGAATGAGACTATTTTGAAACCCGTATCTACAGTAGTTTTCAAGATGGCGTCATGTCCTGTTTTCTCCTTATATTTATATGTCTAAGGACTTCTGAATGTTTCATTTTGTAGCAATCGATAGCCCTAACTAAATCCGTTTATATTTGAACGCGTATGACCGGCCATAGTAAATTTATCATTTAATTTGAGCCCCATTTTAAACGGCCACATGCAACAATTAGCTATGCGATGTTAGCGTCATGTGAACAATATTATAATAACAAATACTGCTTGTACGCCATCTGACTAACAATAATAAAGGTAAGTTTGCAGTTGCTTCTATAAAAGGTGGACACCTATTGGGTTTTTTTTTTTTGTGGGAGCAGGTTTCGTGGTTTAAGTGCAACTTGTACCAAGAAACTTGTTCGCGGAAAATGAGCTAAAGTAGCCGAGATTTTTTTTCTAAAGTTTCAAGTGCAACTTGTTGTCGGAAATTAGCCAGAGTAGCTATTGCGGCGCTGGCATCGTAGCGAAGTTCGGAACTATTGTTGGCGGATCCATTAATTAGTGGTAGCTTTATATAATTTCACGTCAGATGGCGCACAGCTCTGTTGAATGTTAGTAGATACAACAACCCTTTTAAATGACGAATAAAATCGTCATAGCGAATACATTTTTCTTGACGAATAAATTTGGCTCAACGAATATATTTGCCGACGAATAAATTTCTCATGGCGAGTAAATTTGATATCAAGTATAAATTTATCATGACGAATAAATTTGACTTACCGAATAAATTGGTCGTGACGAATAAATATGTCATAGTTCAAACCGCTGTATTAAAACTGTATCTGAATTATTGAGAAAAGAGTTGAGGTTATGTTTCTCATTTGCTGTCAACGGAGAAAGCGTGCATCCGATCTAGTTTTGGGTTTCAGGGCGGTTATTGGATAATTACAATATCCAAAAAGACAAAAAACAACTGGAAAGAGAGACAGAGAGACAGTTTGGAGCCAATTGACCGTCAAAGCTTTGTATTGGGGCTATGATCCAAAAACTGGAAGTGAATATGAGACCAGTAATTGGCCCACTTTTCTAGACAATTTTGCCGTGATGTCCAGCCACGTAAAATTACTTGAATGAAATTGAGTAACGTGTAAATAATAAGGTTATGTTCTAGCTTACTGAACTGTGCAACATTCTTGGAAAGGAGCTAGGGCTTCCGCTAAGGAATCTTACAGTACTGTCATTCAATGTATCTCCAGAACGTGATGGGGCACTGTGGCAGCTAACTGACGGCAGGGTGCCTTTATCTTCTTATGATATTGTTCCCGACTACCTGAGAACTAAGCCTGAACCTGCAGCTGTGCAAAGGATGCTCCACCATGAGCGAAAAGTTTGTTACGCCTATTAGCCAAGGGCCTTTCAAATATACAACTTTTCAATCTAAGCAAATAATCTTCCATCAGAGAACGCTATAAAACTTGTGGCGCAATACAACAAAATTATCACCCACGTATTCGATATGGTCAGCAAGGATAAAGAGGAATGGGCAATCGAGTCCTCTTCCAGAGCAGGTAAAATTGCAGACATTGCTTCGTAGTTTTTCACTACAATTTTGCTACACACTAGGAGTACAACAGACGAGTAACATGATTGATGCAGAAGCACTGGTAGCTGCTGTCGACATGGGAAAAGATTTGAAAGTATCAATGTCCGACCCCGTGCCAGGTTCAGCGCCTGATGGAGGAATGATGGGCCCACCAGCTTTTCGCCCTTCTGCTCCAATGAGCTCGGTCAGTCCATCCGGTGTTAACCAGTTAGGATGTCAATAAGTCGGTCAACCAAATCCTTCCATTCGGAAGATAAAATTATTTTGATGTTTGTTTTATTTGTAATGTTAGCTTTACGAAATTATCGTGACTGTTGGTGGAGATACAGTATATTATTATTTAACTAAGTTTAAGAAATGAGTCGGATCTCACGCGATAAGAGTTACACAAGTGTTTGCACTATTATACCTAATCGGAGGGGGACACAAAAAAGAAGCAGATTATACCCAAATGAAGATTGGCGCGAGTACCCATAGCAATGACCCAGAAGACCAAGCCCTGCCACTAACAGCAAACCATTAAAAATGCAAAATTTACTTTCAGATGCAAGCAAGTTTCGTGGTTTAAATAAAACCTTTAAATGCGAATATCTCGGCTCCTATGAGGAATTGGGGGTTTTTTTTTGCCCCTAGAAGCCCTAGAGTTCTATAGCATTTTTTCTGGGGAATCGAATGAGACTATTTTGAAACCCGTATCTACAGTAGTTTTCAAGATGGCGTCATGTCCTGTTTTTCTCCTTATATTTATATGTCTAAGGACTTCTGAATGTTTCATTTTGTAGCAATCGATAGCCCTAACTAAATCCGTTTATATTTGAACGCGTATGACCGGCCATAGTAAATTTATCATTTAATTTGAGCCCCATTTTAAACGGCCACATGCAACAATTAGCTATGCGATGTTAGCGTCATGTGAACAATATTATAATCACAAATACTGCTTGTACGCCATCTGACTAACAATAATAAAGGTAAGTTTGCAGTTGCTTCTATAAAAGGTGGACGCCTATTGGTTTTTTTTTTTGTGGGAGCAGGTTTCGTGGTTTAAGTGCAACTTGTACCAAGAAACTTGTTCGCGGAAAATGAGCTAAAGTAGCCGAGATTTTTTTTCTAAAGTTTCAAGTGCAACTTGTTGTCGGAAATTAGCCAGAGTAGCTATTGCGGCGCTGGCATCGTAGCGAAGTTCGGAACTATTGTTGGCGGATCCATTAATTAGTGGTAGCTTTATATAATTTCACGTCAGATGGCGCACAGCTCTGTTGAATCTTAGTAGATACAACAACCCTTTTAAATGACGAATAAAATCGTCATAGCGAATACATTTTTCTTGACGAATAAATTTGGCTCAACGAATATATTTGCCGACGAATAAATTTCTCATGGCGAGTAAATTTGATATCAAGTATAAATTTATCATGACGAATAAATTTGACTTACCGAATAAATTGGTCGTGACGAATAAATATGTCATAGTTCAAACCGCTGTATTAAAACTGTATGTGAATTATTGAGAAAAGAGTTGAGGTTATGTTTCTCATTTGCTGTCAACGGAGAAAGCGTGCATCCGATCTAGTTTTGGGTTTCAGGGCGGTTATTGGATAATTACAATATCCAAAAAGACAAAAAACAACTGGAAAGAGAGACAGAGAGACAGTTTGGAGCCAATTGACCGTCAAAGCTTTGTATTGGGGCTATGATCCAAAAACTGGAAGTGAATATGAGACCAGTAATTGGCCCACTTTTCTAGACAATTTTGCCGTGATGTCCAGCCACGTAAAATTACTTGAATGAAATTGAGTAACGTGTAAATAATAAGGTTATGTTCTAGCTTACTGAACTGTGCAACATTCTTGGAAAGGAGCTAGGGCTTCCGCTAAGGAATCTTACAGTACTGTCATTCAATGTATCTCCAGAACGTGATGGGGCACTGTGGCAGCTAACTGACGGCAGGGTGCCTGTATTTTCTTATGATATTGTTCCCGACTACCTGAGAACTAAGCCTGAACCTGCAGCTGAGCAAAGAATGCTCCACCATGAGCGAAAAGTTTGTTACGCCTATTAGCCAAGGGCCTTTCAAATATACAACTTTTCAATCTAAGCAAATAATCTTCCATCAGAGAACGCTATAAAACTTGTGGCGCAATACAACAAAATTATCACCCACGTATTCGATATGGTCAGCAAGGATAAAGAGGAATGGGCAATCGAGTCCTCTTCCAGAGCAGGTAAAATTGCAGACATTGCTTCGTAGTTTTTCACTACAATTTTGCTACACACTAGGAGTACAACAGACGAGTAACATGATTGATGCAGAAGCACTGGTAGCTGCTGTCGACATGGGAAAAGATTTGAAAGTATCAATGTCCGACCCCGTGCCAGGTTCAGCGCCTGATGGAGGAATGATGGGCCCACCAGCTTTTCGCCCTTCTGCTCCAATGAGCTCGGTCAGTCCATCCGGTGTTAACCAGTTAGGATGTCAATAAGTCGGTCAACCAAATCCTTCCATTCGGAAGATAAAATTATTTTGATGTTTGTTTTATTTGTAATGTTAGCTTTACGAAATTATCGTGACTGTTGGTGGAGATACAGTATATTATTATTTAACTAAGTTTAAGAAATGAGTCGGATCTCACGCGATAAGAGTTACACAAGTGTTTGCACTATTATACCTAATCGGAGGGGGACACAAAAAAGAAGCAGATTATACCCAAATGAAGATTGGCGCGAGTACCCATAGCAATGACCCAGAAGACCAAGCCCTGCCACTAACAGCAAACCATTAAAAATGCAAAATTTACTTTCAGATGCAAGCAAGTTTCGTGGTTTAAATAAAACCTTTAAATGCGAATATCTCGGCTCCTATGAGGAATAGGGGCTTTTTTTTGCCCCTAGAACCCCTAGAGTTCTATAGCATTTTTTCTGGGGAATCGAATGAGACTATTTTGAAACCCGTATCTACAGTAGTTTTCAAGATGGCGTCATGTCCTGTTTTTCTCCTTATATTTATATGTCTAAGGACTTCTGAATGTTTCATTTTGTAGCAATCGATAGCCCTAACTAAATCCGTTTATATTTGAACGCGTATGACCGGCCATAGTAAATTTATCATTTAATTTGAGCCCCATTTTAAACGGCCACATGCAACAATTAGCTATGCGATGTTAGCGTCATGTGAACAATATTATAATCACAAATACTGCTTGTACGCCATCTGACTAACAATAATAAAGGTAAGTTTGCAGTTGCTTCTATAAAAGGTGGACGCCTATTGGTTTTTTTTTTTTGTGGGAGCAGGTTTCGTGGTTTAAGTGCAACTTGTACCAAGAAACTTGTTCGCGGAAAATGAGCTAAAGTAGCCGAGATTTTTTTTCTAAAGTTTCAAGTGCAACTTGTCGGAAATTAGCCAGAGTAGCTATTGCGGCGCTGGCATCGTAGCGAAGTTCGGAACTATTGTTGGCGGATCCATTAAATAGTGGTAGCTTTATATAATTTCACGTCAGATGGCGCACAGCTCTGTTGAATGTTAGTAGATACAACAACCCTTTTAAATGACGAATAAAATCGTCATAGCGAATACATTTTTCTTGACGAATAAATTTGGCTCAACGAATATATTTGCCGACGAATAAATTTCTCATGGCGAGTAAATTTGATATCAAGTATAAATTTATCATGACGAATAAATTTGACTCACCGAATAAATTGGTCGTGACGAATAAATATGTCATAGTTCAAACCGCTGTATTAAAACTGTACCTGAATTATTGAGAAAAGAGTTGAGGTTATGTTTCTCATTTGCTGTCAACGGAGAAAGCGTGCATCCGATCTAGTTTTGGGTTTCAGGGCGGTTATTGGATAATTACAATATCCAAAAAGACAAAAAACAACTGGAAAGAGAGACAGAGAGACAGTTTGGAGCCAATTGACCGTCAAAGCTTTGTATTGGGGCTATGATCCAAAAACTGGAAGTGAATATGAGACCAGTAATTGGCCCACTTTTCTAGACAATTTTGCCGTGATGTCCAGCCACGTAAAATTACTTGAATGAAATTGAGTAACGTGTAAATAATAAGGTTATGTTCTAGCTTACTGAACTGTGCAACATTCTTGGAAAGGAGCTAGGGCTTCCGCTAAGGAATCTTACAGTACTGTCATTCAATGTATCTCCAGAACGTGATGGGGCACTGTGGCAGCTAACTGACGGCAGGGTGCCTGTATTTTCTTATGATATTGTTCCCGACTACCTGAGAACTAAGCCTGAACCTGCAGCTGAGCAAAGGATGCTGCACCATGAGCGAAAAGTTTGTTACGCCTATTAGCCAAGGGCCCTTCAAATATACAACTTTTCAATCTAAGCAAATAATCTTCCATCAGAGAACGCTATAAAACTTGTGGCACAATACAACAAAATTATCACCCACGTATTCGATATGGTCAGCAAGGATAAAGAGGAATGGGCAATCGAGTCCTCTTCCAGAGCAGGTAAAATTGCAGACATTGCTTCGTAGTTTTTCACTACAATTTTGCTACACACTAGGAGTACAACAGACGAGTAACATGATTGATGCAGAAGCACTGGTAGCTGCTGTCGACATGGGAAAAGATTTGAAAGTATCAATGTCCGACCCCGTGCCAGGTTCAGCGCCTGATGGAGGAATGATGGGCCCACCAGCTTTTCGCCCTTCTGCTCCAATGAGCTCGGTCAGTCCATCCGGTGTTAACCAGTTAGGATGTCAATAAGTCGGTCAACCAAATCCTTCCATTCGGAAGATAAAATTATTTTGATGTTTGTTTTATTTGTAATGTTAGCTTTACGAAATTATCGTGACTGTTGGTGGAGATACAGTATATTATTATTTAACTAAGTTTAAGAAATGAGACGGATCTCACGCGATAAGAGTTACACAAGTGTTTGCACTATTATACCTAATCGGAGGGGGACACAAAAAAGAAGCAGATTATACCCAAATGAAGATTGGCGCGAGTACCCATAGCAATGACCCAGAAGACCAAGCCCTGCCACTAACAGCAAACCATTAAAAATGCAAAATTTACTTTCAGATGCAAGCAAGTTTCGTGGTTTAAATAAAACCTTTAAATGCGAATATCTCGGCTCCTATGAGGAATAGGGTCTTTTTTTTGCCCCTAGAACCCCTAGAGTTCTATAGCATTTTTTCTGGGGAATCGAATGAGACTATTTTGAAACCCGTATCTACAGTAGTTTTCAAGATGGCGTCATGTCCTGTTTTTCTCCTTATATTTATATGTCTAAGGACTTCTGAATGTTTCATTTTGTAGCAATCGATAGCCCTAACTAAATCCGTTTATATTTGAACGCGTATGACCGGCCATAGTAAATTTATCATTTAATTTGAGCCCCATTTGAAACGGCCACATGCAACAATTAGCTATGCGATGTTAGCGTCATGTGAACAATATTATAATCACAAATACTGCTTGTACGCCATCTGACTAACAATAATAAAGGTAAGTTTGCATGTGCCTTTACAGTTGCTTCTATACAAGGTGGACACCTATTGGTTTTTTTTTTTTTGTGGGAGCAGGTTTCGTGGTTTAAGTGCAATTTGTACCAAGAAACTTGTTCGCGGAAAATGAGCTAAAGTAGCCGAGATTTTTTTTCTAAAGTCTCAAGTGCAACTTGTCGGAAATTAGCCAGAGTAGCTATTGCGGCGCTGGCATCGTAGCGAAGTTCGGAACTATTGTTGGCGGATCCATCAAATAGTGGTAGCTTTATATAATTTCACGTCAGATGGCGCACAGCTCTGTTGAATGTTAGTAGATACAACAACCCTTTTAAATGACGAATAAAATCGTCATAGCGAATACATTTTTCTTGACGAATAAATTTGGCTCAACGAATATATTTGCCGACGAATAAATTTCTCATGGCGAGTAAATTTGATATCAAGTATAAATTTATCATGACGAATAAATTTGACTCACCGAATAAATTGGTCGTGACGAATAAATATGTCATAGTTCAAACCGCTGTATTAAAACTGTATCTGAATTTTTGAGAAAAGAGTTGAGGTTATGTTTCTCATTTGCTGTCAACGGAGAAAGCGTGCATCCGATCTAGTTTTGGGTTTCAGGGCGGTTATTGGATAATTGCAATATCCAAAGAGACAAAAAACAACTGGAAGTCCCCGTAGAGACAGTTTGGAGCCAATTGACCGTCAAAGCTTTGTATTGGGGCTATGATCCAAAAACTGGAAATGAATATGAGACCAGTAATTGGCCCACTTTTCTAGACAATTTTGCCGTGATATCCAGCCACGTAAAATTACTTGAATGAAATTGAGTAACGTGTAAATAATAAGGTTATGTTCTAGCTTACTGAACTGTGCAACATTCTTGGAAAGGAGCTAGGGCTTCCGCTAAGGAATCTTACAGTACTGTCATTCAATGTATCTCCAGAACGTGATGGGGCACTGTGGCAGCTAACTGACGGCAGGGTGCCTGTATTTTCTTATGATATTGTTCCCGACTACCTGAGAACTAAGCCTGAACCTGCAGCTGAGCAAAGGATGCTGCACCATGAGCGAAAAGTTTGTTACGCCTATTAGCCAAGGGCCCTTCAAATATACAACTTTTCAATCTAAGCAAATAATCTTCCATCAGAGAACGCTATAAAACTTGTGGCGCAATACAACAAAATTATCACCCACGTATTCGATATGGTCAGCAAGGATAAAGAGGAATGGGCAATCGAGTCCTCTTCCAGAGCAGGTAAAATTGCAGACATTGCTTCGTAGTTTTTCACTACAATTTTGCTACACACTAGGAGTACAACAGACGAGTAACATGATTGATGCAGAAGCACTGGTAGCTGCTGTCGACATGGGAAAAGATTTGAAAGTATCAATGTCCGACCCCGTGCCAGGTTCAGCGCCTGATGGAGGAATGATGGGCCCACCAGCTTTTCGCCCTTCTGCTCCAATGAGCTCGGTCAGTCCATCCGGTGTTAACCAGTTAGGATGTCAATAAGTCGGTCAACCAAATCCTTCCATTCGGAAGATAAAATTATTTTGATGTTTGTTTTATTTGTAATGTTAGCTTTACGAAATTATCGTGACTGTTGGTGGAGATACAGTATATTATTATTTAACTAAGTTTAAGAAATGAGACGGATCTCACGCGATAAGAGTTACACAAGTGTTTGCACTATTATACCTAATCGGAGGGGGACACAAAAAGAAGCAGATTATACCCAAATGAAGATTGGCGCGAGTACCCATAGCAATGACCCAGAAGACCAAGCCCTGCCACTAACAGCAAACCATTAAAACTGAGGTATGCAAAATTTACTTTCAGATGCAAGCAAGTTTCGTGGTTTAAGTAAAACTTTTAAATGCGAATATCTCGGCTCCTATGAGGAATAGGGGCTTTTTTTTGCCCCTAGAACCCCTAGAGTTCTATAGCATTTTTTCTGGGGAATCGAATGAGACTATTTTGAAACCCGTATCTACAGTAGTTTTCAAGATGGCGTCATGTCCTGTTTTTCTCCTTATATTTATATGTCTAAGGACTTCTGAATGTTTCATTTTGTAGCAATCGATAGCCCTAACTAAATCCGTTTATATTTGAACGCGTATGACCGGCCATAGTAAATTTATCATTTAATTTGAGCCCCATTTTAAACGGCCACATGCAACAATTAGCTATGCGATGTTAGCGTCATGTGAACAATATTATAATCACAAATACTGCTTGTACGCCATCTGACTAACAATAATAAAGGTAAGTTTGCATGTGCCTTTACAGTTGCTTCTATAAAAGGTGGACACCTATTGGTTTTTTTTTTTTGTGGGAGCAGGTTTCGTGGTTTAAGTGCAACTTGTACCAAGAAACTTGTTCGCGGAAAATGAGCTAAAGTAGCCGAAATTTTTTTTCTAAAGTTTCAAGTGCAACTTGTCGGAAATTAGCCAGAGTAGCTATTGCGGCACTGGCATCGTAGCGAAGTTCGGAACTATTGTTGGCGGATCCATTAAATAGTGGTAGCTTTATATAATTTCACGTCAGATGGCGCACAGCTCTGTTGAATCTTAGTAGATACAACAACCCTTTTAAATGACGAATAAAATCGTCATAGCGAATACATTTTTCTTGACGAATAAATTTGGCTCAACGAATATATTTGCCGACGAATAAATTTCTCATGGCGAGTAAATTTGATATCAAGTATAAATTTATCATGACGAATAAATTTGACTCACCGAATAAATTGGTCGTGACGAATAAATATGTCATAGTTCAAACCGCTGTATTAAAACTGTATCTGAATTATTGAGAAAAGAGTTGAGGTTATGTTTCTCATTTGCTGTCAACAGAGAAAGCGTGCATCCGATCTAGTTTTGAGTTTCAGGGCGGTTATTGGATAATTACAATATCCAAAAAGACAAAAAACAACTGGAAAGAGAGACAGAGAGACAGTTTGGAGCCAATTGACTGTCAAAGCGTTGTATTGGGGCTATGATCCAAAAACTGGAAGTGAATATGAGACCAGTAATTGGCCCACTTTTCTAGACAATTTTGCTGTGATATCCAGCCACGTAAAATTACTTGAATGAAATTGAGTAACGTGTAAATAATAAGGTTATGTTCTAGCTTACTGAACTGTGCAACATTCTTGGAAAGGAGCTAGGGCTTCCGCTAAGGAATCTTACAGTACTGTCATTCAAAGTATCTCCAGAACGTGATGGGACACTGTGGCAGCTAACTGACGGCAGGGTGCCTGTATTTTCTTATGATATTGTTCCCGACTACCTGAGAACTAAGCCTGAACCTGCAGCTGAGCAAAGGATGCTGCACCATGAGCGAAAAGTTTGTTACGCCTATTAGCCAAGGGCCCTTCAAATATACAACTTTTCAATCTAAGCAAATAATCTTCCATCAGAGAACGCTATAAAACTTGTGGCGCAATACAACAAAATTATCACCCACGTATTCGATATGGTCAGCAAGGATAAAGAGGAATGGGCAATCGAGTCCTCTTCCAGAGCACGTAAAATTGCAGACATTGCTTCGTAGTTTTTCACTACAATTTTGCTACACACTAGGAGTACAACAGACGAGTAACATGATTGATGCAGAAGCACTGGTAGCTGCTGTCGACATGGGAAAAGATTTGAAAGTATCAATGTCCGACCCCGTGCCAGGTTCAGCGCCTGATGGAGGAATGATGGGCCCACCAGCTTTTCGCCCTTCTGCTCCAATGAGCTCGGTCAGTCTATCCGGTGTTAACCAGTTAGGATGTCAATAAGTCGGTCAACCAAATCCTTCCATTCGGAAGATGAAATTATTTTGATATTTGTTTTATTTGTAATGTTAGCTTTACGAATTTATCGTGACTGTTGGTGGAGATATAGTATATTATTATTTAACTAAGTTTAAGAAATGAGTCGGATCTCACGCGATAAGAGTTACACAAGTGTTTGCACTATTATACCTAATCGGAGGGGGACACAAAAAAGAAGCAGATTATACCCAAATGAAGATTGGCGCGAGTACCCATAGCAATGACCCAGAAGACCAAGCCCTGCCACTAACAGCAAACCATTAAAAATGCAAAATTTACTTTCAGATGCAAGCAAGTTTCGTGGTTTAAATAAAACCTTTAAATGCGAATATCTCGGCTCCTATGAGGAATAGGGGCTTTTTTTTGCCCCTAGAACACCTAGAGTTCTATAGCATTTTTTCTGGGGAATCGAATGAGACTATTTTGAAACCCGTATCTACAGTAGTTTTCAAGATGGCGTCATGTCCTGTTTTTCTCCTTATATTTATATGTCTAAGGACTTCTGAATGTTTCATTTTGTAGCAATCGATAGCCCTAACTAAATCCGTTTATATTTGAACGCGTATGACCGGCCATAGTAAATTTATCATTTAATTTGAGCCCCATTTTAAACGGCCACATGCAACAATTAGCTATGCGATGTTAGCGTCATGTGAACAATATTATAATCACAAATACTGCTTGTACGCCATCTGACTAACAATAATAAAGGTAAGTTTGCATGTGCCTTTACAGTTGCTTCTATAAAAGGTGGACACCTATTGGTTTTTTTTTTTGTGGGAGCAGGTTTCGTGGTTTAAGTGCAACTTGTACCAAGAAACTTGTTCGCGGAAAATGAGCTAAAGTAGCCGAGATTTTTTTTCTAAAGTTTCAAGTGCAACTTGTCGGAAATTAGCCAGAGTAGCTATTGCGGCGCTGGCATCGTAGCGAAGTTCGGAACTATTGTTGGCGGATCCATTAAATAGTGGTAGCTTTATATAATTTCACGTCAGATGGCGCACAGCTCTGTTGAATCTTAGTAGATACAACAACCCTTTTAAATGACGAATAAAATCGTCATAGCGAATACATTTTTCTTGACAAATAAATTTGGCTCAACGAATATATTTGCCGACGAATAAATTTCTCATGGCGAGTAAATTTGATATCAAGTATAAATTTATCATGACGAATAAATTTGACTCACCGAATAAATTGGTCGTGACGAATAAATATGTCATAGTTCAAACCGCTGTATTAAAACTGTATCTGAATTATTGAGAAAAGAGTTGAGGTTATGTTTCTCATTTGCTGTCAACGGAGAAAGCGTGCATCCGATTAAGTTTTGGGTTTCAGGGCGGTTATTGGATAAATACAATATCCAAAAAGACAAAAAACAACTGGAAAGAGAGACAGAGAGACAGTTTGGAGCCAATTGACCGTCAAAGCTTTGTATTGGGGCTATGATCCAAAAACTGGAAGTGAATATGAGACCAGTAATTGGCCCCCCAGGAGGAAATGGCTACACAGTGGCTACATAAAATATGTAGCCAGCTACACATTTCTGTGTGGTCGCCTACATGATTGTGTAGCCACTTTCTTGTTATGTGGACGGCTACATGAGTTTTGTGTAGCCATGTAGCCATGCGCCCATGTAGCCATGTAGCCAGCTACATAATTGTGTAGCCGCTATAATTGTATGTGGTTGGCCACATGAGGCTCGTGTAGGCATGAAGCCATGGGCCTATGTAGCCATGTAGCTGGCTACATACTTGTGTAGCCACATTACTTCTATGTGGACGGCTACATGCCTTGTAGCCGTGCTGTGTGTAGGCGGATACAAGCGGTGTGCATGTGTGTCCATGTAAGCTCGGTGTGTGGCTCCGTGCATATTATCAGTCAGCACACCATGGAGGTTAGAGACCAGGAGAACCATCGCTACGTGCTAAAGTATTACCCGTTTGTCCCTGTAAATTTATAGTTCATTTTTCAGCCACCAGCCGCGCTGTCGTGACAAGTAGTATCTGCGAAGTTAGCATAATGTACAAATTTTCTTCGCGGCATTGGCTTTGACAAAAAGGAACATTACAAAATGGTGAAATATTGTATTGTGCGTGGATGTACAAGTGGTTTAGCATCTGATCGGAGAAATAGACTGAAAAACAATTTGCGCCAATCATCGTTATTTAAAGTACCCGCCTTGATTGAGACAACGTCGCGATCGCAGCGCCTCACTTATTTTGTCCATATTTCGGGGACACAATTTTCTACGGCGGGCGATGGCTCTCCTGGTCTCTAACCTCCATGCAGCACGCCCTTTTTGACAGTTCAAGCAGCTCTGAGGACGGGGACTTCAGTACTGATTCAGAAACGACCACACTGTAGTTCCCAACAAGGAGTGCACTGCCTTGAAGCAGGAGATTGTGGCCCTCAAAGAGAAGATTCGGAAGCTGACATCACTGAATACTGATCTTCAGAGGAAGAACCTTGTTTACCAGGACCACATGATTAAGTGTTCTATTGGCTGGCAAACCCATGAGAAAGTGGCTACAGAGGCTTGGTCACATAAATCGGCTTCACAGGCCATGAAGGATATTGGCCGCTTTCCTACACAAATTTGTGTAGCTGGCTACAGGGTGTGTGTGGCCACCTACATATATTCATGTAGGCAGCAACACAATCATGTAGCCAGCTACAGAAAATCATGTAGACGGCTACACAAATCCATGTAGGTGGCCACACACACCCTGTAGCCAGCTACACAAATTTGTGTAGGAAAGCGGCCAATATCCTTCATGGCCTGTGAAGCCGATTTATGTGACCAAGCCTCTGTAGCCACTTTCTCATGGGCCACTTTTCTAGACAATTTTGCCGTGATATCCAGCCACGTAAAATTACTTGAATGAAATTGAGTAACGTGTAAATAATAAGGTTATGTTCTAGCTTACTGAACTGTGCAACATTCTTGGAAAGGAGCTAGGGCTTCCGCTAAGGAATCTTACAGTACTGTCATTCAATGTATCTCCAGAACGTGATGGGGCACTGTGGCAGCTAACTGACGGCAGGGTGCCTGTATTTTCTTATGATATTGTTCCCGACTACCTGAGAACTAAGCCTGAACCTGCAGCTGAGCAAAGGATGCTGCACCATGAGCGAAAAGTTTGTTACGCCTATTAGCCAAGGGCCCTTCAAATATACAACTTTTCAATCTAAGCAAATAATCTTCCATCAGAGAACGCTATAAAACTTGTGGCGCAATACAACAAAATTATCACCCACGTATTCGATATGGTCAGCAAGGATAAAGAGGAATGGGCAATCGAGTCCTCTTCCAGAGCAGGTAAAATTGCAGACATTGCTTCGTAGTTTTTCACTACAATTTTGCTACACACTAGGAGTACAACAGACGAGTAACATGATTGATGCAGAAGCACTGGTAGCTGCTGTCGACATGGGAAAAGATTTGAAAGTATCAATGTCCGACCCCGTGCCAGGTTCAGCGCCTGATGGAGGAATGATGGGCCCACCAGCTTTTCGCCCTTCTGCTCCAATGAATTCGGTCAGTCCATCCGGTGTTAACCAGTTAGGATGTCAATAAGTCGGTCAACCAAATCCTTCCATTCGGAAGATAAAATTATTTTGATGTTTGTTTTATTTGTAATGTTAGCTTTACGAAATTATCGTGACTGTTGGTGGAGATACAGTATATTATTATTTAACTAAGTTTAAGAAATGAGTCGGATCTCACGCGATAAGAGTTACACAAGTGTTTGCACTATTATACCTAATCGGAGGGGGACACAAAAAAGAAGCAAATTATACCCAAATGAAGATTGGCGCGAGTACCCATAGCAATGACCCAAAAGACCAAGCCCTGCCACTAACAGCAAACCATTAAAAATGCAAAATTTACTTTCAGATGCAAGCAAGTTTCGTGGTTTAAATAAAACCTTTAAATGCGAATATCTCGGCTCCTATGAGGAATAGGGGCTTTTTTTGCCCCTAGAACCCCTGGAGTTCTATAGCATTTTTTCTGGGGAATCGAATGAGACTATTTTGAAACCCGTATCTACAGTAGTTTTCAACATGGCGTCATGTCCTGTTTTTCTCCTTATATTTATATGTCTAAGGACTTCTGAATGTTTCATTTTGTAGCAATCGATAGCCCTAACTAAATCCGTTTATATTTGAACGCGTATGACCGGCCATAGTAAATTTATCATTTAATTTGAGCCCCATTTTAAACGGCCACATGCAACAATTAGCTATGCGATGTTAGCGTCATGTGAACAATATTATAATCACAAATACTGCTTGTACGCCATCTGACTAACAATAATAAAGGTAAGTTTGCATGTGCCTTTACAGTTGCTTCTATAAAAGGTGGACACCTATTGGTTTTTTTTTTGTGGGAGCAGGTTTCGTGGTTTAAGTGCAACTTGTACCAAGAAACTTGTTCGCGGAAAATGAGCTAAAGTAGCCGAGATTTTTTTTCTAAAGTTTCAAGTGCAACTTGTCGGAAATTAGCCAGAGTAGCTATTGCGGCGCTGGCATCGTAGCGAAGTTCGGAACTATTGTTGGCGGATCCATTAAATAGTGGTAGCTTTATATAATTTCACGTCAGATGGCGCACAGCTCTGTTGAATGTTAGTAGATACAACAACCCTTTTAAATGACGAATAAAATCGTCATAGCGAATACATTTTTCTTGACGAATAAATTTGGCTCAACGAATATATTTGCCGACGAATAAATTTCTCATGGCGAGTAAATTTGATATCAAGTATAAATTTATCATGACGAATAAATTTGACTCACCGAATAAATTGGTCGTGACGAATAAATATGTCATAGTTCAAACCGCTGTATTAAAACTGTACCTGAATTATTGAGAAAAGAGTTGAGGTTATGTTTCTCATTTGCTGTCAACGGAGAAAGCGTGCATCCGATCTAGTTTTGAGTTTCAGGGCGGTTATTGGATAATTACAATATCCAAAAAGACAAAAAACAACTGGAAAGAGAGACAGAGAGACAGTTTGGAGCCAATTGACCGTCAAAGCTTTGTATTGGGGCTATGATCCAAAAACTGGAAGTGAATATGAGACCAGTAATTGGCCCACTTTTCTAGACAATTTTGCCGTGATATCCAGCCACGTAAAATTACTTGAATGAAATTGAGTAACGTGTAAATAATAAGGTTATGTTCTAGCTTACTGAACTGTGCAACATTCTTGGAAAGGAGCTAGGGCTTCCGCTAAGGAATCTTACAGTACTGTCATTCAATGTATCTCCAGAACGTGATGGGGCACTGTGGCAGCTAACTGACGGCAGGGTGCCTGTATTTTCTTATGATATTGTTCCCGACTACCTGAGAACTAAGCCTGAACCTGCAGCTGAGCAAAGGATGCTGCACCATGAGCGAAAAGTTTGTTACGCCTATTAGCCAAGGGCCCTTCAAATATACAACTTTTCAATCTAAGCAAATAATCTTCCATCAGAGAACGCTATAAAACTTGTGGCGCAATACAACAAAATTATCACCCACGTATTCGATATGGTCAGCAAGGATAAAGAGGAATGGGCAATCGAGTCCTCTACCAGAGCAGGTAAAATTGCAGACATTGCTTCGTAGTTTTTCACTACAATTTTGCTACACACTAGGAGTACAACAGACGAGTAACATGATTGATGCAGAAGCACTGGTAGCTGCTGTCGACATGGGAAAAGATTTGAAAGTATCAATGTCCGACCCCGTGCCAGGTTCAGCGCCTGATGGAGGAGTGATGGGCCCACCAGCTTTTCGCCCTTCTGCTCCAATGAGCTCGGTCAGTCCATCCGGTGTTATCCAGTTAGGATGTCAATAAGTCTGTCAACCAAATCCTTCCATTCGGAAGATAAAATTATTTTGATGTTTGTTTTATTTGTAATGTTAGCTTTACGAAATTATCGTGACTGTTGGTGGAGATACAGTATATTATTATTTAACTAAGTTTAAGAAATGAGTCGGATCTCACGCGATAAGAGTTACACAAGTGTTTGCACTATTATACCTAATCGGAGGGGGACACAAAAAAGAAGCAAATTATACCCAAATGAAGATTGGCGCGAGTACCCATAGCAATGACCCAAAAGACCAAGCCCTGCCACTAACAGCAAACCATTAAAAATGCAAAATTTACTTTCAGATGCAAGCAAGTTTCGTGGTTTAAATAAAACCTTTAAATGCGAATATCTCGGCTCCTATGAGGAATAGGGGCTTTTTTTTGCCCCTAGAACCCCTGTAGTTCTATAGCATTTTTTCTGGGGAATCGAATGAGACTATTTTGAAACCCGTATCTACAGTAGTTTTCAAGATGGCGTCATGTCCTGTTTTTCTCCTTATATTTATATGTCTAAGGACTTCTGAATGTTTCATTTTGTAGCAATCGATAGCCCTAACTAAATCCGTTTATATTTGAACGCGTATGACCGGCCATAGTAAATTTATCATTTAATTTGAGCCCCATTTTAAACGGCCACATGCAACAATTAGCTATGCGATGTTAGCGTCATGTGAACAATATTATAATCACAAATACTGCTTGTACGCCATCTGACTAACAATAATAAAGGTAAGTTTGCATGTGCCTTTACAGTTGCTTCTATAAAAGGTGGACATCTATTGGTTTTTTTTTTTTGTGGGAGCAGGTTTCGTGGTTTAAGTGCAACTTGTACCAAGAAACTTGTTCGCGGAAAATGAGCTAAAGTAGCCGAGATTTTTTTTCTAAAGTTTCAAGTGCAACTTGTCGGAAATTAGCCAGAGTAGCTATTGCGGCGCTGGCATCGTAGCGAAGTTCGGAACTATTGTTGGCGGATCCATTAAATAGTGGTAGCTTTATATAATTTCACGTCAGATGGCGCACAGCTCTGTTGAATGTTAGTAGATACAACAACCCTTTTAAATGACGAATAAAATCGTCATAGCGAATACATTTTTCTTGACGAATAAATTTGGCTCAACGAATATATTTGCCGACGAATAAATTTCTCATGGCGAGTAAATTTGATATCAAGTATAAATTTATCATGACGAATAAATTTGACTCACCGAATAAATTGGTCGTGACGAATAAATATGTCATAGTTCAAACCGCTGTATTAAAACTGTACCTGAATTATTGAGAAAAGAGTTGAGGTTATGTTTCTCATTTGCTGTCAACGGAGAAAGCGTGCATCCGATCTAGTTTTGGGTTTCAGGGCGGTTATTGGATAATGACAATATCCAAAAAGACAAAAAACAACTGGAAAGAGAGACAGAGAGACAGTTTGGAGCCAATTGACCGTCAAAGCTTTGTATTGGGGCTATGATCCAAAAACTGGAAGTGAATATGAGACCAGTAATTGGCCCACTTTTCTAGACAATTTTGCCGTGATATCCAGCCACGTAAAATTACTTGAATGAAATTGAGTAACGTGTAAATAATAAGGTTATGTTCTAGCTTACTGAACTGTGCAACATTCTTGGAAAGGAGCTAGGGCTTCCGCTAAGGAATCTTACAGTACTGTCATTCAATGTATCTCCAGAACGTGATGGGGCACTGTGGCAGCTAACTGACGGCAGGGTGCCTGTATTTTCTTATGATATTGTTCCCGACTACCTGAGAACTAAGCCTGAACCTGCAGCTGAGCAAAGGATGCTGCACCATGAGCGAAAAGTTTGTTACGCCTATTAGCCAAGGGCCCTTCAAATATACAACTTTTCAATCTAAGCAAATAATCTTCCATCAGAGAACGCTATAAAACTTGTGGCGCAATACAACAAAATTATCACCCACGTATTCGATATGGTCAGCAAGGATAAAGAGGAATGGGCAATCGAGTCCTCTTCCAGAGCAGGTAAAATTGCAGACATTGCTTCGTAGTTTTTCACTACAATTTTGCTACACACTAGGAGTACAACAGACGAGTAACATGATTGATGCAGAAGCACTGGTAGCTGCTGTCGACATGGGAAAAGATTTGAAAGTATCAATGTCCGACCCCGTGCCAGGTTCAGCGCCTGATGGAGGAGTGATGGGCCCACCAGCTTTTCGCCCTTCTGCTCCAATGAGCTCGGTCAGTCCATCCGGTGTTATCCAGTTAGGATGTCAATAAGTCTGTCAACCAAATCCTTCCATTCGGAAGATAAAATTATTTTGATGTTTGTTTTATTTGTAATGTTAGCTTTACGAAATTATCGTGACTGTTGGTGGAGATACAGTATATTATTATTTAACTAAGTTTAAGAAATGAGTCGGATCTCACGCGATAAGAGTTACACAAGTGTTTGCACTATTATACCTAATCGGAGGCGGACACAAAAAAGAAGCAGATTATACCCAAATGAAGATTGGCGCGAGTACCCATAGCAATGACCCAGAAGACCAAGCCCTGCCACTAACAGCAAACCATTAAAAATGCAAAATTTACTTTCAGATGCAAGCAAGTTTCGTGGTTTAAATAAAACCTTTAAATGCGAATATCTCGGCTCCTATGAGGAATAGGGGCTTTTTTTGCCCCTAGAACCCCTAGAGTTCTATAGCATTTTTTCTGGGGAATCGAATGAGACTATTTTGAAACCCGTATCTACAGTAGTTTTCAAGATGGCGTCATGTCCTGTTTTTCTCCTTATATTTATATGTCTAAGGACTTCTGAATGTTTCATTTTGTAGCAATCGATAGCCCTAACTAAATCCGTTTATATTTGAACGCGTATGATCGGCCATAGTAAATTTGTCATTTAATTTGAGCCCCATTTTAAACGGCCACATGCAACAATTAGCTATGCGATGTTAGCGTCATGTGAACAATATTATAATCACAAATACTGCTTGTACGCCATCTGACTAACAATAATAAAGGTAAGTTCGCATGTGCGCCTTTACAGTTGCTTCTATAAAAGGTGGACACCTATTGGTTTTTTTTTTTTTGTGGGAGCAGGTTTCGTGGTTTAAGTGCAACTTGTACCAAGAAACTTGTTCGCGGAAAATGAGCTAAAGTAGCCGAGATTTTTTTTCTAAAGTTTCAAGTGCAACTTGTTGTCGGCAATTAGCCAGAGTAGCTATTGCGGCGCTGGCATCGTAGCGAAGTTCGGAACTATTGTTGGCGGATCCATTAAATAGTGGTAGCTTTATATAATTTCACGTCAGATGGCGCACAGCTCTGTTGAATCTTAGTAGATACAACAACCCTTTTAAATGACGAATAAAATCGTCATAGCGAATACATTTTTCTTGACGAATAAATTTGGCTCAACGAATATATTTGCCGACGAATAAATTTCTCATGGCGAGTAAATTTGATATCAAGTATAAATTTATCATGACGAATAAATTTGACTCACCGAATAAATTGGTCGTGACGAATAAATATGTCATAGTTCAAAACCGCTGTATTAAAACTGTATATGAATAATTGAGAAAAGAGTTGAGGTTATGTTTCTCATTTGCTGTCAACAGAGAAAGCGTGCATCCGATCTAGTTTTGAGTTTCAGGGCGGTTATTGGATAATTACAATATCCAAAAAGACAAAAAACAACTGGAAGTCCCCGTAGAGACAGTTTGGAGCCAATTGACCGTCAAAGCTTTGTATTGGGGCTATGATCCAAAAACTGGAAGTGAATATGAGACCAGTAATTGGCCCACTTTTCTAGACAATTTTGCCGTGATATCCAGCCACGTAAAATTACTTGAATGAAATTGAGTAACGTGTAAATAATAAGGTTATGTTCTAGCTTACTGAACTGTGCAACATTCTTGGAAAGGAGCTAGGGCTTCCGCTAAGGAATCTTACAGTACTGTCATTCAATGTATCTCCAGAACGTGATGGGGCACTGTGGCAGCTAACTGACGGCAGGGTGCCTGTATTTTCTTATGATATTGTTCCCGACTACCTGAGAACTAAGCCTGAACCTGCAGCTGAGCAAAGGATGCTGCACCATGAGCGAAAAGTTGGTTACGCCTATTAGCCAAGGGCCCTTCAAATATACAACTTTTCAATCTAAGCAAATAATCTTCCATCAGAGAACGCTATAAAACTTGTGGCGCAATACAACAAAATTATCACCCACGTATTCGATATGGTCAGCAAGGATAAAAAGGAATGGGCAATCGAGTCCTCTTCCAGAGCAGGTAAAATTGCAGACATTGCTTCGTAGTTTTTCACTACAATTTTGCTACACACTAGGAGTACAACAGACGAGTAACATGATTGATGCAGAAGCACTGGTAGCTGCTGTCGACATGGGAAAAGATTTGAAAGTATCAATGTCCGACCCCGTGCCAGGTTCAGCGCCTGATGGAGGAATGATGGGCCCACCAGCTTTTCGCCCTTCTGCTCCAATGAGCTCGGTCAGTCCATCCGGTGTTAACCAGTTAGGATGTCAATAAGTCGGTCAACCAAATCCTTCCATTCGGAAGATAAAATTATTTTGATGTTTGTTTTATTTGTAATGTTAGCTTTACGAAATTATCGTGACTGTTGGTGGAGATACAGTATATTATTATTTAACTAAGTTTAAGAAATGAGACGGATCTCACGCGATAAGAGTTACACAAGTGTTTGCACTATTATACCTAATCGGAGGGGGACACAAAAAAGAAGCAGATTATACCCAAATGAAGATTGGCGCGAGTACCCATAGCAATGACCCAGAAGACCAAGCCCTGCCACTAACAGCAAACCATTAAAAATGCAAAATTTACTTTCAGATGCAAGCAAGTTTCGTGGTTTAAATAAAACCTTTAAATGCGAATATCTCGGCTCCTATGAGGAATAGGGGCTTTTTTTTGCCCCTAGAACTCCTAGAGTTCTATAGCATTTTTTCTGGGGAATCGAATGAGACTATTTTGAAACCCGTATCTACAGTAGTTTTCAAGATGGCGTCATGTCCTGTTTTTCTCCTTATATTTATATGTCTAAGGACTTCTGAATGTTTCATTTTGTAGCAATCGATAGCCCTAACTAAATCCGTTTATATTTGAACGCGTATGACCGGCCATAGTAAATTTATCATTTAATTTGAGCCCATTTTAAACGGCCACATGCAACAATTAGCTATGCGATGTTAGCGTCATGTGAACAATATTATAATCACAAATACTGCTTGTACGCCATCTGACTAACAATAATAAAGGTAAGTTTGCATGTGCCTTTACAGTTGCTTCTATAAAAGGTGGACACCTATTGGTTTTTTTTTTTTTGTGGGAGCAGGTTTCGTGGTTTAAGTGCAACTTGTACCAAGAAACTTGTTCGCGGAAAATGAGCTAAAGTAGCCGAGATTTTTTTTCTAAAGTTTCAAGTGCAACTTGTCGGAAATTAGCCAGAGTAGCTATTGCGGCGCTGGCATCGTAGCGAAGTTCGGAACTATTGTTGGCGGATCCATTAAATAGTGGTAGCTTTATATAATTTCACGTCAGATGGCGCACAGCTCTGTTGAATGTTAGTAGATACAACAACCCTTTTAAATGACGAATAAAATCGTCATAGCGAATACATTTTTCTTGACGAATAAATTTGGCTCAACGAATATATTTGCCGACGAATAAATTTCTCATGGCGAGTAAATTTGATATCAAGTATAAATTTATCATGACGAATAAATTTGACTCACCGAATAAATTGGTCGTGACGAATAAATATGTCATAGTTCAAACCGCTGTATTAAAACTGTACCTGAATTATTGAGAAAAGAGTTGAGGTTATGTTTCTCATTTGCTGTCAACGGAGAAAGCGTGCATCCGATCTAGTTTTGAGTTTCAGGGCGGTTATTGGATAATTACAATATCCAAAAAGACAAAAAACAACTGGAAAGAGAGACAGAGAGACAGTTTGGAGCCAATTGACCGTCAAAGCGTTGTATTGGGGCTATGATCCAAAAACTGGAAGTGAATATGAGACCAGTAATTGGCCCACTTTTCTAGACAATTTTGCCGTGATATCCAGCCACGTAAAATTACTTGAATGAAATTGAGTAACGTGTAAATAATAAGGTTATGTTCTAGCTTACTGAACTGTGCAACATTCTTGGAAAGGAGCTAGGGCTTCCGCTAAGGAATCTTACAGTACTGTCATTCAATGTATCTCCAGAACGTGATGGGGCACTGTGGCAGCTAACTGACGGCAGGGTGCCTGTATTTTCTTATGATATTGTTCCCGACTACCTGAGAACTAAGCCTGAACCTGCAGCTGAGCAAAGGATGCTCCACCATGAGCGAAAAGTTTGTTACGCCTATTAGCCAAGGGCCTTTCAAATATACAACTTTTCAATCTAAGCAAATAATCTTCCATCAGAGAACGCTATAAAACTTGTGGCGCAATACAACAAAATTATCACCCACGTATTCGATATGGTCAGCAAGGATAAAAAGGAATGGGCAATCGAGTCCTCTTCCAGAGCAGGTAAAATTGCAGACATTGCTTCGTAGTTTTTCACTACAATTTTGCTACACACTAGGAGTACAACAGACGAGTAACATGATTGATGCAGAAGCACTGGTAGCTGCTGTCGACATGGGAAAAGATTTGAAAGTATCAATGTCCGACCCCGTGCCAGGTTCAGCGCCTGATGGAGGAATGATGGGCCCACCAGCTTTTCGCCCTTCTGCTCCAATGAGCTCGGTCAGTCCATCCGGTGTTAACCAGTTAGGATGTCAATAAGTCGGTCAACCAAATCCTTCCATTCGGAAGATAAAATTATTTTGATGTTTGTTTTATTTGTAATGTTAGCTTTACGAAATTATCGTGACTGTTGGTGGAGATACAGTATATTATTATTTAACTAAGTTTAAGAAATGAGACGGATCTCACGCGATAAGAGTTACACAAGTGTTTGCACTATTATACCTAATCGGAGGCGGACACAAAAAAGAAGCAGATTATACCCAAATGAAGATTGGCGCGAGTACCCATAGCAATGACCCAGAAGACCAAGCCCTGCCACTAACAGCAAACCATTAAAAATGCAAAATTTACTTTCAGATGCAAGCAAGTTTCGTGGTTTAAATAAAACCTTTAAATGCGAATATCTCGGCTCCTATGAGGAATAGGGGCTTTTTTTTGCCCCTAGAACTCCTAGAGTTCTATAGCATTTTTTCTGGGGAATCGAATGAGACTATTTTGAAACCCGTATCTACAGTAGTTTTCAAGATGGCGTCATGTCCTGTTTTTCTCCTTATATTTATATGTCTAAGGACTTCTGAATGTTTCATTTTGTAGCAATCGATAGCCCTAACTAAATCCGTTTATATTTGAACGCGTATGACCGGCCATAGTAAATTTATCATTTAATTTGAGCCCCATTTTAAACGGCCACATGCAACAATTAGCTATGCGATGTTAGCGTCATGTGAACAATATTATAATCACAAATACTGCTTGTACGCCATCTGACTAACAATAATAAAGGTAAGTTTGCATGTGCCTTTACAGTTGCTTCTATAAAAGGTGGACACCTATTGGTTTTTTTTTTTTTGTGGGAGCAGGTTTCGTTGTTTAAGTGCAACTTGTACCAAGAAACTTGTTCGCGGAAAATGAGCTAAAGTAGCCGAGATTTTTTTTCTAAAGTTTCAAGTGCAACTTGTCGGAAATTAGCCAGAGTAGCTATTGCGGCGCTGGCATCGTAGCGAAGTTCGGAACTATTGTTGGCGGATCCATTAAATAGTGGTAGCTTTATATAATTTCACGTCAGATGGCGCACAGCTCTGTTGAATCTTAGTAGATACAACAACCCTTTTAAATGACGAATAAAATCGTCATAGCGAATACATTTTTCTTGACGAATAAATTTGGCTCAACGAATATATTTGCCGACGAATAAATTTCTCATGGCGAGTAAATTTGATATCAAGTATAAATTTATCATGACGAATAAATTTGACTCACCGAATAAATTGGTCGTGACGAATAAATATGTCATAGTTCAAACCGCTGTATTAAAACTGTACCTGAATTATTGAGAAAAGAGTTGAGGTTATGTTTCTCATTTGCTGTCAACGGAGAAAGCGTGCATCCGATCTAGTTTTGGGTTTCAGGGCGGTTATTGGATAATTACAATATCCAAAAAGACAAAAAACAACTGGAAAGAGAGACAGAGAGACAGTTTGGAGCCAATTGACCGTCAAAGCGTTGTATTGGGGCTATGATCCAAAAACTGGAAGTGAATATGAGACCAGTAATTGGCCCACTTTTCTAGACAATTTTGCCGTGATATCCAGCCACGTAAAATTACTTGAATGAAATTGAGTAACGTGTAAATAATAAGGTTATGTTCTAGCTTACTGAACTGTGCAACATTCTTGGAAAGGAGCTAGGGCTTCCGCTAAGGAATCTTACAGTACTGTCATTCAATGTATCTCCAGAACGTGATGGGGCACTGTGGCAGCTAACTGACGGCAGGGTGCCTGTATTTTCTTATGATATTGTTCCCGACTACCTGAGAACTAAGCCTGAACCTGCAGCTGAGCAAAGGATGCTGCACCATGAGCGAAAAGTTTGTTACGCCTATTAGCCAAGGGCCCTTCAAATATACAACTTTTCAATCTAAGCAAATAATCTTCCATCAGAGAACGCTATAAAACTTGTGGCGCAATACAACAAAATTATCACCCACGTATTCGATATGGTCAGCAAGGATAAAAAGGAATGGGCAATCGAGTCCTCTTCCAGAGCAGGTAAAATTGCAGACATTGCTTCATAGTTTTTCACTACAATTTTGCTACACACTAGGAGTACAACAGACGAGTAACATGATTGATGCAGAAGCACTGGTAGCTGCTGTCGACATGGGAAAAGATTTGAAAGTATCAATGTCCGACCCCGTGCCAGGTTCAGCGCCTGATGGAGGAATGATGGGCCCACCAGCTTTTCGCCCTTCTGCTCCAATGAGCTCGGTCAGTCCATCCGGTGTTAACCAGTTAGGATGTCAATAAGTCGGTCAACCAAATCCTTCCATTCGGAAGATAAAATTATTTTGATGTTTGTTTTATTTGTAATGTTAGCTTTACGAAATTATCGTGACTGTTGGTGGAGATACAGTATATTATTATTTAACTAAGTTTAAGAAATGAGAAGGATCTCACGCGATAAGAGTTACACAAGTGTTTGCACTATTATACCTAATCGGAGGGGGACACAAAAAAGAAGCAGATTATACCCAAATGAAGATTGGCGCGAGTACCCATAGCAATGACCCAGAAGACCAAGCCCTGCCACTAACAGCAAACCATTAAAAATGCAAAATTTACTTTCAGATGCAAGCAAGTTTCGTGGTTTAAATAAAACCTTTAAATGCGAATATCTCGGCTCCTATGAGGAATAGGGGCTTTTTTTTGCCCCTAGAACCCCTAGAGTTCTATAGCATTTTTTCTGGGGAATCGAATGAGACTATTTTGAAACCCGTATCTACAGTAGTTTTCAAGATGGCGTCATGTCCTGTTTTTCTCCTTATATTTATATGTCTAAGGACTTCTGAATGTTTCATTTTGTAGCAATCGATAGCCCTAACTAAATCCGTTTATATTTGAACGCGTATGACCGGCCATAGTAAATTTATCATTTAATTTGAGCCCCATTTTAAACGGCCACATGCAACAATTAGCTATGCGATGTTAGCGTCATGTGAACAATATTATAATCACAAATACTGCTTGTACGCCATCTGACTAACAATAATAAAGGTAAGTTCGCATGTGCGCCTTTACAGTTGCTTCTATAAAAGGTGGACACCTATTGGTTTTTTTTTTTGTGGGAGCAGGTTTCGTGGTTTAAGTGCAACTTGTACCAAGAAACTTGTTCGCGGAAAATGAGCTAAAGTAGCCGAGATTTTTTTTCTAAAGTTTCAAGTGCAACTTGTTGTCGGAAATTAGCCAGAGTAGCTATGGCGGCGCTGGCATCGTAGCGAAGTTCGGAACTATTGTTGGCGGATCCATTAAATAGTGGTAGCTTTATATAATTTCACGTCAGATGGCGCACAGCTCTGTTGAATGTTAGTAGATACAACAACCCTTTTAAATGACGAATAAAATCGTCATAGCGAATACATTTTTCTTGACGAATAAATTTGGCTCAACGAATATATTTGCCGACGAATAAATTTCTCATGGCGAGTAAATTTGATATCAAGTATAAATTTATCATGACGAATAAATTTGACTCACCGAATAAATTGGTCGTGACGAATAAATATGTCATAGTTCAAACCGCTGTATTAAAACTGTACCTGAATTATTGAGAAAAGAGTTGAGGTTATGTTTCTCATTTGCTGTCAACGGAGAAAGCGTGCATCCGATCTAGTTTTGGGTTTCAGGGCGGTTATTGGATAATTACAATATCCAAAGAGACAAAAAACAACTGGAAGTCCCCGTAGAGACAGTTTGGAGCCAATTGACCGTCAAAGCTTTGTATTGGGGCTATGATCCAAAAACTGGAAATGAATATGAGACCAGTAATTGGCCCACTTTTCTAGACAATTTTGCCGTGATATCCAGCCACGTAAAATTACTTGAATGAAATTGAGTAACGTGTAAATAATAAGGTTATGTTCTAGCTTACTGAACTGTGCAACATTCTTGGAAAGGAGCTAGGGCTTCCGCTAAGGAATCTTACAGTACTGTCATTCAATGTATCTCCAGAACGTGATGGGGCACTGTGGCAGCTAACTGACGGCAGGGTGCCTGTATTTTCTTATGATATTGTTCCCGACTACCTGAGAACTAAGCCTGAACCTGCAGCTGAGCAAAGGATGCTGCACCATGAGCGAAAAGTTTGTTACGCCTATTAGCCAAGGGCCTTTCAAATATACAACTCTTTTCAATCTAAGCAAATAATCTTCCATCAGAGAACGCTATAAAACTTGTGGCGCAATACAACAAAATTATCACCCACGTATTCGATATGGTCAGCAAGGATAAAAAGGAATGGGCAATCGAGTCCTCTTCCAGAGCAGGTAAAATTGCAGACATTGCTTCGTAGTTTTTCACTACAATTTTGCTACACACTAGGAGTACAACAGACGAGTAACATGATTGATGCAGAAGCACTGGTAGCTGCTGTCGACATGGGAAAAGATTTGAAAGTATCAATGTCCGACCCCGTGCCAGGTTCAGCGCCTGATGGAGGAATGATGGGCCCACCAGCTTTTCGCCCTTCTGCTCCAATGAATTCGGTCAGTCCATCCGGTGTTAACCAGTTAGGATGTCAATAAGTCGGTCAACCAAATCCTTCCATTCGGAAGATAAAATTATTTTGATGTTTGTTTTATTTGTAATGTTAGCTTTACGAAATTATCGTGACTGTTGGTGGAGATACAGTATATTATTATTTAACTAAGTTTAAGAAATGAGTCGGATCTCACGCGATAAGAGTTACACAAGTGTTTGCACTATTATACCTAATCGGAGGGGGACACAAAAAAGAAGCAGATTATACCCAAATGAAGATTGGCGCGAGTACCCATAGCAATGACCCAGAAGACCAAGCCCTGCCACTAACAGCAAACCATTAAAAATGCAAAATTTACTTTCAGATGCAAGCAAGTTTCGTGGTTTAAATAAAACCTTTAAATGCGAATATCTCGGCTCCTATGAGGAATAGGGGCTTTTTTTTGCCCCTAGAACCCCTAGAGTTCTATAGCATTTTTTCTGGGGAATCGAATGAGACTATTTTGAAACCCCTATCTACAGTAGTTTTCAAGATGGCGTCATGTCCTGTTTTTCTCCTTATATTTATATGTCTAAGGACTTCTGAATGTTTCATTTTGTAGCAATCGATAGCCCTAACTAAATCCGTTTATATTTGAACGCGTATGACCGGCCATAGTAAATTTATCATTTAATTTGAGCCCCATTTTAAACGGCCACATGCAACAATTAGCTATGCGATGTTAGCGTCATGTGAACAATATTATAATCACAAATACTGCTTGTACGCCATCTGACTAACAATAATAAAGGTAAGTTTGCATGTGCCTTTACAGTTGCTTCTATAAAAGGTGGACACCTATTGGTTTTTTTTTTTGTGGGAGCAGGTTTCGTGGTTTAAGTGCAACTTGTACCAAGAAACTTGTTCGCGGAAAATGAGCTAAAGTAGCCGAGATTTTTTTTCTAAAGTTTCAAGTGCAACTTGTCGGAAATTAGCCAGAGTAGCTATTGCGGCGCTGGCATCGTAGCGAAGTTCGGAACTATTGTTGGCGGATCCATTAAATAGTGGTAGCTTTATATAATTTCACGTCAGATGGCGCACAGCTCTGTTGAATCTTAGTAGATACAACAACCCTTTTAAATGACGAATAAAATCGTCATAGCGAATACATTTTTCTTGACAAATAAATTTGGCTCAACGAATATATTTGCCGACGAATAAATTTCTCATGGCGAGTAAATTTGATATCAAGTATAAATTTATCATGACGAATAAATTTGACTCACCGAATAAATTGGTCGTGACGAATAAATATGTCATAGTTCAAACCGCTGTATTAAAACTGTACCTGAATTATTGAGAAAAGAGTTGAGGTTATGTTTCTCATTTGCTGTCAACGGAGAAAGCGTGCATCCGATCTAGTTTTGGGTTTCAGGGCGGTTATTGGATAATTACAATATCCAAAAAGACAAAAAACAACTGGAAAGAGAGACAGAGAGACAGTTTGGAGCCAATTGACCGTCAAAGCTTTGTATTGGGGCTATGATCCAAAAACTGGAAGTGAATATGAGACCAGTAATTGGCCCACTTTTCTAGACAATTTTGCCGTGATATCCAGCCACGTAAAATTACTTGAATGAAATTGAGTAACGTGTAAATAATAAGGTTATGTTCTAGCTTACTGAACTGTGCAACATTCTTGGAAAGGAGCTAGGGCTTCCGCTAAGGAATCTTACAGTACTGTCATTCAATGTATCTCCAGAACGTGATGGGGCACTGTGGCAGCTAACTGACGGCAGGGTGCCTGTATTTTCTTATGATATTGTTCCCGACTACCTGAGAACTAAGCCTGAACCTGCAGCTGAGCAAAGGATGCTGCGCCATGAGCGAAAAGTTTGTTACGCCTATTAGCCAAGGGCCCTTCAAATATACAACTTTTCAATCTAAGCAAATAATCTTCCATCAGAGAACGCTATAAAACTTGTGGCGCAATACAACAAAATTATCACCCATGTATTCGATATGGTCAGCAAGGATAAAAAGGAATGGGCAATCGAGTCCTCTTCCAGAGCAGGTAAAATTGCAGACATTGCTTCGTAGTTTTTCACTACAATTTTGCTACACACTAGGAGTACAACAGACGAGTAACATGATTGATGCAGAAGCACTGGTAGCTGCTGTCGACATGAGAAAAGATTTGAAAGTATCAATGTCCGACCCCGTGCCAGGTTCAGCGCCTGATGGAGGAATGATGGGCCCACCAGCTTTTCGCCCTTCTGCTCCAATGAGCTCGGTCAGTCCATCCGGTGTTAACCAGTTAGGATGTCAATAAGTCGGTCAACCAAATCCTTCCATTCGGAAGATAAAATTATTTTGATGTTTGTTTTATTTGTAATGTTAGCTTTACGAAATTATCGTGACTGTTGGTGGAGATACAGTATATTATTATTTAACTAAGTTTAAGAAATGAGATGGATCTCACGCGATAAGAGTTACACAAGTGTTTGCACTATTATACCTAATCGGAGGGGGACACAAAAAAGAAGCAGATTATACCCAAATGAAGATTGGCGCGAGTACCCATAGCAATGACCCAGAAGACCAAGCCCTGCCACTAACAGCAAACCATTAAAAATGCAAAATTTACTTTCAGATGCAAGCAAGTTTCGTGGTTTAAATAAAACCTTTAAATGCGAATATCTCGGCTCCTATGAGGAATAGGGGCTTTTTTTTGCCCCTAGAACTCCTAGAGTTCTATAGCATTTTTTCTGGGGAATCGAATGAGACTATTTTGAAACCCGTATCTACAGTAGTTTTCAAGATGGCGTCATGTCCTGTTTTTCTCCTTATATTTATATGTCTAAGGACTTCTGATTGTTTAATTTTGTAGCAATCGATAGCCCTAACTAAATCCGTTTATATTTGAACGCGTATGACCGGCCATAGTAAATTTATCATTTAATTTGAGCCCCATTTTAAACGGCCACATGCAACAATTAGCTATGCGATGTTAGCGTCATGTGAACAATATTATAATCACAAATACTGCTTGTACGCCATCTGACTAACAATAATAAAGGTAAGTTTGCATGTGCCTTTACAGTTGCTTCTATAAAAGGTGGACACCTATTGGTTTTTTTTTTTTTGTGGGAGCAGGTTTCGTTGTTTAAGTGCAACTTGTACCAAGAAACTTGTTCGCGGAAAATGAGCTAAAGTAGCCGAGATTTTTTTTCTAAAGTTTCAAGTGCAACTTGTCGGAAATTAGCCAGAGTAGCTATTGCGGCGCTGGCATCGTAGCGAAGTTCGGAACTATTGTTGGCGGATCCATTAAATAGTGGTAGCTTTATATAATTTCACGTCAGATGGCGCACAGCTCTGTTGAATCTTAGTAGATACAACAACCCTTTTAAATGACGAATAAAATCGTCATAGCGAATACATTTTTCTTGACGAATAAATTTGGCTCAACGAATATATTTGCCGACGAATAAATTTCTCATGGCGAGTAAATTTGATATCAAGTATAAATTTATCATGACGAATAAATTTGACTCACCGAATAAATTGGTCGTGACGAATAAATATGTCATAGTTCAAACCGCTGTATTAAAACTGTACCTGAATTATTGAGAAAAGAGTTGAGGTTATGTTTCTCATTTGCTGTCAACGGAGAAAGCGTGCATCCGATCTAGTTTTGGGTTTCAGGGCGGTTATTGGATAATTACAATATCCAAAAAGACAAAAAACAACTGGAAAGAGAGACAGAGAGACAGTTTGGAGCCAATTGACCGTCAAAGCGTTGTATTGGGGCTATGATCCAAAAACTGGAAGTGAATATGAGACCAGTAATTGGCCCACTTTTCTAGACAATTTTGCCGTGATATCCAGCCACGTAAAATTACTTGAATGAAATTGAGTAACGTGTAAATAATAAGGTTATGTTCTAGCTTACTGAACTGTGCAACATTCTTGGAAAGGAGCTAGGGCTTCCGCTAAGGAATCTTACAGTACTGTCATTCAATGTATCTCCAGAACGTGATGGGGCACTGTGGCAGCTAACTGACGGCAGGGTGCCTGTATTTTCTTATGATATTGTTCCCGACTACCTGAGAACTAAGCCTGAACCTGCAGCTGAGCAAAGGATGCTGCACCATGAGCGAAAAGTTTGTTACGCCTATTAGCCAAGGGCCCTTCAAATATACAACTTTTCAATCTAAGCAAATAATCTTCCATCAGAGAACGCTATAAAACTTGTGGCGCAATACAACAAAATTATCACCCACGTATTCGATATGGTCAGCAAGGATAAAAAGGAATGGGCAATCGAGTCCTCTTCCAGAGCAGGTAAAATTGCAGACATTGCTTCATAGTTTTTCACTACAATTTTGCTACACACTAGGAGTACAACAGACGAGTAACATGATTGATGCAGAAGCACTGGTAGCTGCTGTCGACATGGGAAAAGATTTGAAAGTATCAATGTCCGACCCCGTGCCAGGTTCAGCGCCTGATGGAGGAATGATGGGCCCACCAGCTTTTCGCCCTTCTGCTCCAATGAGCTCGGTCAGTCCATCCGGTGTTAACCAGTTAGGATGTCAATAAGTCGGTCAACCAAATCCTTCCATTCGGAAGATAAAATTATTTTGATGTTTGTTTTATTTGTAATGTTAGCTTTACGAAATTATCGTGACTGTTGGTGGAGATACAGTATATTATTATTTAACTAAGTTTAAGAAATGAGAAGGATCTCACGCGATAAGAGTTACACAAGTGTTTGCACTATTATACCTAATCGGAGGGGGACACAAAAAAGAAGCAGATTATACCCAAATGAAGATTGGCGCGAGTACCCATAGCAATGACCCAGAAGACCAAGCCCTGCCACTAACAGCAAACCATTAAAAATGCAAAATTTACTTTCAGATGCAAGCAAGTTTCGTGGTTTAAATAAAACCTTTAAATGCGAATATCTCGGCTCCTATGAGGAATAGGGGCTTTTTTTTGCCCCTAGAACCCCTAGAGTTCTATAGCATTTTTTCTGGGGAATCGAATGAGACTATTTTGAAACCCGTATCTACAGTAGTTTTCAAGATGGCGTCATGTCCTGTTTTTCTCCTTATATTTATATGTCTAAGGACTTCTGAATGTTTCATTTTGTAGCAATCGATAGCCCTAACTAAATCCGTTTATATTTGAACGCGTATGACCGGCCATAGTAAATTTATCATTTAATTTGAGCCCCATTTTAAACGGCCACATGCAACAATTAGCTATGCGATGTTAGCGTCATGTGAACAATATTATAATCACAAATACTGCTTGTACGCCATCTGACTAACAATAATAAAGGTAAGTTCGCATGTGCGCCTTTACAGTTGCTTCTATAAAAGGTGGACACCTATTGGTTTTTTTTTTTGTGGGAGCAGGTTTCGTGGTTTAAGTGCAACTTGTACCAAGAAACTTGTTCGCGGAAAATGAGCTAAAGTAGCCGAGATTTTTTTTCTAAAGTTTCAAGTGCAACTTGTTGTCGGAAATTAGCCAGAGTAGCTATGGCGGCGCTGGCATCGTAGCGAAGTTCGGAACTATTGTTGGCGGATCCATTAAATAGTGGTAGCTTTATATAATTTCACGTCAGATGGCGCACAGCTCTGTTGAATGTTAGTAGATACAACAACCCTTTTAAATGACGAATAAAATCGTCATAGCGAATACATTTTTCTTGACGAATAAATTTGGCTCAACGAATATATTTGCCGACGAATAAATTTCTCATGGCGAGTAAATTTGATATCAAGTATAAATTTATCATGACGAATAAATTTGACTCACCGAATAAATTGGTCGTGACGAATAAATATGTCATAGTTCAAACCGCTGTATTAAAACTGTACCTGAATTATTGAGAAAAGAGTTGAGGTTATGTTTCTCATTTGCTGTCAACGGAGAAAGCGTGCATCCGATCTAGTTTTGGGTTTCAGGGCGGTTATTGGATAATTACAATATCCAAAGAGACAAAAAACAACTGGAAGTCCCCGTAGAGACAGTTTGGAGCCAATTGACCGTCAAAGCTTTGTATTGGGGCTATGATCCAAAAACTGGAAATGAATATGAGACCAGTAATTGGCCCACTTTTCTAGACAATTTTGCCGTGATATCCAGCCACGTAAAATTACTTGAATGAAATTGAGTAACGTGTAAATAATAAGGTTATGTTCTAGCTTACTGAACTGTGCAACATTCTTGGAAAGGAGCTAGGGCTTCCGCTAAGGAATCTTACAGTACTGTCATTCAATGTATCTCCAGAACGTGATGGGGCACTGTGGCAGCTAACTGACGGCAGGGTGCCTGTATTTTCTTATGATATTGTTCCCGACTACCTGAGAACTAAGCCTGAACCTGCAGCTGAGCAAAGGATGCTGCACCATGAGCGAAAAGTTTGTTACGCCTATTAGCCAAGGGCCTTTCAAATATACAACTCTTTTCAATCTAAGCAAATAATCTTCCATCAGAGAACGCTATAAAACTTGTGGCGCAATACAACAAAATTATCACCCACGTATTCGATATGGTCAGCAAGGATAAAAAGGAATGGGCAATCGAGTCCTCTTCCAGAGCAGGTAAAATTGCAGACATTGCTTCGTAGTTTTTCACTACAATTTTGCTACACACTAGGAGTACAACAGACGAGTAACATGATTGATGCAGAAGCACTGGTAGCTGCTGTCGACATGGGAAAAGATTTGAAAGTATCAATGTCCGACCCCGTGCCAGGTTCAGCGCCTGATGGAGGAATGATGGGCCCACCAGCTTTTCGCCCTTCTGCTCCAATGAATTCGGTCAGTCCATCCGGTGTTAACCAGTTAGGATGTCAATAAGTCGGTCAACCAAATCCTTCCATTCGGAAGATAAAATTATTTTGATGTTTGTTTTATTTGTAATGTTAGCTTTACGAAATTATCGTGACTGTTGGTGGAGATACAGTATATTATTATTTAACTAAGTTTAAGAAATGAGTCGGATCTCACGCGATAAGAGTTACACAAGTGTTTGCACTATTATACCTAATCGGAGGGGGACACAAAAAAGAAGCAGATTATACCCAAATGAAGATTGGCGCGAGTACCCATAGCAATGACCCAGAAGACCAAGCCCTGCCACTAACAGCAAACCATTAAAAATGCAAAATTTACTTTCAGATGCAAGCAAGTTTCGTGGTTTAAATAAAACCTTTAAATGCGAATATCTCGGCTCCTATGAGGAATAGGGGCTTTTTTTTGCCCCTAGAACCCCTAGAGTTCTATAGCATTTTTTCTGGGGAATCGAATGAGACTATTTTGAAACCCCTATCTACAGTAGTTTTCAAGATGGCGTCATGTCCTGTTTTTCTCCTTATATTTATATGTCTAAGGACTTCTGAATGTTTCATTTTGTAGCAATCGATAGCCCTAACTAAATCCGTTTATATTTGAACGCGTATGACCGGCCATAGTAAATTTATCATTTAATTTGAGCCCCATTTTAAACGGCCACATGCAACAATTAGCTATGCGATGTTAGCGTCATGTGAACAATATTATAATCACAAATACTGCTTGTACGCCATCTGACTAACAATAATAAAGGTAAGTTTGCATGTGCCTTTACAGTTGCTTCTATAAAAGGTGGACACCTATTGGTTTTTTTTTTTGTGGGAGCAGGTTTCGTGGTTTAAGTGCAACTTGTACCAAGAAACTTGTTCGCGGAAAATGAGCTAAAGTAGCCGAGATTTTTTTTCTAAAGTTTCAAGTGCAACTTGTCGGAAATTAGCCAGAGTAGCTATTGCGGCGCTGGCATCGTAGCGAAGTTCGGAACTATTGTTGGCGGATCCATTAAATAGTGGTAGCTTTATATAATTTCACGTCAGATGGCGCACAGCTCTGTTGAATCTTAGTAGATACAACAACCCTTTTAAATGACGAATAAAATCGTCATAGCGAATACATTTTTCTTGACAAATAAATTTGGCTCAACGAATATATTTGCCGACGAATAAATTTCTCATGGCGAGTAAATTTGATATCAAGTATAAATTTATCATGACGAATAAATTTGACTCACCGAATAAATTGGTCGTGACGAATAAATATGTCATAGTTCAAACCGCTGTATTAAAACTGTACCTGAATTATTGAGAAAAGAGTTGAGGTTATGTTTCTCATTTGCTGTCAACGGAGAAAGCGTGCATCCGATCTAGTTTTGGGTTTCAGGGCGGTTATTGGATAATTACAATATCCAAAAAGACAAAAAACAACTGGAAAGAGAGACAGAGAGACAGTTTGGAGCCAATTGACCGTCAAAGCTTTGTATTGGGGCTATGATCCAAAAACTGGAAGTGAATATGAGACCAGTAATTGGCCCACTTTTCTAGACAATTTTGCCGTGATATCCAGCCACGTAAAATTACTTGAATGAAATTGAGTAACGTGTAAATAATAAGGTTATGTTCTAGCTTACTGAACTGTGCAACATTCTTGGAAAGGAGCTAGGGCTTCCGCTAAGGAATCTTACAGTACTGTCATTCAATGTATCTCCAGAACGTGATGGGGCACTGTGGCAGCTAACTGACGGCAGGGTGCCTGTATTTTCTTATGATATTGTTCCCGACTACCTGAGAACTAAGCCTGAACCTGCAGCTGAGCAAAGGATGCTGCGCCATGAGCGAAAAGTTTGTTACGCCTATTAGCCAAGGGCCCTTCAAATATACAACTTTTCAATCTAAGCAAATAATCTTCCATCAGAGAACGCTATAAAACTTGTGGCGCAATACAACAAAATTATCACCCATGTATTCGATATGGTCAGCAAGGATAAAAAGGAATGGGCAATCGAGTCCTCTTCCAGAGCAGGTAAAATTGCAGACATTGCTTCGTAGTTTTTCACTACAATTTTGCTACACACTAGGAGTACAACAGACGAGTAACATGATTGATGCAGAAGCACTGGTAGCTGCTGTCGACATGAGAAAAGATTTGAAAGTATCAATGTCCGACCCCGTGCCAGGTTCAGCGCCTGATGGAGGAATGATGGGCCCACCAGCTTTTCGCCCTTCTGCTCCAATGAGCTCGGTCAGTCCATCCGGTGTTAACCAGTTAGGATGTCAATAAGTCGGTCAACCAAATCCTTCCATTCGGAAGATAAAATTATTTTGATGTTTGTTTTATTTGTAATGTTAGCTTTACGAAATTATCGTGACTGTTGGTGGAGATACAGTATATTATTATTTAACTAAGTTTAAGAAATGAGATGGATCTCACGCGATAAGAGTTACACAAGTGTTTGCACTATTATACCTAATCGGAGGGGGACACAAAAAAGAAGCAGATTATACCCAAATGAAGATTGGCGCGAGTACCCATAGCAATGACCCAGAAGACCAAGCCCTGCCACTAACAGCAAACCATTAAAAATGCAAAATTTACTTTCAGATGCAAGCAAGTTTCGTGGTTTAAATAAAACCTTTAAATGCGAATATCTCGGCTCCTATGAGGAATAGGGGCTTTTTTTTGCCCCTAGAACTCCTAGAGTTCTATAGCATTTTTTCTGGGGAATCGAATGAGACTATTTTGAAACCCGTATCTACAGTAGTTTTCAAGATGGCGTCATGTCCTGTTTTTCTCCTTATATTTATATGTCTAAGGACTTCTGATTGTTTAATTTTGTAGCAATCGATAGCCCTAACTAAATCCGTTTATATTTGAACGCGTATGACCGGCCATAGTAAATTTATCATTTAATTTGAGCCCCATTTTAAACGGCCACATGCAACAATTAGCTATGCGATGTTAGCGTCATGTGAACAATATTATAATCACAAATACTGCTTGTACGCCATCTGACTAACAATAATAAAGGTAAGTTTGCATGTGCCTTTACAGTTGCTTCTATAAAAGGTGGACACCTATTGTTTTTTTTTTTTTGTGGGAGCAGGTTTCGTGGTTTAAGTGCAACTTGTACCAAGAAACTTGTTCGCGGAAAATGAGCTAAAGTAGCCGAGATTGTTTTTCTAAAGTTTCAAGTGCAACTTGTCGGAAATTAGCCAGAGTAGCTATTGCGGCGCTGGCATCGTAGCGAAGTTCGGAACTATTGTTGGCGGATCCATTAAATAGTGGTAGCTTTATATAATTTCACGTCAGATGGCGCACAGCTCTGTTGAATCTTAGTAGATACAACAACCCTTTTAAATGACGAATAAAATCGTCATAGCGAATACATTTTTCTTGACAAATAAATTTGGCTCAACGAATATATTTGCCGACGAATAAATTTCTCATGGCGAGTAAATTTGATATCAAGTATAAATTTATCATGACGAATAAATTTGACTCACCGAATAAATTGGTCGTGACGAATAAATATGTCATAGTTCAAACCGCTGTATTAAAACTGTATCTGAATTATTGAGAAAAGAGTTGAGGTTATGTTTCTCATTTGCTGTCAACAGAGAAAGCGTGCATCCGATCTAGTTTTGAGTTTCAGGGCGGTTATTGGATAATTACAATATCCAAAAAGACAAAAAACAACTGGAAAGAGAGACAGAGAGACAGTTTGGAGCCAATTGACCGTCAAAGCGTTGTATTGGGGCTATGATCCAAAAACTGGAAGTGAATATGAGACCAGTAATTGGCCCACTTTTCTAGACAATTTTGCCGTGATATCCAGCCACGTAAAATTACTTGAATGAAATTGAGTAACGTGTAAATAATAAGGTTATGTTCTAGCTTACTGAACTGTGCAACATTCTTGGAAAGGAGCTAGGGCTTCCGCTAAGGAATCTTACAGTACTGTCATTCAATGTATCTCCAGAACGTGATGGGGCACTGTGGCAGCTAACTGACGGCAGGGTGCCTGTATTTTCTTATGATATTGTTCCCGACTACCTGAGAACTAAGCCTGAACCTGCAGCTGAGCAAAGGATGCTGCACCATGAGCGAAAAGTTTGTTACGCCTATTAGCCAAGGGCCCTTCAAATATACAACTTTTCAATCTAAGCAAATAATCTTCCATCAGAGAACGCTATAAAACTTGTGGCGCAATACAACAAAATTATCACCCACGTATTCGATATGGTCAGCAAGGATAAAGAGGAATGGGCAATCGAGTCCTCTTCCAGAGCAGGTAAAATTGCAGACATTGCTTCGTAGTTTTTCACTACAATTTTGCTACACACTAGGAGTACAACAGACGAGTAACATGATTGATGCAGAAGCACTGGTAGCTGCTGTCGACATGGGAAAAGATTTGAAAGTATCAATGTCCGACCCCGTGCCAGGTTCAGCGCCTGATGGAGGAATGATGGGCCCACCAGCTTTTCGCCCTTCTGCTCCAATGAGCTCGGTCAGTCCATCCGGTGTTAACCAGTTAGGATGTCAATAAGTCGGTCAACCAAATCCTTCCATTCGGAAGATAAAATTATTTTGATGTTTGTTTTATTTGTAATGTTAGCTTTACGAAATTATCGTGACTGTTGGTGGAGATACAGTATATTATTATTTAACTAAGTTTAAGAAATGAGACGGATCTCACGCGATAAGAGTTACACAAGTGTTTGCACTATTATACCTAATCGGAGGGGGACACAAAAAAGAAGCAGATTATACCCAAATGAAGATTGGCGCGAGTACCCATAGCAATGACCCAGAAGACCAAGCCCTGCCACTAACAGCAAACCATTAAAAATGCAAAATTTACTTTCAGATGCAAGCAAGTTTCGTGGTTTAAATAAAACCTTTAAATGCGAATATCTCGGCTCCTATGAGGAATAGGGGCTTTTTTTTGCCCCTAGAAGCCCTAGAGTTCTATAGCATTTTTTCTGGGGAATCGAATGAGACTATTTTGAAACCCGTATCTACAGTAGTTTTCAAGATGGCGTCATGTCCTGTTTTTCTCCTTATATTTATATGTCTAAGGACTTCTGAATGTTTCATTTTGTAGCAATCGATAGCCCTAACTAAATCCGTTTATATTTGAACGCGTATGACCGGCCATAGTAAATTTATCATTTAATTTGAGCCCCATTTTAAACGGCCACATGCAAGAATTAGCTATGCGATGTTAGCGTCATGTGAACAATATTATAATCACAAATACTGCTTGTACGCCATCTGACTAACAATAATAAAGGTAAGTTTGCATGTGCCTTTACAGTTGCTTCTATAAAAGGTGGACACCTATTGGTTTTTTTTTTGTGGGAGCAGGTTTCGTGGTTTAAGTGCAACTTGTACCAAGAAACTTGTTCGCGGAAAATGAGCTAAAGTAGCCGAGATTTTTTTTCTAAAGTTTCAAGTGCAACTTGTTGTCGGAAATTAGCCAGAGTAGCTATTGCGGCGCTGGCATCGTAGCGAAGTTCGGAACTATTGTTGGCGGATCCATTAAATAGTGGTAGCTTTATATAATTTCACGTCAGATGGCGCACAGCTCTGTTGAATGTTAGTAGATACAACAACCCTTTTAAATGACGAATAAAATCGTCATAGCGAATACATTTTTCTTGACGAATAAATTTGGCTCAACGAATATATTTGCCGACGAATAAATTTCTCATGGCGAGTAAATTTGATATCAAGTATAAATTTATCATGACGAATAAATTTGACTCACCGAATAAATTGGTCGTGACGAATAAATATGTCATAGTTCAAACCGCTGTATTAAAACTGTACCTGAATTATTCAGAAAAGAGTTGAGGTTATGTTTCTCATTTGCTGTCAACGGAGAAAGCGTGCATCCGATCTAGTTTTGGGTTTCAGGGCGGTTATTGGATAATTGCAATATCCAAAGAGACAAAAAACAACTGGAAGTCCCCGTAGAGACAGTTTGGAGCCAATTGACCGTCAAAGCTTTGTATTGGGGCTATGATTCAAAAACTGGAAGTGAATATGAGACCAGTAATTGGCCCACTTTTCTAGACAATTTTGCCGTGATATCCAGCCACGTAAAATTACTTGAATGAAATTGAGTAACGTGTAAATAATAAGGTTATGTTCTAGCTTACTGAACTGCGCAACATTCTTGGAAAGGAGCTAGGGCTTCCGCTAAGGAATCTTACAGTACTGTCATTCAATGTATCTCCAGAACGTGATGGGGCACTGTGGCAGCTAACTGACGGCAGGGTGCCTGTATTTTCTTATGATATTGTTCCCGACTACCTGAGAACTAAGCCTGAACCTGCAGCTGAGCAAAGGATGCTGCACCATGAGCGAAAAGTTTGTTACGCCTATTAGCCAAGGGCCCTTCAAATATACAACTTTTCAATCTAAGCAAATAATCTTCCATCAGAGAAGGCTATAAAACTTGTGGCGCAATACAACAAAATTATCACCCACGTATTCGATATGGTCAGCAAGGATAAAAAGGAATGGGCAATCGAGTCCTCTTCCAGAGCAGGTAAAATTGCAGACATTGCTTCGTAGTTTTTCACTAAAATTTTGCTACACACTAGGAGTACAACAGACGAGTAACATGATTGATGCAGAAGCACTGGTAGCTGCTGTCGACATGGGAAAAGATTTGAAAGTATCAATGTCCGACCCTGTGCCAGGTTCAGCGCCTGATGGAGGAATGATGGGCCCACCAGCTTTTCGCCCTTCTGCTCCAATGAGCTCGGTCAGTCCATCCGGTGTTAACCAGTTAGGATGTCAATAAGTCGGTCAACCAAATCCTTCCATTCGGAAGATAAAATTATTTTGATGTTTGTTTTATTTGTAATGTTAGCTTTACGAAATTATCGTGACTGTTGGTGGAGATACAGTATATTATTATTTAACTAAGTTTAAGAAATGAGAAGGATCTCACGCGATAAGAGTTACACAAGTGTTTGCACTATTATACCTAATCGGAGGGGGACACAAAAAAGAAGCAGATTATACCCAAATGAAGATTGGCGCGAGTACCCATAGCAATGACCCAGAAGACCAAGCCCTGCCACTAACAGCAAACCATTAAAAATGCAAAATTTACTTTCAGATGCAAGCAAGTTTCGTGGTTTAAATAAAACCTTTAAATGCGAATATCTCGGCTCCTATGAGGAATAGGGGCTTTTTTTTGCCCCTAGAACCCCTAGAGTTCTATAGCATTTTTTCTGGGGAATCGAATGAGACTATTTTGAAACCCGTATCTACAGTAGTTTTCAAGATGGCGTCATGTCCTGTTTTTCTCCTTATATTTATATGTCTAAGGACTTCTGAATGTTTCATTTTGTAGCAATCGATAGCCCTAACTAAATCCGTTTATATTTGAACGCGTATGACCGGCCATAGTAAATTTATCATTTAATTTGAGCCCCATTTTAAACGGCCACATGCAACAATTAGCTATGCGATGTTAGCGTCATGTGAACAATATTATAATCACAAATACTGCTTGTACGCCATCTGACTAACAATAATAAAGGTAAGTTTGCATGTGCCTTTACAGTTGCTTCTATAAAAGGTGGACACCTATTGGTTTTTTTTTTTGTGGGAGCAGGTTTCGTGGTTTAAGTGCAACTTGTACCAAGAAACTTGTTCGCGGAAAATGAGCTAAAGTAGCCGAGATTTTTTTTCTAAAGTTTCAAGTGCAACTTGTCGGAAATTAGCCAGAGTAGCTATTGCGGTGCTGGCATCGTAGCGAAGTTCGGAACTATTGTTGGCGGATCCATTAAATAGTGGTAGCTTTATATAATTTCACGTCAGATGGCGCACAGCTCTGTTGAATCTTAGTAGATACAACAACCCTTTTAAATGACGAATAAAATCGTCATAGCGAATACATTTTTCTTGACGAATAAATTTGGCTCAACGAATATATTTGCCGACGAATAAATTTCTCATGGCGAGTAAATTTGATATCAAGTATAAATTTATCATGACGAATAAATTTGACTCACCGAATAAATTGGTCGTGACGAATAAATATGTCATAGTTCAAACCGCTGTATTAAAACTGTATCTGAATTATTGAGAAAAGAGTTGAGGTTATGTTTCTCATTTGCTGTCAACGGAGAAAGCGTGCATCCGATCTAGTTTTGGGTTTCAGGGCGGTTATTGGATAATTACAATATCCAAAAAGACAAAAAACAACTGGAAAGAGAGACAGAGAGACAGTTTGGAGCCAATTGACCGTCAAAGCTTTGTATTGGGGCTATGATCCAAAAACTGGAAGTGAATATGAGACCAGTAATTGGCCCACTTTTCTAGACAATTTTGCCGTGATATCCAGCCACGTAAAATTACTTGAATGAAATTGAGTAACGTGTAAATAATAAGGTTATGTTCTAGCTTACTGAACTGTGCAACATTCTTGGAAAGGAGCTAGGGCTTCCGCTAAGGAATCTTACAGTAATGTCATTCAATGTATCTCCAGAACGTGATGGGGCACTGTGGCAGCTAACTGACGGCAGGGTGCCTGTATTTTCTTATGATATTGTTCCCGACTACCTGAGAACTAAGCCTGAACCTGCAGCTGAGCAAAGGATGCTGCACCATGAGCGAAAAGTTTGTTACGCCTATTAGCCAAGGGCCCTTCAAATATACAACTTTTCAATCTAAGCAAATAATCTTCCATCAGAGAACGCTATAAAACTTGTGGCGCAATACAACAAAATTATCACCCACGAATTACATAATAAAGAGTTAACTGTCAAAAAAACACTGAGTTACAAAATTTTTTTCTTACTTTTTTTTGGATTTGAAAAAAAAAATTTTGAATGTATTTTTTTCCGTTAAAAAAAATTTTTAATTTTTTATTTTTTTTCCAAAAGAAAGTAGACATAATAAAGAGTTAACTGTCAAAAAAACACTGGGCTACAAAATTTTTTTCTTACTTTTTTTTGCATTTGAAAAAAAAATTTTTGAATGTATTTTTTTCCGTTAAAAATTTTTTTTTAATTTTTTATTTTTTTTCCAAGAGAAAGTAGACATAATAAAGAGTTAACTGTCAAAAAAACACTGGGCTACAAAATTTTTTTCTTACTTTTTTTTGCATTTGAAAAAAAAAATTTTTGAATGTATTTTTTTCCGTTAAAAATTTTTTTTTAATTTTTTATTTTTTTTCCAAAAGAAAGTAGACATAATAAAGAGTTAACTGTCAAAAAAACACGGCTACAAAATTTTTTTCTTACTTTTTTTTGCATTTGAAAAAAAAAATTTTTGAATGTATTTTTTTCCGTTAAAAATTTTTTTTTAATTTTTTATTTTTTTTCCAAAAGAAAGTAGACATAATAAAGAGTTAACTGTCAAAAAAACACTGGGCTACAAAATTTTTTTCTTACTTTTTTTTGCATTTGAAAAAAAAAATTTTTGAATGTATTTTTTTCCGTTAAAAATTTTTTTTTAATTTTTTATTTTTTTTCCAAAAGAAAGTAGACATAATAAAGAGTTAACTGTCAAAAAAACACTGGGCTACAAAATTTTTTTCTTACTTTTTTTTGCATTTGAAAAAAAAATTTTTGAATGTATTTTTTTCCGTTAAAAATTTTTTTTTAATTTTTTATTTTTTTTCCAAAAGAAAGTAGACATAATAAAGAGTTAACTGTCAAAAAAACACTGGGCTACAAAATTTTTTTTTTACTTTTTTTGCATTTGAAAAAAAAAATTTTTGAATGTATTTTTTTCCGTTAAAAATTTTTTTTTTAATTTTTTATTTTTTTTCCAAAAGAAAGTAGACATAATAAGGAGTTAACTGTCAAAAAAACACTGGGCTACAAAATTTTTTTCTTACTTTTTTTTGCATTTGAAAAAAAAAATTTTGAATGTAATTTTTTCCGTTAAAAAAAATTTTTAATTTTTTATTTTTTTTCCAAAAGAAAGTAGACATAATAAAGAGTTAACTGTCAAAAAAACACTGGGCTACAAAAATTTTTTCTTACTTTTTTTTGCATTTGAAAAAAAAAATTTTTTGAATGTATTTTTTTCCGTTAAAAATTTTTTTTTAATTTTTTATTTTTTTTCCAAAAGAAAGTAGACATAATAAACAGTTAACTGTCAAAAAAACACTGGGCTACAAAATGTTTTTCTTACTTTTTTTTGCATTTGAAAAAAAAAAAAAATTTTTGAATGTATTTTTTTCCGTTAAAAAATTTTTTTTAATTTTTTATTTTTTTTCCAAAAGAAAGTAGACATAATAAAGAGTTAACTGTCAAAAAAACACTGGGCTACAAAATGTTTTTCTTACTTTTTTTTGCATTTGAAAAAAAAAATTTTTGAATGTATTTTTTTCCGTTAAAAAATTTTTTTTAATTTTTTATTTTTTTTCCAAAAGAAAGTAGACATAATAAAGAGTTAACTGTCAAAAAAACACTGGGCTACAAAATTTTTTTCTTATTTTTTTTGCATTTGAAAAAAAAAATTTTTTGAATGTATTTTTTTCCGTTAAAAAATTTTTTTTAATTTTTTATTTTTTTTCCAAAAGAAAGTAGACATAATAAAGAGTTAACTGTCAAAAAAACACTGGGCTACAAAATTTTTTTCTTACTTTTTTTTGCATTTGAAAAAAAAAATTTTTGAATGTATTTTTTTCCCGTAAAAAATTTTTTTTAATTTTTAATTTTTTTTCCAAAAGAAAGTAGACATAATAAAGAGTTAACTGTCAAAAAAACACTGGGCTACAAAATTTTTTTCTTATTTTTTTTGCATTTGAAAAAAAAAAATGTTTGAATGTATTTTTTTCCGTTAAAAAATTTTTTTTAATTTTTTTCCAAAAAAAAGTAGACATAATAAAGAGTTAACTGTCAAAAAAACACTGGGCTACAAAATTTTTTTCTTACTTTTTTTTGCATTTGAAAAAAAAAATATTTGAATGTGTTTTTTTCCGTTAAAAAATTTTTTTTAATTTTTTATTTTTTTTCCAAAAGAAAGTAGACATAATAAAGAGTTAACTGTCAAAAAAACATTGGGCTACAAAATTTTTTTCTTACTTTTTTTTGCATTTGAAAAAAAAAATTTTTGAATGTATTTTTTTCCGTTAAAAAATTTTTTTTAATTTTTTATTTTTTTTCCAAAAGAAAGTAGACATAATAAAGAGTTAACTGTCAAAAAAACACTGGGCTACAAAATTTTTTTCTTACTTTTTTTTTGCATTTGAAAAAAAAAATTTTTGAATGTATTTTTTTCCGTTAAAAATTTTTTTTTAATTTTTTGTTTTTTTTCCCAAAAGAAAGTAGACATAATAAAGAGTTAACTGTCAAAAAAACACTGGGCTACAAATTTTTTTTCTTACTTTTTTTTGCATTTGAAAAAAAAAATTTTTGAATGTATTTTTTTCCGTTAAAACATTTTTTTTAATTTTTTATTTTTTTTCCAAAAGAAAGTAGACGTAATAAACAGTTAACTGTCAAAAAAACACTGGGCTACAAAATGTTTTTCTTACTTTTTTTTGCATTTGAAAAAAAAAAAAAATTTTTGAATGTATTTTTTTCCGTTAAAAAATTTTTTTTAATTTTTTATTTTTTTTCCAAAAGAAAGTAGACATAATAAAGAGTTAACTGTAAAAAAAACACTGGGCTACAAAATGTTTTTCTTACTTTTTTTTGCATTTGAAAAAAAAAATTTTTGAATGTATTTTTTTCCGTTCAAAAATTTGTTTTAATTTTTTATTTTTTTTCCAAAAGAAAGTAGACATAATAAAGAGTTAACTGTCAAAAAAACACTGGGCTACAAAATTTTTTTCTTACTTTTTTTTGCATTTGAAAAAAAAAAATTTTTGAATGTATTTTTTTCCGTTAAAAAATTTTTTTTAATTTTTTATTTTTTTTCCAAAAGAAGGTAGACATAATAAAGAGTTAACTGTCAAAAAAACACTGGGCTACAAAATTTTTTTCTTACTTTTTTTTGCATTTGAAAAAAAAAATTTTTGAATGTATTTTTTTCCGTTAAAAAATTTTTTTTAATTTTTTATTTTTTTTCCAAAAGAAAGTAGACATAATAAAGAGTTAACTGTCAAAAAAACACTGGGCTACAAAATTTTTTTCTTATTTTTTTTGCATTTGAAAAAAAAAAATTTTTGACTGTATTTTTTTCCGTTAAAAAATTTTTTTTAATTTTTTATTTTTTTTTCCAAAAGAAAGTAGACATAATAAAGAGTTAACTGTCAAAAAAACACTGGGCTACAAAATTTTTTTCTTACTTTTTTTTGCATTTGAAAAAAAAAATTTTTGAATGTATTTTTTTCCGTTAAAAAATTTTTTTTAATTTTTTATTTTTTTTCCAAAAGAAAATAGACATAATAAAGAGTTAACTGTCAAAAAAACATTGGGCTACAAAATTTTTTTCTTACTTTTTTTTGCATTTGAAAAAAAAAATTTTTGAATGTATTTATTTCCGTTAAAAAATTTTTTTTAATTTTTTATTTTTTTTCCAAAAGAAAGTAGACATAATAAAGAGTTAACTGTCAAAAAAACACTGGGCTACAAAATTTTGTTCTTACTTTTTTTTTGCATTTGAAAAAAAAAATTTTTGAATGTATTTTTTTCCGTTAAAAAATTTTTTTTAATTTTTTATTTTTTTTCCAAAAGAAAGTAGACATAATAAAGAGTTAACTGTCAAAAAAACACTGGGCTACAAATTTTTTTTCTTACTTTTTTTGCATTTGAAAAAAAAAATTTTTGAATGTATTTTTTTCCGTTAAAAAATTTTTTTTAATTTTTTATTTTTTTTTTCCAAAAGAAAGTAGACATAATAAAGAGTTAACTGTCAAAAAAACACGGCTACAAAATTTTTTTCTTACTTTTTTTTGCATTTGAAAAAAAAAATTTTTGAATGTATTTTTTTCCGTTAAAAAATTTTTTTTAATTTTTTATTTTTTTTCCAAAAGAAAGTAGACATAATAAAGAGTTAACTGTCAAAAAAACACTGGGCTACAAAATTTTTTTCTTACTTTTTTTTGCATTTGAAAAAAAAAATTTTTGAATGTATTTTTTTCCGTTAAAAAATTTTTTTTAATTTTTTATTTTTTTTCCAAAAGAAAGTAGACATAATAAAGAGTAAACTGTCAAAAAAACACTGGGCTACAAAATTTTTTTCTTACTTTTTTTTGCATTTGAAAAAAAAAATTTTTGAATGTATTTTTTTCCGTTAAAAAAAATGTTTAATTTTTTATTTTTTTCCCAAAAGAAAGTAGACATAATAAAGAGTTAACTGTCAAAAAAACACTGGGCTACAAAATTTTTTTCTTACTTTTTTTTGCATTTGAGAAAAAATATTTTTGAATGTATTTTTTTCCGTTAAAAAATTTTTTTTAATTTTTTATTTTTTTTCCAAAAGAAAGTAGACATAATAAAGAGTTAACTGTCAAAAAAACACTGGGCTACAAAATTTGTTTCTTACCTTTTTTTTGCATTTGAAAAAAAAATTTTTGAATGTATTTTTTTCCGTTAAAAAATTTTTTTTAATTTTTTATTTTTTTTCCAAAAGAAAGTAGACATAATAAAGAGTTAACTGTCAAAAAAACACTAGGCTACAAAATTTTTTTCTTACTTTTTTTTGCATTTGAAAAAAAAATTTTTGAATGTATTTTTTTCCGTTAAAAAATTTTTTTTAACTTTTTATTTTTTTTCCAAAAGAAAGTAGACATAATAAAGAGTTAACTGTCAAAAAAACACTGGGCTACAAAATTTTTTTCTTACTTTTTTTTGCATTTGAAAAAAAAAATTTTTGAATGTATTTTTTTCCGTTAAAAAATTTTTTTTAATTTTTTATTTTTTTCCCAAAAGAAAGTAGACATAATAAAGAGTTAACTGTCAAAAAAACACTGGGCTACAAAATTTTTTTCTTACTTTTTTTGCATTTGAAAAAAAAAAATTTTGAATGTATTTTTTTCCGTTAAACAATTTTTTTTAATTTTTTATTTTTTTTCCAAAAGAAAGTAGACATAATAAAGAGTTAACTGTCAAAAAAACACTGGGCTACAAAATTTTTTTCTTACTTTTTTTTGCATTTGAAAAAAAAAATTTTTGAATGTATTTTTTTCCGTTAAAAAATTTTTTTTAATTTTTTATTTTTTTTCCAAAAGAAAGTAGACATAATAAAGAGTTAACTGTCAAAAAAACACTGGGCTACAAATTTTTTTTCTTACTTTTTTTTGCATTTGAAAAAAAAAATTTTTGAATGTATTTTTTTCCGTTAAAAAATTTTTTTTAATTTTTTATTTTTTTTCCAAAAGAAAGTAGACATAATAAAGAGTTAACTGTCAAAAAAACACTGGGCTACAAAATTTTTTTCTTACTTTTTTTTGCATTTGAAAAAAAAAATTTTTGAATGTATTTTTTTCCGTTAAAAAATTTTTTTTAATTTTTTATTTTTTTTCCAAAAGAAAGTAGACATAATAAAGAGTTAACTGTCAAAAAAACACTGGGCTACAAAATTGTTTTCTTACTTTTTTTTGCATTTGAAAAAAAAAATTTTTTGAATGTATTTTTTTCCGTTAAAAAAATTTTTTTAATTTTTTATTTTTTTTCCAAAAGAAAGTAGACATAATAAAGAGTTAACTGTCAAAAAAACACTGGGCTACAAAATTTTTTTCTTACTTTTTTTTGCATTTGAAAATAAAAATTTTTGAATGTATTTTTTTCCGTTAAAAAATTTTTTTTAATTTTTTATTTTTTTTCCAAAAGAAAGTAGACATAATAAAGAGTTAACTGTCAAAAAAACACTGGGCTACAAAATTTTTTTCTTACTTTTTTTTTGCATTTGAAAAAAAAAATTTTTGAATGTATTTTTTTCTGTTAAAAAATTTTTTTTAATTTTTTATTTTTTTTCCAAAAGAAAGTAGACATAATAAAGAGTTAACTGTCAAAAAAACACTGGGCTACAAAATTTTTTTCTTACTTTTTTTTGCATTTGAAAAAAAAAATTTTTGAATGTATTTTTTTCCGTTAAAAAATTATTGTTAATTTTTTATTTTTTTTCCAAAAGAAAGTAGACATAATAAAGAGTTAACTGTCAAAAAAACACTGGGCTACAAAATTTTTTTCTTACTTTTTTTTGCATTTGAAAAAAAAAATTTTTTAATGTATTTTTTTCCGTTAAAAAATTTTTTTTAATTTTTTATTTTTTTTCCAAAAGAAAGTAGACATAATAAAGAGTTTTAACTGTCAAAAAAACACTGGGCTACAAAATTTTTTTCTTACTTTTTCTTGCATTTGAAAAAAAAAAATTTTGAATGTATTTTTTTCCGTTAAAAATTTTTTTTTAATTTTTTATTTTTTTTCCAAAAGAAAGTAGACATAATAAAGAGTTAACTGTCAAAAAAACACTGGGCTACAAAATTTTTTTCTTACTTTTTTTTTGCATTTGAAAAAAAAAATTTTTGAATGTATTTTTTTCCGTTAAAGATTTTTTTTTAATTTTTTATTTTTTTTCCAAAAGAAAGTAGACATAATAAAGAGTTAACTGTCAAAAAAACACTGGGCTGCAAAATTTTTTTCTTACTTTTTTTTGCATTTGAAAAAAAAAAATTTTGAATGTATTTTTTTCCGTTAAAAAATTTTTTTTAATTTTTTATTTTTTTTCCAAAAGAAAGTAGACATAATAAAGAGTTAACTGTCAAAAAAACACTGGGCTACAAAATTGTTTTCTTACTTTTTTTTGCATTTGAAAAAAAAAATTTTTGAATGTATTTTTTTCCGTTAAAAAAATTTTTTTAATTTTTTATTTTTTTTCCAAAAGAAAGTAGACATAATAAAGAGTTAACTGTCAAAAAAACACTGGGCTACAAAATTTTTTTCTTACTTTTTTTTGCATTTGAAAAAAAAATTTTTGAATGTATTTTTTCCCGTTAAAAAATTTTTTTTAATTTCTTATTTTTTTCCAAAAGAAAGTAGACATAATAAAGAGTTAACTGTCAAAAAAACACTGGGCTACAAAATTTTTTCCTTACTTTTTTTTGCATTTGAAAACAAAAATTTTTGAATGTATTTTTTTCCGTTAAAAATTTTTTTTTAATTTTTTATTTTTTTTCCAAAAGAAAGTAGACATAATAAAGAGTTAACTGTCAAAAAAACACTGGGCTAGAAAAATTTTTTATTTTTTTTCCAAAAGAAAGTAGACATAATAAAGAGTTAACTGTCAAAAAAACACTGGGCTACAAAATTTTTTTCTTACTTTTTTTTGCATTTGAAAAAAAAAATTTTTGAATGTATTTTTTTCCGTTAAAAAATTTTTTTTAATTTTTTATTTTTTTTTCCAAAAGAAAGTAGACATAATAAAGAGTTAACTGTCAAAAAAACACTGGGCTACAAAATTTTTTTCTTACTTTTTTTTGCATTTGAAAAAAAAAATTTTTGAATGTATTTTTTTCCGTTAAAAATTTTTTTTTAATTTTTTATTTTTTTTCCAAAAGAAAGTAGACATAATAAAGAGTTAACTGTCAAAAAAACACGGGGCTACAAAATTTTTTTCTTACTTTTTTTTGCATTTGAAAAAAAAAATTTTTGAATGTATTTTTTTCCGTTAAAAAATTCTTTTTAATTTTTTATTTTTTTTCCAAAAGAAAGTAGACATAATAAAGAGTTAACTGTCAAAAAAACACTGGGCTACAAAATTTTTTTCTTACTTTTTTTTGCATTTGAAAAAAAAAAATTTTGAAGGTATTTTTTTCCGTTAAAAAATTTTTTTTAATTTTTTATTTTTTTTCCAAAAGAAAGTAGACATAATAAAGAGTTAACTGTCAAAAAAACATTGGGCTACAAAATTTTTTTCTTACTTTTTTTTGCATTTGAAAAAAAAAATTTTTGAATGTATTTTTTTCCGTTAAAAAATTTTTTTTAATTTTTTATATTTTTTCCAAAAGAAAGTAGACATAATAAAGAGTTAACTGTCAAAAAAACACTGGGCTACAAAATTGTTTTCTTACTTTTTTTTGCATTTGAAAAAAAAATTTTTTGAATGTATTTTTTTCCGTTAAAAAAATTTTTTTAATTTTTTATTTTTTTTCCAAAAGAAAGTAGACATAATAAAGAGTTAACTGTCAAAAAAACACTGGGCTACAAAATTGTTTTCTTACTTTTTTTTGCATTTGAAAAAAAAATTTTTGAATGTATTTTTTTCCGTTAAACAATTTTTTTTAATTTTTTATTTTTTTTTCCAAAAGAAAGTATACATAATAAAGAGTTAACTGTCAAAAAAACACTGGGCTACAAAATTTTTTTCTTACTTTTTTTTGCATTTGAAAAAAAAAATTTTTGAATGTATTTTTTTCCGTTAAAAAATTTTTTTTAATTTTTTATTTTTTTTCCAAAAGAAAGTAGACATAATAAAGAGTTAACTGTCAAAAAAACACTGGGCTACAAAATTTTTTTCTTACTTTTTTTTGCATTTGAAAAAAAAAATTTTTGAATGTATTTTTTTCCGTTAAACATTTTTTTTTATTTTTTATTTTTTTTTCCAAAAGAAAGTAGACATAATAAAGAGTTAACTGTCAAAAAAACACTGGGCTACAAAATTTTTTTCTTACTTTTTTTTGCATTTGAAAAAAAAAATTTTTGAATGTATTTTTTTCCGTTAAAAAATTTTTTTTAATTTTTTATTTTTTTTCCAAAAGAAAGTAGACATAATAAAGAGTTAACTGTCAAAAAAACACTGGGCTACAAAATTTTTTTCTTACTTTTTTTTGCATTTGAAAAAAAAATTTTTGAATGTATTTTTTTCCGTTAAAAAATTTTTTTTAATTTTTTATTTTTTTTTTCAAAAGAAAGTAGACATAATAGAGAGTTAACTGTCAAAAAAACACTGGGCTACAAAATTTTTTTCTTACTTTTTTTTGCATTTGAAAAAAAAAATTTTTGAATGTATTTTTTTCCGTTAAAAATTTTTTTTTAATTTTTTATTTTTTTTCCAAAAGAAAGTAGACATAATAAAGAGTTAACTGTCAAAAAAACACTGGGCTACAAAATTTGTTTCTTACTTTTTTTTGCATTTGAAAAAAAAAATTTTTGAATGTATTTTTTTCCGTTAAAAAATTTTTTTTAATTTTTTATTTTTTTTCCAAAAGAAAGTAGACATAATAAAGAGTTAACTGTCAAAAAAACACTGGGCTACAAAATTTTTTTCTTACTTTTTTTTGCATTTGAAAAAAAAAATTTTTGAATGTATTTTTTTCCGTTAAAAAATTTTTTTTAATTTTTTATTTTTTTTCCAAAAGAAAGTAGACATAATAAAGAGTTAACTGTCAAAAAAACACTGGGCTACAAAATTTTTTTCTTACTTTTTTTTGCATTTGAAAAAAAAAATTTTTGAATGTATTTTTTTCCGTTAAAAAATTTTTTTTAATTTTTTATTTTTTTTCCAAAAGAAAGTAGACATAATAGAGAGTTAACTGTCAAAAAAACACTGGGCTACAAAATTTTGTTCTTACTTTTTTTGGCATTTGAAAAAAAAAATGTTTGAATGTATTTTTTTCCGTTAAAAATTTTTTTTAATTTTTTATTTTTTTTCCAAAAGAAAGTAGACATAATAGAGAGTTAACTGTCAAAAACACACTGGGCTACAAAATTTTTTTCTTACTTTTTTTTGCATTTGAAAAAAAAAATTTTTGAATGTATTTTTTTCCGTTAAAAATTTTTTTTTAATTTTTTATTTTTTTTCCAAAAGAAAGTAGACATAATAAAGAGTTAACTGTCAAAAAAACACTGGGCTACAAAATTTTTTTCTTACTTTTTTTTGCATTTGAAAAGAAAAATTTTTGAATGTATTTTTTTCCGTTAAAAATTTTTTTTAATTTTTTATTTTTTTTCCAAAAGAAAGTAGACATAATAAAGAGTTAACTGTCAAAAAAACACTGGGCTACAAAATTTTTTTCTTACTTTTTTTTGCATTTGAAAAAAAAAATTTTTGAATGTATTTTTTTCCGTTAAAAAATTTTTTTAATTTTTTATTTTTTTTCCAAAAGAAAGTAGACATAATAAAGAGTTAACTGTCAAAAAAACACTGGGCTACAAAATTTTTTTCTTACTTTTTTTTGCATTTGAAAAAAAAATTTTTTGAATGTATTTTTTTCCGTTAAAAATTTTTTTTTAATTTTTTATTTTTTTTCCAAAAGAAAGTAGACATAATAAAGAGTTAACTGTCAAAAAAACACTGGGCTACAAAATTTTTTTCTTACTTTTTTTTGCATTTGAAAAAAAAAATTTTTGAATGTATTTTCTTCCGTTAATAAATTTTTTTTAATTTTTTCTTTTTTTTTCCAAAAGAAAGTAGACATAATAAAGAGTTAACTGTCAAAAAAACACTGGGCTACAAAATTTTTTTCTTACTTTTTTTTGCATTTGAAAAAAAAAATTTTTGAATGTATTTTTTTCCGTTAAAAAATTTTTTTTTATTTTTTATTTTTTTTCCAAAAGAAAGTAGACATAATAAAGAGTTAACTGTCAAAAAAACACTGGGCTACAACATTTTTTTCTTACTTTTTTTTGCATTTGAAAAAAAAAATTTTTGAATGTATTTTTTTCCGTTAAAAATTTTTTTTTAATTTTTTTTTTTTTTCCAAAAGAAAGTAGACATAATAAAGAGTTAACTGTCAAAAAAACACGGGGCTACAAAATTTTTTTCTTACTTTTTTTTGCATTTGAAAAAAAAAATTTTTGAATGTATTTTTTTCCGTTAAAAAATTTTTTTTAATTTTTTATTTTTTTTTCCAAAAGAAAGTAGACATAATAAAGAGTTAACTGTCAAAAAAACACTGGGCTACAACATTTTTTTCTTACTTTTTTTTGCATTTGAAAAAAAAAATTTTTGAATGTATTTTTTTCCGTTAAAAATTTTTTTTTAATTTTTTATTTTTTTTCCAAAAGAAAGTAGACATAATAAAGAGTTAACTGTCAAAAAAACACTGGGCTACAAAATTTTTTTCTTACTTTTTTTTGCATTTGAAAAAAAAAATTTTTGAATGTATTTTTTTCCGTTAAAAAATTTTTTTTAATTTTTTATTTTTTTTTCCAAAAGAAAGTAGACATAATAAAGAGTTAACTGTCAAAAAAACACTGGGCTACAAAATTTTTTTCTTACTTTTTTTTGCATTTGAAAAAAAAATGTTTGAATGTATTTTTTTCCGTTAAAATTTTTTTTTTAATTTTTTATTTTTTTTCCAAAAGAAAGTAGACATAATAAAGAGTTAACTGTCAAAAAAACACTGGGCTACAAAATTGTTTTCTTACTTTTTTTTTGCATTTGAAAAAAAAATTTTTTTAATGTATTTTTTTCCGTTAAAAAAATTTTTTTAATTTTTTATTTTTTTTCCAAAAGAAAGTAGACATAATAAAGAGTTAACTGTCAAAAAAACACTGGGCTACAAAATTTTTTTCTTACTTTTTTTTGCATTTGAAAAAAAAATTTTTGAATGTATTTTTTTCCGTTAAAAAATTTTTTTTAATTTTTTATTTTTTTTCCAAAAGAAAGTAGACATAATAAAGAGTTAACTGTCAAAAAAACACTGGGCTACAACATTTTTTTCTTACTTTTTTTTGCATTTGAAAAAAAAAATTTTTGAATGTATTTTTTTCCGTTAAAAATTTTTTTTTAATTTTTTATTTTTTTTCCAAAAGAAAGTAGACATAATAAAGAGTTAACTGTCAAAAAAACACGGGGCTACAAAATTTTTTTCTTACTTTTTTTTGCATTTGAAAAAAAAAATTTTTGAATGTATTTTTTTCCGTTAAAAAATTCTTTTTAATTTTTTATTTTTTTTCCAAAAGAAAGTAGACATAATAAAGAGTTAACTGTCAAAAAAACACTGGGCTACAAAATTTTTTTCTTACTTTTTTTTGCATTTGAAAAAAAAAATTTTTGAATGTATTTTTTTCCGTTAAAAAATTTTTTTTAATTTTTTATTTTTTTTCCAAAAGAAAGTAGACATAATAAAGAGTTAACTGTCAAAAAAACATTGGGCTACAAAATTTTTTTCTTACTTTTTTTTGCATTTCAAAAAAAAAATTTTTGAATGTATTTTTTTCCGTTAAAAAATTTTTTTTAATTTTTTATTTTTTTTCCAAAAGAAAGTAGACATAATAAAGAGTTAACTGTCAAAAAAACACTGGGCTACAAAATTGTTTTCTTACTTTTTTTTGCATTTGAAAAAAAAATTTTTTGAATGTATTTTTTTCCGTTAAAAAATTTTTTTTAATTTTTTATTTTTTTCCAAAAGAAAGTAGACATAATAAAGAGTTAACTGTCAAAAAAACACTGGGCTACAAAATTGTTTTCTTACTTTTTTTTGCATTTGAAAAAAAAATTTTTTGAATGTATTTTTTTCCGTTAAAAAAATTTTTTTAATTTTTTATTTTTTTCCAAAAGAAAGTAGACATAATAAAGAGTTAACTGTCAAAAAAACACTGGGCTACAAAATTTTTTTCTTACTTTTTTTTGCATTTGAAAAAAAAAATTTTTGAATGTATTTTTTTCCGTTAAAAATTTTTTTTTAATTTTTTATTTTTTTTCCAAAAGAAAGTAGACATAATAAAGAGTTAACTGTCAAAAAAACACTGGGCTACAAAATTGTTTTCTTACTTTTTTTTGCATTTGAAAAAAAAAATTTTTGAATGTATTTTTTTCCGTTAAAAAAATTTTTTTAATTTTTTATTTTTTTCCAAAAGAAAGTAGACATAATAAAGAGTTAACTGTCAAAAAAACACTGGGCTACAAAATTGTTTTCTTACTTTTTTTTGCATTTCAAAAAAAAATTTTTTGAATGTATTTTTTTCCGTTAAAAAATTTTTTTTAATTTTTTATTTTTTTTCCAAAAGAAAGTAGACATAATAAAGAGTTAACTGTCAAAAAAACACTGGGCTACAAAATTTTTTTCTTACTTTTTTTTGCATTTGAAAAAAAAAAATTTTGAATGTATTTTTTTCCGTTAAAAAATTTTTTTTTATTTTTTATTTTTTTTCCAAAAGAAAGTAGACATAATAAAGAGTTAACTGTCAAAAAAACACTGGGCTACAACATTTTTTTCTTACTTTTTTTTGCATTTGAAAAAAAAAATTGTTGAATGTATTTTTTTCCGTTAAAAATTTTTTTTTAATTTTTAATTTTTTTCCAAAAGAAAGTAGACATAATAAAGAGTTAACTGTCAAAAAAACACTGGGCTACAAAATTTTTTTCTTACTTTTTTTTGCATTTGAAAAAAAAAAATTTGAATGTATTTTTTTCCGTTAAAAATTTTTTTTTAATTTTTTATTTTTTTTCCAAAAGAAAGTAGACATAATAAAGAGTTAACTGTCAAAAAAAACACTGGGCTACAAAATTTTTTTCTTACTTTTTTTTGCATTTGAAAAAAAAATGTTTGAATGTATTTTTTTCCGTTAAAAAATTTTTTTTAATTTTTTATTTTTTTTCCAAAAGAAAGTAGACATAATAAAGAGTTAACTGTCAAAAAAACACGGGGCTACAAAATTTTTTTCTTACATTTTTTTGCATTTGAAAAAAAAAATTTTTGAATGTATTTTTTTCCGTTAAAAAATTCTTTTTAATTTTTTATTTTTTTTCCAAAAGAAAGTAGACATAATAAAGAGTTAACTGTCAAAAAAACACTGGGCTACAAAATTTTTTTCTTACTTTTTTTTGCATTTGAAAAAAAAAATTTTTGAATGTATTTTTTTCCGTTAAAAATTTTTTTTTAATTTTTTATTTTTTTTCCAAAAGAAAGTAGACATAATAAAGAGTTAACTGTCAAAAAAACATTGGGCTACAAAATTTTTTTCTTACTTTTTTTTGCATTGGAAAAAAAAAATTTTTGAATGTATTTTTTTCCGTTAAAAAATTTTTTTTAATTTTTTATTTTTTTTCCAAAAGAAAGTAGACATAATAAAGAGTTAACTGTCAAAAAAACACTGGGCTACAACATTTTTTTCTTACTTTTTTTTGCATTTGAAAAAAAATTTTTGAATGTATTTTTTTCCGTTAAAAATTTTTTTTTAATTTTTTATTTTTTTTCCAAAAGAAATTTATTTATTATTTATTTAAATAAGCTAGCACTTAAAATAAATTTTAAGCCTACCTATGCTATAGCGCTCTCGGGAACTGAGCCCATATGGCGCATCCTACAATCTAGTTTTTATTACAATTATTTGAATCTAATTATTTCCTACTATTCATATTATATTTATTTACAAATAATTGTCATTGTTTGTTTGAAAAAATTTAAGACGAAGTAAAGTGTGACTTAGAATAATTTGAAGAGACTTACAGTTATTTAAATCTAACTCTTTCATACTAATAATACTATTTTTTATTTACAGGCAAAAATCCTCGTGGGTCCGTACAATTTAAAGTGTATCAGAATTTAATTTAAATGATTTCTAACCAAAATTATTTTTATGTTCGTCGGGAGATATCCCAGCGAATCCAAAATTAGAGGAAAAAACACAAATTTTAAATTTGAATTTAACAGAATTTCAAACAGCTTAAGATAGGATATATTTAAAGAAAAAATTCATTGTGAAATGGCGAGTTCAATAACTTCTAGCTAAATATCTAATAAAGAATGAATAAAAATAAAAAGGGTGAAAAAAAGAAGAGGTCTACTTTTTGACATGTTAAATACTTCCAAATACAAATGAAGTAAAAGATTAGATATGGGTAAGTATTCCTAGTGTTGAGAGAAGGGACAATAGTTCCGAGGGGGTGGATGGGTTGAGGAGGGTGGTCAAGTTAGGGAATTGTCCATTGAACATATTTTTTGTTATTTCGCACTCCGTTAATATGTGCCGGATGCTGAGGCTTCTCTGGCAAACCTGGCAGCCAGGTTGTGGACTTCGAGTAAAGAGATGAGCGTGAGTGAGTCTGGTGTGGCCTGTCCGAATCCTGAATATTTTGACTCCATTCCAACGTGAGAGCTCTGCATTGTAAACAGGTGGAGCCACGGTCTTGTGGTGGTGAGCCAAGAAAGTGGTATCACGTTGCCAGGCCTCTTCGGCAACTTTCTTCATTTTTTGCAGGCAAAAACGTCTGATGAACGAAGCAGCTGGTACTTCTTCTTCCCTTGCGCCGTCATCAAAGGTGGACTTGGCCGCTTTATCTGCAGCTTCGTTACCTTGGATGCCAGAATGGGCTGGGGTCCAGATTAGTCTAATGGGGTGTTTTATTTTCTCCAATAGGGCCTGGCAGGTTTTCACCAATGGTTCACTCTGTTCTGTGTTTATTATCGCCTGAATGGATGATTTGGAGTCGGTATAAATTGACATCGCTGCGCGTTTGTCCAGGGCATAGGAAATGGCCCTCCGTATGGCCACCAGTTCGGCTTCGTAGCTAGATGTCTGTCTCGGTAATTTAAAGCGGTGAATGTCCGGGGAGTTTGGGCTTTTGGGGTGGTAAACTACAAAAGCCGCCGCAGAGTGGTCGTCAGAGCTCGAGCCATCTGTGTACAATCTTACCCAGTTTAGGTGTTCGGTAATATCAAGGGCATGATTCGCACGTCGCTCCTCTAAAGTGGAGTTGTTTTTCCGGGTGCATCCAAGTGAATAAGAGAAAAGAGTATTTGAGAAGGGATGTGGGGTGGGATGTTGAGTCAGGATGGGGTCAGGTTTTGGGCGACTTAAACCTAAAGCTGTGGTTAGTAGAAGAGCTTTTTTTAGAGCTGGTGTAGATTGTGGTCGGGTGGTCTGCTGGTCCAGGCGAAGAAGTGTTTGGTGGTGAGGTCGAACCGGGTCCAGCCAGTTGGCTGCAACTATCTTGACCAGGGCCTTGTTGACTCTGTCTTCGATAGGCATAAGTCCTCCCTCTACCCAGAGGGCGCGGTTTGGGGTACTCCTTAGGGCTCCAAAGGCAGTTCGCAGGGCTTTGTTGGCGGATATCTGTATTTTTTTTAGGTTTGCCTGTGTTGTGGAGCCGTAAAGCGGTAGACAATAGCCAGTGTGTCCGGCAATCAAAGTTTTAGCGATATGGGCCGTTGCGTGAATGGGGGCTCCCGAGCCCTTTGCGGCAATGGCACGGAGTAGGTTATTTAATTTCTGCACCTTGACCGCTACGTTGGAGCAGTGTTTGGTCCAGGACATTCGAGCATCAAATGTTAGACCGAATATTTTTAGATTGGCTGTTGGGCTAAGTTCCAAATCTCCGATGGCTAGGGGTCGTTGTTGCCAGTTTCTTCTGCGAGTGAAGGCTATTAACTCAGCTTTTTGGGGCGGGATTATGGCACCTGTTTTATGGCACCAAAGATTTATAGCCCATAAGGCTCTCCTGAAGCATGTAGCCGGTTCGTTTGAGTCCGTCGTTAGTAGAATATTGTCAGCGTAGGCGTAAGTTTTTAATCCGTCGATGTCGTTTAGGGTGGGTATTAGAGCGTGAAGGAAAGTATTGAAAAGGGATGTAGATAGGGGGGAACCTTGGGGGAGGACGTTGTCAATTTTGACCCTGGGTGATTCAAAGCCGTTAGCTCTAACTAATATGCCCCTGCCTGTTAGAAAATCATTAATTAGTTTGATGAAGCGTTCGTCTACGCCCCAGTCGTCTAGCTGGTCGGTTATCACATTCCGGAGAACTCTATCATACGCTTTTTGTATATCTACAGACAAGAGGTGGTGTATTTTTCTTTTTCCGATAGTTGCCATGATATCAGCCTCTAGCTCTAGTAATAGAGAGGTGGTGCCTCTATGGGTCCTAAAGCCATGGATGTTAGGGGGCAAGAGTATTTCCAGGGTGTCCGATAGTCGCCGGCCAAGGATTTTTTCCAGCAGTCGGGAAAGAACTGGCAAAAGGGAGATGGGCCGAAAGTCTTTGGGGGTGATCTGGCCAGCGGGAGTGGACTTTTTTCGTATGGGGATCAAGACGGCACTTTTCCACGCGTGCGGAAAAATGCTTTTACTAATGATCTCGGAGTAAAGCACACTGAGTCTTTCTTTGAAAGATTCAGGTGACTCCTTTATCATTCTGTATGTTATCTTGTCCCGCCCAGGAGCCGATCCTTTACATTTTCTAAGTGCTGAGCTTAGTTCAGAAAGGGACACTGGGTACGACAGATGGTAGGGCCGCTCCTGAAGGCATGGCTGGCGTGTCAAGACCTGGGAGTTTTTTTTCTGGATAAGTTCAGGACGAAATTTGGAATCGTCTGAGAACTTAGTCCAGACCTGAGCTGGACTCCGTGCAATGTCCGGCGCTTCCGTGTAGGTGGTATCACCGACAGTGAGACTACCGATCGTATTTGGCTGCCTGTTCCCTGAGATGGCTTTAGTTTTTCTCCAAGCCTCGGATAAATTGACGGCAGTGTCTATTGTTTGAGCAAAGGTGGTCCAGGTCTCCCTCTTCGCTTCCCGAGCCTTGAGTTTCACTGTAGCCGATTTTCTCCGGTACTCTATCAGGTTTGGGGTGGTCGGGGCTCTTTGGAATTTTTTCCAAGCCCGATTCTTTTCCCTTATGACTGATAGGATGTCACCGTTCATCCACCTAGGTTGTGTGTTCGGCTTGGGGTTGGTGGTTGGGATGCTGGCTGCGGCAGCCGTTCTTAGTATTCTCGTGAGCTGTGCGGCTTCTTTATTGATATTACTAGAATGGGGGCGGGAAGGTAGTTCACGTGCAACCGTCTCTGCAAACTTTTCCCAGTTCGCACGGTCCTCAACAAATTTGATGGTCGGTTTGTTGGTTGCTATATTGTAAGGGGTGTGGATGATAACGGGGAAGTGATCACTTCCCTCTGGGTTGTGATGCACGAGCCAGTTGAGTCTTGGAGCTAGGTGAGGGGGGGCTAGTGTTAAATCTATTGCAGAGCTAGAGCCGCGAGTGGATAGCAAAGTCGGGATGTTTGTATTCAGGATACACAAGGGTAGGTCCTCGACCCAGGCTGCCACCTGCCTACCCCTAGGACTCCAACGCCCAGAGCCCCAAATGGGGCTATGGGCGTTGAAATCCCCACCATAAATGGTGTTTGAGGGAAGCTGACGAGACATGCCCTGTAAATCGTCAACCGTTGTCCTCTGAGCATTCTCCAGATAGATGGAAGTCACTGTAAGGGGAGGGGAGGTGCCCAAGGTGACAGCACAAGCCACGAGGGGCCCATTTAATTCGACAGGGGCTGCAGGGATGAAGTTGCGGACCAAAACGGCCACTCCTCCATGTCTGCTCTCCCTATTGGGGTTTGCTCCAAAAAATTTGAAAGGACCTATATGGTCAGGTTGTTCATCCTCTAGGATGTTTGTTTCTTGTAGTAGTATAATGTGTGGTTTATATTGGCCAATAAGGATTTCTAGATTTGTCAGATTATTGTATAATCCCCGGATATTCCATTGTAAAATGGAAATGTCCTGGAGAGTGGGAAGATTTTCATTTAATTGTCTGGTCATAAAGGGTACTATTGAAAGGTGTAATTAGTCGCTCTATTCAGCATCTGACTCTAGGGATGAAAATTCCAGAGTCTGAAGGGACTTGTTGAAGATAGACTTGATCTCCGTAGATTTTGACTTGGGTTTTCCTGTTTTGGTTATTTTCTTCTTCTGCTGTTTGGTCCTTTTGCTGATTTGAGTAGCTATTTTTAGAGGGGTAGTGGCTGCCTGTTTGAGGCCTTCAAAAATTTGAATTTTGTTTGTAGGAATTTGCTCGGCGGATAAAGTGTTTTTATCCAGTGAGCTGTTTGCGGATTCTGTTGTGTGGTTGGGAAATGACTCTTCTTTGTTAATGTTGTTGGTGACTGATTGAGAATTTAAATCGGTAGGTTTTTCAGAGATATTAATATTTTCGTTTTCGCTTTGTTTGTTAGGGGCGCATTCAGCGTTTGACGTGAAAGGTTTTTCGGTTATTTTTATATTTTTGTCTTGGTTTGAAATTTGTAGATTTTCGGTAGGGACTGTGGTTTTTTTATTACTAGGTCTGACTGTACTTTGGACAATTTCTGTTCGGTCTGTACGTGAAATAGCTGCTGTCAGTGGGGAAGGCCGATTAATGACTTCAGTGAAACTTGGCCCGTCCATTGTTTTTATTAGCGAGTAGTACTTTTTCCGTGCCTCATACATGCTGCACTTATCTTGCACTTTGATTTTTAATATCTCTTTCTGCTTAGAAAATTCCGGACAAGACCTGCTGAAAGATTCGTGCCCCTCAGCCGAACAATTGACGCAGAATTTCCGGGAGCATGCCTCTGGGTTATGAGGTCCAGGGAAGCCGCATGAGCCGCAAGTTTCGGATGGGTCTTTGCAGTGTTTTGCGGTGTGCCCCAATTTTTGACAATTGCGGCACCGCATGGGAGTTGGGTAATACTCCCTAATTTGAATTTGACCAGGCTCCATCGATTTCGGCCGGTAAGGTGTAAGCATTAAACGTCAGAATCACCAGCCCTGTGGGAATTCTCACTCCTCCCTCACCAGGACGAGTGACCTGAGCAACCTCAGACACACCCTGATCCCGGAGGGCCTCGAGTAGCTCCTCTTGGCTAAGTGATCTGAACTCGGGAGAGAAAGCAGTGCCTTTGACACTGTTCAAGGTTTTGTGGTATTCCACTTTTATCCCTATGCCCGCTATGTCAGAACATGCTACGAACCGGTCGGCGATTTTTTTGTTAGCTACCAAGAGCAAGAGTGACCCGTCTCTTAAGTAGCTCGCGGAGGTGAACTGGGTGGAGATCCCATTCACCGCTTTCCTAATCAAAAATTGATTATATTCCTTAAGCGGTTTTTTTTCGTCCGTGGCTTTGATTGTTATGTATTTGGGGTGTGTAACATCATCGTCATGTTTTTTAGTTTTTTGGGGGAGGTTAGGGAAATGGAAGTCGTGAAGCGACACCGGTTTCCCTGCCCTCTTCCTGCCTTTCTTATCCATATTAGCCCCGGCAAGTGGAGCGAAAAAATTGGCGCTGGCCTGGCCAGACGCCATCTAAAAGGATTTGTCCTCTATTAGGTATTTTGTACTACTGCCAGAAAAGACAAATAAAGAGGGGAAAAGAAAAGGAACGATAGTAATTTCGGTAAATGTTAGCAGTCACGTAGTTGTCGATTTGTTAGTACAATTTATTTATTTTGTTGACTTGCCGCGTAGTCCCTTATTTTAGATTATTTCTCGTTGGCTGACAGCCGTCCGGTGACAGCCCGAAGCACGTGGGTGCACAGGCACAACAGGTCTCTGTACACTCCTTCACAAACTCTCTTATTGTTTAAAAGGGGAAAACTCCTATTACGTCACGGGATAGGAAATATCCTTCGCGATGGCGGGTCTCGCCTGTGTGAGTGAATTCCCAATTTCATCAGATTCCACTAAAATCAGCGCAGTGGCTATTGCAAAACCGCTAATTCTGAATAATACCGTCGAAATATGGGAATTCAACAAGGTGAGTGAATTCTCAATTTCGGCAGATTACACTAAAACCAGCGCAGTGACCATTTTTATCCTGCTAATTCTAAATAATATTATCGAAGTTTTCGAATCCGAGATGGTGAGTGAATTCCCAATTTCATCAGATTCCACTAAAATCAGCGCAGTGACACTTTTTAGCAAGCTACTTCTGAATAATATCGTCGAAATGTGCGAATCCGAGATGGTGAGTGAATCCCCAATTTCATCAGTTTTCACTAAAATCACCGTAATGGCCATTCTTAGCCCGCTACTTCTGAAAAATATCGTCGAAATTTGCGAATCCGAAATGGTGAGTGAATTCCCAATTTCATCAGATTCCACTAAAATCAGCGCAGTGGCTATTGCAAAACCGCTAATTCTGAATAATACCGTCGAAATATGGGAATTCAACAAGGTGAGTGAATTCTCAATTTCGGCAGATTACACTAAAACCAGCGCAGTGACCATTTTTATCCTGCTAATTCTAAATAATATTATCGAAGTTTTCGAATCCGAGATGGTGAGTGAATTCCCAATTTCATCAGATTCCACTAAAATCAGCGCAGTGACACTTTTTAGCAAGCTACTTCTGAATAATATCGTCGAAATGTGCGAATCCGAGATGGTGAGTGAATCCCCAATTTCATCAGTTTTCACTAAAATCACCGTAATGGCCATTCTTAGCCCGCTACTTCTGAAAAATATCGTCGAAATTTGCGAATCCGAAATGGTGAGTGAATTCCCAATTTCATCAGATTCCACTAAAATCAGCGCAGTGGCTATTGCAAAACCGCTAATTCTGAATAATACCGTCGAAATATGGGAATTCAACAAGGTGAGTGAATTCTCAATTTCGGCAGATTACACTAAAACCAGCGCAGTGACCATTTTTATCCTGCTAATTCTAAATAATATTATCGAAGTTTTCGAATCCGAGATGGTGAGTGAATTCCCAATTTCATCAGATTCCACTAAAATCAGCGCAGTGACACTTTTTAGCAAGCTACTTCTGAATAATATCGTCGAAATGTGCGAATCCGAGATGGTGAGTGAATCCCCAATTTCATCAGTTTTCACTAAAATCACCGTAATGGCCATTCTTAGCCCGCTACTTCTGAAAAATATCGTCGAGATTTGCGAATCCGAAATGGTGAGTGAATTCCCAATTTCATCAGATTCCACTAAAATCAGCGCAGTGGCTATTGCAAAACCGCTAATTCTGAATAATACCGTCGAAATATGGGAATTCAACAAGGTGAGTGAATTCTCAATTTCGCCAGATTCCACTAAAAGCACCGCAGTGACCATTTTTAGCCTGCTAATTCTAAATAATATTATCGAAGTTTTCGAATCCGAGATGGTGAGTGAATTCCCAATTTCATCAGATTCCACTAAAATCAGCGCAGTGACACTTTTTAGCAAGCTACTTCTGAATAATATCGTCGAAATGTGCGAATCCGAGATGGTGAGTGAATCCCCAATTTCATCAGTTTTCACTAAAATCACCGTAATGGCCATTCTTAGCCCGCTACTTCTGAAAAATATCGTTGAAATTTGCGAATCCGAAATGGTGAGTGAATCCCCAGTTTCATCAGATTCCACTAAAATCAGCGCAGTGACACTTTTTAGCAAGCTACTTCTGAATAATATCGTCGAAATGTGCGAATCCGAGATGGTGAGTGAATCCCCAGTTTCATCAGATTCCACTAAAATCAGCGCAGTGGCTATTGCAAAACCGCTAATTCTGAATAATTCCGTCGAAATATGGGAATTCAACAAGGTGAGTGAATTCTCAATTTCGGCAGATTACACTAAAACCAGCGCAGTGACCATTTTTATCCTGCTAATTCTAAATAATATTATCGAAATTTTCGAATCCGAGATGGTGAGTGAATTCCCAATTTCATCAGATTCCACTAAAATCAGCGCAGTGACACTTTTTAGCAAGCTACTTCTGAATAATATCGTCGAAATGTGCGAATCCGAGATGGTGAGTGAATCCCCAATTTCATCAGTTTTCACTAAAATCAGCGTAATGGCCATTCTTAGCCCGCTACTTCTGAAAAATATCGTCGAAATTTGCGAATCCGAAATGGTGAGTGAATTCCCAATTTCATCAGATTCCACTGTAAATCAGCGCAGTGACTATTTCAAAACCGCTAATATTGAATAATACCGTCGAAATGTGAAAATCCGAGAAGGTGAGTGAATTCTCAATTTCGCCAGATTCCACTAAAAGCACCGCAGTGACCAGCCTGCTAATTCTAAATAATATTATCGAAGTTTTCGAATCCGAGATGGTGAGTGAATTCCCAATTTCATCAGATTCCACTAAAATCAGCGCAGTGACACTTTTTAGCAAGCTACTTCTGAATAATATCGTCGAAATGTGCGAATCCGAGATTGTGAGTGAATCCCCAATTTCATCAGTTTTCACTAAAATCACCGTAATGGCCATTCTTAGCCCGCTACTTCTGAAAAATATCGTCGAAATTTGCGAATCCGAAATGGTGAGTGAATTCCCAATTTCATCAGATTCCACTAAAATCAGCGCAGTGGCTATTGCAAAACCGCTAATTCTGAATAATACCGTCGAAATATGGGAATTCAACAAGGTGAGTGAATTCTCAATTTCGGCAGATTACACTAAAACCAGCGCAGTGACCATTTTTATCCTGCTAATTCTAAATAAGATTATCGAAGTTTTCGAATCCGAGATGGTGAGTGAATTCCCAATTTCATCAGATTCCACTAAAATCAGCGCAGTGACACTTTTTAGCAAGCTACTTCTGAATAATATCGTCGAAATGTGCGAATCCGAGATGGTGAGTGAATCCCCAATTTCATCAGTTTTCACTAAAATCACCGTAATGGCCATTCTTAGCCCGCTACTTCTGAAAAATATCGTCGAAATTTGCGAATCCGAAATGGTGAGTGAATTCCCAATTTCATCAGATTCCACTGTAAATCAGCCCAGTGACTATTTCAAAACCGCTAATATTGAATAATACCGTCGAAATGTGAAAATCCGAGAAGGTGAGTGAATTCTCAATTTCGCCAGATTCCACTAAAAGCACCGCAGTGACCATTTTTAGCCTGCTAATTCTAAATAATATTATCGAAGTTTTCGAATGCGAGATGGTGAGTGAATTCCCAATTTCATCAGATTCCACTAAAATCAGCGCAGTGACACTTTTTAGCAAGCTACTTCTGAATAATATCGTCGAAATGTGCGAATCCGAGATGGTGAGTGAATCCCCAGTTTTATCAGATTCCACTAAAATCAGCGCAGTGGCTATTGCAAAACCGCTAATTCTGAATAATACCGTCGAAATATGGGAATTCATCAAGGTGAGTGAATTCTCAATTTCGGCAGATTACACTAAAACCAGCGCAGTGACCATTTTTATCCTGCTAATTCTAAATAATATTATCGAAGTTTTCGAATCCGAGATGGTGAGTGAATTCCCAATTTCATCAGATTCCACTAAAATCAGCGCAGTGACACTTTTTAGCAAGCTACTTCTGAATAATATCGTCGAAATGTGCGAATCCGAGATGGTGAGTGAATCCCCAGTTTCATCAGATTCCACTAAAATCAGCGCAGTGGCTATTGCAAAACCGCTAATTCTGAATAATTCCGTCGAAATATGGGAATTCAACAAGGTGAGTGAATTCTCAATTTCGGCAGATTACACTAAAACCAGCGCAGTGACCATTTTTATCCTGCTAATTCTAAATAATATTATCGAAGTTTTCGAATCCGAGATGGTGAGTGAATTCCCAATTTCATCAGATTCCACTAAAATCAGCGCAGTGACACTTTTTAGCAAGCTACTTCTGAATAATATCGTCGAAATGTGCGAATCCGAGATGGTGAGTGAATCCCCAATTTCATCAGTTTTCACTAAAATCACCGTAATGGCCATTCTTAGCCCGCTACTTCTGAAAAATATCGTCGAAATTTGCGAATCCGAAATGGTGAGTGAATTCCCAATTTCATCAGATTCCACTAAAATCAGCGCAGTGGCTATTGCAAAACCGCTAATTCTGAATAATACCGTCGAAATATGGGAATTCAACAAGGTGAGTGAATTCTCAATTTCGGCAGATTACACTAAAACCAGCGCAGTGACCATTTTTATCCTGCTAATTCTAAATAATATTATCGAAGTTTTCGAATCCGAGATGGTGAGTGAATTCCCAATTTCATCAGATTCCACTAAAATCAGCGCAGTCACTATTTAGCAAGCTACTTCTGAATAATATCGTCGAAATGTGCGAATCCGAGATGGTGAGTGAATCCCCAATTTCATCAGTTTTCACTAAAATCACCGTAATGGCCATTCTTAGCCCGCTACTTCTGAAAAATATCGTCGAAATTTGCGAATCCGAAATGGTGAGTGAATTCCCAATTTCATCAGATTCCACTAAAATCAGCGCAGTGGCTATTGCAAAACCGCTAATTCTGAATAATACCGTCGAAATATGGGAATTCAACAAGGTGAGTGAATTCTCAATTTCGGCAGATTACACTAAAACCAGCGCAGTGACCATTTTTATCCTGCTAATTCTAAATAATATTATCGAGGTTTTCGAATCCGAGATGGTGAGTGAATTCCCAATTTCATCAGATTCCACTAAAATCAGCGCAGTGACACTTTTTAGCAAGCTACTTCTGAATAATATCGTCGAAATGTGCGAATCCGAGATGGTGAGTGAATCCCCAATTTCATCAGTTTTCACTAAAATCACCGTAATGGCCATTCTTAGCCCGCTACTTCTGAAAAATATCAGAATCACCAGCCCTGTGGGAATTCTCACTCCTCCCTCACCAGGACGAGTGACCTGAGCAACCTCAGACACACCCTGATCCCGGAGGGCCTCGAGTAGCTCCTCTTGGCTAAGTGATCTGAACTCGGGAGAGAAAGCAGTGCCTTTGACACTGTTCAAGGTTTTGTGGTATTCCACTTTTATCCCTATGCCCGCTATGTCAGAACATGCTACGAACCGGTCGGCGATTTTTTTGTTAGCTACCAAGAGCAAGAGTGACCCGTCTCTTAAGGGGTTATATACAGTCAGGATTTTTAGAAAATCGAATTTTTTATTATTTTATTTTTGTAATGTACATATATTAAAGTACAGCCACAGAAAATTTCATGTCAATCGGGTGAATATTCTCGAAGTTACACGCATATTTGTAATGGCGTGTTTGAGTTTTTGTACGAAATGTAAAATGCTTTTGAAATTTTAAACGCGTTTTTCTCAAAACTGTGTTCTTATAGTCGGTGAGCAAGATTTCTCGGAAACGGCTGAACAGATCAGTTTCAAATTTTAACATAAGCTTCTTAAGTATATTTTTTAGTAATTAATCGAAGCTTTTTGCTCACCGATAAATATTTTCCATTTTATAAACAATTTAGAGCGAAAATTGTTGTTAAAAATCGATTTTTTTTTTTAAGAAGCCGCCATTTTGTCAAAAATTCTTATTTTGCTTATTCCTTCGATTAATTACGAGATAAAACAATATACTAACGAAATATTTTTGGTTTTTCCATTTTGGATGATCCAGTCCAGAGATATCGTGCACACCGTAAAACGCTTTTTTTTAGAGTAGCTCTCGGAGATCAGCTGTAGCAGCTTTTAAAATAATTATTTTTACAAATAAAAACCATTAAAATACACTCAAGAGTTACCGTTATATGTGCACAGAATTTTACATTAATAACTTAAAAGATCATCTCAAGAAAAATTCATGAAAAATCGACTTTTTTGGGCCTCCTGACTGTATATAACCCCTTAAGTAGCTCGCGGAGGTGAACTGGGTGGAGATCCCATTCACCGCTTTCCTAATCAAAAATTGATTATATTCCTTAAGCGGTTTTTTTTCGTCCGTGGCTTTGATTGTTATGTATTTGGGGTGTGTAACATCATCGTCATGTTTTTTAGTTTTTTGGGGGAGGTTAGGGAAATGGAAGTCGTGAAGCGACACCGGTTTCCCTGCCCTCTTCCTGCCTTTCTTATCCATATTAGCCCCGGCAAGTGGAGCGAAAAAATTGGCGCTGGCCTGGCCAGACGCCATCTAAAAGGATTTGTCCTCTATTAGGTATTTTGTACTACTGCCAGAAAAGACAAATAAAGAGGGGAAAAGAAAAGGAACGATAGTAATTTCGGTAAATGTTAGCAGTCACGTAGTTGTCGATTTGTTAGTACAATTTATTTATTTTGTTGACTTGCCGCGTAGTCCCTTATTTTAGATTATTTCTCGTTGGCTGACAGCCGTCCGGTGACAGCCCGAAGCACGTGGGTGCACAGGCACAACAGGTCTCTGTACACTCCTTCACAAACTCTCTTATTGTTTAAAAGGGGAAAACTCCTATTACGTCACGGGATAGGAAATATCCTTCGCGATGGCGGGTCTCGCCTGTGTGAGTGAATTCCCAATTTCATCAGATTCCACTAAAATCAGCGCAGTGGCTATTGCAAAACCGCTAATTCTGAATAATACCGTCGAAATATGGGAATTCAACAAGGTGAGTGAATTCTCAATTTCGGCAGATTACACTAAAACCAGCGCAGTGACCATTTTTATCCTGCTAATTCTAAATAATATTATCGAAGTTTTCGAATCCGAGATGGTGAGTGAATTCCCAATTTCATCAGATTCCACTAAAATCAGCGCAGTGACACTTTTTAGCAAGCTACTTCTGAATAATATCGTCGAAATGTGCGAATCCGAGATGGTGAGTGAATCCCCAATTTCATCAGTTTTCACTAAAATCACCGTAATGGCCATTCTTAGCCCGCTACTTCTGAAAAATATCGTCGAAATTTGCGAATCCGAAATGGTGAGTGAATTCCCAATTTCATCAGATTCCACTAAAATCAGCGCAGTGGCTATTGCAAAACCGCTAATTCTGAATAATACCGTCGAAATATGGGAATTCAACAAGGTGAGTGAATTCTCAATTTCGGCAGATTACACTAAAACCAGCGCAGTGACCATTTTTATCCTGCTAATTCTAAATAATATTATCGAAGTTTTCGAATCCGAGATGGTGAGTGAATTCCCAATTTCATCAGATTCCACTAAAATCAGCGCAGTGACACTTTTTAGCAAGCTACTTCTGAATAATATCGTCGAAATGTGCGAATCCGAGATGGTGAGTGAATCCCCAATTTCATCAGTTTTCACTAAAATCACCGTAATGGCCATTCTTAGCCCGCTACTTCTGAAAAATATCGTCGAAATTTGCGAATCCGAAATGGTGAGTGAATTCCCAATTTCATCAGATTCCACTAAAATCAGCGCAGTGGCTATTGCAAAACCGCTAATTCTGAATAATACCGTCGAAATATGGGAATTCAACAAGGTGAGTGAATTCTCAATTTCGGCAGATTACACTAAAACCAGCGCAGTGACCATTTTTATCCTGCTAATTCTAAATAATATTATCGAAGTTTTCGAATCCGAGATGGTGAGTGAATTCCCAATTTCATCAGATTCCACTAAAATCAGCGCAGTGACACTTTTTAGCAAGCTACTTCTGAATAATATCGTCGAAATGTGCGAATCCGAGATGGTGAGTGAATCCCCAATTTCATCAGTTTTCACTAAAATCACCGTAATGGCCATTCTTAGCCCGCTACTTCTGAAAAATATCGTCGAGATTTGCGAATCCGAAATGGTGAGTGAATTCCCAATTTCATCAGATTCCACTAAAATCAGCGCAGTGGCTATTGCAAAACCGCTAATTCTGAATAATACCGTCGAAATATGGGAATTCAACAAGGTGAGTGAATTCTCAATTTCGCCAGATTCCACTAAAAGCACCGCAGTGACCATTTTTAGCCTGCTAATTCTAAATAATATTATCGAAGTTTTCGAATCCGAGATGGTGAGTGAATTCCCAATTTCATCAGATTCCACTAAAATCAGCGCAGTGACACTTTTTAGCAAGCTACTTCTGAATAATATCGTCGAAATGTGCGAATCCGAGATGGTGAGTGAATCCCCAATTTCATCAGTTTTCACTAAAATCACCGTAATGGCCATTCTTAGCCCGCTACTTCTGAAAAATATCGTTGAAATTTGCGAATCCGAAATGGTGAGTGAATCCCCAGTTTCATCAGATTCCACTAAAATCAGCGCAGTGACACTTTTTAGCAAGCTACTTCTGAATAATATCGTCGAAATGTGCGAATCCGAGATGGTGAGTGAATCCCCAGTTTCATCAGATTCCACTAAAATCAGCGCAGTGGCTATTGCAAAACCGCTAATTCTGAATAATTCCGTCGAAATATGGGAATTCAACAAGGTGAGTGAATTCTCAATTTCGGCAGATTACACTAAAACCAGCGCAGTGACCATTTTTATCCTGCTAATTCTAAATAATATTATCGAAATTTTCGAATCCGAGATGGTGAGTGAATTCCCAATTTCATCAGATTCCACTAAAATCAGCGCAGTGACACTTTTTAGCAAGCTACTTCTGAATAATATCGTCGAAATGTGCGAATCCGAGATGGTGAGTGAATCCCCAATTTCATCAGTTTTCACTAAAATCAGCGTAATGGCCATTCTTAGCCCGCTACTTCTGAAAAATATCGTCGAAATTTGCGAATCCGAAATGGTGAGTGAATTCCCAATTTCATCAGATTCCACTGTAAATCAGCGCAGTGACTATTTCAAAACCGCTAATATTGAATAATACCGTCGAAATGTGAAAATCCGAGAAGGTGAGTGAATTCTCAATTTCGCCAGATTCCACTAAAAGCACCGCAGTGACCAGCCTGCTAATTCTAAATAATATTATCGAAGTTTTCGAATCCGAGATGGTGAGTGAATTCCCAATTTCATCAGATTCCACTAAAATCAGCGCAGTGACACTTTTTAGCAAGCTACTTCTGAATAATATCGTCGAAATGTGCGAATCCGAGATTGTGAGTGAATCCCCAATTTCATCAGTTTTCACTAAAATCACCGTAATGGCCATTCTTAGCCCGCTACTTCTGAAAAATATCGTCGAAATTTGCGAATCCGAAATGGTGAGTGAATTCCCAATTTCATCAGATTCCACTAAAATCAGCGCAGTGGCTATTGCAAAACCGCTAATTCTGAATAATACCGTCGAAATATGGGAATTCAACAAGGTGAGTGAATTCTCAATTTCGGCAGATTACACTAAAACCAGCGCAGTGACCATTTTTATCCTGCTAATTCTAAATAAGATTATCGAAGTTTTCGAATCCGAGATGGTGAGTGAATTCCCAATTTCATCAGATTCCACTAAAATCAGCGCAGTGACACTTTTTAGCAAGCTACTTCTGAATAATATCGTCGAAATGTGCGAATCCGAGATGGTGAGTGAATCCCCAATTTCATCAGTTTTCACTAAAATCACCGTAATGGCCATTCTTAGCCCGCTACTTCTGAAAAATATCGTCGAAATTTGCGAATCCGAAATGGTGAGTGAATTCCCAATTTCATCAGATTCCACTGTAAATCAGCCCAGTGACTATTTCAAAACCGCTAATATTGAATAATACCGTCGAAATGTGAAAATCCGAGAAGGTGAGTGAATTCTCAATTTCGCCAGATTCCACTAAAAGCACCGCAGTGACCATTTTTAGCCTGCTAATTCTAAATAATATTATCGAAGTTTTCGAATGCGAGATGGTGAGTGAATTCCCAATTTCATCAGATTCCACTAAAATCAGCGCAGTGACACTTTTTAGCAAGCTACTTCTGAATAATATCGTCGAAATGTGCGAATCCGAGATGGTGAGTGAATCCCCAGTTTTATCAGATTCCACTAAAATCAGCGCAGTGGCTATTGCAAAACCGCTAATTCTGAATAATACCGTCGAAATATGGGAATTCATCAAGGTGAGTGAATTCTCAATTTCGGCAGATTACACTAAAACCAGCGCAGTGACCATTTTTATCCTGCTAATTCTAAATAATATTATCGAAGTTTTCGAATCCGAGATGGTGAGTGAATTCCCAATTTCATCAGATTCCACTAAAATCAGCGCAGTGACACTTTTTAGCAAGCTACTTCTGAATAATATCGTCGAAATGTGCGAATCCGAGATGGTGAGTGAATCCCCAGTTTCATCAGATTCCACTAAAATCAGCGCAGTGGCTATTGCAAAACCGCTAATTCTGAATAATTCCGTCGAAATATGGGAATTCAACAAGGTGAGTGAATTCTCAATTTCGGCAGATTACACTAAAACCAGCGCAGTGACCATTTTTATCCTGCTAATTCTAAATAATATTATCGAAGTTTTCGAATCCGAGATGGTGAGTGAATTCCCAATTTCATCAGATTCCACTAAAATCAGCGCAGTGACACTTTTTAGCAAGCTACTTCTGAATAATATCGTCGAAATGTGCGAATCCGAGATGGTGAGTGAATCCCCAATTTCATCAGTTTTCACTAAAATCACCGTAATGGCCATTCTTAGCCCGCTACTTCTGAAAAATATCGTCGAAATTTGCGAATCCGAAATGGTGAGTGAATTCCCAATTTCATCAGATTCCACTAAAATCAGCGCAGTGGCTATTGCAAAACCGCTAATTCTGAATAATACCGTCGAAATATGGGAATTCAACAAGGTGAGTGAATTCTCAATTTCGGCAGATTACACTAAAACCAGCGCAGTGACCATTTTTATCCTGCTAATTCTAAATAATATTATCGAAGTTTTCGAATCCGAGATGGTGAGTGAATTCCCAATTTCATCAGATTCCACTAAAATCAGCGCAGTCACTTTTTAGCAAGCTACTTCTGAATAATATCGTCGAAATGTGCGAATCCGAGATGGTGAGTGAATCCCCAATTTCATCAGTTTTCACTAAAATCACCGTAATGGCCATTCTTAGCCCGCTACTTCTGAAAAATATCGTCGAAATTTGCGAATCCGAAATGGTGAGTGAATTCCCAATTTCATCAGATTCCACTAAAATCAGCGCAGTGGCTATTGCAAAACCGCTAATTCTGAATAATACCGTCGAAATATGGGAATTCAACAAGGTGAGTGAATTCTCAATTTCGGCAGATTACACTAAAACCAGCGCAGTGACCATTTTTATCCTGCTAATTCTAAATAATATTATCGAAGTTTTCGAATCCGAGATGGTGAGTGAATTCCCAATTTCATCAGATTCCACTAAAATCAGCGCAGTGACACTTTTTAGCAAGCTACTTCTGAATAATATCGTCGAAATGTGCGAATCCGAGATGGTGAGTGAATCCCCAATTTCATCAGTTTTCACTAAAATCACCGTAATGGCCATTCTTAGCCCGCTACTTCTGAAAAATATCGTCGAAATTTGCGAATCCGAAATGGTGAGTGAATTCCCAATTTCATCAGATTCCACTAAAATCAGCGCAGTGGCTATTGCAAAACCGCTAATTCTGAATAATACCGTCGAAATATGGGAATTCAACAAGGTGAGTGAATTCTCAATTTCGCCAGATTCCACTAAAAGCACCGCAGTGACCATTTTTAGCCTGCTAATTCTAAATAATATTATCGAAGTTTTCGAATCCGAGATGGTGAGTGAATTCCCAATTTCATCAGATTCCACTAAAATGAGCGCAGTGACACTTTTTAGCAAGCTACTTCTGAATAATATCGTCGAAATGTGCGAATCCGAGATGGTGAGTGAATCCCCAATTTCATCAGATTTCACTAAAATCACCGTAATGGCCATTCTTAGCCCGCTACTTCTGAAAAATATCGTCGAAATTTGCGAATCCGAAATGGTGAGTGAATTCCCAATTTCATCAGATTCCACTGTAAATCAGCGCAGTGACTATTTCAAAACCGCTAATTCTGAATAATACCGTCGAAATATTGGAATTCAACAAGGTGAGTGAATTCTCAATTTCGGCAGATTACACTAAAACCAGCGCAGTGACCATTTTTGTCCTGCTAATTCTAAATAATATTATCGAAGTTTTCGAATCCGAGATGGTGAGTGAATTCCCAATTTCATCAGATTCCACTAAAATCAGCGCAGTGACACTTTTTAGCAAGCTACTTCTGAATAATATCGTCGAAATGTGCGAATCCGAGATGGTGAGTGAATCCCCAATTTCATCAGTTTTCACTAAAATCACCGTAATGGCCATTCTTAGCCCGCTACTTCTGAAAAATATCGTCGAGATTTGCGAATCCGAAATGGTGAGTGAATTCCCAATTTCATCAGATTCCACTAAAATCAGCGCAGTGGCTATTGCAAAACCGCTAATTCTGAATAATACCGTCGAAATATGGGAATTCAACAAGGTGAGTGAATTCTCAATTTCGGCAGATTACACTAAAACCAGCGCAGTGACCATTTTTATCCTGCTAATTCTAAATAATATTATCGAAGTTTTCGAATCCGAGATGGTGAGTGAATTCCCAATTTCATCAGATTCCACTAAAATCAGCGCAGTGACACTTTTTAGCAAGCTACTTCTGAATAATATCGTCGAAATGTGCAAATCCGAGATGGTGAGTGAATCCCCAATTTCATCAGTTTTCACTAAAATCACCGTAATGGCCATTCTTAGCCCGCTACTTCTGAAAAATATCGTCGAAATTTGCGAATCCGAAATGGTGAGTGAATTCCCAATTTCATCAGATTCCACTAAAATCAGGCTATTGCAAAACCGCTAATTCTGAATAATACCGTCGAAATATGGGAATTCAACAAGGTGAGTGAATTCTCAATTTCGGCAGATTACACTAAAACCGGCGCAGTGACCATTTTTATCCTGCTAATTCTAAATAATATTATCGAAGTTTTCGAATCCGAGATGGTGAGTGAATTCCCAATTTCATCAGATTCCACTAAAATCAGCGCAGTGACACTTTTTAGCAAGCTACTTCTGAATAATATCGTCGAAATGTGCGAATCCGAGATGGTGAGTGAATCCCCAATTTCATCAGTTTTCACTAAAATCACCGTAATGGCCATTCTTAGCCCGCTACTTCTGAAAAATATCGTCGAAATTTGCGAATCCGAAAACCAGAGTGAATTCCCAATTTCATCAGATTCCACTAAAATCAGCGCAGTGGCTATTGCAAAACCGCTAATTCTGAATAATACCGTCGAAATATGGGAATTCAACAAGGTGAGTGAATTCTCAATTTCGGCAGATTACACTAAAACCAGCGCAGTGACCATTTTTATCCTGCTAATTCTAAATAATATTATCGAAGTTTTCGAATCCGAGATGGTGAGTGAATTCCCAATTTCATCAGATTCCACTAAAATCAGCGCAGTGACACTTTTTAGCAAGCTACTTCTGAATAATATCGTCGAAATGTGCGAATCCGAGATGGTGAGTGAATCCCCAGTTTCATCAGATTCCACTAAAATCAGCGCAGTGGCTATTGCAAAACCGCTAATTCTGAATAATACCGTCGACAAGGTGAGTGAATTCTCAATTTCGGCAGATTACACTAAAACCAGCGCAGTGACCATTTTTAGCCTGCTAATTCTAAATAATATTATCGAAGTTTTCGAATCCGAGATGGTGAGTGAATTCCCAATTTCATCAGATTCCACTAAAATCAGCGCAGTGACACTTTTTAGCAAGCTACTTCTGAATAATATCGTCGAAATGTGCGAATCCGAGATGGTGAGTGAATCCCCAATTTCATCAGTTTTCACTAAAATCACCGTAATGGCCATTCTTAGCCCGCTACTTCTGAAAAATATCGTCGAAATTTGCGAATCCGAAATGGTGAGTGAATTCCCAATTTCATCAGATTCCACTAAAATCAGCGCAGTGGCTATTGCAAAACCGCTAATTCTGAATAATACCGTCGAAATATGGGAATTCAACAAGGTGAGTGAATTCTCAATTTCGGCAGATTACACTAAAACCAGCGCAGTGACCATTTTTATCCTGCTAATTCTAAATAATATTATCGAAGTTTTCGAATCCGAGATGGTGAGTGAATTCCCAATTTCATCAGATTCCACTAAAATCAGCGCAGTGACACTTTTTAGCAAGCTACTTCTGAATAATATCGTCGAAATGTGCGAATCCGAGATGGTGAGTGAATCCCCAGTTTCATCAGATTCCACTAAAATCAGCGCAGTGGCTATTGCAAAACCGCTAATTCTGAATAATACCGTCGAAATATGGGAATTCAACAAGGTGAGTGAATTCTCAATTTCGGCAGATTACAGTAAAACCAGCGCAGTGACCATTTTTATCCTGCTAATTCTAAATAATATTATCGAAGTTTTCGAATCCGAGATGGTGAGTGAATTCCCAATTTCATCAGATTCCACTAAAATCAGCGCAGTGACACTTTTTAGCAAGCTACTTCTGAATAATATCGTCGAAATGTGCGAATCCGAGATGGTGAGTGAATCCCCAATTTCATCAGTTTTCACTAAAATCACCGTAATGGCCATTCTTAGCCCGCTACTTCTGAAAAATATCGTCGAAATTTGCGAATCCGAAATGGTGAGTGAATTCCCAATTTCATCAGATTCCACTAAAATCAGCGCAGTGACTATTTCAAAACCGCTAATGTTGAATAATACCGTCGAAATGTGAAAATCCGAGAAGGCGAGTGAATTCTCAATTTCGCCAGATTCCACTAAAAGCACCGCAGTGACCATTTTTAGCCTGCTAATTCTAAATAATATTATCGAAGTTTTCGAATCCGAGATGGTGAGTGAATTCCCAATTTCATCAGATTCCACTAAAATCAGCGCAGTGACACTTTTTAGCAAGCTACTTCTGAATAATATCGTCGAAATGTGCGAATCCGAGATGGTGAGTGAATCCCCAGTTTCATCAGATTCCACTAAAATCAGCGCAGTGGCTATTGCAAAACCGCTAATTCTGAATAATACCGTCGAAATATGGGAATTCAACAAGGTGAGTGAATTCTCAATTTCGGCAGATTACACTAAAACCAGCGCAGTGACCATTTTTATCCTGCTAATTCTAAATAATATTATCGAAATTTTCGAATCCGAGATGGTGAGTGAATTCCCAATTTCATCAGATTGCACTAAAAGCAGCGCAGTGACCATTTTTAGCAAGCTACTTCTGAATAATATCGTCGAAATTTTCGAATCCGAGATGGTGAGTGAATTCCCAATTTCATCAGATTGCACTAAAAGCAGCGCAGTGACCATTTTTAGCAAGCTACTTCTGAATAATATCGTCGAAATGTGAGAATCCGAGATGGTGAGTGAATCCCCAATTTCATCAGATTTCACTAAAATCACCGTAATGGCCATTCTTAGCCCGCTACTTCTGAAAAATATCGACGAAATTTGCGAATCCGCAATGGTGAGTGAATTCCCAATTTCATCAGATTCCACTGTAAATCAGCGCAGTGACTATTTCAAAACCGCTAATATTGAATAATACCGTCGAAATGTGAAAATCCGAGAAGGTGAGTGAATTCTCAATTTCGCCAGATTCCACTAAAAGCACCGCAGTGACCATTTTTAGCCTGCTAATTCTAAATAATATTATCGAAGTTTTCGAATCCGAGATGGTGAGTGAATTCCCAATTTCATCAGATTCCACTAAAATGAGCGCAGTGACACTTTTTAGCAAGCTACTTCTGAATAATATCGTCGAAATGTGCGAATCCGAGATGGTGAGTGAATCCCCAATTTCATCAGATTTCACTAAAATCACCGTAATGGCCATTCTTAGCCCGCTACTTCTGAAAAATATCGTCGAAATTTGCGAATCCGAAATGGTGAGTGAATTCCCAATTTCATCAGATTCCACTGTAAATCAGCGCAGTGACTATTTCAAAACCGCTAATATTGAATAATACCGTCGAAATGTGAAAATCCGAGAAGGTGAGTGAATTCTCAATTTCGCCAGATTCCACTAAAAGCACCGCAGTGACCATTTTTAGCCTGCTAATTCTAAATAATATTATCGAAGTTTTCGAATCCGAGATGGTGAGTGAATTCCCAATTTCATCAGATTCCACTAAAATCAGCGCAGTGACACTTTTTAGCAAGCTACTTCTGAATAATATCGTCGAAATGTGCGAATCCGAGATGGTGAGTGAATCCCCAATTTCATCAGTTTTCACTAAAATCACCGTAATGGCCATTCTTAGCCCGCTACTTCTGAAAAATATCGTCGAAATTTGCGAATCCGAAATGGTGAGTGAATTCCCAATTTCATCAGATTCCACTGTAAATCAGCGCAGTGACTATTTCAAAACCGCTAATATTGAATAATACCGTCGAAATGTGAAAATCCGAGAAGGTGAGTGAATTCTCAATTTCGCCAGATTCCACTAAAAGCACCGCAGTGACCATTTTTAGCCTGCTAATTCTAAATAATATTATCGAAGTTTTCGAATCCGAGATGGTGAGTGAATTCCCAATTTCATCAGATTCCACTAAAATCAGCGCAGTGACACTTTTTAGCAAGCTACTTCTGAATAATATCGTCGAAATGTGCGAATCCGAGATGGTGAGTGAATCCCCAATTTCATCAGTTTTCACTAAAATCACCGTAATGGCCATTCTTAGCCCGCTACTTCTGAAAAATATCGTCGAAATTTGCGAATCCGAAATGGTGAGTGAATTCCCAATTTCATCAGATTCCACTAAAATCAGCGCAGTGGCTATTGCAAAACCGCTAATTCTGAATAATACCGTCGAAATATTGGAATTCAACAAGGTGAGTGAATTCTCAATTTCGGCAGATTACACTAAAACCAGCGCAGTGACCATTTTTATCCTGCTAATTCTAAATAATATTATCGAAGTTTTCGAATCCGAGATGGTGAGTGAATTCCCAATTTCATCAGATTCCACTAAAATCAGCGCAGTGACACTTTTTAGCAAGCTACTTCTGAATAATATCGTCGAAATGTGCGAATCCGAGATGGTGAGTGAATCCCCAATTTCATCAGTTTTCACTAAAATCACCGTAATGGCCATTCTTAGCCCGCTACTTCTGAAAAATATCGTCGAAATTTGCGAATCCGAAATGGTGAGTGAATTCCCAATTTCATCAGATTCCACTAAAATCAGCGCAGTGACTATTTCAAAACCGCTAATATTGAATAATACCGTCGAAATGTGAAAATCCGAGAAGGCGAGTGAATTCTCAATTTCGCCAGATTCCACTAAAAGCACCGCAGTGACCATTTTTAGCCTGCTAATTCTAAATAATATTATCGAAGTTTTCGAATCCGAGATGGTGAGTGAATTCCCAATTTCATCAGATTCCACTAAAATCAGCGCAGTGACACTTTTTAGCAAGCTACTTCTGAATAATATCGTCGAAATGTGCGAATCCGAGATGGTGAGTGAATCCCCAGTTTCATCAGATTCCACTAAAATCAGCGCAGTGGCTATTGCAAAACCGCTAATTCTGAATAATACCGTCGAAATATGGGAATTCAACAAGGTGAGTGAATTCTCAATTTCGGCAGATTACACTAAAACCAGCGCAGTGACCATTTTTATCCTGCTAATTCTAAATAATATTATCGAAGTTTTCGAATCCGAGATGGTGAGTGAATTCCCAATTTCATCAGATTCCACTAAAATCAGCGCAGTGACACTTTTTAGCAAGCTACTTCTGAATAATATCGTCGAAATGTGCGAATCCGAGATGGTGAGTGAATCCCCAATTTCATCAGTTTTCACTAAAATCACAGTAATGGCCATTCTTAGCCCGCTACTTCTGAAAAATATCGTCGAAATTTGCGAATCCGAAATGGTGAGTGAATTCCCAATTTCATCAGATTCCACTAAAATCAGCGCAGTGACTATTTCAAAACCGCTAATATTGAATAATACCGTCGAAATGTGAAAATCCGAGAAGGCGAGTGAATTCTCAATTTCGCCAGATTCCACTAAAAGCACCGCAGTGACCATTTTTATCCTGCTAATTCTAAATAATATTATCGAAATTTTCGAATCCGAGATGGTGAGTGAATTCCCAATTTCATCAGATTGCACTAAAAGCAGCGCAGTGACCATTTTTAGCAAGCTACTTCTGAATAATATCGTCGAAATTTTCGAATCCGAGATGGTGAGTGAATTCCCAATTTCATCAGATTGCACTAAAAGCAGCGCAGTGACCATTTTTAGCAAGCTACTTCTGAATAATATCGTCGAAATGTGAGAATCCGAGATGGTGAGTGAATCCCCAATTTCATCAGATTTCACTAAAATCACCGTAATGGCCATTCTTAGCCCGCTACTTCTGAAAAATATCGTCGAAATTTGCGAATCCGAAATGGTGAGTGAATTCCCAATTTCATCAGATTCCACTGTAAATCAGCGCAGTGACTATTTCAAAACCGCTAATATTGAATAATACCGTCGAAATGTGAAAATCCGAGAAGGTGAGTGAATTCTCAATTTCGCCAGATTCCACTAAAAGCACCGCAGTGACCATTTTTAGCCTGCTAATTCTAAATAATATTATCGAAGTTTTCGAATCCGAGATGGTGAGTGAATTCCCAATTTCATCAGATTCCACTAAAATCAGCGCAGTGACACTTTTTAGCAAGCTACTTCTGAATAATATCGTCGAAATGTGCGAATCCGAGATGGTGAGTGAATCCCCAATTTCATCAGTTTTCACTAAAATCACCGTAATGGCCATTCTTAGCCCGCTACTTCTGAAAAATATCGTCGAAATTTGCGAATCCGAAATGGTGAGTGAATTCCCAATTTCATCAGATTCCACTAAAATCAGGCTATTGCAAAACCGCTAATTCTGAATAATACCGTCGAAATATGGGAATTCAACAAGGTGAGTGAATTCTCAATTTCGGCAGATTACACTAAAACCAGCGCAGTGACCATTTTTATCCTGCTAATTCTAAATAATATTATCGAAGTTTTCGAATCCGAGATGGTGAGTGAATTCCCAATTTCATCAGATTCCACTAAAATCAGCGCAGTGACACTTTTTAGCAAGCTACTTCTGAATAATATCGTCGAAATGTGCGAATCCGAGATGGTGAGTGAATCCCCAATTTCATCAGTTTTCACTAAAATCACCGTAATGGCCATTCTTAGCCCGCTACTTCTGAAAAATATCGTCGAAATTTGCGAATCCGAAATGGTGAGTGAATTCCCAATTTCATCAGATTCCACTAAAATCAGCGCAGTGGCTATTGCAAAACCGCTAATTCTGAATAATACCGTCGAAATATGGGAATTCAACAAGGTGAGTGAATTCTCAATTTCGGCAGATTACACTAAAACCAGCGCAGTGACCATTTTTATCCTGCTAATTCTAAATAATATTATCGAAGTTTTCGAATCCGAGATGGTGAGTGAATTCCCAATTTCATCAGATTCCACTAAAATCAGCGCAGTGACACTTTTTAGCAAGCTACTTCTGAATAATATCGTCGAAATGTGCGAATCCGAGATGGTGAGTGAATCCCCAGTTTCATCAGATTCCACTAAAATCAGCGCAGTGGCTATTGCAAAACCGCTAATTCTGAATAATACCGTCGAAATATGGGAATTCAACAAGGTGAGTGAATTCTCAATTTCGGCAGATTACAGTAAAACCAGCGCAGTGACCATTTTTATCCTGCTAATTCTAAATAATATTATCGAAGTTTTCGAATCCGAGATGGTGAGTGAATTCCCAATTTCATCAGATTCCACTAAAATCAGCGCAGTGACACTTTTTAGCAAGCTACTTCTGAATAATATCGTCGAAATGTGCGAATCCGAGATGGTGAGTGAATCCCCAATTTCATCAGTTTTCACTAAAATCACCGTAATGGCCATTCTTAGCCCGCTACTTCTGAAAAATATCGTCGAAATTTGCGAATCCGAAATGGTGAGTGAATTCCCAATTTCATCAGATTCCACTAAAATCAGCGCAGTGACTATTTCAAAACCGCTAATATTGAATAATACCGTCGAAATGTGAAAATCCGAGAAGGCGAGTGAATTCTCAATTTCGCCAGATTCCACTAAAAGCACCGCAGTGACCATTTTTAGCCTGCTAATTCTAAATAATATTATCGAAGTTTTCGAATCCGAGATGGTGAGTGAATTCCCAATTTCATCAGATTCCACTAAAATCAGCGCAGTGACACATTTTAGCAAGCTACTTCTGAATAATATCGTCGAAATGTGCGAATCCGAGATGGTGAGTGAATCCCCAGTTTCATCAGATTCCACTAAAATCAGCGCAGTGGCTATTGCAAAACCGCTAATTCTGAATAATACCGTCGAAATATGGGAATTCAACAAGGTGAGTGAATTCTCAATTTCGGCAGATTACACTAAAACCAGCGCAGTGACCATTTTTATCCTGCTAATTCTAAATAATATTATCGAAATTTTCGAATCCGAGATGGTGAGTGAATTCCCAATTTCATCAGATTGCACTAAAAGCAGCGCAGTGACCATTTTTAGCAAGCTACTTCTGAATAATATCGTCGAAATTTTCGAATCCGAGATGGTGAGTGAATTCCCAATTTCATCAGATTGCACTAAAAGCAGCGCAGTGACCATTTTTAGCAAGCTACTTCTGAATAATATCGTCGAAATGTGAGAATCCGAGATGGTGAGTGAATCCCCAATTTCATCAGATTTCACTAAAATCACCGTAATGGCCATTCTTAGCCCGCTACTTCTGAAAAATATCGTCGAAATTTGCGAATCCGCAATGGTGAGTGAATTCCCAATTTCATCAGATTCCACTGTAAATCAGCGCAGTGACTATTTCAAAACCGCTAATATTGAATAATACCGTCGAAATGTGAAAATCCGAGAAGGTGAGTGAATTCTCAATTTCGCCAGATTCCACTAAAAGCACCGCAGTGACCATTTTTAGCCTGCTAATTCTAAATAATATTATCGAAGTTTTCGAATCCGAGATGGTGAGTGAATTCCCAATTTCATCAGATTCCACTAAAATGAGCGCAGTGACACTTTTTAGCAAGCTACTTCTGAATAATATCGTCGAAATGTGCGAATCCGAGATGGTGAGTGAATCCCCAATTTCATCAGATTTCACTAAAATCACCGTAATGGCCATTCTTAGCCCGCTACTTCTGAAAAATATCGTCGAAATTTGCGAATCCGAAATGGTGAGTGAATTCCCAATTTCATCAGATTCCACTGTAAATCAGCGCAGTGACTATTTCAAAACCGCTAATATTGAATAATACCGTCGAAATATTGGAATTCAACAAGGTGAGTGAATTCTCAATTTCGGCAGATTACACTAAAACCAGCGCAGTGACCATTTTTATCCTGCTAATTCTAAATAATATTATCGAAGTTTTCGAATCCGAGATGGTGAGTGAATTCCCAATTTCATCAGATTCCACTAAAATCAGCGCAGTGACACTTTTTAGCAAGCTACTTCTGAATAATATCGTCGAAATGTGCGAATCCGAGATGGTGAGTGAATCCCCAATTTCATCAGTTTTCACTAAAATCACCGTAATGGCCATTCTTAGCCCGCTACTTCTGAAAAATATCGTCGAAATTTGCGAATCCGAAATGGTGAGTGAATTCCCAATTTCATCAGATTCCACTAAAATCAGCGCAGTGGCTATTGCAAAACCGCTAATTCTGAATAATACCGTCGAAATATTGGAATTCAACAAGGTGAGTGAATTCTCAATTTCGGCAGATTACACTAAAACCAGCGCAGTGACCATTTTTATCCTGCTAATTCTAAATAATATTATCGAAGTTTTCGAATCCGAGATGGTGAGTGAATTCCCAATTTCATCAGATTCCACTAAAATCAGCGCAGTGACACTTTTTAGCAAGCTACTTCTGAATAATATCGTCGAAATGTGCGAATCCGAGATGGTGAGTGAATCCCCAATTTCATCAGTTTTCACTAAAATCACCGTAATGGCCATTCTTAGCCCGCTACTTCTGAAAAATATCGTCGAAATTTGCGAATCCGAAATGGTGAGTGAATTCCCAATTTCATCAGATTCCACTAAAATCAGCGCAGTGACTATTTCAAAACCGCTAATATTGAATAATACCGTCGAAATGTGAAAATCCGAGAAGGCGAGTGAATTCTCAATTTCGCCAGATTCCACTAAAAGCACCGCAGTGACCATTTCTAGCCTGCTAATTCTAAATAATATTATCGAAGTTTTCGAATCCGAGATGGTGAGTGAATTCCCAATTTCATCAGATTCCACTAAAATCAGCGCAGTGACACTTTTTAGCAAGCTACTTCTGAATAATATCGTCGAAATGTGCGAATCCGAGATGGTGAGTGAATCCCCAATTTCATCAGTTTTCACTAAAATCACCGTAATGGCCATTCTTAGCCCGCTACTTCTGAAAAATATCGTCGAAATTTGCGAATCCGAAATGGTGAGTGAATTCCCAATTTCATCAGATTCCACTGTAAATCAGCGCAGTGACTATTTCAAAACCGCTAATATTGAATAATACCGTCGAAATGTGAAAATCCGAGAAGGTGAGTGAATTCTCAATTTCGCCAGATTCCACTAAAAGCACCGCAGTGACCATTTTTAGCCTGCTAATTCTAAATAATATTATCGAAGTTTTCGAATCCGAGATGGTGAGTGAATTCCCAATTTCATCAGATTCCACTAAAATCAGCGCAGTGACACTTTTTAGCAAGCTACTTCTGAATAATATCGTCGAAATGTGCGAATCCGAGATGGTGAGTGAATCCCCAATTTCATCAGTTTTCACTAAAATCACCGTAATGGCCATTCTTAGCCCGCTACTTCTGAAAAATATCGTCGAAATTTGCGAATCCGAAATGGTGAGTGAATTCCCAATTTCATCAGATTCCACTAAAATCAGGCTATTGCAAAACCGCTAATTCTGAATAATACCGTCGAAATATGGGAATTCAACAAGGTGAGTGAATTCTCAATTTCGGCAGATTACACTAAAACCAGCGCAGTGACCATTTTTATCCTGCTAATTCTAAATAATATTATCGAAGTTTTCGAATCCGAGATGGTGAGTGAATTCCCAATTTCATCAGATTCCACTAAAATCAGGCTATTGCAAAACCGCTAATTCTGAATAATACCGTCGAAATATGGGAATTCAACAAGGTGAGTGAATTCTCAATTTCGGCAGATTACACTAAAACCAGCGCAGTGACCATTTTTATCCTGCTAATTCTAAATAATATTATCGAAGTTTTCGAATCCGAGATGGTGAGTGATTCCCAATTTCATCAGATTCCACTAAAATCAGCGCAGTGACACTTTTTAGCAAGCTACTTCTGAATAATATCGTCGAAATGTGCGAATCCGAGATGGTGAGTGAATCCCCAATTTCATCAGTTTTCACTAAAATCACCGTAATGGCCATTCTTAGCCCGCTACTTCTGAAAAATATCGTCGAAATTTGCGAATCCGAAATGGTGAGTGAATTCCCAATTTCATCAGATTCCACTAAAATCAGCGCAGTGGCTATTGCAAAACCGCTAATTCTGAATAATACCGTCGAAATATGGGAATTCAACAAGGTGAGTGAATTCTCAATTTCGGCAGATTACACTAAAACCAGCGCAGTGACCATTTTTATCCTGCTAATTCTAAATAATATTATCGAAGTTTTCGAATCCGAGATGGTGAGTGAATTCCCAATTTCATCAGATTCCACTAAAATCAGCGCAGTGACACTTTTTAGCAAGCTACTTCTGAATAATATCGTCGAAATGTGCGAATCCGAGATGGTGAGTGAATCCCCAGTTTCATCAGATTCCACTAAAATCAGCGCAGTGGCTATTGCAAAACCGCTAATTCTGAATAATACCTTCGAAATATGGGAATTCAACAAGGTGAGTGAATTCTCAATTTCGGCAGATTACACTAAAACCAGCGCAGTGACCATTTTTATCCTGCTAATTCTAAATAATATTATCGAAGTTTTCGAATCCGAGATGGTGAGTGAATTCCCAATTTCATCAGATTCCACTAAAATCAGCGCAGTGACACTTTTTAGCAAGCTACTTCTGAATAATATCGTCGAAATGTGCGAATCCGAGATGGTGAGTGAATCCCCAATTTCATCAGTTTTCACTAAAATCACCGTAATGGCCATTCTTAGCCCGCTACTTCTGAAAAATATCGTCGAAATTTGCGAATCCGAAATGGTGAGTGAATTCCCAATTTCATTAGATTCCACTAAAATCAGCGCAGTGACTATTTCAAAACCGCTAATATTGAATAATACCGTCGAAATGTGAAAATCCGAGAAGGAGAGTGAATTCTCAATTTCGCCAGATTCCACTAAAAGCACCGCAGTGACCATTTTTAGCCTGCTAATTCTAAATAATATTATCGAAGTTTTCGAATCCGAGATGGTGAGTGAATTCCCAATTTCATCAGATTCCACTAAAATCAGCGCAGTGACACTTTTTAGCAAGCTACTTCTGAATAATATCGTCGAAATGTGCGAATCCGAGATGGTGAGTGAATCCCCAATTTCATCAGTTTTCACTAAAATCACCGTAATGGCCATTCTTAGCCCGCTACTTCTGAAAAATATCGTCGAAATTTGCGAATCCGAAATGGTGAGTGAATTCCCAATTTCATCAGATTCCACTAAAATCAGCGCAGTGGCTATTGCAAAACCGCTAATTCTGAATAATACCGTCGAAATATGGGAATTCAACAAGGTGAGTGAATTCTCAATTTCGGCAGATTACACTAAAACCAGCGCAGTGACCATTTTTATCCTGCTAATTCTAAATAATATTATCGAAGTTTTCGAATCCGAGATGGTGAGTGAATTCCCAATTTCATCAGATTCCACTAAAATCAGCGCAGTGACACTTTTTAGCAAGCTACTTCTGAATAATATCGTCGAAATGTGCGAATCCGAGATGGTGAGTGAATCCCCAGTTTCATCAGATTCCACTAAAATCAGCGCTGTGGCTATTGCAAAACCGCTAATTCTGAATAATTCCGTCGAAATATGGGAATTCAACAAGGTCAGTGAATTCTCAATTTCGGCAGATTACACTAAAACCAGCGCAGTGACCATTTTTATCCTGCTAATTCTAAATAATATTATCGAAGTTTTCGAATCCGAGATGGTGAGTGAATTCCCAATTTCATCAGATTCCACTAAAATCAGCGCAGTGACACTTTTTAGCAAGCTACTTCTGAATAATATCGTCGAAATTTGCGAATCCGAAATGGTGAGTGAATTCCCAATTTCATCAGATTTCACTAAAATCAGCGCAGTGGCTATTGCAAAACCGCTAATTCTGAATAATACCGTCGAAATATGGGAATTCAACAAGGTCAGTGAATTCTCAATTTCGGCAGATTACACTAAAACCAGCGCAGTGACCATTTTTATCCTGCTAATTCTAAATAATATTATCGAAGTTTTCGAATCCGAGATGGTGAGTGAATTCCCAATTTCATCAGATTCCACTAAAATCAGCGCAGTGACACTTTTTAGCAAGCTACTTCTGAATAATATCGTCGAAATGTGCGAATCCGAGATGGTGAGTGAATCCCCAATTTCATCAGTTTTCACTAAAATCACCGTAATGGCCATTCTTAGCCCGCTACTTCTGAAAAATATCGTCGAAATTTGCGAATCCGAAATGGTGAGTGAATTCCCAATTTCATCAGATTCCACTAAAATCAGCGCAGTGACTATTTCAAAACCGCTAATATTGAATAATACCGTCGAAATGTGAAAATCCGAGAAGGCGAGTGAATTCTCAATTTCGCCAGATTCCACTAAAAGCACCGCAGTGACCATTTTTAGCCTGCTAATTCTAAATAATATTATCGAAGTTTTCGAATCCGAGATGGTGAGTGAATTCCCAATTTCATCAGATTCCACTAAAATCAGCGCAGTGACACTTTTTAGCAAGCTACTTCTGAATAATATCGTCGAAATGTGCGAATCCGAGATGGTGAGTGAATCCCCAATTTCATCAGATTTCACTAAAATCACCGTAATGGCCATTCTTAGCCCGCTACTTCTGAAAAATATCGTCGAAATTTGCGAATCCGAAATGGTGAGTGAATTCCCAATTTCATCAGATTCCACTGTAAATCAGCGCAGTGACTATTTCAAAACCGCTAATATTGAATAATACCGTCGAAATGTGAAAATCCGAGAAGGTGAGCGAATTCTCAATTTCGCCTGATTCCACTAAAAGCACCGCAGTGACCATTTTTAGCCTGCTAATTCTAAATAATATTATCGAAGTTTTCGAATCCGAGATGGTGAGTGAATTCCCAATTTCATCAGATTCCACTAAAATGAGCGCAGTGACACTTTTTAGCAAGCTACTTCTGAATAATATCGTCGAAATGTGCGAATCCGAGATGGTGAGTGAATCCCCAATTTCATCAGATTTCACTAAAATCACCGTAATGGCCATTCTTAGCCCGGTACTTCTGAAAAATATCGTCGAAATTTGCGAATCCGAAATGGTGAGTGAATTCCCAATTTCATCAGATTCCACTGTAAATCAGCGCAGTGACTATTTCAAAACCGCTAATTCTGAATAATACCGTCGAAATATTGGAATTCAACAAGGTGAGTGAATTCTCAATTTCGGCAGATTACACTAAAACCAGCGCAGTGACCATTTTTATCCTGCTAATTCTAAATAATATTATCGAAGTTTTCGAATCCGAGATGGTGAGTGAATTCCCAATTTCATCAGATTGCACTAAAAGCAGCGCAGTGACACTTTTTAGCAAGCTACTTCTGAATAATATCGTCGAAATGTGCGAATCCGAGATGGTGAGTGAATCCCCAATTTCATCAGTTTTCACTAAAATTACCGTAATGGCCATTCTTAGCCCGCTACTTCTGAAAAATATCGTCGAAATTTGCGAATCCGAAATGGTGAGTGAATTCCCAATTTCATCAGATTCCACTAAAATCAGCGCAGTGACTATTTCAAAACCGCTAATATTGAATAATACCGTCGAAATGTGAAAATCCGAGAAGGCGAGTGAATTCTCAATTTCGCCAGATTCCACTAAAAGCACCGCAGTGACCATTTTTAGCCTGCTAATTCTAAATAATATTATCGAAGTTTTCGAATCCGAGATGGTGAGTGAATTCCCAATTTCATCAGATTCCACTAAAATCAGCGCAGTGACACTTTTTAGCAAGCTACTTCTGAATAATATCGTCGAAATGTGCGAATCCGAGATGGTGAGTGAATCCCCAATTTCATCAGATTTCACTAAAATCACCGTAATGGCCATTCTTAGCCCGCTACTTCTGAAAAATATCGTCGAAATTTGCGAATCCGAAATGGTGAGTGAATTCCCAATTTCATCAGATTCCACTGTAAATCAGCGCAGTGACTATTTCAAAACCGCTAATATTGAATAATACCGTCGAAATGTGAAAATCCGAGAAGGTGAGTGAATTCTCAATTTCGCCAGATTCCACTAAAAGCACCGCAGTGACCATTTGTAGCCTGCTAATTCTAAATAATATTATCGAAGTTTTCGAATCCGAGATGGTGAGTGAATTCCCAATTTCATCAGATTCCACTAAAATGAGCGCAGTGACACTTTTTAGCAAGCTACTTCTGAATAATATCGTCGAAATGTGCGAATCCGAGATGGTGAGTGAATCCCCAATTTCATCAGATTTCACTAAAATCACCGTAATGGCCATTCTTAGCCCGGTACTTCTGAAAAATATCGTCGAAATTTGCGAATCCGAAATGGTGAGTGAATTCCCAATTTCATCAGATTCCACTGTAAATCAGCGCAGTGACTATTTCAAAACCGCTAATTCTGAATAATACCGTCGAAATATTGGAATTCAACAAGGTGAGTGAATTCTCAATTTCGGCAGATTACACTAAAACCAGCGCAGTGACCATTTTTATCCTGCTAATTCTAAATAATATTATCGAAGTTTTCGAATCCGAGATGGTGAGTGAATTCCCAATTTCATCAGATTCCACTAAAATCAGCGCAGTGACACTTTTTAGCAAGCTACTTCTGAATAATATCGTCGAAATGTGCGAATCCGAGATGGTGAGTGAATCCCCAATTTCATCAGTTTTCACTAAAATCACCGTAATGGCCATTCTTAGCCCGCTACTTCTGAAAAATATCGTCGAAATTTGCGAATCCGAAATGGTGAGTGAATTCCCAATTTCATCAGATTCCACTAAAATCAGGCTATTGCAAAACCGCTAATTCTGAATAATACCGTCGAAATATGGGAATTCAACAAGGTGAGTGAATTCTCAATTTCGGCAGATTACACTAAAACCAGCGCAGTGACCATTTTTATCGTGCTAATTCTAAATAATATTATCGAAGTTTTCGAATCCGAGATGGTGAGTGAATTCCCAATTTCATCAGATTCCACTAAAATCAGCGCAGTGACACTTTTTAGCAAGCTACTTCTGAATAATATCGTCGAAATGTGCGAATCCGAGATGGTGAGTGAATCCCCAGTTTCATCAGATTCCACTAAAATCAGCGCTGTGGCTATTGCAAAACCGCTAATTCTGAATAATTCCGTCGAAATATGGGAATTCAACAAGGTCAGTGAATTCTCAATTTCGGCAGATTACACTAAAACCAGCGCAGTGACCATTTTTATCCTGCTAATTCTAAATAATATTATCGAAGTTTTCGAATCCGAGATGGTGAGTGAATTCCCAATTTCATCAGATTCCACTAAAATCAGCGCAGTGACACTTTTTAGCAAGCTACTTCTGAATAATATCGTCGAAATGTGCGAATCCGAGATGGTGAGTGAATCCCCAATTTCATCAGTTTTCACTAAAATCACCGTAATGGCCATTCTTAGCCCGCTACTTCTGAAAAATATCGTCGAAATTTGCGAATCCGAAATGGTGAGTGAATTCCCAATTTCATCAGATTCCACTAAAATCAGGCTATTGCAAAACCGCTAATTCTGAATAATACCGTCGAAATATGGGAATTCAACAAGGTGAGTGAATTCTCAATTTCGGCAGATTACACTAAAACCAGCGCAGTGACCATTTTTATCGTGCTAATTCTAAATAATATTATCGAAGTTTTCGAATCCGAGATGGTGAGTGAATTCCCAATTTCATCAGATTCCACTAAAATCAGCGCAGTGACACTTTTTAGCAAGCTACTTCTGAATAATATCGTCGAAATGTGCGAATCCGAGATAGTGAGTGAATCCCCAATTTCATCAGTTTTCACTAAAATCACCGTAATGGCCATTCTTAGCCCGCTACTTCTGAAAAATATCGTCGAAATTTGCGAATCCGAAATGGTGAGTGAATTCCCAATTTCATCAGATTCCACTAAAATCAGCGCAGTGACTATTTCAAAACCGCTAATATTGAATAATACCGTCGAAATGTGAAAATCCGAGAAGGCGAGTGAATTCTCAATTTCGCCAGATTCCACTAAAAGCACCGCAGTGACCATTTTTAGCCTGCTAATTCTAAATAATATTATCGAAGTTTTCGAATCCGAGATGGTGAGTGAATTCCCAATTTCATCAGATTCCACTAAAATCAGCGCAGTGACACTTTTTAGCAAGCTACTTCTGAATAATATCGTCGAAATGTGCGAATCCGAGATGGTGAGTGAATCCCCAGTTTCATCAGATTCCACTAAAATCAGCGCAGTGGCTATTGCAAAACCGCTAATTCTGAATAATACCGTCGAAATATGGGAATTCAACAAGGTGAGTGAATTCTCAATTTCGGCAGATTACACTAAAACCAGCGCAGTGACCATTTTTATCCTGCTAATTCTAAATAATATTATCGAAATTTTCGAATCCGAGATGGTGAGTGAATTCCCAATTTCATCAGATTGCACTAAAAGCAGCGCAGTGACCATTTTTAGCAAGCTACTTCTGAATAATATCGTCGAAATTTTCGAATCCGAGATGGTGAGTGAATTCCCAATTTCATCAGATTCCACTAAAATGAGCGCAGTGACACTTTTTAGCAAGCTACTTCTGAATAATATCGTCGAAATGTGCGAATCCGAGATGGTGAGTGAATCCCCAATTTCATCAGTTTTCACTAAAATCACCGTAATGGCATTCTTAGCCCGCTACTTCTGAAAAATATCGTCGAAATTTGCGAATCCGAAATGGTGAGTGAATTCCCAATTTCATCAGATTCCACTGTAAATCAGCGCAGTGACTATTTCAAAACCGCTAATATTGAATAATACCGTCGAAATGTGAAAATCCGAGAAGGTGAGTGAATTCTCAATTTCGCCAGATTCCACTAAAAGCACCGCAGTGACCATTTTTAGCCTGCTAATTCTAAATAATATTATCGAAGTTTTCGAATCCGAGATGGTGAGTGAATTCCCAATTTCATCAGATTCCACTAAAATCAGCGCAGTGACACTTTTTAGCAAGCTACTTCTGAATAATATCGTCGAAATGTGCGAATCCGAGATGGTGAGTGAATCCCCAATTTCATCAGTTTTCACTAAAATCACCGTAATGGCCATTCTTAGCCCGCTACTTCTGAAAAGTATCGTCGAAATTTGCGAATCCGAAATGGTGAGTGAATTCCCAATTTCATCAGATTCCACTAAAATCAGCGCAGTGGCTATTGCAAAACCGCTAATTCTGAATAATACCGTCGAAATATGGGAATTCAACAAGGTGAGTGAATTCTCAATTTCGGCAGATTACACTAAAACCAGCGCAGTGACCATTTTTATCCTGCTAATTCTAAATAATATTATCGAAGTTTTCGAATCCGAGATGGTGAGTGAATTCCCAATTTCATCAGATTGCACTAAAAGCAGCGCAGTGACACTTTTTAGCAAGCTACTTCTGAATAATATCGTCGAAATGTGCGAATCCGAGATGGTGAGTGAATCCCCAATTTCATCAGTTTTCACTAAAATCACCGTAATGGCCATTCTTAGCCCGCTACTTCTGAAAAATATCGTCGAAATTTGCGAATCCGAAATGGTGAGTGAATTCCCAATTTCATCAGATTCCACTGTAAATCGGCGCAGTGACTATTTCAAAACCGCTAATATTGAATAATACCGTCGAAATGTGAAAATCCGAGAAAGTGAGTGAATTCTCAATTTCGCCAGATTCCACTAAAAGCACCGCAGTGACCATTTTTAGCCTGCTAATTCTAAATAATATTATCGAAGTTTTCGAATCCGAGATGGTGAGTGAATTCCCAATTTCATCAGATTCCACTAAAATCAGCGCAGTGACACTTTTTAGCAAGCTACTTCTGAATAATATCGTCGAAATGTGCGAATCCGAGATGGTGAGTGAATCCCCAATTTCATCAGTTTTCACTAAAATCACCGTAATGGCCATTCTTAGCCCGCTACTTCTGAAAAATATCGTTGAAATTTGCGAATCCGAAATGGTGAGTGAATTCCCAATTTCATCAGATTCCACTAAAATCAGCGCAGTGGCTATTGCAAAACCGCTAATTCTGAATAATACCGTCGAAATATGGGAATTCAACAAGGTGAGTGAATTCTCAATTTCGGCAGATTACACTAAAACCAGCGCAGTGACCATTTTTATCCTGCTAATTCTAAATAATATTATCGAAGTTTTCGAATCCGAGATGGTGAGTGAATTCCCAATTTCATCAGATTCCACTAAAATCAGCGCAGTGACACTTTTTAGCAAGCTACTTCTGAATAATATCGTCGAAATGTGCGAATCCGAGATGGTGAGTGAATCCCCAATTTCATCAGTTTTCACTAAAATCACCGTAATGGCCATTCTTAGCCCGCTACTTCTGAAAAATATCGTCGAAATTTGCGAATCCGAAATGGTGAGTGAATTCCCAATTTCATCAGATTCCACTAAAATCAGGCTATTGCAAAACCGCTAATTCTGAATAATACCGTCGAAATATGGGAATTCAACAAGGTGAGTGAATTCTCAATTTCGGCAGATTACACTAAAACCAGCGCAGTGACCATTTTTATCCTGCTAATTCTAAATAATATTATCGAAGTTTTCGAATCCGAGATGGTGAGTGAATTCCCAATTTCATCAGATTCCACTAAAGTCAGCGCAGTGACACTTTTTAGCAAGCTACTTCTGAATAATATCGTCGAAATGTGCGAATCCGAGATGGTGAGTGAATCCCCAATTTCATCAGTTTTCACTAAAATCACCGTAATGGTTATTCTTAGCCCGCTACTTCTGAAAAATATCGTCGAAATTTGCGAATCCGAAATGGTGAGTGAATTCCCAATTTCATCAGATTCCACTAAAATCAGCGCAGTGACTATTTCAAAACCGCTAATATTGAATAATACCGTCGAAATGTGAAAATCCGAGAAGGCGAGTGAATTCTCAATTTCGCCAGATTCCACTAAAAGCACCGCAGTGACCATTTTTAGCCTGCTAATTCTAAATAATATTATCGAAGTTTTCGAATCCGAGATGGTGAGTGAATTCCCAATTTCATCAGATTCCACTAAAATCAGCGCAGTGATACTTTTCGGCAAGCTACTTCTGAATAATATCGTCGAAATGTGCGAATCCGAGATGGTGAGTGAATCCCCAGTTTCATCAGATTCCACTAAAATCAGCGCTGTGGCTATTGCAAAACCGCTAATTCTGAATAATTCCGTCGAAATATGGGAATTCAACAAGGTCAGTGAATTCTCAATTTCGGCAGATTACACTAAAACCAGCGCAGTGACCATTTTTTCCTGCTAATTCTAAATAATATTATCGAAGTTTTCGAATCCGAGATGGTGAGTGAATTCCCAATTTCATCAGATTCCACTAAAATGAGCGCAGTGACACTTTTTAGCAAGCTACTTCTGAATAATATCGTCGAAATGTGCGAATCCGAGATGGTGAGTGAATCCCCAATTTCATCAGATTTCACTAAAATCACCGTAATGGCCATTCTTAGCCCGCTACTTCTGAAAAATATCGTCGAAATTTGCGAATCCGAAATGGTGAGTGAATTCCCAATTTCATCAGATTCCACTGTAAATCAGCGCAGTGACTATTTCAAAACCGCTAATTCTGAATAATACCGTCGAAATATTGGAATTCAACAAGGTGAGTGAATTCTCAATTTCGGCAGATTACACTAAAACCAGCGCAGTGACCATTTTTAGCCTGCTAATTCTAAATAATATTATCGAAGTTTTCGAATCCGAGATGGTGAGTGAATTCCCAATTTCATCAGATTGCACTAAAATCAGCGCAGTGACACTTTTTAGCAAGCTACTTCTGAATAATATCGTCGAAATGTGCGAATCCGAGATGGTGAGTGAATCCCCAATTTCATCAGTTTTCACTAAAATCACCGTAATGGCCATTCTTAGCCCGCTACTTCTGAAAAATATCGTCGAAATTTGCGAATCCGAAATGGTGAGTGAATTCCCAATTTCATCAGATTCCACTGTAAATCAGCGCAGTGACTATTTCAAAACCGCTAATATTGAATAATACCGTCGAAATGTGAAAATCCGAGAAGGTGAGTGAATTCTCAATTTCGCCAGATTCCACTAAAAGCACCGCAGTGACCATTTTTAGCCTGCTAATTCTAAATAATATTATCGAAGTTTTCGAATCCGAGATGGTGAGTGAATTCCCAATTTCATCAGATTCCACTAAAATCATCGCAGTGACACTTTTTAGCAAGCTACTTCTGAATAATATCGTCGAAATGTGCGAATCCGAGATGGTGAGTGAATCCCCAATTTCATCAGTTTTCACTAAAATCACCGTAATGGCCATTCTTAGCCCGCTACTTCTGAAAAATATCGTCGAAATTTGCGAATCCGAAATGGTGAGTGAATTCCCAATTTCATCAGATTCCACTAAAATCAGGCTATTGCAAAACCGCTAATTCTGAATAATACCGTCGAAATATGGGAATTCAACAAGGTGAGTGAATTCTCAATTTCGGCATATTACACTAAAACCAGCGCAGTGACCATTTTTATCCTGCTAATTCTAAATAATATTATCGAAGTTTTCGAATCCGAGATGGTGAGTGAATTCCCAATTTCATCAGATTCCACTAAAATCAGCGCAGTGACACTTTTTAGCAAGCTACTTCTGAATAATATCGTCGAAATGTGCGAATCCGAGATGGTGAGTGAATCCCCAATTTCATCAGTTTTCACTAAAATCACCGTAATAGTTATTCTTAGCCCGCTACTTCTGAAAAATATCGTCGAAATTTGCGAATCCGAAATGGTGAGTGAATTCCCAATTTCATCAGATTCCACTAAAATCAGCGCAGTGATACTTTTCGGCAAGCTACTTCTGAATAATATCGTCGAAATGTGCGAATCCGAGATGGTGAGTGAATCCCCAGTTTCATCAGATTCCACTAAAATCAGCGCTGTGGCTATTGCAAAACCGCTAATTCTGAATAATTCCGTCGAAATATGGGAATTCAACAAGGTCAGTGAATTCTCAATTTCGGCAGATTACACTAAAACCAGCGCAGTGACCATTTTTATCCTGCTAATTCTAAATAATATTATCGAAGTTTTCGAATCCGAGATGGTGAGTGAATTCCCAATTTCATCAGATTCCACTAAAATCAGCGCAGTGACACTTTTTAGCAAGCTACTTCTGAATAATATCGTCGAAATGTGCGAATCCGAGATGGTGAGTGAATCCCCAGTTTCATCAGATTCCACTAAAATCAGCGCAGTGGCTATTGCAAAACCGCTAATTCTGAATAATACCGTCGAAATATGGGAATTCAACAAGGTGAGTGAATTCTCCATTTCGGCAGATTACACTAAAACCAGCGCAGTGACCATTTTTATCCTGCTAATTCTAAATAATATTATCGAAGTTTTCGAATCCGAGATGGTGAGTGAATTCCCAATTTCATCAGATTCCACTAAAATCAGCGCAGTGACACTTTTTAGCAAGCTACTTCTGAATAATATCGTCGAAATGTGCGAATCCGAGATGGTGAGTGAATCCCCAATTTCATCAGTTTTCACTAAAATCACCGTAATAGTTATTCTTAGCCCGCTACTTCTGAAAAATATCGTCGAAATTTGCGAATCCGAAATGGTGAGTGAATTCCCAATTTCATCAGATTCCACTAAAATCAGCGCAGTGATACTTTTCGGCAAGCTACTTCTGAATAATATCGTCGAAATGTGCGAAGCCGAGATGGTGAGTGAATCCCCAGTTTCATCAGATTCCACTAAAATCAGCGCTGTGGCTATTGCAAAACCGCTAATTCTGAATAATTCCGTCGAAATATGGGAATTCAACAAGGTGAGTGAATTCTCAATTTCGGCAGATTACACTAAAACCAGCGCAGTGACCATTTTTATCCTGCTAATTCTAAATAATATTATCGAAGTTTTCGAATCCGAGATGGTGAGTGAATTCCCAATTTCATCAGATTCCACTAAAATCAGCGCAGTGACACTTTTTAGCAAGCTACTTCTGAATAATATCGTCGAAATGTGCGAATCCGAGATGGTGAGTGAATCCCCAATTTCATCAGTTTTCACTAAAATCACCGTAATAGTTATTCTTAGCCCGCTACTTCTGAAAAATATCGTCGAAATTTGCGAATCCGAAATGGTGAGTGAATTCCCAATTTCATCAGATTCCACTAAAATCAGCGCAGTGATACTTTTCGGCAAGCTACTTCTGAATAATATCGTCGAAATGTGCGAAGCCGAGATGGTGAGTGAATCCCCAGTTTCATCAGATTCCACTAAAATCAGCGCTGTGGCTATTGCAAAACCGCTAATTCTGAATAATTCCGTCGAAATATGGGAATTCAACAAGGTGAGTGAATTCTCAATTTCGGCAGATTACACTAAAACCAGCGCAGTGACCATTTTTATCGTGCTAATTCTAAATAATATTATCGAAGTTTTCGAATCCGAGATGGTGAGTGAATTCCCAATTTCATCAGATTCCACTAAAATCAGCGCAGTGACACTTTTTAGCAAGCTACTTCTGAATAATATCGTCGAAATGTGCGAATCCGAGATGGTGAGTGAATCCCCAGTTTCATCAGATTCCACTAAAATCAGCGCTGTGGCTATTTCAAAACCGCTAATTCTGAATAATTCCGTCGAAATATGGGAATTCAACAAGGTCAGTGAATTCTCAATTTCGGCAGATTACACTAAAACCAGCGCAGTGACCATTTTTATCCTGCTAATTCTAAATAATATTATCGAAGTTTTCGAATCCGAGATGGTGAGTGAATTCCCAATTTCATCAGATTCCACTAAAATCAGCGCAGTGGCTATTGCAAAACCGCTAATTCTGAATAATACCGTCGAAATATGGGAATTCAACAAGGTGAGTGAATTCTCAATTTCGCCAGATTCCACTAAAAGCACCGCAGTGACCATTTTTAGCCTGCTAATTCTAAATAATATTATCGAAGTTTTCGAATCCGAGATGGTGAGTGAATTCCCAATTTCATCAGATTCCACTAAAATCGCGCAGTGACACTTTTTAGCAAGCTACTTCTGAATAATATCGTCGAAATGTGCGAATCCGAGATGGTGAGTGAATCCCCAGTTTCATCAGATTCCACTAAAATCAGCGCAGTGGCTATTGCAAAACCGCTAATTCTGAATAATACCGTCGAAATATGGGAATTCAACAAGGTGAGTGAATTCTCAATTTCGGCAGATTACACTAAAACCAGCGCAGTGACCATTTTTATCCTGCTAATTCTAAATAATATTATCGAAATTTTCGAATCCGAGATGGTGAGTGAATTCCCAATTTCATCAGATTGCACTAAAAGCAGCGCAGTGACCATTTTTAGCAAGCTACTTCTGAATAATATCGTCGAAATTTTCGAATCCGAGATGGTGAGTGAATTCCCAATTTCATCAGATTCCACTAAAATCAGCGCAGTGACACTTTTTAGCAAGCTACTTCTGAATAATATCGTCGAAATGTGCGAATCCGAGATGGTGAGTGAATCCCCAATTTCATCAGTTTTCACTAAAATCACCGTAATGGCATTCTTAGCCCGCTACTTCTGAAAAATATCGTCGAAATTTGCGAATCCGAAATGGTGAGTGAATTCCCAATTTCATCAGATTCCACTGTAAATCAGCGCAGTGACTATTTCAAAACCGCTAATATTGAATAATACCGTCGAAATATGGGAATTCAACAAGGTGAGTGAATTCTCAATTTCGGCAGATTACACTAAAACCAGCGCAGTGACCATTTTTAGCCTGCTAATTCTAAATAATATTATCGAAGTTTTCGAATCCGAGATGGTGAGTGAATTCCCAATTTCATCAGATTCCACTAAAATCAGCGCAGTGACACTTTTTAGCAAGCTACTTCTGAATAATATCGTCGAAATGTGCGAATCCGAGATGGTGAGTGAATCCCCAATTTCATCAGTTTTCACTAAAATCACCGTAATGGCCATTCTTAGCCCGCTACTTCTGAAAAATATCGTCGAAATTTGCGAATCCGAAATGGTGAGTGAATTCCCAATTTCATCAGATTCCACTAAAATCAGCGCAGTGGCTATTGCAAAACCGCTAATTCTGAAAAATACCGTCGAAATGTGAAAATCCGAGAAGGCGAGTGAAATCTCAATTTCGCCAGATTCCACTAAAAGCACCGCAGTGACCATTTTTAGCCTGCTAATTCTAAATAATATTATCGAAGTTTTCGAATCCGAGATGGTGAGTGAATTCCCAATTTCATCAGATTCCACTAAAATCAGCGCAGTGACACTTTTTAGCAAGCTACTTCTGAATAATATCGTCGAAATGTGCGAATCCGAGATGGTGAGTGAATCCCCAATTTCATCAGTTTTCACTAAAATCACCGTAATGGCCATTCTTAGCCCGCTACTTCTGAAAAATATCGTCGAAATTTGCGAATCCGAAATGGTGAGTGAATTCCCAATTTCATCAGATTCCACTAAAATCAGCGCAGTGGCTATTGCAAAACCGCTAATTCTGAAAAATACCGTCGAAATATGGGAATTCAACAAGGTGAGTGAATTCTCAATTTCGGCAGATTACACTAAAACCAGCGCAGTGACCATTTTTATCCTGCTAATTCTAAATAATATTATCGAAGTTTTCGAATCCGAGATGGTGAGTGAATTCCCAATTTCATCAGATTCCACTAAAATCAGCGCAGTGACACTTTTTAGCAAGCTACTTCTGAATAATATCGTCGAAATGTGCGACTCCGAGATGGTGAGTGAATCCCCAGTTTCATCAGATTCCACTAAAATCAGCGCAGTGGCTATTGCAAAACCGCTAATTCTGAATAATACCGTCGAAATATGGGAATTCAACAAGGTGAGTGAATTCTCAATTTCGGCAGATTACACTAAAACCAGCGCAGTGACCATTTTTATCCTGCTAATTCTAAATAATATTATCGAAGTTTTCGAATCCGAGATGGTGAGTGAATTCCCAATTTCATCAGATTCCACTAAAATGAGCGCAGTGACACTTTTTAGCAAGCTACTTCTGAATAATATCGTCGAAATGTGCGAATCCGAGATGGTGAGTGAATCCCCAATTTCATCAGTTTTCACTAAAATCACCGTAATGGCATTCTTAGCCCGCTACTTCTGAAAAATATCGTCGAAATTTGCGAATCCGAAATGGTGAGTGAATTCCCAATTTCATCAGATTCCACTGTAAATCAGCGCAGTGACTATTTCAAAACCGCTAATATTGAATAATACCGTCGAAATGTGAAAATCCGAGAAGGTGAGTGAATTCTCAATTTCGCCAGATTCCACTAAAAGCACCGCAGTGACCATTTTTAGCCTGCTAATTCTAAATAATATTATCGAAGTTTTCGAATCCGAGATGGTGAGTGAATTCCCAATTTCATCAGATTCCACTAAAATCAGCGCAGTGACACTTTTTAGCAAGCTACTTCTGAATAATATCGTCGAAATGTGCGAATCCGAGATGGTGAGTGAATCCCCAATTTCATCAGTTTTCACTAAAATCACCGTAATGGCCATTCTTAGCCCGCTACTTCTGAAAAATATCGTCGAAATTTGCGAATCCGAAATGGTGAGTGAATTCCCAATTTCATCAGATTCCACTGTAAATCAGCCCAGTGACTATTTCAAAACCGCTAATATTGAATAATACCGTCGAAATGTGAAAATCCGAGAAGGTGAGTGAATTCTCAATTTCGCCAGATTCCACTAAAAGCACCGCAGTGACCATTTTTAGCCTGCTAATTCTAAATAATATTATCGAAGTTTTCGAATGCGAGATGGTGAGTGAATTCCCAATTTCATCAGATTCCACTAAAATCAGCGCAGTGGCTATTGCAAAACCGCTAATTCTGAAAAATACCGTCGAAATATGGGAATTCAACAAGGTGAGTGAATTCTCAATTTCGGCAGATTACACTAAAACCAGCGCAGTGACCATTTTTATCCTGCTAATTCTAAATAATATTATCGAAGTTTTCGAATCCGAGATGGTGAGTGAATTCCCAATTTCATCAGATTCCACTAAAATCAGCGCAGTGACACTTTTTAGCAAGCTACTTCTGAATAATATCGTCGAAATGTGCGACTCCGAGATGGTGAGTGAATCCCCAGTTTCATCAGATTCCACTAAAATCAGCGCAGTGGCTATTGCAAAACCGCTAATTCTGAATAATTCCGTCGAAATATGGGAATTCAACAAGGTGAGTGAATTCTCAATTTCGGCAGATTACACTAAAACCAGCGCAGTGACCATTTTTATCCTGCTAATTCTAAATAATATTATCGAAGTTTTCGAATCCGAGATGGTGAGTGAATTCCCAATTTCATCAGATTCCACTAAAATCAGCGCAGTGACACTTTTTAGCAAGCTACTTCTGAATAATATCGTCGAAATGTGCGAATCCGAGATGGTGAGTGAATCCCCAATTTCATCAGTTTTCACTAAAATCACCGTAATGGCCATTCTTAGCCCGCTACTTCTGAATAATATCGTCGAAATGTGCGAATCCGAGATGGTGAGTGAATCCCCAGTTTCATCAGATTCCACTAAAATCAGCGCTGTGGCTATTGCAAAACCGCTAATTCTGAATAATTCCGTCGAAATATGGGAATTCAACAAGGTGAGTGAATTCTCAATTTCGGCAGATTACACTAAAACCAGCGCAGTGACCATTTTTATCCTGCTAATTCTAAATAATATTATCGAAGTTTTCGAATCCGAGATGGTGAGTGAATTCCCAATTTCATCAGATTCCACTAAAATCAGCGCAGTGACACTTTTTAGCAAGCTACTTCTGAATAATATCGTCGAAATGTGCGAATCCGAGATGGTGAGTGAATCCCCAATTTCATCAGTTTTCACTAAAATCACCGTAATGGCCATTCTTAGCCCGCTACTTCTGAAAAATATCGTCGAAATTTGCGAATCCGAAATGGTGAGTGAATTCCCAATTTCATCAGATTCCACTAAAATCAGCGCAGTGGCTATTGCAAAACCGCTAATTCTGAAAAATACCGTCGAAATATGGGAATTCAACAAGGTGAGTGAATTCTCAATTTCGGCAGATTACACTAAAACCAGCGCAGTGACCATTTTTATCCTGCTAATTCTAAATAATATTATCGAAGTTTTCGAATCCGAGATGGTGAGTGAATTCCCAATTTCATCAGATTCCACTAAAATCAGCGCAGTGACACTTTTTAGCAAGCTACTTCTGAATAATATCGTCGAAATGTGCGAATCCGAGATGGTGAGTGAATCCCCAGTTTCATCAGATTCCACTAAAATCAGCGCTGTGGCTATTGCAAAACCGCTAATTCTGAATAATTCCGTCGAAATATGGGAATTCAACAAGGTCAGTGAATTCTCAATTTCGGCAGATTACACTAAAACCAGCGCAGTGACCATTTTTATCCTGCTAATTCTAAATAATATTATCGAAGTTTTCGAATCCGAGATGGTGAGTGAATTCCCAATTTCATCAGATTCCACTAAAATCAGCGCAGTGACACTTTTTAGCAAGCTACTTCTGAATAATATCGTCGAAATGTGCGAATCCGAGATGGTGAGTGAATCCCCAGTTTCATCAGATTCCACTAAAATCAGCGCAGTGGCTATTGCAAAACCGCTAATTCTGAATAATACCGTCGAAATATGGGAATTCATCAAGGTGAGTGAATTCTCAATTTCGGCAGATTACACTAAAACCAGCGCTGTGACCATTTTTATCCTGCTAATTCTAAATAACATTATCGAAATTTTCGAATCCGAGATGGTGAGTGAATTCCCAATTTCATCAGATTGCACTAAAAGCAGCGCAGTGACACTTTTTAGCAAGCTACTTCTGAATAATATCGTCGAAATGTGCGAATCCGAGATGGTGAGTGAATCCCCAATTTCATCAGTTTTCACTAAAATCACCGTAATGGCCATTCTTAGCCCGCTACTTCTGAAAAATATCGTCGAAATTTGCGAATCCGAAATGGTGAGTGAATTCCCAATTTCATCAGATTCCACTGTAAATCAGCGCAGTGACTATTTCAAAACCGCTAATATTGAAAAATACCGTCGAAATGTGAAAATCCGAGAAGGTGAGTGAATTCTCAATTTCGCCAGATTCCACTCACCGCAGTGACCATTTTTAGCCTGCTAATTCTAAATAATATTATCGAAGTTTTCGAATCCGAGATGGTGAGTGAATTCCCAATTTCATCAGATTCCACTAAAATCAGCGCAGTGACACTTTTTAGCAAGCTACTTCTGAATAATATCGTCGAAATGTGCGAATCCGAGATGGTGAGTGAATCCCCAATTTCATCAGTTTTCACTAAAATCACCGTAATGGCCATTCTTAGCCCGCTACTTCTGAAAAATATCGTCGAAATTTGCGAATCCGAAATGGTGAGTGAATTCCCAATTTCATCAGATTCCACTAAAATCAGGCTATTGCAAAACCGCTAATTCTGAATAATACCGTCGAAATATGGGAATTCAACAAGGTGAGTGAATTCTCAATTTCGGCAGATTACACTAAAACCAGCGCAGTGACCATTTTTATCCTGCTAATTCTAAATAATATTATCGAAGTTTTCGAATCCGAGATGGTGAGTGAATTCCCAATTTCATCAGATTCCACTAAAATCAGCGCAGTGACACTTTTTAGCAAGCTACTTCTGAATAATATCGTCGAAATGTGCGAATCCGAGATGGTGAGTGAATCCCCAATTTCATCAGTTTTCACTAAAATCACCGTAATGGTTATTCTTAGCCCGCTACTTCTGAAAAATATCGTCGAAATTTGCGAATCCGAAATGGTGAGTGAATTCCCAATTTCATCAGATTCCACTAAAATCAGCGCAGTGACTATTTCAAAACCGCTAATATTGAATAATACCGTCGAAATGTGAAAATCCGAGAAGGCGAGTGAATTCTCAATTTCGCCAGATTCCACTAAAAGCACCGCAGTGACCATTTTTAGCCTGCTAATTCTAAATGATATTATCGAAGTTTTCGAATCCGAGATGGTGAGTGAATTCCCAATTTCATCAGATTCCACTAAAATCAGCGCAGTGATACTTTTCGGCAAGCTACTTCTGAATAATATCGTCGAAATGTGCGAATCCGAGATGGTGAGTGAATCCCCAGTTTCATCAGATTCCACTAAAATCAGCGCTGTGGCTATTGCAAAACCGCTAATTCTGAATAATTCCGTCGAAATATGGGAATTCAACAAGGTCAGTGAATTCTCAATTTCGGCAGATTACACTAAAACCAGCGCAGTGACCATTTTTATCCTGCTAATTCTAAATAATATTATCGAAGTTTTCGAATCCGAGATGGTGAGTGAATTCCCAATTTCATCAGATTCCACTAAAATCAGCGCAGTGACACTTTTTAGCAAGCTACTTCTGAATAATATCGTCGAAATGTGCGAATCCGAGATGGTGAGTGAATCCCCAGTTTCATCAGATTCCACTAAAATCAGCGCAGTGGCTATTGCAAAACCGCTAATTCTGAATAATACCGTCGAAATATGGGAATTCATCAAGGTGAGTGAATTCTCAATTTCGGCAG